>ONZH01015602.1:0-600000 GCA_900303285.1 Rhinella marina | reverse complement strand
AGACAAGAGTCAATAGCACTGCCCTTCCAATTATTATCTGCACTGCAAAAATTAACCAGCAAACAAGGACTGGGGCATTGACCTGGAAAGCTCGAAAGTAGCTAAATACAGTTCCTAGACAAAAGAACCCTGTCAAATACATCAGATGGTGGCACAAGAAGAAGTATCGCACTTCCTTTTTCAGTACACTGTCTTTCCACACAGTTTGTGTAATCAAGATGGTGAATAAGGAGCAGATGAGGAAGTCTAGCAGGTAGACGGACGCTTTGGCTGTCTGTAGTATGTGATTGAAGCTGGAGTCATTGGTCGTGTTCATGATATAAAGATCATATATTCAGCTCTACAAAACAAAGCAGATATGTATCTCTCTAAATGAACTATACTGACATATATGTTACTCTTTCATTGAAATACATACATATTTAATGAATAAGTGCACCTATCTATCTAACCAGTTCTCAGGTTTTATTCATAATCCTAATTTCTATATTTAAATTGTATGTCCATTATAAGAGGAAGAAACATGGCAATAATAGGAGAGTAATCAATTAAAGAGTACCTCCAGACATTCACCTTGGTCCATATCTTCAAGTGTCTAAGCAATAATTTAAAATTTCTCTATGCTGTTTGGTAGCTTCATTCTCTCCCGGGCTACAAACTCCATTCGTGGGGCAGAGTATGACAAGACTGGAATTACTGCACCCCTTTACTTTCTCCATCCTAATGTCACCTGCATAAACAAACAGAGAAAGGGAGAGATAGCTAAAATAAGTTGATTATCTCAAAACAGGGATATCTAAGCTGTTTGTCTGTTTTTACTGAGAATTAGCTAGTTTAGGTCCTCTGATTACAACAGCTTTGGCTGTACGTCAAGCAGCGTGTACTAAAAGGGGAGTAATAATGGGACCCAGCAGGGATCCAACGATCCAACTTGTTTCTGGCATTAGCACAAGCAGCAGTTTTTGTATGGCCAGATCCCAGCTGGGTCTCATTATAGTCAATGGGCTCCAAGTGGCAAAGGTTGTATCCGGTTGGTACATGTTATTTACCAGGTCTTAGTGCCAAAGTGAGAGCACATGTCTGTGAGATGATAAATAGCAGTTCCCTGAAGACCTCATGTCAGTACTAGGCAGGCAGATAGTGTATGCTGGGAATAAGCTGCTGCTAGGCACAGATCCAGCAATACTCCTGCATTTAGTCAGCTAGCAAATGGAGGTGTGATGCTAGGCATGTGTGCCACACCTCAGGTCATAGATAAGGTCACAGAACTACTAAGCAGCACCATGGAGGGGAGTATCCTTGAGCATGGGTAGCCAACTTACATTTACTATATCCCACACTCTGAACAGGTAGATGCCCGTGGACAAGGCAGGTCAGGACCACAAGGATATGATGAACTCCAGCAGGCTGTTCCTGTAATGAAACAGCCTGCCGAAACAGTTTAGCACTAGTCTGAACCTAGCTTAAAGGGACACTATCGCGAAGAAAAAATTTTTGATATGTTTTACAACATAACAAAAGCAGGTTTTAACATAATGTATTTTTCAAATTGTGTAAATGTTTTTTTTTTAATTCAGTTTTCTTGCCTTACATGGGGGCTGCCATGTTGGAAGTGTGACAGTCTGGATTTACAACACAATGGCACCTCAGGCATGTACATAGGCTTCCTCAGTCGCTGCTGACCCTATAGAGAATGAATGGAAGATGTGAGCCCGCCCCTGTGATGACACCAGTAACACACAGCCAGGTCCTCCCTCCTTGCTGCTGGGGACTCAGAAACAGAGTAGATGGAGGTTCTTGGGGCTGTAGGACCTTAGTGATGTAATCGGCCATGTGACCAGTGGGGGAGGAGACTGAGGAGCAGAGATCTGTGTTTTTGTAATGAAGCCATTGTCTCATCTTATCTTGCTGAAGCAGTGATGTCACCGCTGAAGGTGTGAATTGGTGATGTCATTGGTACCACCCACTTTTTTGCAGCATGCCTACTTACAGGTTGCTCAAAGCCTCATTTGGCCAGCAGAGCTCCCCCTGGTGACCAAAGATGGTAAATATGGTAAAATCTAATATTTATTTATAATATTTCACACATTGGAATTTTTATTTATTTATTTATTATTTCTTACAAATATATAATAGATTTTTTTAGCATAAATAAAATATAGAACAGGTTTTTGTGATAGATTCCCTTTAAGGAGAAGGGAAGAATGGCAAGCTTTATATGGATTGATGAAATAGTGACCATGACCGCTCTTCTTCTCCATTATATCGGTAATAACATTTTTCTCAGCAATGCAAGCACATATGAACATGGGACCAACCCAGATATCTTCAGCTGCCAAGTGCACATGTAACAGGTCAGCCAGTTTCATAGGTACAAATCTGCTGACAGATGCCCTTTATGTGCTTTCACAGTACAGATGAGACATCTCACCGAATATTGCAGGGAAGTCTCCATTAGTAAATTCTAATCATACCATAGATCCCATTTGATAGCTGAGGTGAATGTAGGAATGAGATATTCATCACCAAGTAACCAAGTCTATGGCTCCAGGAAGAGTATCTAGGCAGCGTTATTTATATGACATTAAGATCCTGACATTTTCTTGATTAACTGGAGTAAAATATAGCTCTGCAGACTAACCTGCTGGAAATGAATTGTAAAGGTAATTCTGCGTCAGTCTCTGTTTAGACAAGTGAAAAAGCATTCCTTAAATATAGCATGTTCTATATTTCACTCCAAAATATGAATAATTATCTTGCTAACATCATCGTATAGTCATCAAGAAAAAACAATGTTGTATAGAACAGAAGTTGTATAGAACAAACTTGAATAACGTAAAGCACGTATCTTCATTTGCTTTCAGATAAAGCAACACTTATTTATAGAGTGGTCTGCACAAAGCGTCATGTAGCAATAATACTGGGTAAAGAGGTAAACTGTGAGGGAGTTATACTTTTGTTTATTAAATTCATTTGCAGGGCATGTCTTATACCAAGATCTGAAAAAAATATGGCTCTGCACAGGCCATGGACAGCTGTATATTGGTGAGTGAAATTGCAGGATGTGATGGATATTGCAGGTGAGATTGCACTGTATATATAAATACAATGGGGGAGATTTATCAAAAATGAAGTAAACTAGAACTGGCTTAGTTGCCCATAGCAACCAATCAGATTCCACCTTTCATTTTCCAAAGGAGCTGTGAAAAAT
The DNA here is from genome assembly GCA_900303285.1 of Rhinella marina. Classification (NCBI taxonomy): domain Eukaryota; kingdom Metazoa; phylum Chordata; class Amphibia; order Anura; family Bufonidae; genus Rhinella; species Rhinella marina. The sequence goes on along the minus strand of ONZH01015602.1, from coordinate 596,789 downwards.
GAAAGCTGGAATCTGATTGGTTGCTATTGGCAACTAAGCCAGTTTTCCTTTATACTAGTTTTGATAAATCTCCCCCAATATCTGTATACACAATGTTATCTACCAGGTATTAGTGCCAAAGTGAGAGCACATGTCTGTGAGATGATAAATAGCAGTGCCATAAAGACCCCGTGTCAGTACTAGGCAGGCAGATAGTGTGTGCTGGGAATAAGCTGCTGCTAGGCACAGATCCAGCCATACTCCTGCATTACGTCAGCTAGCAAATGGAGGTGTGACACTAGTCATGTGTGCCACACCTCAGGTCATAGATAGGGTCACAGAACTACTAAGCAGCGCCATGGAGGGGAGTATCCTTGAGCAAGGGTAGCCAACTTACATTTACTATACCCCACACTCTGAACAGCTAGATGCCTGTGGATACGGTAGGTCAGGACCACAAAGTGGTACTCTACTTTCTTCATCAGGTGAGTGGAGCAGCAATGTGCATGTGTGACATGAGTCCCCCATTCTCATGATCAGCACAGGGCCCCTGCGGGTAAAGGTGTCTGATCTTATCTTATCCTTATCCCCGAACCACATAGATAGCCTCTTTAAAGAGACAGTATACTTAACAAATCTATTGCATTTGACTAAGCCTCTGACCTTATTAAGAGACTTTTATAACCACTAAGTCTGTTGCCCCACATGAGACCAATAAACTGCTTTTTTCTTAAGTTACATCTGTGTCTGCTTTCTTCCACCATTCTAGAGTGAGTAGCCATGCACACCTCATAAGACTGACATGATCCTGTCTGTACGCCCTTACATGTTGAAAAATTTTAGGAAATAGCCTTTGTACATACAGTATGTATGTCCTAGTTATATAACAGGATATAATCTGTTCTATACTGAAGCATCTAAATTTTACTGAACCATAGTGTAATGAAGAGGAATGTGGATGACAGATTTTAAAACACTTTTTGGAGAACTTTTGAAGGAATTGACACTTTCAGTGAGTTCACCAAATAGCACACTGCTTCAATCCTGCCTTTGGTGTGGAGCGACACACTACCCCAACAGCTGGTGTGATGATTTGGGGAGCAATCGCATACAACAGTCGGTCCCCCCTACTAATGATATGAGGGACACTAGCAGCTCAGCAATGTGTGCATGCCCCCATGGCAGGGCTTCCAACCTGCATTTTTCAGCAGGATAATGCTCACCAGTGGGCAGCAAAGGTTTCCCAAAACTTTTTCTTCCTGTCTAGTTGCCAGATGAGGCATCGGAGCACTCAGAGGCGGGCTTATGCTGTCCGAGCACTGCTTCACCTATGCCCCTTTTCCTTCCTAATGCTGCCACCTCCACTAAATCACGCCCCCTCACCATCTATCCCGAATGCAGCCTCCAGGCTATCCACTAATCTAACCATTATTCTGATGCTTCCACCAGGTGCCAATCATTGCACTAGTTGCCCATACAATATAGGATTCAGTTTAAGGCTACTTAACATGTTGTATTTTTGTTCTGGCCGCCTCTCAGCAGGGGTTAACGTGCTGTGGCCGGATCTGCGGCCCGCCCCCATTACAGTGAATGGGGCCGGAGCGCAGTTCCGGCCCCACAGGTGCACTTGCGATAGCACGGATCCGGCGGACTGTTCACCCACCGGAACAGCCTGCCAGAGCCCCGCACCGCAAGTGTGGAAGTAGCCTAAACTGCTCGTTCTCACCCACAAAGCTTTCCACAGTACAAAGCTTTCCACCCCCTACATCTCCTCTCTCATTTCTGTCTATCACCCTACCTGTGCTCTACATTCAGCCAATGACTTACAACTAACATCTACTATAATCCAAACATCTCACTCCCATCTTCAAGACATCTCCCAAGCTGCACCAGTTCTCTAGAATGCCCCACTCCAAGCAATTAGATTAATTCACAACATCCACAGTTTTAGGCGCCCCCTAAAAACACATCACATCTTTTAATCTCTTTTTCACTCATATCCAGATTGTGTGCATATTGTACAGTGCTGCAACATGTGGAGTCAGAACCATGTTGATAACTGCAGATACAGCCATCTTCATTCCTGCCACTTGGAGAAGACCAGAACAGAGCATTGATCTCCAGGAAGCTGGGTACAACACAAACTGGAGGGAGAGTGGTTCATTGCCTCTTATAGGGGCTGTTTTATATTTGCCTGTTGCCTTCAGAAGCTGTAACCATTAAGCCTGTTGTCTGTCAAGACTATTGTAACCATTAGGCTAGGGCTACACGGCGACAGTTGTCGCGCGACACCCGTCGCAGCCAGGATCCCTGAGTAGCGGGGATCCCATAGAGATGAATGGGATCGCTGCGGCAGTCGCAAGAAATCCAACACGGTTGGATTTCTTGCGACTACCGCGGCGATCCCATTCATCTCTATGGGATCCCCGCTACTCAGGGATCCTGGCTGCGACGGGTGTCGCGCGACAACTGTCGCCGTGTAGCCCTAGCCTTAATATTGTTACCTCACCATCAGTAAAACCACCTTGTTTAAAGGCTATGTACACCTATGGGGGCAATTTCTTTAATAACGCTTGTATGCATTTTGAGCTAAAATAATTTTTTAAAATTGGTCTTTATAAAAAATATGGCATCTTTTTTCTGTACAGAGCTGAGATGCTCTAGTAGCACCCTTTGGATTTTCTGTCTTTTCCGTCAGACCAGGAGCAGTAGAGCTCCTTATCTCTGCTCTATGACCTCCTTATTCACTCATTACAGCTCAGTTCTTATCTTACTGATAAAAATGTGGCTTAAATAAGTGTTTATGACCTCTAAGTAGTTTAGAGATAAGGTTTATTAGACCAGCACAAAGTTAAAGTAACAGTCACATCGCTAGAAAAAAAAGTTAACCCTTTGTGAAAGAACAGCTCAATATTATTGACAAAGCCAAATTGAAAAAAATATTCTTTTAGCCAAAAATGAGTAAAATGCTATCATAAAAAAAAAATTGTGTTTGTCTGATTCCCTCCACCATCCTAGAGTGGGGGGCCACACATACCACTCAAGGACCAACATGTTCTGTCTGTAATGTCTGTCCCAACTTCCTCAAATCTAAATAGAGATTTTAGGATTGTATATAATGTTTGCAATTTGATCTATTTAAACTTTGTTTCAATACTGGTTACCAAAATTTTGAGTTTAAACCTGAGTTGCATTATCTCCAGAGACAGACAGAACAACAGCTTCTAATGTTAACAATTTTTAATTGTTGCGTTAAAGCAAACTTTTGGCCATTAAGCAATAACGGCAGTACTACATCTTTGTATTGCTCCAATCAAGGTTATTCAACCCTGGGATAAAAGGTTTTGTAGACATAGATACGATGGAAGATGAAGTTGAGTGAGTTGTTTGATCAGGCAGACAGAGCGTATTGTGGAAACAAATCTAGATAACAGCATTGGCAAACACACAAATCTAACTTGGAGGCATAGCTACTGTAAATTGTCATGTCACCAATCAATCCTGGATAAAATAGGGAAAGAGATATTTCAATGCCAATGTGGAAAGTAGAAGATCATCCCTACAAAGTAATGTGTGAGAGATCACAGAGAATGGGTTGAGGTATTAAAGGGGTTCTCCAGGAATTAAGAAAATTTAAATACTTAAAGTTTACGTCATTATGAATATATTCTCAAATACCTTTCATTAGTTATAATGGCTCATTTTGTCTGGGGAGCAATCATCAGGGGAAGCAAAATGGCCGCCGTCCTATTAGTGCACACAAAACTTGTCCTGATCACACAGCAGGACAAGTTACTTCACAACACTGAGCTAAAGATCTGCCTCATCCTCCTCTCCTACTTGTCAGGGATTATGATCCTGAATACAGATGATAAGAACTTTAGCTGAATCTCTGGGAAATTTAGTTTATGGAGAGACATGAAGCACAGAGAGGATGGACAGGACAGACTGTGGTAATGGAGACTGTATACAAGTGCTGCTGCTCATTAGCCACAACCCTAACATCCTTTCGTGTCTGCTCATCATCTCCATTCTCACAGAGATTCACCTGTATTCAGGATCATAATCCCTGACAAGCAGAGCAGAAAGGAGGATGAGGCAGCTCTTTACCTCAGTGTTGTGAAGTAACTTGTCCTGCTGTGTGATTAGGACAGGTTTTGTGGGTACTGATAGGATGGTGGCCATTTTATTTCTCCTGGATTGCTCCCTATATAAAACGAGCCAATATAAGTTATGAAAGGTATTTGTGAATATATTTATTACAAAATAATATTTAAGTATTTTTATTTTTTAATTCCTGGAGAACCCCTTTAAGGGGTTTCAAGGATTTTGATATTGATGGCCTATCCCCAGGAAACGCCATCAATACCAGACCGGTAGAGGTTCAACACCCCAACCCAAGCTGATCAGCTGGTCTCAGAACTACATAGCTCCATCCATGATGTGGTGGATAGAGCTGCTAACAGTAGTACTGCTGTAATTGACGTGAATGCTGCCATTACTAGATCTGTCTACTACACTATGGACAGAGCTGTGTAGTTCTAACCTCAGAGCTACAAGCTAGCATCTATTTGGTAGAGGTGTTTTGTGCATTTTCATGTTCTGTGTTTTCTTTACAACTTGTCATCTGCTCAGGGATTTAGTTTTTTGATGTAAACTGCATTTAAGTGGCCGAAATCTAGTGACAGGTTCCATTTGAAGGGGTTGTCCAAGTTATTTTTTTTTTGTCCTTTGAATGTTTCTAACTAGGCAAATGTAATGTTTTTTCAATGCACTTACTTTAACTTCAATGACAACTTTCTCAGATTTCACTGAGGGTGACATGATCTGTGAGTGTCAGCTTCTCTCCCTGCCCTGCTCATGTTTCGTGCACAAGCAGATAAGAGTCTATACACGAGACATCACTATGCTGGCCATGTCCCCTGCACTGCCGGCTGCTGCTCTCTCCCTGGATTCTTTCAGATACGATTTTAACCCTTTCAGCCAGTACAGACTCAAGCTGAGTAGCTGCAGGCAGTGAGGAGACAAATGCTGGGCACAGGAGCTGACAGAGTATTGCACAGGAACAGGTAGGAGGAAGATCGTGTGTGTGTCAGCAGTGTCATTGTACAGCTGGGACTTGTAGTCCTACACATACAACATGCTGCTGAGTCTCCCAGCAGGCAAACATATCACTCAGGGCAGCACTTGTATTCACTTTCTTTGCAGCGGAGGGGGAGGGGCAGAGATTGTTGTTACTGCAGGTAAACAAAGGCCAGAAGAGAACCAGGGAAGTGAGGAAATATATTTTTTGCCTAAAACTTGCTTAACTTAGTTATATATTGCTGCCAGATTTACAGTGCTGAATTTTTTTTCAGAACTCCTCATAACAACCCCTTGAACATTACTAGTTTTATCCAACCTATTTTAACTTTGGTCTTCCCTGTACCTTTTAGTTTTGCATCCAACTCCAGGTGTCAAAATGTATGACTTTCCATTGTATATATTTTTGGATTCCAAAGTGTATTATATTTTGAGCAGAGAATATAACAAAGGTCAAGTACCAAATAAAAAATGTGAACAAGTAATTAGAATAGAAGATAGGCAAGAAGGAAAAGGATGTGAAAGAGATGGAAGGCTGAAAGAGACAAATGAGAAGGGAAGAGGGGAGAAATAGTCCTATAGGCTACAGTCCACAGTCCTAAAATGTTGCAATACTTTTATAGATTTAGCCTCTTGGTCAAATAACACACTGGTGAATCTCTCAATAAAGCACATCTGTCAGCTGATTTGTACTCATGAAAATGACTGACCTGTTGCACGTCCACTTGGCAGCTGAAGGCATCTGTGATGGTCGCGAACTGCTGAGAAAAATGATGTTTTAATTTATGCAAATGAGCCTCTAGGACCAACAAAGGTGTTGCCGTCATACCTGAAGGCTCTGATTTCTCTTCAACTGACGCACCCTCTGCACTTCTATTGACTTTTTATGGCCAATTATTCTTGCTTTTAGTTCCACTAGGAGAATTATTTGCTTCTTCCAGCTATGCACAATGGTCTAGTTCACAGCAGTGAAGTGCAAGGTTCAGTGGCAAAACTGAGCTCTGTGCTGATGAGGGGCAATCACCACAAAACAGCTGTCTGTAGAGAAGGCACTGGCTATAATCCTTTTATGTCTCAAGGCCTGTTGAAAAGGTCGGATAGCTACCTTCCTTGTGGTGGCACCAAAGGCACAGCTTTCTCTCCTTTTTGGAAAGAGAGATAATTTGCATACACTTTTTTTCACAGAGGAGTACTGCATGGCCTATAAGACTTCTTATGCCTACCTGGTTCTGGCATAGCTGAAGGTTACAGCAATGCCCACCAGCCCCATTGACTATAATGAGTCCAGCCGCTAAACAGCAAATCTGCCAGGATTCAGCCGGACAAAAACATTGTGTAGTCCAGCTATGCCGGATCCAGAGAGCTCTGTCAGGCTATTCTCTGCTGGAACTTCTTGCTGGAGACCTGTAACGCTAGTGTAAAACTAGCCTAACAAACCTAGTGTACATGTATGTAGTAAATACTGGGTCTCAAAATTCTCAAAAGAAATGAAGCCCAAGTATGAGATAAGATGGTGGACTTTAATGATATGGTAGTCTTATCACCAGCCAAGGTGAAAGGGGGGGGTGTCCTGGAGTGGTTGAACTACAGAGCGGGGTGTGTCCTGAGGTGGCTAGTAACCTACAGAGCCCCACAGAGAAGAGAGTGCTTCATAAAAAGTGCTAATACTCTAGGGGAAGGGGTGTAACTACCATAGCGGCAGACCATGTGACTGCTATGAGGCTCAGGGCAAGAGGGAGCCCAGTCTTAGTTGGGATTATCTCCTCCTCTACTGGAGGTGAAAGCTTGATCAGGACTCTACCCTCTAAAAGAACAACTTTTAGCAAATGAGGCAATGGAAAAAATGTCCCAAGGGTCACTGAAAAGAGTGTAGGCACAAACCCTTCTGTCCTGTGTGGGGGATCTGGTTTAATCCTTGCTATGGGAGTACTTCTCTATGTACTCCACTGTCTAGGGGCAGTTTTTTGGAGAGCAACACTAGAGAGACTATGGGAATGGGAACTGTGTCTAGGTTTGATAAGCAGGATTCTTGGAATCTGCAGAGTCTTTTTAACTAATAATAAAAGTCATGACATTATAAATCTCATACTATTGCTACAGGAGTAGATGACAACTGAAGGAAACCAGCGAGAGCAGAAGTGAAGGACAACCCCCTCATTTTTGGAAATAGCCTAGAACAAGCAGTTCAACAAACGTAATAGGGTCATCAACAATTTTAGACACGTATGGGAGATTTCAGACTGAAGCCCCTATGCCACTTAGTCCAAATGCTGGTGTCCATGGCTATAAGCTCTTCTGAGTATAATTGTACTAGTTTGTCAAGAAACAATGACATTAGCCAAGGTCTACATGTAAGGCAGAGTAGAGGAAAGCTTGTTCAATTGTATGGGCATATTATAATAGCTTCAGTAATGGCAGTGCTGAAACTGGCTACTGATGTAGAGATCTTTCTGACAATATAAGTGATAAAATACATTCTTGTGGGAACGCTGGTGTGCTCATAGTCTGCACCCTGTCCAGTTACTGAACTCTGTCCAGGCTTTAGCATGCCATGGCATCTGCCGCTTTTATAACGGCAGGGTGCAGATCACGATAATGTACTATGGGTATCATATTAGGAGGAATATTGGACCCCAGCTGTGATTCAGATATTATTTCCTACGGTAAGTAGTTAGCAGTTAAATACTGATAACCAATAATCATGTTAGGCCATCTGTGGGTTGTCTAACACCTTCCATCCCTGCTTATAAGCTGTTGGAAGGGGCTGCTATGCGGAGGTGAACGCATTGGCCTCTTTCGTCTGTGACATCACATTTGTGGCCTCTTCAGACCCCCACTGATCTGATATTGATGACCTATCCTAAGCTAAGTATCTTATATTAGTTCATAGCATTAGTTCATAGATTATATGTCTGCAAAGTGCCATTGCATTGTGTTTGCTTTTACTTTTGTGGTTTCAGTGACGGCGATACGCTCCTGTGCAACTAACGTTGTCTTTTGTTTTTGCAGTATGCATTTGAAGGTGTGGCTGCCTTCATTTTGGTTGTGCACTCAAGGGGTTGTCCGAGTTATGAAAAACATTTATATATAGCATTGTAAATCTAATGGGCAGCAATATATTACTAAGTTAAACAAGTTTTAGGCAAAAAAAATTCTATTTCCTCATTTCCCTGGTTCTCTTCTGGCCTTTGTTTACCTGCAATAACAACAATCTCTGCTCCTCCCCCTGCTTTGCAAAGGGAGTGAATACAGGTGCTGCCCTGAGTGACATGTCTGACTGCTGGAATACTCAGTAGCATGTTGTATGTGTAGGACTACAAATCCCATCTGCACAATGACACTGCTAATATACTCAGGATCTTCCCCCTACCCGTTGTGCAATGCAGAACTCCTCTAGTCTGTCAGCTCCTGTGCCCAGCATTGGTCTCCTCACTGCCTGCAGCTACACAGTAAAGCCTTCAGCACTGAGTCTGTGGCTGAAGGTGTTAAAGTTTTTCCTGCTGTCTGAGAGGGCAGACAGTGCAGCGGGGCATGGCCAGCACAGTGACATCTAGTGTACACAGATCTGATCTCTCAGGCTTGTGCACGAAACATCATCAGAACAGGAAGAGAAGCTGACATCACAGGTCATCTGACCCTCAGTGAAATCTAAGAAAGGGGCCACTGAAGTTAAAGTAAGTGCATTGAAAAACCATTACATTTGCCTAATTAGAAACATACAAAGGACAAAAAAATAACTCGGACAACCCCTTAAAGGGGTATTCCCATCTCACAAATGTACCGTAATTTGTATAGTTATATATAGCCATACCAATATTATTACTAATAGAATGTATTTATATAAAATGTACCGTTTAGAAGATTTGCCTATTTGTATATCCATTGTCCCACACACATCAGTCAGGCCATTGCCCCTAGTTACGACCACCGCGGCCATGTAGTAGTGGTGGTCGGCTTGCTCCTTTTCATACCCTCTCCGAGGTAACTGCTGTATTGTGAACGCACATTACATGACCATGCGGAGACACATCTTAGGGCCCTTTCACATCTGTGTTTCAGACGCTACCAGTCCAAGACGCAATGGTCAGGATCCATCCAAAACGCAGACTTTATAAACAGATCCTGCTCCATAGAGATGAACTGATCTTGGAACAGGATCCATTTCTCTGCATTTTGGAAGCACAGACAACAATGCTACAACCCTAAGATGTGTCTCCGCATGCTCATGCAATGTGCGGTCACAACAGCAGTTACCTCTGAGCGGGTCGGAACAAGAGCAAGCCGATCACCGCTACTACATGGCAGCGGTGGCCGTAACTAGGGGCAACGGCCTGACTGATGTGTGTGGGACAATGGATATACAAATAGGCAAATCTTCTAAACGGTACATTTTATATAAATACATTCTATTAGTAATAATATTGGTATGGCTATATCTAACTATACAAACTACATTTGTGAGATGGGAATACCCCTTTAAACTAATCTATCTTTCCCACAGGCTGATTTTAATTAGTGCAGTATATACTGAAGTTGTAGTCTGCTTTCCCTGCTAGCACAAAGCGGGGAGTCATATACAGCTGATTCCATGGCTATCCTGCTCTCCCTGAACTGATTTCAAACCCTTTGGCACAGAGAAAGGTATCATATAGAGTAGGTTCTCACCCAAAAAGAGGTCACTATTGCTATGGTGGATGGGTACAAATGATTTCATGTTATAGATAAATAGTTGGGATCAGCAACTTCTGGCACTCCAGCTGTTCTGGAACTACAACTCACAGAATCCGCCTTTCACTTCTATGGTAGTTACAAGAACAGCCAAATAAGTGTACATTCTGGGAGTTGAACTTTCACAACATCAATGTCATCAATGTTCAAAGAGGTTTAAAGGGGTTGTCTCACCTGGAACATTGGTGGCATATTTCTAGGATATTTCTCCAACATCAGATACAATAGGTGTGAGTCTCACCTCTGAGACCTGCACCTATCTGTAGAACGAAGCTCTCAAAGAGAATGAGAACACACCACACATGCGCGGCCGTGTCAATACATTTTTATGGGAGTGCCAAGAATAGCTGAGCGCTGGCTCGGCCATTTCTGTCCTTTCTATAGAGATGAATGGAGCGGTGGTCGCGATTTTGCGGTGCTCTCTCCATTCATTTCTATGGGTCTCCTGAAAATAGCCGGGCATACTGGTAGGCTATTTTTGGCACTCCCTTAGAAATAAATGGAAGGCAGCCGTGCACTCAACCGAACTGTGGGCACTCCGTTCTAGAGATAGGTGTGGGTCCCAGTGGTAGGACCAGCATCTATCTGACATTGTTGGCATATACTAGCAATATACCATCAATATTCCAGGGGAGACAACCCCTTTAAATAATTTCTCCAGCATTATGTATAAATATTATAAACTGTAATCATTATATGATGAAATGTTATGCAAATTCCTAATACACTTTGTGAATAAATTCCTTTCCATTTTCAAAATCTTCACTGTAAAGGAAGCAGAATGTGGTACAGAAGCTAAGCTCTGTGATATATAGGTTTGTATGATCTGGAGCATAAATTACAGCATAAAATCTGTCAGAACTGCCAGTGAGAAGTGAGAGTCCTGATTACCCCACTGCCACACAGTGACTGACAAACACTGATAGAAGGTGAGCTGTAAATCGCCCTGTGTGGGCTGGTAATCAGGACTCTCACTGTTTCTGCTAGGACTCCTGTCAGGGTTTAAGGCTCATTCACATGACCGTATGGCCATAAGCCTGGACTGTGGACTGCTAATTGTGGTCCACAATACGTACATGGGCACCAGCCGCATGAACTCCGTGCCGTGGATGCGAACCCATTGATTTCAAATGGTCCGTGATCCGCAAAACATGGCAACAGGTAGAACATGTGGAGGCACAAATCGGAAGTTCACAGAAACACTCGAAAGCGTGGACGTGCCCTTTTTTTTTTTACTATATTTTACTCAGAAACCCTGCTCCAGATCATATAAACCTGTATATCTATCTAGGATGCAACCTGTGGCTCCCCAGCTTTGGAGAAACTACAACACCCAGTATTCCCTGATGACTAGGTCAGTTTTCTAGTACAAGTAATAACTGGTTAGATTAACCACCCTTAACCAGTCATTCTCATAAACCTCTAAATGCATTAGTCAGGAAAAATACCTGACTATAAAACTATAAAACTCTCCCATATCACAACCATGACAAAAACAAGTAATTCACATACCTGGCAGCAGAGATCTGACCAGTCCAGCTCCTTCTCATAACTAGCCAGTGTGAAGTTCGTAAGCTCACGGTCTTAGTGAACCTGGCTGTGTTTGGTTAGCTCTCACTGCCCCATATTATGTAGTGTTATTCCTGTGTGCATATAGCAAGTGGAGGAGGAGCGCTGCCTGCACACAGGAGAGGGTGACTGATAACTACAGGATGCTGTGGTAAGTGATTGCTGAAACTGACACTTAGCTATAATTTTAGGAAGCCATTTGTAGTCATTACATTTTTCATGATGTGTTTATCAGCCATCATCACTATCAGTCAGTAGCAATCTATACAGGATACCATTAGGGATTTTGCACATGGAGACCCTGGGAGCCTGTATTACAGACCTATAAGTACTCTGTATACCGCCTTATGGAGCCTCAACAGAGAAACCTTCACTGTAAGGGCTCATGCACACGACCGTATGTATTTTGTGATCCACAAAACACGGATCCTCAAAAAATACAGATGACGTCTGTGTGCATTCTATATTTTTGCGGAACAGAACAGCTGGCCCCGAATAGAACCGTCCTATCCTTGTCCATAATGTGGACAATAATAGGACATGTTCTATTTTTTTGCAGAATGGACATGGAGACATGGAGATATAGTATGGGCTACATACTAACGGTCTGTACAACACATACTGGCGAGAGCAGTGTGCATTAGCACAAAGCATGATTCACAGGGTCTCACAGTTCAAGTTAAAGGGGTTTTCATATTGAAAACACTTATTCTATATCGACAGGATAGGCAATACGTGTCAGATTGGTGGGGGTCTGACCTCTGGAACTCCTGACGATCACAAGAATGGGGGCTATGTTTTCCTTTGAATGAAGTGGTGGCCACGCATGTGCAGTTGCACTCAGCTATCATCAACACGACCACTGAACCATTCAAGAGTAGGAACACAGGGCTCTTGTTTTTGCACTTGGCATGGGTCCCAGCCAATTATTTATCCCCTATCCTATGGATAGGACATGTGTTTGTGATGGGACAACCCCCTTTAATTCATACACCTGAAGGTTATGATAGATATCAAAGGGAAACAGTTAGTATACATGGCTGTATTATGGCACCATACAACCTCCACTGCATGTAGGGGAGAGTATCTCCAATATCTGGACCACCATAAGGTAACATATGGAATCCTAGCTCTTGGTATGTTCATGGGAAATAGAGGGAATAGAACCGAAACGCAGGAGATGTTACCCCGAATGACTGACAATAGTACTGATAGGTACTGCTAGGATGACTGGATTAAGATTTGACATTGTGCATTTAAATCAGAATGATGTTGCACTTAACAAACCATACTGGAGAAGAGAGAACAAGGTGCTCATAGGACGTAGCAGTTCAGATACTAGACAAAATGGCAAAGGTAGAGAATGGTAGAACCGGGATACATTCCCCCTATTAGCACTGAGATAGATGACTTACTAGTAAATATCTGTCTTTTTCAAATAAAGAAGTTTCAAAGGTCAGGGATGCCTATTTTTAAAGACAAATTGGAAGACCAAAACAGTACACAAGACCGTTGACTTTTTTTTACATTTTTATATGTATGTACTTAAAGCCTGATTTGAACAATAATATTGTTTGCTAAAATGCTAAAGTACTTCAATAGAAGTTGTATGGTAAAATTAAATACATATACAGAATATTCTCCATGTTTATACCTTATGATTTGATTTAATTCATTTACAAGTATAAGGACTCATCACTTACCTTTCTCTGCTCACTGAACATGGTTCCTCTTGAATGAGCCAAATGTCTAGTGGGAATGGTGTGTTCATTTCTGCATGAAATAGGAGAAGTATCATTGTTTCAATAGTGTCCTCTTCCTATTACACAATACACTGTGTATTTCTGCTTTTGTTCACATTGTTGTCTTCATCCTAGTAAATGTTTTTGGCATATTGCAACTATTAATAATTAACAGGTATTGGCTAAAGTGGTTGGCACAGGTTTGTTCTGACCACACTATGAAAATATCTATTTGGGAAACAAAATGTCTATATAAGAAACTGATGCATTTACAGTATTATAATACTGCATTATAGACCTTATATTTGGTAACCTTTGAAATTTCCATAGCATTTTAATAAAATTGTAGTTGAATGGTGGACAACAGAAAATGGACAGATAGAACCAGGAAAAGACAAAGGAGGGTTAACAGAGTTATCTAATGAAAAAGGCTCTTTTTAATTGAAGCCTGGTGATCAGCAATTATTGTCTGGGAAAGCTGCGTGTAGCCAAACATGTAGTTTTACCTACCCAAGGTTTACAATGATGGGTTGGGTCCACCAGAGTGAGAGCTGCTCTTTACGGGTGCCTCATGTCTTTGGTTAATAGAGGGGGTCTCAAGCAGGTAACATCCCTCATTGATATTCATATACCACATAGCTTATGGAAAGGGATTGTCTTCATATGACAACACTTTTGAAGACTACTTCTCATTAAAGTAAAAAAGAAAATATAAATATACAGTGCATTTGGAAAGTCGTCAGACCCTTTCACTTTTTTGTATTCGTCATGTTGCGGCCTTGTACTAAAATAAAAAATGTCAAGTTTTCCATTAACCCTTTCAGTACTGAGCCACTTTTCACCTTAAATCCCAGGCCGATTTTTGCAAATCTGACATGTGTCACTTTATGTGGTAATAACTTTAGAACGCTTTTACTTATCCAGGCCATTCTGAGATTGTTTTCTCGTGACACATTGTACTTCATGACAGTCATAAATTTGAGTCAATATATTTCACCTTTATTTATGAAAAAAATCCCAAATTTACCCAAAATTTTGAACAATTTTCAATTTTCAAAATTTTAATTTCTCTGCTTTTAAAACAGAAAGTGATACCTCATAAAATATTTATTACTTAACATTCCCCATATGTCTACTTTATGTTGGCATCATTTTGTCATTTTAGGAAGTTAGAGGGCTTAGAAGTTTAGAAGCAATTTTTCAAATTTTCAACAAAATTTCCCAAACCATTTTTTTGAGCACCAATTCAGTTATAAAGTGATTTTGTGAGGCTTACCCAATGGAAACCACTAATAAATGACCCCATTTTAGAAACTACACCCCTCAAATGATAAAAAACTGATGTTACAAACTTTGTTAACCTTTGAGGTGTTCCACAAGAATTAAAGGAAAATGGAGGTGGAATTTCAAAATTTCAATTTTTTGTAGATTATTCACATTAATAATTTTTTTTCTTGCAACATAGCAAGGGTTAACAGCAAACTAAACCTCAATATACATTACTCTGATTCTGCAGTTTACAGAAATACCCCATTTGTGGTGGTAAATGTCTCTATGGGTTTGTGGCAGTGGTCAGAAGGAAAGGAGCGCCATATGGATTTTGGAGGCAGATTTTGCTAGAATGGTTTTTAGGCATCATTTTGTAATTGAGAGACCCTGACGTACCCCTACAGTGGAAACCCTCAAAAAGTGACCCCATTTTGGAAACTACACCCTTCAAAGAATATATTAAGGGGGGTACTGACCACTTTGACCCCCTTAACGTTTTACACAATTTGGAAACACTTGGCTGTGAAAATGAAAAGTTTCATTTCTTCCAATAAGATGCTGCTTTAGCCCCAAGTTTTTCATTTTCACAAGGGTTAACAGGAGAAAAGCACCCCATAATTTGTTCCCCATTTTCTCCTGAATACGGCAACACCACATATGGGGTGATAAACTGCTGTGGGGGCACATGACAGGACACAGAACAGAAGGAGCGCCATATGGATTTTGCAGCACAGATTTTGATGGATTGGTTTGCGGGTGCCATTGATTTTTATTTTTTTGAGTTATTGTCTTATGTGGGGGCTCATTTTTTGTGGGATGAGGTGATGTTTTCATTGGTACCATTTTGGGGTACATAAGACTTTTTGATCGCTTGGTATTACACTTTTTGTGAGTCAAGGTGAAAAAATATAGCTGTTTTGACATAGTTTTTTAAAATTATTTACAGCATTCACCTGGGAGGCCAATATGTCTGACATTTTTATTTTTGTTAAGTTTTACACATTAGATGCATTTTTGAACAGAATAAAATATTTTTTTTTTTTGTGTTGTCATTTTCTGAGAGCCATATTTTTTTATTTTTTGGGCGATTGTGTTAGGTAGGGTCTAATTTTTTGCCGGACCAGATGATGGTGTGATTGGTACCATTTTGGGGTAAATAAGCCTTTTCGATTGCTTGGTATTACACTTTTTTGTGAGGTAGAAAATGGCTTTTTTTTACACTGTTTTTATTTTTTACGGCGTTCACCGAGCGGGGTGGGTCATGTGATATTTTTATAGAGCCGATCGATACGGACGCGGCGATACCTAATAAGCCTACTTTTCTTTTTTTCCCCTATTTTTTACAATTTTTTAAACTTTATTAGCTTTACTTTTTTTTTACTTGAAACTTTATTTTTTTGCAAAACTTTATTTTTTTAACTTCTTTTTTCTTTTTTGTCCCAGTCTGGGACTTCAACTTTTGGGGGTCTGATCCCCTGCACAATGCATTACAATACTTCTGCATTGGCTGTAAGTGTATTACCAGTGTAATACACTTACAGCTTCCTGCCTGTGAGATCCAGGGGGCTGAATCTCACAGGCTTCCCTAGAAGGCAGCCCAATGCCTAAGCCAGGCATCGGGCTGCCTTCCCTGCCATCGGGTCCCCGTCACAGCAGTGCGGGGACCCGATGGGGATTGCAACTCCTTAGGATACCCGCACGTACTGCGGTGCGAGGGTTTATGCACCGGCATCGGTGTTTTCACCGATGCCAGTGTATAGAGCAGGGGTCCGGCTATCGTCCACTGCCGGACCCCTGTAGCGTGGCAGTACGGAGCTGGGATTTTTGTCATGTACATGTATGGAGCTGGTATCCTAAGGGTTAATCTGCACTAAATACCCCATAATGAGAATGTGAAGACAGAATGTTAGAAATGTTTGCAATATTTATGAAACAAGAAAAACTATTGCCTCCATATAGGTATTCAGACCCTTTACTGTGGCACCTGAAATTCAGCTCTGTGGTTCCCCCATATCTCTTGATTATGTTTGAGATATTTCTACATCTTGGATTGGAGTCTAACTCTTGTGAATTTAGTTGACTGGACATAATTTGACACACCTCTATCTATCTAAGGTCTAACATCTGACAATGTATATCAGAGCAAACACCAACCTATGAGCAAGAGAGAACTGGTTGTAGAGCACAGAGACAGGATTTTGTGGAGGCACAGATCTGGAGACATAAAAATTCAGCTACAAAATTCCCAAGAGCACGTTGGCCTCCATAATTCTAAAAAGCAAGAAATTAGGAACTATCATGACTCTTCCTTAAACTGGTTGCCCCACCAAACTAAGTAAAAGGGGAAGAAGGGCCTTGGTAACACAGGTGAACAATACACCAAGATACAAAGATTCTGTGTGCCGATGGGAAAAACTTCCAAAAGGTCAACCATCGCTGCAGCACTCCACCAATCTGGGCTCTCCTCGGTAAAAGACACATATAACCCGCCTGGAGTTTTTTTTTTAAAATAACCTATAGGACTCTCAGACCATTCTCTGGTCTGATGAAACCAAGATTGAACTTTTTGGCCTCAATTCTAATCATCATGTTTGGAGGAAACCAGGCACTGCTAATCACTTGGTCAATACTATCCCTACAGTAAAGCAGGTTTACATTCTAAGAAGACAATAATCCTAAGCACACAGCCAAGACAGCACATATTTGCTTAAAAACAACTCTGTGAATGTCCTTAAGTAGACCAGCCAGAGCCCTGACTTGAACCCAACCAAAATCTGTAGAGAGACCTGAAAATGGCTGTCCACCAACAGTCCCCATCCAACCTGACAGAGCTGAAGATGATCTGCAGAGGAGAATCCAGATCCAGATATGCATACCTTGTGGCATCATATCCAAGAAGACTGGAGGCTGTAATTGCTGTCTCGAGTAAAGGGACTGAATACTGAGGTCAATGCAAGATTTTAGTTTTTCCTTTTCAATGAATTAGCAAAGATTTAGAGTATTCTGTTTTCACTTTTTTATGATGGGACATTGAGTGCAGAATGATGGAGAAAATTTGAACTATTAGCACAAGGCCACGATAAAAATGTGAAAAAAAGTAAAAGGGTCTTAAGACTCTTCAAAGGCATTGTATATACCAAGGATTGGACAAAATAACTAGAACACGGCCGTATTGCGGTATTTCAAATGCTTATATTGCCCAAACTGCTGTACCTATTCAAAACCCTTCCGATTTCGCCCCCTAGATCTTTCTTTGATACATGCACTAAATATCTTAATTCCTTCATATGGAATAAATGTAGACCTAGAGTAGCAGCCACAATTCTCCAGAAGACGAGGTCATCAGGGGGCCTAGACCTCCCTAATATTCAGGACTACTTTTTGGCATCCCAGATCGTGCAATTGAGGGACTGGTGGTTGGAGAACTTAGCTAAACATTGGGTCCATATTGAATCCTCACTGGTCCCCTCTCGGAGTCTAAAGCCCCTCCTGATTGCCTCCTTACATCCCCAATTCACCAGACCCCCTTTACCTCATCTGGTGTCTGCAGCCCTCACGCATTGGACTCACCTCCATAAGCTCAGTCACCGGTCATCCGTACCTCTACTTTCCCAGGCCCCCCTGTCGACTCTGGGCTTACTGATTCCCAATTTAAATGTGGATTATTGGTCCAACCAGGGAATACTTACTCTATCACAATTATTTGACCAAGGTCGTTTGCTTCCATTTGAGAGTTTACGCCAGGCCTTTCAACTACCCAATGCTGACTTCTTTAAATACCTTCAGATAAGGCACCTTTTCACGGGTATCAACCCTCCCAATTTGTCGGCAAACGCTGATATATTTAAAATTTGGTCTCTCTCTCCCTCAGTTAGTACCAAACTAAGACCAGTATATGTAATACTGAGGGGGAAGGACACCTTTGTTAAAATTTCTCCTCATCTGTCTTGGGAAAAAGATTTGAGTACAATATTCTCGGAGGAACAGTGGAAGACATCCCACAAATTCATATATACCCATTTGCGTTGTGCCCTCCACCACGAATCCCTAATGAAAACTACTCTGAGATGGTACTACACCCCGGAACGCCTCAGCCATATCTTTCCCGGAGTTTCCCACCTGTGCTGGAGAGGCTGTGGGCAAAGAGGCTCCCTTTACCACATTTTATGGAGTTGCCCTTACCTGCAGGACATTTGGGAGGAGGTATTCTCCTTGGTCTCCAAAATCACTAAGATCCGTCTATCCCCTAGCCCGTCTATGGCCCTCCTGTTTATGGACCTGGACTCGTTACCCTGGAGTAGTAGAATTATAGCAGCTCAAGTTTTTCTCTCTACCAAACTGGCTATTACCCAGAATTGGAAGAGTCCGAAAATTCCTCTTCTGTCAGAAATCATTGCTAAACTAAATAAAACTTACATTTTTGAAAAGACACTAGCAACAGCACAACATAGTCTCTCCAAATTTAACAGGTGGTGGAGCTCCTGGATGGACTCTGGATGGGCTATAGAAACGATTTGAAATGAGGATATTTACTGTTCCCTAATCGATAGTCATGAGCGTGAGGAGAGCGACCTGCAGTGTGTGTACTACTGGATTGACCAATCTTGTTCTGTTGAGCCTGATTATTCTCTTTTCTTTTCTTAGTTAATTATTTATTTATTTTCTACATCCCTATATGGATGTCCAATATCGTTTAAGCGCAATGTTACATTGTGTGTTTAACACTAATGATTTGGTATTGATATTGCTCTGTTATGTTTTTCTCTTAAAAAAAAAAAAACTTATTGATTGAAAAAAAAAATAACTAGAACACCAACTACAGATCACACATTTTTTTAATATTCAGAGGTAGGACCCTCTTTTGCAGACAATACACCTGAAATATGTTGAGGAATAGACAAATGTAAATCGTGAACAACATTTTTATCAATTTTGTACCACTCTTGAACATATACAGATGCTTTTCCATGACAGAAGTAGGTGGCAGTAGGTGACTCAATTATATTCTGGGATGGCCTAGTCTGGTGACTGGGCTGGCCAGGGTAGATGCTTAAAGGGGCTCTGAACCCGGACATATCCCCTTTTTTTACCCAGGCAGCCCCTCTGAGAGGAACATTGGAGCATTTCATGCTCCGATGCTCTCCCTTGCCCTCCTCTGAATTGCGCAGGACAAGGGCGTTTTCAGCAGATCAGGTGACATACCGGGTCTCTACTAGGCGGAGGCTTTTGCCTAGCAGTGTTCCCAGAGATGTCACCGCCACTAATGGGCAGGCTTTAGCGCTGCCCTAGCCTGTAAAATAGCAGCCTAGCAGTGTAAGTTTGTAAACAAAAAAGCCCTTGCCCTACACTATACAGCACAAGGCAAGGAAGCGCATCGGAGCACGAAATGCTCCGATGCTCATCTCAGAGGGGCAGTCTGGGTGAAGAAGGGGATATGTCCGAGTTCAGCTCTGAACCCGGACAATCCCTTTAACTTCAAGATCCAATGCATCTTGTGATATCACCAAAGGTTTGGCTCTTGCAGCCCTATCATGGATATCATCTTTGTGCAGTGCCCACCTGAAAATCTTCACTGATTCTGGTGCCTGTAAACTTGCCTTCAACTCTGCAGTAATTTGAGAGATCATAGATTTGTATTTTTTGGCTACAATTTTACAAATTGCTTATCTGTCCATTGCATCAAGCTTTGACTTTGCATACAGAGATATGATCAAGGAAACAGTCAACCTCGATATAACCATCAGCTTAGCAACTCTGGTCACAGACGCCTCTACCAGGAGTGCGCCAACAATCATTTCCCTTCGGAACTCTGCCAGGTCTGAGAGTTTTGTGTTGTTCTAAAAATCTGTTTGTTTTAGGGGTGTGATGTCCCTAAAACAAACAGATTTTTTGAACGGCACAAAAAAATAACGTTTATCAACAGTGACATCAATTACGTGACCGAGAAACAAAGGCATACTTACCGGTGATGGCAGGTGTGTCAGGAAGAGTTCAACTTGACTGTGTAAAATAGGGAAGTTTGAGTTATTTTGTCCAACCTCTTATAAATTTAGACAACTGGATGATACATGAAAAAGTTGTCACAAGAGCTGTTAGACAATGTTTTCAGTCTTTGATTGTCAAATCTTCATAGCTTTGTAACTCAGAGATTCATAACTATAAAACGAGGTGGATAGGTCATTCTGAGGGTCTGAGTTGGTAGTCACTTACTGTATACTAGGTTTTGATTATTATGTTATAGCTGAGTTGGTAATACTTTAATTTTCCCAGGGAATTCAGACTGAATGTCATAATTATTTAGTTGTGATATGAGCTATTTTTATGCAAAACTTCTATATGTTGTCACAAACCCTGACCACCATCATGATGTTTGTTCCTTATTAGTTTTATGTGCTTTAAAGCTGTGATGACCAAATTCTTTAAGGCCGGCGCCTCTACATAACTTTGGCGATCCACTGCCAGTGCAGGGGCTTATTAAGCCTGGCATCTAATATGCTGGTCTTAATAAATGCCTTTTGTCTTTGGGGGGTTATTGGTTTTTCATTATGGAAGAAAGAAAACTGAACAGCCATTGATGAGACAGATTATATCACTATCCTGGTGGTAATAGTGTTGTTACTTTATCAGGTTGTTTACAATTTGCGACGATGTGCACAAATATGATTCAACTAAAGCCTGTATTACACTGCCAAATTTTTCGGCATTGTTAACGAGTGTTCACAGTGTTCAAGGGTGGTCACACATTTGCTCTACTGCTTCATTCACACAAGGGACTCAGGAATT
Organism: Rhinella marina; assembly: GCA_900303285.1. Lineage (NCBI taxonomy): Eukaryota > Metazoa > Chordata > Amphibia > Anura > Bufonidae > Rhinella > Rhinella marina. Next base: position 575,637 of record ONZH01015602.1, on the reverse strand, counting down.
ACTGTTCAATCCCAGCAGTCGGACCTCCCAGAGATCATACATTTATCACTTTTCCCATGAACCCATTTAAGATGTATCCTATTATAAGTTTACAGAAAGACTCCACAGGATCGTCATATGCACATATGGTATGTTCCCTAATTAAAAATTTGAGGGTTGTCTCATCATATAGTAGTTGATAAACAGGGATTACTGTTGGCAGTCCTGTGAGAATTAATTGATCACAACTGGATCTACATTTAATCTTCTGGATCCTCTAGATCAACTTGCAGGATAACAAGCTGAACTGGATAGACAGATGTATTTTTTCAGCCTTATAAAGTATCTTAGGCTACTTTCACACTAGCGTTTTTGCTGGATCCAGCCGGGTTCAGCAAAAACTCTTCCATTACTCATAATACAACCATCTGCGTCCGTCATTAATGGATCCGGTTGTATTATCTGTAACATACCCAAGACGGATGCATCATAAACTCCACTGAAAGTCAATGGGGGACTGTTCCATTTTCTATTGTGTCAGATAGTGACAGAGAAAACGGATACGTCCCCATTGACTTGCATTGTGGGTCATGACCGATCTGTTTTGCTCCGCATCCCAGGACAGAAAGCAAACTGCTGCTCTCCAGCATGCTGCAGCTCTCCAGTATGAGAACGGAGGATTGCATTTTGGAGCATTCCGTTCTTTTTAGTTACGTTTTGTCCCCATTGACAATGAATGGTGACAAAACGGAAGCGTTTTTTTCCGGTATTGAAACCCAGGGGCGTAGCTACCATAGCAGCAGACCATGCAACTGCTATAGGGCCCAGAGCAAGAGGGGGCCCAGTCGTAGTTGGGATCATCCCCTCTTCTTTTTTTTTCTTTTACAACTCTTTTTATTGGTTTTATATTAATCAATACAATGAAACATTAACACCAAGTCTGAATTGGATTGACGGACACATAGCATATCAAAACGTCATATCAAACAATAAAGATTCTCAATTGTTTAAGATCTGAAGTACGAAAGCTGAATCAAGAGAACCAAGTACAAAAACATGAAGTAACATGTCAAAGTGCAAGTTAGTGACTGATGAATAAGACAGGTATTAAGTACCTGGTTTGAAATGGTGATACAAGACAAAAACAATAACATTAACAAAACAGGGAGGGGGGGAGGGGGTAAGGAAAGAAGAGGGAAAAGGAAAAAGGGGGGTATGGAAGGCCCAGATTGTTGTAGCTGATGAGGATCTTGTTACTACCCTGTGGTAAAGTCATTAAGAAAAGAAAAGATAAATAAACGAGTAAGAGCAAAGGAATTAAAGGTACAAAAGAGCAGGAAGGATAGAAGAGTAAATAGGAGAGTGAATAGGAGAGTAAATAGGAGAGTATGTGGACTAAAAACATACTGGAATTTTAGTATGGACACCTGAAACTGGAGGGAGCTATATCTTAAGTTTTAAAATGTCGATATTGTGCCCAAGGACTCCAGACGGAATTGAAAGTACGATGGGACTCCCAGTAAGCCAATTCCTCGAGTCGATACAATGAATCTACCTTTTTTATCCAGTGAGTTGGAGGGGAGTCTGATTTCCAATGTGGGAATTAGAATTCTAGAAGCCGCTAAAAGCTCTCTCAGTAATATGAGGGTATTTATGGGTATTTTGTCTGGATAAAAGTGAAGAAGACATATCTCAGGCTTATAAGGTAGAGTTAATCCCGTGAGTTTATTGATCTGTGTGAATACAGAAGACCAGTAAAGTTGTATATGATGACAAGACCAGAACATGTGAAAATATATTCCAGAAAGTTGTTGGCATCTCCAGCATGTTGGATCATAGCTGGGGTTGTACTTATTTAGTTGGACAAGCGTAAGGTGCCATCTAGTTAATACCTTGTAACCACTTTCCTGCATTCGCACACATCTAGAGGATTGTTTAAGGGCTAAGAAAAGTCTCCGGAGTTCCTCTTGAGAAAAATTCCTGTTTAAGTCAGATTCCCAAGCTGTAATGAAAATGTGTGACAGATCATCTGGTGGGGATAGTAGTAGTTTGCTAAGTGTGGATAATCCTTTTTTTGGGGGGGTTTAATTGAGCAAGAATAGTTTCAAACTTGGTAATTTCTCTATTTACATATTTATATTGATAGAGTTGCTTAAAAGATAATTTGAGCCTATTATATATTAGCACTGGTAGAGATGGATAATTCAAAAGATCAGACAGTGTCTGATTCGAGGGGAAGCCTTCAGATGAAAATAGTACATCAATACTAGCTTTATTATGTTTTAAGGCTTTTGGTAAGGAATCATTATGTGTACGATCAGTGTTTAAATAGAGGTCTTAGACTTGCATTAATGGAGAGGGGTATGGGGAATCATTTAGAGCGCACCAGGTCTACATTCCATATTTTCCATGTTTCCATAGTAAGCATATTACATAGATTAAGTGAGGGGTGAGTTTTTGGTTCAGTAAATATGAGCTGCCTTAGTGGAAAGCGCAATATATCTTCTTCTATGTTCACCCATAATTTTTTTGGGGGGGCTTTCTTATCCAGTCAACTATTCTATTAAGGTGGACAGCTTGTGTGAAAGTACTTGGATCTGGTAGATCAATACCGCCAAATTGGCGCGGAAGTTGTAGTGTTGTGTATTTAATACGCGGTTTTCTGGAATTCCAAAAATATTTAGAAAAGATATTATTCACCGATGAATAGAACAAAGCAGGGATGTGAATTGGAAGTGCTTGGAGTAAATAGGTAATTTTTGGCCATATAAGACATTTAGCAACATTTTTGTGTCCGAACCACGAGATGTATGGTGTCGGCCAGTTAGATAGCAAGTTTGAGATTTCCTTCAATAAACGTGGGAAATTGTTTTTGTATAGTTGGGTGGGATCTGCTGATATCTTAATACCCAGAAATTGAATGTATGGTTGAGACGAGTCAAAGGGGGATTTAGAGGAAAGTAAAGAAGAAGTGTATCTGGGAAGGGATATATTTAGGGCTTGAGATTTACTCATGTTGATTTTAAAGTTTGAGATCTGTCCAAAATCTTTAAGTAGGTTTTCTACAATAGGAAGGGGTTCTATAGGATTAGAGAGGAATAATAAGAGATCATCAGCATAAGCCGCCATTTTGTGTTCTCTACCTCCACAGCTAAAACCCTGAATTCGGGTATCTTGTCTTATTCTTTGTAATAAGGTCACCATCATCGGTACAAAGAGCAAAGGAGATAATGGGCAACCTTGTCAGTGCCATTAGAGATAGAGAACACAGGTGAGAGGAAGTCATTTACCATCACCTTCGCCGTAGGGCCATTATACATTGAGAATATTGCTTTAATGAAAAGAGGTGGTATGCCAAAGGCAAATAGAGAGGACTGTAGATAATTCCAGTCAACTCGATCGAATAGCATAAGTGGTCTGGCAGAAAGTCTGGCAAATTGTGTCAGTAGTAGAACTCTATATATATTATCTTTCCCCTCTCTATTAGGTACAAATCCAACTTTATCAGGAGCAATGAGAAAAGGAAGGGTATTTTTTTAAATCTAGGGATCATCGCCTCTTCTACTGGAGGTGAAAACTTGGTCAGGACTCTACCCTCTGAAGGAACAACTTTTAGCAAATGAGGCAGTGGAAAAAATGGCCCAAGGGTCACTGAAAAGGGGTTTAGGCGTAAACCCGTCTGTCCTATGTCGGGCCCTGGTCTAATCCTTGCTATGGGGCCCTTACTTCTCTATGTATGCCATTGTTGAAACCCTATGACAGATCTCATTACCGGAAAATATAAATGCTAATGTGAAAGTAGCCTTACTCTGTTACTATGTAAGCTTATTGAAGTTTAACATTCCACATAAAATCCAGCTCACAAAAGACAGAGACAATACACAAAACACATATGCTCACTAAGGCCACATGCTGTACATCAGCCACTCACACACAGCTTTTTAAAGCTGCAAGTCCAGGGTGTGTGTAACACCCTAAGCAACACCTGCAGATTATATAATGTCAAAGGTTGCTTTGTGCTGTGCCAATATCAATGCTGCATGATCTAGTCATTAAATGACTCTGTCCTCTACCATACCCCACCTTTCTTTCGTCTTTCTTCTTTTCTACCATTCATTCTTGGACATTTCAATATAAACATTCTGATCAGGATTATTCTGCTGTACTTTTCTCTTCTTCATCGTGTAATGTTTTATAATGTGAAAAAGGACATTTAACAGTTTTATCAAATTCTTACGGTAGCAAAATTAAAAAAAATAATGTAAGAGATTAGAATGCATTAGAAACATACAAAGACAACTAAATTCTTCACTTAATTCCCAGCTCCCAACTAGGTAATGCAGCAAAATGGTTAACCCCTTCCCGACCAGCGCCATACATGTACGGCGCTGCAGGAAGGGACTTGCCGCCCAGCGCCGTAGTACTACGGCGCGCTGATCGGGCGGGTGCAGGAGCCCTGCTGACTGACATTGACCCTTTATGTGCCGCAGTCAACGCTGACCGCGGCACATGAGGTGTGCGGCATGTCAGGATGGCGTGCGGGGTGTCCATCGGGTCCCCACGCTGCTGTGACGGGGATCCGATGGTTTAGATGGCAGCCGGATGCCTTCCTTAGGCATCCGGCTGCTATCTATGGAAGCCTGTGAGATCCAGCCCCCAGCAAGTGTAATACACTTGCAGCCAATGCATTACAATACAGAAGTATTGTAATGCATTGTAAAGGGGATCAGACCCCCAAAAGTTAAAAAAAGTTAAAAAAAAGTTAAATTGTAAAAAAGGGAAAAAAAGAAAAGTATACATATTAGGTATCGCGGTGTCCGTATCAACCGGCTCTATAAAAATATCACATGATCCACCCCGCCAGGTGAATGCAGTAAAAAAAAAATAAAAAAAGAAACAGTCCCAAAACAGCCATTTTTTGGTCACTTTCCTCCACAAAAAGTGTAATACCACGCGATCAAAAAGGCGTATTTACCCCAAAATAGTAACACTCAAATCGTCATCTCGTCCCACAAAAAATGATACCCTAGCTAAGACAATTTCCCGAAAAATAAAAAAAATATGGCTCTCAAAATATGACAACACAAAAAAAGATTTTATTTTGTTCAGAAATGCATCTAATGTGTAAAACTTACCAAAAATGTTAGACATATTGGGTATTTCTGCGTCTGTAACAACCTGCTCTATAAAAATATTACATGAGATGGCCCCCCAGGTGAATTCTGTAAAAAAAAATAAAAAAAAAACTAGGCCAAAACAGCCATTTTTTTCCCTCTTGCCTCACAAAAAGTGTAATACCACGGGATCAAAAAAGCATATGTGCACCAAAATGGCGCCAATCAAACCATCATCTCGCCCCGCAAAAATTGAGAGCCTATCTAAGACAATCGCCCGAAAAATAAAAAAAATATGGCTCTCTGAAAATGGCAGCACTAAAACAAGATTTAATTCTGTTCAAAAATGCATCTAATGTCTCAATTCCCAGTATTATTCGCAGAACAACAAAGCAGGAAAACTACTTGCACACAGACTGAAAACACGACATTGAAATCTAAGATCCCGTATCTTACTTCAAAGTCTCATGGGGCCAAAATATTTGACCCACAGGGTATAGCGGACTCCTTCAAGTCCTACTATGAGTCCTTATATAATTTAAACGCTACAATAGATTCCCCCCTTCTCCGACAATGACTAATATGTTTTTGGCCTCCCTTAATCTTCCCTCCCTCAATCAAACCAATTATCATACTTAAACTCCCCCTTTACATTGAAAGAGATACTAGATATCGTCAAGACACTCCCCAAACATAAAGCCCCAGGCCCAGATGGCCTGTCCAATGCCTATTATAAATCCTTGTCTGACTTGCTAGGCCCGTACATGTTGGATACCTTCACGCAGATTATGATTACTGGAGATATCCCTAAAGAAATGCTAGAAGCCAACATAGTGACTATCCCTAAAACTGAACCACCTGCAGATGATCCCAAACAGTACCGCCCAATTTCCCTCAATACTGATACCAAAATATTTGCCAAAGCGTTAGCAAATAGGTTGGCATCCATAGTCCCTCTACTTACACATTCAGACCAAGTAGGTTTTGTGAAGGGCCGTAACATCCATGAAAACACCCGAAGGGTTATTAATATTGTTGATTTCATAAACAAAAAGAAATCCCCTGCAGTTCTGGTAACATTGGATGCCGAGAAGGCATTTGACCGAATACACTGGTCTTTTGCTTTCTCGGTTCTTGCACAAATGGGCTTTTCTGGTGCCATTGTATCTGCTATTAAGGCTTTGTATACATGCCCATATGCCAGGGTGTGGGTCAATGAAGCACTTTCTACCCCCTTTGATATTACTAATGGAACCCGACAGGGATGTCCGCTGTCCCCCCTAATATTTTATCCATAGAGCCCCTGGCCCAAGCTATAAGAAGCGCCGATATTATTAAAGGAGTTCAAATTGGGGATAGATGTCATAAGATCAGTCTGTATGCAGATGACATTATATTGACTCTGACAGAACTGCACACTTCCTTGAAAGCAGCCATGGATACTATCCACACCTCTGGAAGCATGTCCCTCTACAAACTCAACGCTTCTAAATCCCAAGCCTTGCCCTTCCACATTCCCCCCCCCCCCGCAGCTTCACTCCTTTTTCTCCTCATTCCCATTGGATTGGCAGAAATCCCAGGTTAAATATCTAGGTATTCAACTCCCAGTAGAAGTTTCTCATCTATACAAATTAAACTATACGCCGCTTTGGAGAAGGAAGTTCTGACACTGTCAAAAAATGAAGTCTCTTGGGTAGGCCGCATTGCAGCCTTCCAGATGCTCATCCTCCCAAAACTGTTATAGTTATTCAAAACAGTACCTATTACCCCTCCGAAATCTTTCTTCTCTGCTTGTACTAAGCATTTACATACGTTTCTTTGGAACAAGAATAAACCCCATATAGCGGCCTCTATTCTTCAAAAAACCAAAGGTTGTGGTGGCTTGGGTCTTCCCAACGTTTATGAGTATTTTATAGCCTCACAGATTGTACAGCTACGGGATTGGTGGCATAATGACTTGTCCAAGCATTGGGTTCATATTGAATCCTCTCTTATTCCTTCCCACAACTTAAAAGCCCTCCTAATTGCCTCACTTTACCCCAAGTTCACTCGCCCTCCTTTACCATATCTGGTTTCCTCAGCATTGACTCACTGGGTCCAATTTCATAAACAAAGTCCGACAGCGGTGATGCCCTCTCTGTCCAATGCCCCCCTAGAGACGTTGAAATTATTGAGCCCAGGAATGTATTCGGGCTCATGGGTAGACAGAGGCATTCTTACAATCTCCCATTTATTTGACAAGAGTGCTATGTTCCCCTTTGATCATCTCCAACATACTTTCCATTTAACACGGGGTGACTTCTATAAGTTCCTCCAAATAAGACACTTTTTCTCCACCTCTGCTCCAATTCAATTGGTAGCAAACCCTGATATCTTTAAATTTTGGTCCCTTATCTCCTCTACCGCGGCAAAACTGAGGCCTATATATCTTATCCTCAGAGATAAAGATACCTTTAAGAAAGTTATATCCCATATATCTTGGGAGAAGGATCTAGGGACCCAATTTACGGAGGAACAGTGGAAAATGGCCCATAAATTCATCCATATCCAACTGAGATGTGTCCTTCACTATGAGGCTTTAATGAAGACCATCCTGAGATGGTATTTTACTCCAGACCGTCATTATTTTTCCAGGTGCTTCACACTTTTGTTGGAGGGGCGCGGACAGAGGGGTTCCCTGTTCCATATACTTTGGAATTGCCCTTTAATCCATGGTGTAAGGAAAGAGGTTTTTTCTCTGCTTTCTACAATAACTGTCACTCTAATTACCCCATCCCCGTCACTGGCATTGCTGTTTATCAATTTGGATTCCTTCCCGTGGAATCATAGATTGGTAGTTGCTCACCTTCTTATATCCACAAAATTAGCCATAACTCAATACTGGAAAAGCCCAAGAGTCCCGGAGATTTCTGAGATCATAGCAAAAACAAACAAAACATATATCTATGAACGGATGTTAGCCTCGGCACAACAGAGGGTTTCCAAATCCACCAAACTGTGGAGCTCCTGGGCAAATTCCAAGTTTGCTGTACCGATGTCTTGATATGCCCCGCTTGTATGAGGACAATACGGGTTATGAGAATATGCTTTTACCTATATGTGATGATGCCGTAAACTGAGAGCACCCTGGAAGTGGACTGTTTCACCTGAGCCCAGTTTATTTTTTCTGGTTTACTTGCTTTTTGTTAAATATTATTGTTTGGACTTTTATTTCATTTTAAGTACTGATGATACTACATCTGAATGTATGTTGTCATAAATGTACTGCATATACCTTATTACATCTGATAAGTGCTGCCCATGTGGCTATGTGAAGCACTGATTATTCTGGTATGACACCATAATATGTTTGTAATATTGATCTTTATTGATAAAATAATAAAAACTTATTGTTTGAAAAAAAAAATGCATCTAATGTGTAAAACTTACCAAAAATAAAAATGTTACACATATTGGGTATAGCCGCTTCCGTAACAAACTGCTCTATAAAAATATCACATTATATTCCCCCTCAGGTGAACGCTGTAAAAATTAAAAAAAAAAAAATATGACAAAACAGCCATTTATTGGTCACCTACTTTCACAAAAAGTGTAATAGCAGGCGATCAAAAAGGCCTATTTACCCCAAAATGGTACCAATCAAACTGTCATCTCATCCCGCAGAAATTGATACCCTACCTAAGACAATCGCCCAAAAAATAAAAAAAATATGGCTCTCTGAAAATGACAGCACAAAAACAAGATTTAATTCTGTTCAAAAATTAATTTACTGTGTAAGACTTAACACAAATAAAAATGTTAGACATATTGGGTATCGCCGCGTCCGTAACAACCTGCTCTATAAAAATATCACATGATTTGCCCCTTCTGGTGAATGCTGTAAAAAATTTTTTAAAAAAACTATGCCAAAACAGCTATTTTTTCACATTGACTCACAAAAGGTGTAATACCAAGCGATCAAAAAGTCTTATGTACCCCAAAATGGTACCAATGAAAACGTCACCTCATCCCGCAAAAAATGAGCCCCCACATAAGACAATAACTCAAAAAAATAAAATGCTGCAAAATCCATATGGCGCTCCTTCTGTTCTAAGTCCTGCCATGTGCTCCAGGACTCGCCTCAGGAAGCAGTTTTCTTTATTTTTGAGGGGGCGGCATCCACACAGCAGTTAAACACTGCTGGTGGATGCCGCCCATGTTCCCTTTAAGCTGGGAATTCAGCCCATGCCCCCCTCCTTCCCGAAGCGCAGGGATCTGCGGGCCTCTCACTTACCTCTCAGCTCCCTGCACTCCTCCCCTTCAGGCCAGCGCCCTCTGAATGGTGAAGCAGAGAGACTTCCTGCTCCACCATTCAGCCTCCACGCAGGGATCGTGCTGCTGGCGTGTGTGGGCGGAGCCTGCAGCCTGGAAATCTGCATAAGCTCCGCCCACACAGTGCTGCAGAGAGATCTATGTCTGCAGGGAAGAGAGGACTTTAGGAGCGGGACAAGGTGAGTAGGTACTGTGTTTTGTTTTTCTTTAACACAGAGAGGGCACACGTGGCATGTCTACTACAAAGGGGGCACCAGAGGAGAGGGCATTAATACTAAAAAGGGGGCACAGTGAGCATTTACTATTACAAAGGGGGCACAGTGGGCATTACTACTACAAAGGAGGGCACAGAGGGCATTAGTATTATAAAGGGGGCACAGTGGGCATTATTACCATAAGTGGGGCACAGTGGGCATTACTACTACAAAGGGGCACACAGAGGGCATTAATATTACAACGGGGGACAGTGGGCATTACTACCATAATGAGGGCACAGTGGGCATTACTACTACAAAGGGGGCATAAAGGACATTACTACTACAAAGGGGGCACAGAGGGCATTACTACCATAAAGGGGCACAGAGGGGATTACTACTATAAAGGGGCACAAAGGGCATTGCTACTATAAAGGGGCCACACAGGGCATTGCTACTATAAAGGGGCACAGAGGGCATTGCTACTATAAAGGGGCACAGAGGGCATTACTACTATAAAGGGGCCACACAGGGCATTGCTACTATAAAGCGGGCACAGAGGGCTTTACTACTGTGAAGGAGGCACAATAGGCATTATTACTATGAAGAGGCACACTAAGGATGCAGGTAACACTACCACATGATCTACACAAGTGTTATCTGTGGTTTCACATAGGACTGCAGGTAACACTACCACATTATCAGCACTAGTGTTATCTGTGGTTTTACATAGGACTGCAGGTAACACTACCACATGATCTACACAAGTGTTATCTGTGGTTTCACATAGGACTGTAGGTAACACTACCAAATTATCAGCACTAGTGTTATCTGTGGTTTTACATAGGACTGCAGGTAACACTACCACATGATCAGCACTAGTGTTATCTGTGGTTTTACATAGGACTGCAGGTAACACTACCACATGATCTACACTAGTGTTATCTGTGGTGTTACATAGGACTGCAGGTAAAACTACCACATGATCTACACTTATCTGTGGTTGTACATAGGACTGCAGGTAACACTACCACATTATCAGCACTAGCGTTATCTGTGGTGTTACATAGGACTGCAGATGATATCAATAATATTATCTGTACTTGTACTGCCCTAGATCTGGCAGGACAGTCTTCGAGTTTGGTGGCTACTTGGCTTTCATACTATTTTTTTTAATGGGGGGGGGTGCCATTTAAATTTTTGCTTCAGGCAGCAGAAAAGCTAGAATCGGCCCTGCCTACAGGAATAAATTTTGCAGTGTAATGATGACCCAACATAGCTTTAAAGCTCTACCATTTATCATCAGTATTAGTATGTGATAGTAGCTGCTCCCAGTCTAAGCTATGAAGTGCTGCCCTCAGCCTGGGGAAATTGGCCTTTTCAATAGTGCTTTTGCTCTGCCTGACAGAATTTGACTTTTATAGTTCATGGGGAATATAACTATATTGTGGCCACTACTACCTAGTGTTTCACAAACAGTAAGATTCCCAACAAGCTCTGCATTGTTAATAATTACCAGACGCATCAGAGCATTGCCCCTTAATGGGATCTTCTACAAACTGTCCCATAAAGTGGTCCTGCAGCAAATTGAGGAATCTTTGCAGCTGAGGTAGACCCATGACCCCAGTCAATGCCTGGGAAATTACTATCTTCCATTATGACCACTGTACCAGCCTGTGCAGCCCACTCTATTTGGTTATACAGCTGAACTTCTATCTCCTCAGTGATGTTGGGGGGGGGGGGGTCTATAGATTACACCAAGTATTATTTTTCAGGGTTTATTTCCCTTTGTAATTCCACCCATAAGGTTTCAACATTGTCACCATTACTTAGCAATAATTTAACTTCCTGCCTGGGTGACCACAATTGGAGAACATATACAGTAATTAAGTATACTGAAGTAGTAACAAAATGTTTTATCTTTTATACAAAAGACTGATTCTACATACTGGCATATTTAGATCCCTCCCATGGATCAATAGGAGATACGAGGTATGCAAACATGCCATTTAGATTATGTTTAGAGATGAGTGAAGTTCTTGAAAATTCGATTTGACTGCTTCTTCGAGTTTCACAAAAAAAAATCGCTTTGTGACGAATTACTTCATCACAAAGTGCATTTCTTTGTAAGTAGAGGGTGCAATGACAGAGAATGGCGTTCTCACGTTCATCGTTTGGTTTAAAAATAAAAAAAAAAATTACAAGATCAAACTTACAGTGCCTTGCGAAAGTTTTCGCCCCCCTGGAACTTTTCAACCTTTTGCCACATTTCAGGCTTCAAACAAAAAGATATAACATTTTAAATTTTTGGTGAAGAATCAACAAGTGGGTCACAATTGTGAAGTGGAACGAAATTTATTGGATCATTTAAACTTTTTTTTGTAATAATAAAATTGAAAAGTTGGGCGTGCAAAAATATTCGGCCCATTTACTTTCAGTTCAGAAAACTCCAGAAGTTCATTGAGGATCTCTGAATGATCCAATGTTGTCCTAAATGACTGATGAAGATAAATGGAATCCACCTGTGTGTAATCAAGTCTTCGTATAAATGCACCTGCTCTGTGATAGTCTCAGGGTTCTGTTTAAAGCACAGAGAGCATCATGAAGACCAAGGAACACACCAGGCAGGTCCGTGATACTGTTGTGGAGAAGTGTAAAGCCGGATTTGGATACCAAAAGATTTCCCAAGCTTTAAACATCCCAAGGAGCACTGTGCAAGCGATCATATTGAAATGGAAGGAGTATCAGACCACTACAAATCTACCAAGACCCGGCCGTCCCTCTAAACTTTCATCTCAAACAAGGAGAAGACTGATCAGAGATGCAGCCAAGAGGCCCATGATCACTCTGGATGAACTGCAGAGATCTACAGCTGAAGTGGGAGAGTCTGTCCATAGGACAACAATCAGTCGAACACTTCACAAATCTGGCCTTTATGTAAGAGTGGCAAGAAGAAAGCCATTTCTCAAAGATATCCATAAAAAGTCTCGTTTACAGTTTGGCACAAGCCACCTGGGAGACACACCAAACATGTGGAAGAAGGTGCTCTGGTCAGATGAAACCAAAATGGAACTTTTTGGAAACAATGCAAAACGATGTGTTTGGCATAAAAGCAACACAGCTCATCACCCTGAACAAACCATCCCCACTGTCAAACATGGTGGTGGCAGCATCATGGTTTGGGCCTGCTTTTCATCAGCAGGGGCAGGGAAGATGGTTAAAATTGATGGGAAGATGGATGGAGCCAAATAGAGGACCATTCTGGATGAAAACCTGTTGGAGTCTGCAAAAGACCTGAGACTAGGACGGAGATTTATCTTCCAACAAGACAATGATCCCAAACATAAAGCAAAATCTACAATGGAATGGTTCAAAAATAAAGGTCTCCAGGTCTTAGAATGGCCAAGTCAAAGTCCAGACCTGAATCCAATTGAGAATATGTGGAAAGAGCTGAAAACTGCTGTTCACAAACGCTCTCCATCCAACCTCAAAGAGCTCGAGCTGTTTTGCAAGGAAGAATGGGCAAGAATCTCAGTCTGTAGATGTGCAAAACTGATATAGACATACCCCAAGCGACTTGCAGCTGTTATCGCAGCAAAAGGTGGCGCAACAAAGTATTAATGCAAGGGGGCCGAATAATTTTGCACGCCCCACTTTTCAGTTTTATTATTACAAAAAAAGTTTAAATGATCCAATAAATTTCGTTCCACTTCACAATTGTGACCCACTTGTTGTTGATTCTTCAGCAAAAAATTTAAATGTTATATCTTTTTGTTTGAAGCCTGAAATGTGGCAAAAGGTTGAAAAGTTCCAGGGGGCCGAATACTTTCGCAAGGCACTGTACCTGTAGCCGCCGCCATCTTGATTGAAGATCCAACACGAAATCTCATGCAGTGCGTGATGATGTCATCACAACCGCTGGCGTGGTGACGTTATACATCATCGTGCACAAGATTTCAAGTGGGATCTTTAATTAAGTTGATGGCAGCGGGCCTTTTGCACTCAAACTGATGAAGTGAGTATGATTTATTTTTAGTTTTTTATAGTGCCCCCCAATAATGTGCCAGTATGAAGTGCCCCAACAATGTGCCAGAAGTGCCCCCAAAATTCCCCCCCCTATAATGTGCCAGTAAGAAATGCTCCCCCCCCCATTGATTCCCCCCAAAAATCATGTGCCAGTAAAAAGTGTCCCACCTCCATAGATGCCCCCCAAATCATGTGCCAGTAAGAAATGCCCCCAGTGCCCCCATGTGCCAGTAAGAAATGCCCCTCAGTGCCCCCATGTGCCAGTAAGAACTGCCCCCAGTGCCCCCATGTGCCAGTAAGAAATGCCCCCCAGTGCCCCCATGTGCCAGTAACAAATGCCCCCAGTGCCCCCATGTGCCAGTAACAAATTCCCCCAGTGCCCCCAATAGAGCTCCGGTCCGTGATTGCACCAATAAAAAAAATAGACACTTATACTTACCTCCATCAGGCTGGCTGTGATGCTATTCAGGCCTCTTCCGGCCTGTGTCCCGCACTGTACGGCTCAGGCGGCGCGATGACGTCATCGTGCCGCCTGAGCCGGCCTCTGATAGGCTGCAGGCCTAGTGACTGTAGCCTATCAGAGGAACGGGCAGGGGAGACGCCTCTCCCTCCCCTGCCCCGCAGCACAGGCATCTGTTTTGCCGTCCTGAGGATGGCCATACAGATGACTATGGAGATGAGAGCTTCCACAATGGAAGCGCTCATCTCCCTCTGCCATGCCGCCGCCGTTGCCCCCCAACTGTTTGCAGGGCCGCGCTGCACCTTGCCTAATTGGCAGTGCGGCCCTGCAAGTGGCAAGGGGGGGCCCTTAGGGCCCCCCTGGCTTAGGGGCCCAGTCGCAACTGTGACCGCTGTGACCCCTATAGCTACGCCACTGCGAAGTTGAAATTAGAGTCAGGTATTCCCAGTTAAAAAGATGACATTCAAGTGTAAGTGGACGGCCTGTTATATTTAAAGAACAGGGATCTATCAAAGTCTGATCTTCACAACACATTTGTGGAAGTATATCATGGCACAAACAAAGGAAATTTCTGAGGATCTCAGAAGAAGAGTTGTTGATGCCTATCAGGGTGGAAAAGGTTACAAAACTATCTTTAAATAGTTTTGTCTCCACCAATCCACAATCAGATAAGTAGATTTTGTATAAATGGAGGAAATTCAAGAGCATTATTACTGTCCCCAGCAGAGGTCAACCAACAAAGATCACAACAATAGCCAGAAAGAAACCCAAGGTGACCTTTAACCAACTAAAGGCCTCACATTAGCTAATGTTAATGTTCATGAGTCCACCATCAGGGTGACACTGAACAACAATGGTGTGCACAGCAGGATTGCAAGGAGAAAGCTGCTGCTTTCCAAAAACGATCTTGCTGCTCATCTGAAGTTTGCTAAAGATTACCTAGAAAAACTAGAAGACTATTGGAACAATGTTTTGTGGATGAATGAGACCAAAATAAACTTTTTGGTTTCCTGTTTGTGGAAAGTAAAACACTGCATTCCAGCAAAAAACCTCATCCCATCTGTGAAACATGGTGGTGGTAGTATCATGGTTTGGGCTAAAGATGATCAAACTAGTTCGTAACAAATTTTACAAATTTTTTCGGATGACAGATGAATTTGAATCTTTTCATGTTCGCTTCGTACAAATCCAGTTAAACGCTACATAACGCCATTTTACTGCACATTTTACTGCACGGGGAAAAAAGCAGAGAAAGGAAGAAGGGTGCTTACATGACCCTAAGAGGAAGTGGGGGGGATTTGCCCTGATTGGCTCGCAGGCCAACAGACAGCCTAGATGAGCCAATCAATGCCGCAGCAGAATGAGCAGACCGTCATTAAGTTCTGGGCTGTGAATGAGAATGGATGGGTCTCACATTGTCTGTACAAAAACGATCTTACGGACTCAGGGACAGTCAGAAATCACAATCAAGCTTGTATTCTACTGCCAGGGACAGTGAAACTGTATAACGTGTTCTACCATCGATTTAACATTTGAAATCTGAGTGAAAACACCTGAAACAACAGTCTGATCTCTGTGCCAGGGTATCTGACATATTTGATTTCATTTTTTGTTAAGATTTAAAAATGCATATAAATACGCAGGGTAGTGGATAAAAACATAAGTGACTGATAACTTATTATTAGGGCTAAACAGGTTTATTATTATCTCCACACAGTTCCAATTTTTTTTTGGGGTGGGGGTGATGGTCATTGAATGTATAAAACCCAGCCCATACCGTATTTTTCAGACTATAAGACATATTTTTCCCCCCAAATTGAGGGGAAAGTGGCATTAAGTCTTATAGTCCCAATGCTAATGACCGCTTCCATTATGGAAGCAGTCATCAGCGTGCGGGAGTCACGGGGAGCAGAGAGGGAAGCGCTGCGCAATACTTACCCTCCCTAGTCTTCTTCTGGGCCCCACTCTGCACGGTGTCCTGACAGTGTACAGCATCAGAACGTAGTGCACATAGGCGCACACTATGACCTGATATTGGTCAACATCAGATAATATTATGAAGAAAAGACCGGCACTCACTGAGATTCTTTTATAGAAGATGCTGCTTTATTGCCACATTAGTTGTGACGTGTTTCGGCACTAACCGTGCCTTCTTCAGACATAATAAAATAAATAAAAGTTTTATTATGTCTGAAGAAGGCACAGTTAGTGCCGAAACGCGTCACAACTAATGTGGCAATAAAGCAGCATCTTCTATAAAAGAATCTCAGCTAGTGCCGGTCTTTTCTTCATAATATTATCTTGGACGCCATCCACAGACAAGTGTACCGCTACCTAAACGGAGTACCGGATGTACACTATAACCCATTGGTCAACATCAGGTCACAGTGCAGCACAGGCCAGAAGAAGACCAGGGAGTCTGAACTAAGCTTCCCCCTGGCCTGCGCGCCAAAATGCCATGCCTTTTTAAATGTTTATCCCTATTGCAAGTGTAATATAGTACTGACGAAGGGGGTGATCCAGCCCCAGAAACGCGTTGACTATTAAATAAAAAAGTAATTTGAGCTACTAAACTCCTCCAAGTTTGAATTCCTAAACCTGGGCAGCGCCCCAAGACGATCCAATGTAATTTTCTTCTTGATCTGCAATACACGGGACCCTGCCACAGCGGCGGAACCTGAGGATCTTGGCTGCAGCCTGGAAGACTACGTGGCCTACTGGTTTGCCCATAAATAACCAGGGATGCTCTTTTAAGGAGTTGTGACTGCTCACAACATAACACGTTCTGGTAAGCGCATTTGCTTTGATAAATACCTTTTCGAACAAAATAAAAGGTACCACACATCTGGCGCTCCCCCTCTATTTTTATTCTTTTACAAGTCTGATAAAAGCAGCAGGGAGGGTGATGACTCCGATGACGATTGAGTGCTGGACAGGACCTGGGAGCCGGATCAGTGTGCTGAGGAGGAGGAAACTTTAGTGGAGAAGGGCGGTGGCAGCAGCAATAAAGAGCAGAGGCGACATATCTCCCAAACAACAGACAGGGCCAAGTCTGCTTCAAGTCTGTTGGTGCGTTAGGCAGGCACACAAAACTGTGTGTAAGATGTGCAGGATTAAAATAAGCCATGTCATAAGTACCAGAGGTCTGCTTCAGCACATGAGGCGGCATCACTGGATCCTTTGGAAAAATACAACTGGCCAGCATTCCCAATCAGAACAAGTCTGTCCTCCTTCTACTGGTCCTCTTTGTGGAAGCTAACCAGCAACCTCAAGCAATATGTTATCTTTGTCATCATCATCACCTCATTCTTCTGCTGCTAAGACTCCTCCTTGTACTCTGCTCCATCGTCAGACATGTATAATGGAATGTTTGGCCATGAAAAAACTTTTCTCCGCCAGCAATTAGCTTGTCTACAAACTGAACCCACACCTGGCCACGGTGCTGTCCGTGTAGTAGTGCGTTGTAATCTCACATAGAGGAAAACGCCGGCCACTCCTTGTTATTCTCACTGTACAGCAAGCTGCAATCTATGGTGGACACCTGGAGTAGTTGTTACGGTCAGGGACAGTACATGTCTTTCACTGCCCCCTGGGTCAATTTTTTTGTGGCAGTGGAGAGGCAGCACTCCAAAAACATGGCCAGGTCCTTTTCCTAAGTTGAAAAACACAATGAGAAACTCCCACGGGGAGTCGGAGCAGGAGTTGTCACTGGAGGAGGAAGAGGAGTTGGAGGAGCAAGAGGATGATGATGATGACTGTGTCACCGGTTACGACTCCCAAATGTCTCAGTGGGGGGGCAGAGTTGGAAAGAACTGTCTCCTCAGGCACACTAGCCAGAATGGCAACCTGTAGACTCAGTTGCCTATGCAGTGATAGGCGTAACGGTGACATCAAGCAGCCTGATGATTACTGGATAGCCAAACTTTTAGACCCTTGCTTTCAAACCAAACAATGGGGGAAAAGGGAGGACAAATTACATTATTACCAGGAAATATTATGTATGCAGCTTGCCACAGCTTATGGCGGGCAAACGCCTGCTGCAAGTGTGTCCGAAAGAGAGGCCCCTCTCCACCCCCCGCAGAGTCACCCCCCTCTTGCTGCTACAAGCAGCAGAAGCAGCAGTAGCGGCAGCAGCCAGTTCAGTCTCCTCAACATAATGGAGCAGATTTTCCACGTGGCACGCCAGATTGAGGCCAGTCAGCAAGCCAACAGCTCCCACCTCTATGCCCAGGTTCAGGCCTACCTACACTCTGGCCAGTCTCTGGTGCATACCCTGTTCCCTGACTCTATGGATTTTTGGGCAGGCAGACTGTAACAGTGGCCCACAGCATGCTCTCTTTCTTGCCCAGCCTCCAGTGTCATCTCGGAGAGAGTTTTCAGCATTACAGGGGACATGGTGACAGCCAAATGGACTAAGCCTGGATTTGGGAGGATTTTTACATTCGGCTGAGGCCAATGAATAGATCTGGCCTCGCTGATTGTGCCCCATCTTGCCATTGTTGCTGCCTGCCTGACTCCATCATGCCACTGCCAACATCATGCCACTGCTCATGGACGCTCATCCACGTGCAGCACCATCACTCGCTACCTTTTCAGCCCTCTAACCGTCACCAGGGAGATACATGAGTGGCTCCATAATTAGAGCCGATCTTCATATCACTCTATACTCCATGTTACTTCAGCTACCCAGATATAGACTGGGAAACTGAAACCTGTATATCTCATAAAGGAAACAGGTTCTTGGCAATAACCAAAGATAATTATCTTTCCCAACTGGTTAATGACCCGACTAGAGAGACGGCCATACTGGACTTAGTATTAACCAATAGACCTGACAGAACAACAGATGTGCATGTTGGGGGGACACCTCGGAAATAGTGACCATAATATAATAACCTTCAAATTGTCATTCAAAAGAGTGTTTCTTCAAAAAAGCTAAATTTAGCCAACTAAGGGCTAGTTCAAATCAACGTTATGGAAAATAACGGAATCCATAAGATGAAAATCAAAACGGAAACCTTTAGAGGCATTCCATTTTGATCAGTCATAATAGAAGTATATAGGCAAGCATAACGGATCCGTCTGTTTTTTTGTTATGCTGGACGGAAAACAAAGTTCTGTCGACGAGGCCTAACTAACTGGGACAAAGTCCTCAAAAATAAAAATACAGCCACAAAATGGGATATTTTGAAAAGCATCCTAATATCTAATTGTGAAAGGTACGTTCCTTATGGGAATAAAAGGTTAAGAAACAAGAAAAAAACAATGTGGATAAATAGAACTGTAAAGAAAGCAATAAATGACAAACAGAAAGCATTTAAATCACTAAAACAGGAGGGGAGCGAGGAAGCATTGAAAAACTATAAGGAAAAAAATAGAATATGTAAAAGACAAATAAAAGCAGCCAAACTAGAGACCGAGAGATTAATCGCCAAAGAGACTAAAACTAACCCTAAAATGTTCTTCAATTACAGTATATAAATAGTAAAAAGTATAAACCTGAAGGTGTCGGCCCCTTACTGAGTAATGAGGGGGGAGTTGCAGAGAGCGATGAGGAGAAAGCAAAGCTACTAAATATTTTTTTCTCCATCTACAGAATATAAAAGTAAATTCCCCATTAAAAGTGCCCTGTCTGACCCAGGAAGAAATACAGAGACATCTTAAAAAGATTAAAATAGACAAATCGCCAGGACCGGATGGCATACACCCCCGTATCCAAAGAGAATTAAGTAATGTCATAGCCAGACCCTTATTTCTGATATTTAAGAACTCTATACTGACAGGAAGTGTTCCACAGGATTGGCGCATAGCAAATGTGGTGCCAATATTCAAAAAGGGTCCAAAAACATAGCGCCGAATCTATAAGCCGGTAAGTTTAATATCTGTCGTGGGTAAACTATTTGAAGGTTTTCTAAGAGATGCTATCTTGGAGTACCTCAATGAAAATAAGCAAATAACTCCATATCAGCATGGCTTCATGAGGGATCGGTCATGTCAAACCAATTTAATCAGTTTCTATGAGGAGGTAAGTTCTAGACTGGACCGCAGCGAATCAATGGATGTCGTATATCTGGACTTCTCCAAAGCATTTGACACTGTACCAGATAAAAGTAAAGTATATAAAATGAGAATGCTTGGACTGGGAGAAAAGGTGTGTATGTGAGTAAGTAACTGGCTTAGTTATAGAAAACAGAGGGTGGTTATTAACGGTACACACTCAGATTGGGTCACTGTCACTAGTGGGGTACCACAGGGGTCAGTACTGGGCCCTATATTTATTAATGGTCTTGTAGAAGGCTTGCATAGTAAAATATCAATTTTTGTAGATGACACTAAACTGTGTAAAGTAATTAACACTGACATGGAAAAGGACCTAGTAATTTTAGTGTATAGCAAACTAAGCTGTAGAAACCAGTGTCAGACAGCTGCTGCCAAGGCCAATAAGATAATGGGTTGCATCAAAAGAGGCATAGATGCCTGTGATGAGAACATAGTCCTGCCACTTTACAAATCACTAGTCAGACCACACATGGAGTACTGTGTACAGTTCTGCGCTCCTGTGAACAAGGCAGATGTAGCAGAGCTGGAGAGGGTTCAGAGGAGGGCAACTAAAGTAATAACTGGAATGGGTGGACTACAGTACCTAGAAAGATTATCAAAATTATTCACTTTAGAAAAAAGACAACTGAGGGGAGATCTAATAACTATGTATAAATATATCAGGGGTCAGTACAGAGATCTCTCCCATGATCTATTTATCCCCAGGACTGTGACTGTGACGAGGGGTCATCCTTTGCGTCTGGAGGAAAGAAGGTTTGTACACAAACATAGAAGAGGATTCTTTACGGTAAGAGCAGTGAGACTATGGAACTCTCTGCCTGAGGAGGTGGTGATGGTAAGTTCACTAAAAGAGTTCTAGAGGGGCCTGGATGTATTTTCTGGAGGGTAATAATATTACAGGTTATAGTTACTAGAGATGGGTCGTTGATCCAGAGAGTTATTCTGATTGCCTGATTGGAGTCGGGAAGGATTTTTTCCCCCTAAAGTGGGGAAAATTGGCTTCTACCTCACAGGGGTTTTTTGCCTTCCTCTGGATCAACTTGCAGGATAACAGGCTGAACTGGATGGACAGATGTCTTTTTTTCGGCCTTATAAACTATATTACTATGTTACTTATGTTATTATTACTCCTCGGCAACTACTGATTAATGGGCAAACTACTGTCTTAACTTGGTTAAGAGAGAGGCAGCAGGCTGATCTGTAGCCAGTCATTTGACTTCACCGTCACCTCTATTGACAAGCCTCAGTCGGACCCTGCATGCCTTTTTTATTTCTTAGCCCTACTCCCTTGTTTTGACTATTTACACCAAATTACCGTGCCCTCTGAGGAAGCCCTAGTGGGATCAGAGCATCAGTGACATCCTCGCTTTATTGGTCTTTTTGTTCATATCCTTTATTTTTTTGTTTATATTTATTTGACATTTCATCTCGCTTCTTCCCTACAGCGGCGCCGGTCTCCTGCGTCGTCCATGATGACAGTGAGGAGGGAGGAGGAGTTGGCCGCAGACACGGCCGGCGTCCTTGTTTTCCTAGCAACCCAGGGGAACTGAGGACCTGGTGGCGCACGCTCCATAAACGCTGTCAGCGTCCCCCGTCCTCTGGGCAACTAGCAGCAGGGGAGCTGATCGTCGACGTACATGAGTCGGCACTCAGGTGTAGGGAGGTTTATGATATGGGTCACATGACGCTGGCCACTTGACCCATCCTCTGGGCCTATTTAAACAAGCAACCTGCTGGCCACAGGTGGCAAGTGATTGCTCCATTTACCTTCTCCTGCATTTTGAGTACTACTGCAACTTCTGTGTTTGACCTTGGCTTTTGAAATTGACCTTGTGTTTGTTTATTCCCCTTGTATTGACGTTACCTCCTGGCTTTCGACCTCGGCTCGTTTTTTACTTCACTTTTGTGCATTACCTGGTATTGATGTGACTTCCTGGCTTTTGACCTCGGTTTGGTGATTTCCACTCGTCTGTGTGTTCTGTCTTTGTCTATTGTTTTCTACCGTTGTTCCCCCTCCCTGTACACCCCAGCACGTACCTAGGCTAGGGACTGCCGTCCAGTTGTAGACTGTCACCTTGGACGGACCGTGCAAGTAGGCAGGTTCAGTGGTGTTGTTGAGCTCAGGGCTGCATTTATCTCTGAATTGTGACACTAGGGCTGCTTTAGGGCACCCTAGTGAGGTACGAGTTCAAAGTGCACCTACCATCAAGGTATGAATGATATTTTCCCGTTTACTCCCTCCCCTGCCTGAATTGTTTTGGTTGCTGAAACTATAATGTTTGATTTAATTTGTAATTAGTATTTGCAATTGGCCCCATTTTTATAGCATAATTTTCAGAGTCAGAACACCTGCCTATATGACATGCACAAATGTTAATTGTCAGATGAAAAAGTGGCTTGTTTCAACGAGCCTATAAAAATTTGCCTCAATGACAATAAATAGGTATTCTTAATGACACTAGCCTGAGAAGGTATATCACTGAAGGTGCCATAAAATGTAACTTTTGATAGTTTTGATTGGTCCAAACATCGGGCTGTGTAAATCCAGAACGACTTAAAGTTAGGGAACTATGCTGTAGGGCATGGTATAGTGAGGGAACAGATAAGCAACAGAGTGAATAGACTGACAATAGAGTAGAGTTTTTTCAAATTTCAACCTCACATATCTAGGTTTAGAGCTTAGAGCATATGAGCTCCTATGTTTGCAACCCATAATTTCATGAGTGAGGGGTAATAATCATAGATCTCCTTTGTGAGTATGTAAAGCAACCATCGCTGGTCTGTTAACAGTAATTAGGGCCCCCTTGCCTGCTGGTCCATATACAGCTGCACAGATTGCACATATGGTTTGTCTACCCCTGGTCAGAGTTACTAGTAAATCTCCTTCTCAGCCTTTCTTCTGTACAGGCCGTCTGTAATATAGTAAACTCCTACTCTGAATCTTCATTTCAAATTCCAGTTCCTTCTCTTCTGTAAGTTTCTCCAGTATGACCTAACAAATGCTCTGCAGTTTGGTGAGTACACAGGCACGGTGCCGGTATGGGAAGAGATTATGTGCCATTATCCATGCAGGCAGACAGTAACTGAATGTTACATAACCTAATGAACAAAGCCTTTAACATAAGCCTCAGTAGGCCCTTCATGCATTATTGTTCTAGCTCTGATCACCCCCTGACATTAAAATCGCTGGCTTTTCAGAAGAAAAAAAATCACACTGGAAACATCACGGTGCTGATTTATGAAGTAGAGCACAAAAAAATTTGGATGGGTTTTCTACAGCAACCAATGCGATTATGGCACAAGTAACATTTCAATCCCTCCATGGAACTATTGTCAAACCTGAAAATGATTCTATGGAGGGCCAAAAAATGCTTGTGCTTTAAGTGAATGGATTCACTGTTTTGGTTGTAAATTTGGAGTGCTGCTTCTTCCACTGGAGATGTATTATAGAAACAAGGTTTTTTACACCTGCTTTTTTTTTTTTCTTTGAAGATTCAATTTTGACTGTGGTGCAGTCTAAGAGTTTGCCAGCATAAAAAAATGCCAGAATATGCTCATACATCTTTTAAGACATGTATGTTTTTTGCGGTGATTTTTGTGCCGTTTTATTAGTAACAATTTTTTTAAATAGCTGTGAGAACTGCATTTTTATCTAGATTTTTTCCTCTGTAGCGAAAGAGTATAAAAAACACCAGAGCTACAGCAGGCTGTGTTATTGAAAAGAAGGCAGACCGACAAAAAAGACACCTAATGAACAAAAATTGCCAGCAGTAAAAAACAAAACAAAACGCTTGTGTGTCCTGTATTTCATATTTTCCATAGACCTTTATCTAACTTCTGGAACTACAGGTATGGAGAAAGAGAACAGGGGCTTCAAAGAGCAGTGCTACCTCCAGATGACAGTCAGGATACAGTTCGGGTTCAGGATATCTTTTTCTTATCAAACTTTTTTTTATTATTAGTATTATTAATCCAAAATGTACAGCAACATTATACAGCTCAATGTTGCACAATAATGGAAATCCAGCAGGATAATATAAAGAAAACATACGAAAATGAAACAGTCAAAAAGAACTAGCCAATTCAAGATTAAAAAATAAAAGGCACTAATCCCAAAGGTCTATCAGGGGTGCACCACCAATGAGGCCAGTTGAGGCAATCGCCTTAGGCAGCACCAGGTAGGGGCAAGAGGGGGGCAGCGGAACGGCCATGGGCAATTAGCGCTTTCATTAGGTTAAGAAATTGGTATGGGGGGAGCACTGTTTCAGTTTTCGACGGCATAAGAAAGGCTAGGTGCACCCTGAGGTCTATACATCTCTGGAAGTATTGGAAATACACAGAAGTCCACAATCATGAAAATATTACATCCCAATAATGCCTGGAAGAAGTCCACTTATGACATCTCACTGTAAAGTTTTTAAGCTGTGTCTTTCGGTGTTGCATAGCAGTTACCAGACGATCCATAATACATATTTTATTTACATAGTTTATCAAAGCATGACATGTTGAGATGGCAATACTTTTCCACATTTTCGCAATTAAAACTTTTATGGAAGAAAGTGTGTGGAAAGCAATTGTTCTATCTGAAGGGGAAAAAGCTGGGATACTTAAATGGAGTATAGCAACTTCAGGCGTCCAAGGTATAGGCTAACTGAGGACTTCATTAAGATCTCACACCTGTGTCCAAAAAGACTGAATAGCACTACAGCTCCAAAAGATATGTTTGATGAATGCTCCAGCATTCATTAAAGGACTGTGGAAACATCAAGGATAGGCGGTGGGGGGGGGGGGGTCATATAGCAACCTATAAGTACCTTTATTGAAGCCCCCAGGTGTGTAAGACAATGAGACTGTACAATAGGGAGAGTGAACGTAGAAAACCACTTGGAGTAATCAATAGTTAAATTGAGATGCTGTTCCCATTTCTTCAAGGGTAGGAAACTGGGGAGAAGATGCTTCTCACTCAACGCAGAATAGATAAGAGATATACTCTGTGCCAATCTATTTGGGTTGTGGAAAAACAAGTCTTTGGCTTAGGGGAGGACAACAAAAGTGTAGAAATACAATGGGAGACCCTAAGAAATTGAAAGAAATCAGTATGGGGTATATTAAAGGGGTTCTCCAAGTTCTCCACGCCAAACTTTTCAGTTTGATTATTACAAAAAAAGTTTAAATGATCCAATAAATTTTGCTCCACTTCACAATTGTGACCCACTTGTTGTTGATTCTTCACCAAAAATTTAAAATGTTATATCATTTTGTTTGAAGCCTGAAATGTGGCAAAAGGTTGAAAAGTTCCAGGGGGCCAAATATTTTCGCAAGGCACTGTACACCTCAAACAAGCACATCTGCCCTAATCCACTCCGCAAGCGGCTCCATGACAATAGTGAATATAAGGGGAGATAGAGGACACACCTGGTGTTTCCCATGAGAAATAGAGAAGGTCTGCGAGGAAAGCTCTGAAGCCAATTCCAAAGCAGAGGGTATAGAGTGAAGGGCCATTATGCTCCTGAGAGCCACTCTAGTAATGCCAAACTTAATGAGAACCTGCCAAAGATAGTCTCAGTGCACCCGGATGAACGCCTTCTCTGCGTCCAAAGATAGGAGCAGAGAAGGCACCTGATCGCAGCCCACACGATCAATGATGTTCATGAAACCGCAAGTTCTACCTGCTGAAAAACAGCCCCCTATAAAGTCCACCTGATCTTGATAAACCAGTGAGTTTAGAATGGCAGCCAAGTGAGTCACTAATAGTTTTGCATATATCTTTCGATATTTAAAAAGAATATGGGATGAAAATTACTAAGTCTGTCTGGGGGTCTTGCCCAGTTTCGCAAAGGTGATTACAACTGCCTTCAACATCTCTGGAGGAATGTGACCCTTAGATTGAAACAAAGTGAATGCGGCAAGAAAGTGGAGAGACAGGGTGTCCTGGAACATTTTAAAATAATCATTGTTTAGCCCATCAGGACCCGGAGCCTGGCTTTAGTGGCTTTAGAGTAGAAAGAGCTGTGTGAAGTTCAAGGGCTGTGAAGGGGGCTGAGCTTCCCTTTTGGCGAGTCTGTCCTTTTTGTCTTTAGCTGCCAAATCAATATAATGTCCCCTCATATGTATATGCCTTGTGCACACACCACACAGTAGAGACAGAGATGTCAAGAGTATCATTGAGTTTGAAGTATTCCTCTAAGGTGTGGAGGGTGTGAGAATGATATTTCTGGGACTGTAAAATAAATGGATTGATTCGCCAGGGCAGGGAGGGGGAATTAGTGTAGTTTTCCGCTAGTGACATATAAATGGGTGCGTAGTCGGACCAAGTAATCAGGCTAATACTAGTACACTGAAGTCATGTTGAAAGCAGGCGGTCAATGAAAAATGGTTTATCCTGGAGAAGGACTGGTGAAGATGGGAGAAAAATGCGAAGTCCCTGTCAGTGGGGTGCTGAAGTCTCCAAGCATCTAACAGCCCCTTCTACTGAGTACAAAATAGTGTACAAAATTGAGGGAGCACCTGATGCTGCCAGGGCAGAGGAGTCTAGGGCATGCCACATAGTCATATTAAAATCCCCTGCCAAAATCAGGGAGCCCCGTTTATCAACGAGTGTCATGAGTTTGCGTAGAAAATGCGGTTGATGTGTATTAAGCGCATAAACAGCTACCACAGTATAGGATACGTTGTTTAATTGACATACCAGGATAATAAAACGCCCCTCGGATCTATTACAGAATGTGAAAGAGTAAAGCTTAGGGTGTGCCAAATAGTTATTGCCACTCCCCGCTTCTTAGATAAAGCATGGGCCTGAAAAATATGAGGGAAAGTTTTGTGGTGCAATCTATGGGCATCGGGTTCATTAGGGTCGGTCTCCTGGAGGTAGAGAAACACCAAAGATGGACACATATAGGAGGTCAGTAATAGCTTCCCCAGAGTGAACCTGCAGATTATACAGTGTGAGGCAGGAAATTTAGTGTGACAATTGACAAACTAAGACAACAGACACCCCAAATCTGTAACAAGAAATACCCGGAACATAGAACCTCATTCAGCAGTTAGGTGATCGTCTCAGTGGCACCACATCCTACTCTTTGGCAATCGTCAGATCAGCCTGGTTTCAAGAAGAGGGAGATGAACTGGAACACCAAGTATCAATGAGACCCCATTCTTGAAGCAAAGCTTTCGTCGAAGAGTCCATCATTATGGTGGATCCGTTCCAGGTGAGAAGCAGTTTCACTGGGGACACTCAGCGGCAGGGTATACAATGGTCCTGGAGAACTTTGGTAACAGAAGCAAATTTGTAGCACCAGGTGTGTTGAAAGGGTACTTTAATTAACAACTGATTCTGTCCCCTTTAATTATGTCCCCTTATCTTCTATATTCCTTGTAATGTAGTGAGTTAGGGATAGTTAGATAGCATACCTGTCACAGTTCAGGGGAATGTGCGGCCCTGAACTCAACCCCACCACTGACCTTGCCTACTTGCACGGCCCGTCCTAGGCAACGGCGTACAACTTGTCGACGGTCCCTAGCCTAGGTACGTGCAGGGGGCGTACAGGGAGGGGAACAACGGGAGAAAACAATAAACAAAGACAGAACACACACAATACAAGAGTATCACCAAGCCAAGGTCTAACCAGGAAGTTACGTCAAAGTCCAGGGTACTCCAGGGGAGAGGTAGCAAAGTACAAGAGGAGGAGACGGGGACGAAGTCAAAATACAAGCCGGAGTCGAAGTACCAAGTCACAGCAGTTCAAAATAGCAAGTTCAGGTTTAAAGATCAATTACAGGCAACCTGTGGCCAGCAGGGTGCCTGTTTAAATAGACCCAGCAGATGGGTCACGTGATGTAGCCAGTGTCACATGACCCACATCAGAAACCTCAATACACCTGAGCGCCGACTCATGGGCATCAGTGCTCAGTTCCCCTGCTGCCTGTTGTCCAGGGGATGGAGGATGCCAGCCACGCTTGTGAAGCATGCGTCGCCGGGTCCACCCTCTGGGTTGTTAGGGCTGCGGCCGAGTCCTCCTCCCTCCTTATCGCCATGGAGACGAGGAACAAGACACGGGCGAGTGGCGGCTCAACAAGGATGGGGCACATCGCCGACTCACCGTGACAATACCCAACCCCATTGTGCTGAGGTCAAGGTCACTTTCCTCAGTGCTTTCCACAGAGACATGCATGTAGCACACTGCAACTGCACACTGACCACCCGGTACTGTTTGGCACTTCCATACATGGACTCTAAAAATCAATTATGAAACCATTTCACAAGGGACAGATTCTGGTACCCTACAGATCCTTTCACAACAACAGATTTGCTAATACTGTCCAGTGTCTAAAAGAGTCTCAAACATGCAATAAATGTGCCGCAAACAGGTATGCCAGTTTTCTAGCACAAATTGTACCTGAATTGTGATATATTTTCGTTATTAAATTTTCCTCAATGTATACAAAAAGATGAAAATAAAATGCAAGTGAAACAAATACAATACTGTAAAAAAGGCTTGACTCACTCTGTAGTCTTCTCCCATACCAGATGACCTCAAATAACTCTATGAGAGAGAAGAATTGACATCATTTCTGGGACTTTAACATATGAAAATATAATAAACTCACTTACACCCCTTTATGCTTTTTTTTTAGACTTAGGCTAGTTCCACATGTGCTCTAAAGTTATCCGACAGGCTGTTCTGGCAGAGGAAATAGTGGATAGGTCCATGAATATCTTCTTGCAAATATATATATATATATATATATATATATATATATATATATCTTGCAAATCAGGCCACTGAAATGGCTGCAGTGTATGTATGGTGCTGTTCCTGAGTAAATAATGAAGAGGATGCAGCTGAGGTGTTATCGCGCCTTCATTCAACTAACGGAAGTTCTGGAAGAAAGACCTCAGTAATTAAATACTGCTAACTATATCATAAGGAGAAGTCCTTAAAAAAACATCAAGGGGTCTTTACAGAAAAAAATACTCAAGTGATTTTAATGTATCTATAAACTTATGAGTATTGTATTTAAGTAAAGTCTTGTGTACATGGCAACTATATGGTATGGTGCTATATGGTGCTCCACACAGTCGGTATACTCCCCTACAGATAATACTCCCATGATGCATGCCCAATTTTCTCCTTTCAGTTTTATGAAAATATTCCCATTTGCCTTGGTATGAAATAGGAAGTATACAGAGGTGCAGTCTACCCCACAGACTTATGTGGGTGCTGTATTAAGACTCCATAAACCTCTGAGGCTGTACGGTGTCATATTACTGTTGTGTGTGGATTTACTCCTTTTTAGGTGTCGCTTTATCTTTTGTGTTATTACATAAAAAGTACATTATAACTAGAGATGAGTGAACGTGCTCGAAACCAGCACTGTACCGCTCAGCTCCCCTGCGTTCGCATGGGCGCAGGCAGCCGCCTCCTTCCGGAAGCGGCTGCCTGCGCCCATGCGAGCGCAGGGGAGCCGAGCGGTACAGTGCTCGTTTCGAGCACGTTCGCTCATCTCTAATTATAACGTATACAATGCATCCAAGATCGTATGTGCTTAGAGATATTACCCAATAGATGCTAGCGGTATGACAGAGCAGATTTTATAAGTATTAGAATTTAATCATTTGAATAGCTTTTCATTTATAACGGCAGATTTCACTATTTTTGTTCATGACCATAATGACCCAAGAGCCAGATATTAATTTGCACTTAATAGTCATCTTCCAGAGTATTGAAGCACTTCCGTGATTGGGGTGTCACGGTGGAATTTTCCTAGTCATGGGTTATGTAATGTATGACATTAGCGACCTCTAGTGGTAGAGTCAGGAAATATCAATGAAATTTTACATCATTCTCATGTAGGCTTTCAACTTGTCATTTTTACTGGTTTTAATGAAAAATGCCTGTATAAATTTATACTATTAAAAAACCCACCAAAAATCCACAAAAATGCTGGTAAAATCACGTGACATTTTCTATCTGCAAAACAAAAAAAAACTAAAAAATACTAAGTTGGGGGGGGAGAGAAATCTAGTTGGGGAAAAAACTCATGTTTCATGGTTTATGTCACCCTCTGCACTTTAGTAAAGTGCATGGGAAAGTAGGCATGGTTAGCTATGTTTTAGGTGCATGCTAGATTTATTGCTGCAACTTTTTAAAACATTGCAAAAAAGGCACAATTTTACTCCAATTGGGGTGACGTACAAAAATATCTGTAGACAAGTGGTGTGTTTAACGCAAAGACAGCAAATCAGTAATGTCAGACTGACACACAACAGCTATGGGTGAATGCATAGTTGATGATGTTAATGGCCTGTTTAAAAACACACTGCACCATTGGATTTATGCCTTTTAAAATAAAAAAAAATGTTCCAAAAATTGTCCCTTGTTGGGGGCAGATGCCTGCCGGTGTTTAAACAACACACAATTGTTTGTGCTGAGCAAGCGGTCTAAAAATGATCTCTTCATGAGGGCAGATACCTGTCTGTGTTTATATACGACATAGTAGTATGGGAAAAAACTGTGGCTTCTGAACAAGGCAAGAGGTGTGCAGCTATGTAGGGGTAATAGTAGTGGCAGCAGTAGCAGCACAGTACGGCAGACGAGACAGGAAGATGTGTGGCTGTGTAGGGTTTGTAGTAGTGACAAGACAGTAGATATGCGGTTGTGTAGGGGCAGTAGTAGTGTCAGTAGTTGGAATAGCAGCTGTAGCAGCAATACAGAATGAAATATGATGGACAGGCAGACAGCGCAGTAGCATGATTAGGCTGGTGATAAATAGCCAATGTCAGCAATGGCCGATCCAACCATTGGCCTTAGCCAGAGGCATATAAAAATCTCCACAGATCCACGCTCGTTCATTTTGACAAATTTGATGTTTTCTGCACTTGTGGAGGACAATTTTGTTTTGCTTGTGTATGACCTGACGCTCTGAATATACTCTCTGACTGGAGGCTAGACAAGATAGGACACCAATAGCAAACTGGGCCAGTTCCGGCCACTGTTCCAATCTGTCTGCCCAGAAGTCCACACGGTCAGGGTATGTGCTGGAGAAAAGGCACAGCTCAGGTAGGACTGTGCGTATCCATTTGCTGATGTGCAACTGCTTGTGACAGCCAGATTGGCCATAAACTTTACAGGGAAATTTCCTGGTGGGCCGATGCCCAGAGGGCCACCTTAGCCCTCCTCATTGCTGGCCAATGGAAGTTATTGGGGATGTATTTTGTGATGGACTGTGGTATTTGGCTCTGCTGGGGTGGTATATTGTGCCACAATGTAGCATTGCTGCACCCACCTACTTGTGCTGGCCCTGCCTTCCATCAATTCGGACCCAACTACAAAACAGGACCCTTTCAGTATTTTTCCAGGGCCACTTTAAGTTCCCAGTCACCCCTGGTCACAGCACTTGAAAAAACTGCTCCATCATGTTTATCAAGCTAAACTGGCTGCTGTGCCTTCAACAGTTGTTTTGAAAAAAAAATGTGCATTTGGACCAGTCTGCAGACAAACTATATGCTGCTAGTGATGCTGGGAATTATGCTTATTCATACACTTATGAACTGTAGAAGCTAGGCAACATGTTTTTGTATATGGGGGGGGGGGGGGGGGGGGAGCAATTGGGTATACCCTGGCCGTGACCAAAATATACAATGCTGTTGACCCAGTAAAATACATTTGTTTAAGTTATTTGTACACTTTAAAGTGATAGAAAAATTGCAACAGGCAATACACAGGCACAATAGGATGCCCCCTTTGTGCAACCAAAATATAACATGCACTTTTGCTGATGCACTATAATATGATTATTGCAATGCTCAGTCATAAGCAGTAGAAAAATTGCAACAGGGTTGGGGAAAAAATCTGGTGCAACTGGACATCCCCTGGGTGTGACCAAAACATACAATACACTGCTGTTGACCCAGTAAAATATGCTTATTGCAATGCTCAGTTATTAACTGAAGAAGGTTTGCAACAGATTTTTGGACAACACATCAAAAAGAGACCCGTCATTTTAAAAGCTCATGTCTTGTGCAGTGAACACATGAAGTTATGAACAGCTCCAGCCCTGGCTACACACGTTACACTAACTGCCCATATGCTGTCCGTAATGATAAAATCTGACCTTCTCCCTAGTAATTAAATTGGCCCTACTAAATATATCTTCTTCACAATCCCTATAATGTTCCTACAAGACCCTAAAATGGCTGGCGTGTGTTTTATTGCTCTGTCTGTCACAAACATCACATCAGTGGTTGAGTTCAAAATAGAATCTGTGCTTCAGAGCTACCATAAAGCCTGACGGACCAGCCAATATCCTCCCTCCTGATTGGCTGTCAGGATGTGTTCACTAAAATTCTTCTTTCAAACAAATCCGCTTTGAACAAACTGTGCGAAGCAGTGCCCACCATTTTCCATTTAAAACTCTGTACTCTAGTAAAAGAGACAGGGCAGGAAATATGAAGATGGAGGATCACATGATCCTGGATGGGGCCTTGGTCAGCAGACTTGCCCATAATACTTTGCAGTCATCCTGACAGCCAATCAGGAGGGAGGATATTGGCTGGTCCGTCAGGCTTTATGGTAGCTCTGAAGCACAGATTCTATTTTGAACTCAACCACTGATGTGATGTTTGTGACAGACAGAGCAATAAAACACACGCCAGCCATTTTAGGGTCTTGTAGGAACATTATAGGGATTGTGAAGAAGATATATTTAGTAGGGCCAATTGAATTACTAGGGAGAAGGTCAGGTTTTATCATTACGGACAGCATAGGGGCAGTTAGTATAACGTGTGTAGCCAGGGCTGGAGCTGTTTGTTCAAAGCGGATTTGTTTGAAAGAAGAATTTTAGTGAAATTGAGTGATTAGTTTAGAATCAATTCACTCGTCTCTAGTTAAATTGTATTTGTACAGATTTTATTTGAAATAATAAAAGTGTTACGTAAAAATTAGATACTGTATGATGTATGCCAAACATTCGGACGGTGAGTTTGAACTTCTGCACTTAACACCATATGACGGAACTACTCAATTACAACAAAATATAACTCTAAAGAAGGGGTTAAAGAGATGATACTGAGATGTCTACAATAAAAATGCAGTACTGCAAACCGTCTTCTAGCACTTTTATTATGGGACAGTGGGATTGGGATGAGATTATGAAAAGTATATAGGTGTTATGCTGGCAACCTATGCTCGCTGCTGTCTCTCACCTCCAGGCGGGCACAGGCGTCCTATCACTTAAAGGTGTTATCCCATGAATATAAAAAATTAAAATCAGACATCATACAGTACATGACAACCTCTAACAAAGCCAGAATCAGCCCTGTACCTCACATGGATCCAGAGATCTCCCCATTCATTGCTCTGCTAGTTTTATATCAAACTGACTGCTCAAGGGGAGTGTCTTTTCTGCTGCAGCTAAGGGGGCGTGTCTCAGGTCTCCCTATCACAGCTCAGGAGGCAGTTGAAAGATGAAACTGAGCATGTGCGGCCATCTCAGTGAGCAGGACAAAGAAATAAGAATGAAGTGACACTGTACAGATATATTTTATTGAATAACTCAGTGGCTGTACAAAATTTTTTATTACATGCAATTACAAAAGTATTCAGTTCCAGGTGCTAGTTTCAAAACTGTGGAATATGGAAATGATCTCTTAACAATATCTGCCTCTGATGCTACTAGATGTAAGGCAGCTATCCTATAAGTCAATGTTTAACTTTTTAAAAGGCCTTGAGACATGGTTTGGTAATAATCAAGCCAGTGTCTCATCTGCAGACAGCTTTTTCGGGGTAATTGCCTCATCAGGACAGAGCAGAGAGTACTGTCGTAACTGGGTGAGAGGCCTAGGTCAGGATTTGGGGGATACTATATCTCCTTACAGAGAGCACCTTATAGGCCAGGCAATGCTCCTCTGGAATTCTGGGAAGAAGGTATGCATATGAGCTCTTAACAAGCTCTGCCTCTGATATCTCCACATGTAAGGTAGCTATGAGTATAGCTTCATATAATCAGACACTGGTTTTGTTATCAATAGTGTATCTGATCTAAGCTCAACTTAGGATCCAGTCAGAACATAAATTTCTGCTCTGACACTGTGATACTGTGATTACACAGCGTCCTGCATGTGGGAGGTAAACGCTCTACTAGACTGTCTCTCTGGAGGAGGTCTCACTATTTCTCTGCCACTGCCACCAATGGTTAATCTAACTCATAGTACATCATTCTCCACTCGTTTCTACTCACCTCCTTCTCTGTGTGTCATCAAGAGCATTTTAATAATGTGATATAATATTGGTATAACTGGCCACTTCTGGTAGCGGATGGTCACAGCGGTGTCGTCTCCGGCACATATTGGGCATTACGTGTTATGAGTTATTACATTAACCTTTAGTGGCAGAGATTTCCAGCAGAGAGACTTAGGCCAGTAAAGGGTTTACCTCTCACATTTCACAATGTGTATGGCTACTTTCACACTAGCGTTATTGCTAGATCCGGCGGGGTTCAGCAATAACGCTTCCATTACTGATAATACAACCATCTGCATCCGTTATGAACGAATCCGGTTGTATTATCTTTAACATTGCCAAGACGGATTCGTCATTAACTCCATTGAAAGTCAATGGAGGACAGATCCGTTTTCTATTGTGTCAGGTAAAACGGATACATCCCCATTGACTTGCATTGTGGGTCCGTCTTGCTCCGGATCCCCAGGACGGAAAGCAAAATACAACATGTTGCGGTTTGCTCTCCGGTCTGGGGACGCAACTAAACTGAACGGAATGCATTTTGGAGCACTCCGTTCTGTTCAGTTCAGTTTTGTCCCTATTGACAATGAATGGGGACAAAACTGAAGCGTTTTTTTTCGGTATTGAGCCCCTATGACGGAACTCAATACCGGAAAACTCTAACGCTAGTGTTAAAGTAGCCTTATTAACACAGTGTCAGAGTAGGATGTGGTCGCGCAACATTTTATGTAATGTATGTCAATGGATTACATTACTGCTGCAACTACAACAGTCACGGAAAATCCATACTTGTTGAATTCTTTGTCGTAAATTGCATGTTGTATGCAACTTTTACTCAATTAACATAAAGACCTGGGCTAGACTGCAACTTTTTGTAGCACAACTGATTGATTTTAACTAGTGATTGACAGCTGCAGTCCACAATATTGCGTTCAACTGAATGCATTCATTTGGACTGCAGCTGTACAGTCATGGCCAAAAGTTTTGAGAATGATACAAATATTAATTTTTACAAAGTCTACTGCTTCAGTTTTTATAATGGCAATTTGCATATACTCCAGAATGTTATAAAGAGTGATCAGCTTAACAGCAATTACTTGCAAAGTCAATATTTGCCTAGAAAATGAACTTTATCCCCCAAAACACATTTCAACATCATTGCAGCCCTGCCTTAAAAGGACCAGCTAACATCGTTTCAGTGATTGCTCCATTAACACAGGTGTGGGTGTTGATGAGGACAGGGCTGGAGATCAATCTGTCATGATTAAGTAAGAATGACACCACTGGACACTTTAAAAGGAGGCTGGTGCTTGGCATCATTGTTTCTCTTCTGTTAACCATGGTTATCTCTAAAGAAACACGTGCAGTCATCATTGCACTGCACAAAAATGGCCTAACAGGGAAGAGTATCGCAGCTAGAAAGATTGCACCTCAGTCAACAATCTATCGCATCATCAAGAACTTCAAGGAGAGAGGTTCCATTGTTGCCAAAAAGGCTCCAGGGCGCCCAAGAAAGACCAGCAAGCGCCAGGACCATCTCTTAAAAGTGTTTCAGCTGCGGGATCGGGCTACCAGCAGTGCAGAGCTTGCTCAGGAATGGCAGCAGGCAGGTGTGAGTGCATCTGCACGCACTGTGTGGCGGAGACTCTTGGAGCAAGGCCTGGTCTCAAGGAGGGCAGCAAAGAAGCCACTTCTCTCCAGAAAAAACATCAGGGACAGACTGATATTCTGCAAAAGGTACAGGGAGTGGACTGCTGAGGACTGGGGTAAAGT
The DNA here is from genome assembly GCA_900303285.1 of Rhinella marina. Lineage (NCBI taxonomy): Eukaryota > Metazoa > Chordata > Amphibia > Anura > Bufonidae > Rhinella > Rhinella marina. Next base: position 539,480 of record ONZH01015602.1, on the reverse strand, counting down.
CATTTTCCCTGATGAATCCCCTTTTCGATTGTTTGGGACATCTGGAAAACAGCTTATTCGGAGAAGACGAGGTGAGCGCTACCACCAGTCTTGTCTCATGCCAACTGTAAAGCATCCTGAAACCATTCATGTGTGGGGTTGCTTCTCAGCCAAGGGAATCGGCTCTCTCACAGTCTTGCCTAAAAACACAGCCATGAATAAAGAATGGTACCAGAATGTCCTCCGAGAGCAACTTCTCCCAACCGTCCAAGAGCAGTTTGGCGATCAACAATGCCTTTTCCAGCATGATGGAGCACCTTACCATAAAGCAAAGGTGATAACTAAATGGCTCAGGGAACAAAACATAGAGATTTTGGGTCCATGGCCTGGAAACTCCTCAGATCTTAATCCCATTGAGAACTTGTGGTCAATCATCAAGAGACGGGTGGACAAACAAAAACCTACAAATTCTGACAAAATGCAAGCATTGATTGTGCAAGAATGGACTGCTATCAGTCAGGATTTGGTCCAGAAGTTGATTGAGAGCATGCCAGGGAGAATTGCAGAGGTCCTGAAGAAGAAGGGTCAACACTGCAAATATTGACTTGCTGCATTAACTCATTCTAACTGTCAATATAAGCTTTTGTTACTCATAATATGATTGCAATTATATTTCTGTATGTGATAAAAAACATCTGACAAACACACATAAAAACCAGAGGGCAGCAGATCATGTGTAAATATAATATTTGTGTCATTCTCAAAACTTTTGGCCATGACTGTAGTTTAAAGGGAACCTGTCACCTCCTTTTCTCAAAATGAGCTGTTAACAGTACCTTAAAGTAGAGCCGAGTGTCATCCTAATGTTGTAGTTGAAACTCAGAACTGCCGGATGAAAAGGCTGAAAACAGAACTTTTAATCTTGCTGCGCTGGCTTTCCGGTGTGGGCTTGAAGTCAAGGGGGCAGCGGCCTCCTTGCTTCAAGTCAAGAAAGCCACTCCCCACTTGCGCTTGACTGACAGTTAGCCGGGGTGCCGGGGATCGCAGAAATCTCGCGCATGCGCGTTGCGCGACTGAGTACTGCGCGATCCCGGCACCCGGCTCTTCATGTTGCCGGCGCTTCAGTAGTCATTGCGCATGCGCCGCCTTACATCAGTGACCCCGTGCGTGGATGGCGGGCGCGCTCTCCCAAGCGCGCTCGCATAGTAAGGCGGCGCATGCGCAATGACTACTGAAGCGCCGGCAACATAAAGAGACATATTGTGCATGATGTTGAAAAAACAATACCAGGCAATTTGTCATATTGTTTGTGATTTTTATTGTGTCAACCTGAAATAAAAACATTTGAAACATATACTGGAGTGAGGGAGGTTGGCAGTGGGATGCTCACTCCACCCAGGGCCTCAGTCCTGGGCTTCCATAGCCCACAGCTGTGGGTCACATGGGTTGTTAGGGCCTAATTTAAAGCTCAGTGTAGAGCTGAGTAGGGTGGCCATACCTGGAGAAATTGACTACTGGTCTACAGAAGGTATTTCTTGTGCCACCCAATACTTACCATTGTACCCATGGGCTGGGTAGCTGGTCCCACATATAGTCAGGGATTGTCTTTTGTATTAGGTACTGGCTCAGCTGAGCGGGGTTTTGCTTGTTTAAGCCTATTTGTTAAGGCTATGCTTATGTTTAAATATATAGGTGTAAAATAAAAACTCTTAAATTGGACTTTATCCTGCCTGTGTCCCTGCTTCCTGCACAGCTACCAAGTGTCTACCAGAGCGACCCCCACACTATACTGTAATACTGATATCCCAGCAAACAGAGGGAAATAATAGGCTTCGGTATATTAATTGTATTCAAGCTAATTGTTTCACTTGGCTGAATAGATGTGGAAAAGAAATACATGAACAGCACATTGGTAGATCTCATCATTGGAGTGGGGATAGAGGTTTATACATATAGTATGTTACTATCTGTATGCTCCAGCATTGTCTGCCTAGCATGATATGTGTGATATTTAGATGGGTAAGCCACATATCATAAGTGTTTCGTTAATAAAGTTTTTCTTTTAACATTCTTTTTCAGGCAGTAAAACGCAGTTTTTGTTTAGTGCTTGTGAAGCAATTAATCCCACATTGAAAGACTCAGAAAACATACTTGGGCCCAAACTTGGTCATTGTGACAACTCGTTGCATACCTCACCGTACTACAACATGCTAGGTGAGATGACAGTCTGCATTCAGGTCATTAGCAATCATCTTGCAGTGCAATACTGCTGCCGATTGCTCGATGAATGAGAAAACACTCGTTCCTCGGGCAATCCAGATCTTTTAGTAGATTGTGCTGCCTAATTACGATCTGCAGCCAGTACACCACTGTACAGCATTGGGACAAGCGATGGCATAGCGATTGCTCCTACCCATGTTGCTGAGAAGATTGCTGTTTGTAATAACAGCGGTTTCCTCAGCAAGCGAGCAGGCGATTGTCAAAATCGTCTGCGTAATCAGGGAGTCTAATACACCTTTAAGATTCCCAGCAAGGGTTACCAGAAGCTAAGAGAATTAAGTGACCAGCTCAAGGAGCTTCAGGTTACCAAAGCAGGTTACCAGATCTTGCATTCCTATTTACAGCAAGTGGCATAGTAGAGAAGTTACCTTATAGTCTCCAAGAGAAGTGGATCAGTGAAGTCTCCAAGTACAAACAACTTCACATTGTCCCATTTCGTCCCATTTCGTCCATTCTCCCTTTTTGTGGACTTGTGTGCCAAAAAGCTGAGACCAGAAATTATCCTAATTTTGACTTCTCAATGTTTGACACGTTTACCCTAAATCAGGTAAATCTACCTTACTTCACAACCAGAAATGTACACCTGTTGCCTTACACAAAACCAGTGTTTTATTTACATGTTTAAAGGACCTCAATAGTGTCCTGGGGGACACCATGAAGTTCTTTTAATCATGTAAATAAAAGTTAAGTTTTATCTTAAATTCCAAAGCGCTGGAACCATTGAAAATTTGTCACCTCATATTAGTCTCATATTTCCTACAGATGTTGCGCATCAACTTTTCATTTTGTAAAGGACTGTGCAGCACAAAATCAAATGCTCACAATGTGACAGCAAATAGCATAAGGATACCACATGGTTCGGTTTCCTGGTGCAGTTTTGGAAGCCAAAACTAAGAGTGGATTGTAAAAGGAGAGAAAATGTAAAGGACAGATATGACTTCTCCAATTTTTTTAATTCAATCCTGGTTTTGGCTTCCAAAACTGCATCAGGAAAACCAACCGTGTGGCCATACTCTAACACATCATTACACCCAGGGTCAGCTCCTTGGACTCTCATACCCTCAGACCAGGCAGCAAAGCGTGGTGAGGAGGATAAAGGGATAAAGAAACAGTACGAGCGTCACAGGAAGCTGACAATGGGACCAATCGGTGGTCTCCACGTCAGCGATCGCTGTGATTGGTCTGACCAAGACAGTTATAGTACACAGAAACAGCTCCGATCTCCTCAGAGTGTTCCTGAGAGAGATCGGAGCATTACTGTGTTCAAATCAGAGTTATCCCAGACCCCCCCAGTGTCCAGATCCCCCCCTCATCCCTCAAGAGCACCCCCTTCATATAGTCCATATCCCCCATCTGTCCCCCCCCCCAGGATCCAGTAGCAGCACAGCTCAGTGGTGAAAAGCTGAGCTGTGTCTGCTTTGTCAGGAATCCCCACATAAGTAACCCCCCTCCCCCCCCATCAAGACACCCCATCTCTCCCCCCATACCTCCGTGAGCACCCCAGGATCCAGCAGCAGCACCCCGGCCAGATCCAGCAATAGCAGCACAGCTCAGTAGTGAGAGAAAGAACTGAGCTGTGTCTGCCTAGTACCCCAGTTTTCCCGTCCCATCCCCCCATTTTTTTTTATTTTATATATATATATATATATATATATATATATATATATATATATATATATAAATAAAAAGTTAAGATGGTAAAAAATGGTAGAGGGGATTAGTTTGGAATCTTAGTTAGGCTTAGGGTGTTAGGGGGGCAATTAGTATTAGTTAGATAGTTAGATAGGGCTAGCGTTAGGGACCGTTGTCTCCGAAATCCAAACGGCACTCTTTCCTTGCCAAGTCCTCCTGTGCGTCTGTACAGTGTTTTATATCCACATATGGGGTATTCCCGTACTCAGGAGAAATTGCTTAACAAATATTGTAGGACTTTTTCTTCTTATATCCGTTGTGAAAATGAAGAATTTGGGGCTACAACAACCTATAAGTGTAAAAAAATCAGATTATTCATTTTTATAGGCTATTTATGGGTTATTCCTGTGAACCAACTATAGGGTTAATAAACTTAAAAAATCTTGTTCTGAGTACTTTCGGAGGTGAAGTTTTTAAAATGGAGTGATTTATGGGGTTTTATAACATGCAGGCCCCATACAATCCATGTCAAAACTGGGCTGGTGCCTCAAAAAAACAGATTTTGAAATTTTGGTCAAAATTTAGAAAATTGCTACTAAACTTTGAAGCCCTGTAATGCCTTGAAAACATAAAAGTACAGAATTTTTTTTCTTTACGTAAAGAAGACATATTGCTAATATGAATATGTATCTAATGTATGTGGTATCACTATCTTCCTTAGAAGCAGAGAATTTCAAACTTAGAAAAATGCTATTTTTTTCCAATTTTTCATGAAATTGTGGAATTTCCAACAAGGAAACACTGCAAATATCAACCCAAAGCTATTACTAAAATAAAGTAGAATATGTCACGAAAAAACAATCTTGGAATCAGTCGAATCAGTGAAAGAATCCAAAAGTTATGAATTAATAAAGTGACACATGGCAGATTTAAAAAATGTGGCTTCGGCATTAAGTGTAAAAGTAGCTTCGTCCTTAAGGGGTTAAAGGACACAGATCTTAATATTTACTTAAGACTTGTTCTGTGAGCAAATAAACAGGGAGAAGAGCTACTGTTTATCAAATAGAATCTATAAATGTTCATTTATACTTGCCTCTACCTACCTTGATTGCATGTGATCAGATCCCAAACAACAGAGAGGAGATTCCTACACCTGAGACAGCGTTACATCATGAACATCTGAAAACCACAGCGCACTTCATCCTTGCACTTGACCCAAAGGATCAGATAGTACATCTGCTTGGAAGAAACACCATAAAAGTCCACCAGGGGAGAAAACAGATAAACGACCCTCACAAATCTCCATACACTTAGAAGCTTGACCCAGGGTGGGTCATTATAGGTGATATCTGCCTAGGAAATGTCCACAAACCAACCAATGTAAATTCCCTTTGCAGAAGAACATTGGAGGATGGACATCCATCCCTTTTTCAATCTTGTCCTTACAATGTCCTCATAAGAGAGAAATCTATTATTGTCTACAGAAATCTACTATTCCTGTGAAGACAAAGGGTAGTGTTTGACTCCAGCTCACAGTATGAAGGAGTCTTCCCTAAGGATGTTCTTTTGACAGGACCAGACTTCAATAACACCCTTTTTGGCCTCATTGGGTTTAAGAAAGAATCCATTGCCATTTCTGTTGATATATGTGAAATGTTCCATTGTTTCCTAGTCAAAGAAGAGCATAAGAACTTCTTGAGGTTCTTCTGGTTCAGAGATAACAACCCTGTCAAGGACATCATAGAATATTGCATGAAGGTACATGTTTTTGGCAACAGCTCATCTCCTGCAGTGGCTATCTATGGACTCAGACAATTTGCCCGGGAAGGTGAGAAAGACTATGGTCAAGACGTCAGGCAGTTTATTCAAAGATACTTTTATAGAGACTATAAAAGCAAAGTAGTGTTGGGCTACATTGACATTAAGACTAGAAGATTTTATGTCTATGTAAATGACAAGGTCAAAAGGATTAGGAAATTGACACAGCCTACCCAGTGGTGCTATGTACCAACTGACCATAACCCATCAGATCATGCTACGGCTACGAGAGCTACACTAGCATCCCGCCTGAAAAACACTACTTGGCTCCCAGGGCCAACATTCCTATACAAGCCAGTGCTCGACACTTATGAAGAAAGTACCTACTTACTATTGGAACTAGAATCTGATGCAGATATTCAACTCCAGGTTTCTGTATTGCCACCACAGTCTTTAACTGACAGCTTAGGTCCAAACATTTCAACAGGTATTCTACTTGGAAGTCATTAACCAGAGCTAAATCTTGCTTAACTAGATCCTTTAGAACCACAGTAACAAGATCAGAGCATTGCAGAGGCTACCACTACTGTTGCAAGGCCTACGTAGAGAGTGGACAAGCTCTCGCAGGCCAGAGAAGTTCATCATTCATTGTGTTCAACCAGAGGCTTTTGCACGTGAACATGAATATCTCCAAAATAAAAAGAGTGTTCCTAAAGACAGTTCTCTCGGGAGACTTCATAGATGCTAAAGAATTGTTAAGAGTTGAAGAAATTATCTCAAATGCAAAACTCAACAGTAATGAGCATAACCCAATAATACTCCCAAACAATTGTATTGTGTCTTTACTTGTGCAACACTATCACAAGCAAACTAAGCACCAAGGACATTTGATCACTAATGGAGCTCTATGTTCGGCTCGGTTCTGTGTAGTGGGAGCAAAAAGACTTATGAGTTATTTTATTCTCAGATATATCATTTGCTGAAAACTTTGTTGTATGCTTCCCACTGACTGATTTACTATGGAACCAACCTTTCACAAATGTTGTTCTTGGTTTGCTTTGGCCGCCCCACCAAACTAAGTAATGAGGGGAAAAGTTCCTTGGTAAGAGAGGTTACCAATAACCCAATGGTCACTCTGGCTAACCTCCAAAGATCTTGTATGAACATGGGAGAATCTTTTAGAAGGTCAACTATCACTGCCGCATTCCACCAATCTGGGCTTTATGGATCAGTGGCCAGAAAAAGCCTGTCCTCAGTAAAAAAAAAAAAAAAAAAAACAACACATGAAAGCCATCCTGGAGTGTGCAAAAAAAGCACCTAAAGGTATCTCACACTATGAGAAAAAATATTCTCTGGTCTGATGAAACCAAGATTGAACTTTTTGGCCTCAATTCTAAGCATCATATCTGGAGGAAACCATGTTATGGGAGTGTTTTTCAATTAATGAGACAGGGAGACTCGTCAGGATCAAGAAAAAGATGAATGGAGAAAAGTACAGACATATTAGTAACATAGTTTATAAGGCCGTAAAAAGACATCTGCCCATCCAGTTCGGCTTGGTTAATGAAAACCTGATCCATTATGCTCTAGACCACAGACTGTGCAGAAGGTTCACCTTCTAACAAGACAATGACCCTAAGCATACAGCCAAGACAACACAGCCGTGGTTTAGAAACAATTCTGTGTAGGTCCTTGAGTTGCCCATCCAGAGTCCTGACTTGACCCTAATTGAGCATCTCTGGAAAGACCTAAAAGGGGCTAACCACTGATGGTCCCCTTTCAACGTGATAGAACTTGAGAGGATCTGCATCGAATAATGGCAGAAAATCCCCAAATCCAGGTGAGCAAATCTTATAGCATCATACTCAAGAAGACTGGAGGCTGTAATCGCTGCCAAAGATGCCTCAGTACTGAGTGAAAGGTCCGAATTCTTATGTCCATGCAAGATTTTAGTTCTTCCTTTTCAATAAATTAGCAAAGATTTCGAACATTCTGTTTTCACTTTCTCATTATTGGGTATTTAGTGCAGAATGATGGTGAAAACGTGATTTTTTGTAAATTTTAGCATAAGATGACAATATACTTGTCATTTAACATTTTTTATGTTGCTTAGTTGGTCCACTTGAGAAACAATAATCCTTTTAGAAGATAAGACACTGAAATGTTTACATTGGTTGTGTAGACCAGGGAGCACATATAAAACTCAGTATATTTTAATAAGTGGGCTGTTCTCATGGCAGTCATCTTTTTCCAAGATCAACTCAAAGACATGCAGAATCTAGAGGGGTCACTTGCTTAACCTCCTAAAGGGGGGCACCTCAGACCATGGAGGGGGAGACCAATGCTTGAGAAAGGTTACCATGTATCCGAAACGTTGCACTTTATTGGAGATTTTTGCACATGTTCTGATGACTTTTTGAAGAATAAATATGCTTTTGTGGAGATGCTGCCGTTGTGGATGTTGTGGATACTATATGGATGACCCTAATGGATCTAAGGGTTGAATTGGCTGTTGCATTCCACTAATGGTCTGAAAGGTATCAGGTGCTGCTCTCAGTTATTTTTTTTTACTATCCTCAAGATAGGTCATCAGTATCTGATCGTGGGGGTCTGACACCTGGGACCCCAGCCGATCAGCTGTTTGAGAAGGTACTGGTGCTCCTGTGAGCGCCACTATCTTCTCTCAGCTCACCAAGCACAGTGCCGTACATTGTACAGCGGATGTGCTTGGTATCGTGCTCAGCCCCATTCACTTGAATGGAGCTGAGCCGCTCCTAGGCCACATGACCTTTGAACATGACGTCACTGGCCTAGGAAAAGCTAAAAGAAGGCCACGGCGCTCACGGGAGCGCCGGTGCCTTCTCAAACAGCTGATCGGCGAGAGTTCTGGGTGTCGGACCCCCACCGATCAGATACTAATGACCTATCCTGAGGATAGTCCCAGAAAACCCCTTTAAGTAAAGGTGCCTTTTATGTTTTATCTGCGAGAGTTGTGTGTTATTCCTGGTGATACCAAGGCAACATTATTTGTGATATTTGGTAATATTCCATCCTTTTTACACCAGTAAGGTCAGATATTGCTAGTGATAACAGTTATGAATATTAATAAGCAATATTTATCCTCTTTCAGTTATTAACATTGAAGGATTGTATATTCTTGTACAGTATATTGATAGGCTATACTGAATGTACCTGTATTTATTTCATGCACATGTTTATATGTGCATAGATTTTTACTATACTGTCTTATGGCCTATTGTCACATGCTGATCCGGTCAACAATAGTAAGCACATTTTTTTCGTTCCTCAGTTTCACCCTATCCTTGCAATCAAAATTGAAGTAGATGTTACTCTGGAGTCTAAGAGTTGCCAGGAGGGCGTTTGCTGCCTGTCGCTTTATGCCTCACTCACAAATTAAGGACAGAGCAATATTAAAATAACATTTAATGTTGGGACAGCCCCTTTAAGTTTTAAAACTCCTTTTACTCTGTAAAGTATAAACATTGACTAGTACAAAACACATTATTAGATTCTTATTTTTACATTAAATCATTTATTTTTATGGGACATCATGCTGAGACCAATCCCATTGGAAAGGACTTATGGCTCAAAAATATGGACGTTATAAAAGAGTTTTGTCTAAATCTGAAAACCCAAGCAGAGAGAAGGGGTTATTGCTTTATTTTTGTCCTCCTTCCCATAAAAAGTAAAGGTCCCAAAGGTAATATTTACATGATTGGAAGGCGATGATTCCTAAGGTTTTTTAATTACATTAAGAAAGCTTGAATGTTTGGCCATGTATATAATATTTAACAGCTCATCCTCTCTTTTTCTTGCAGGTCATATAAACCTAACCTGATTACGTCAGAAACCTGAAAACTCATACAGGAAGCAAAATAATCAACATGGGAAGATATAATGACCAATAACTCTCACTGTTTCTTTTGAAAATACTTGCACTTGTTTTTTATGGATCAGTGCAAGGTCTTGTTCTGTTCATAAAAATAAGGAGAACTTTCTAGTAACTATCTGTGTGAACTGTGTTCACAGCAACGTGTCTTGTCCTACATGCTTCTAAAGGAATTAATCTTATAAATATGTTAACCATTTTAATTGTGTAACTCGTTAATGTTATTAACTTAGTTTTGCGGGTTTTCAATGGGGCGCGTATCTTATCGTGCTGAGTGACTAATGGCAGTTATTTATAGGTGAAAATCTGGGCATTTTGGCCTGTCCATGTCAGCTTCTTAAAAGTGTATTGGATGAAAACCAACCTCTAGTTATGTTTTATAATCTAGATGACAATAATATTAATAATATACAACCATAATACTTATTTTGTATTTCAATTTCTCAATTTTCAACATCTCTGCCTGTTATCAGTTAATGAGAACATCCTTTTTTATATCCAGGGGCTAAAAACTAGTCCTATATTTAATGTAGCAGCAATTTCTTATGCTAAATCAACCAACATTGCTTTAACACAAATCTTTATGCAGATGGAGCACTAGGTGGAGCCTAATATGACGCTATTATTGTGTAGAGCCTAACAGAGAGACTATGGCTGTGTGGAGCCTAAAGGGTGCACCATTACTCTTTTTGAACAAAAATGAGCTCTGTTACTATGTGGGGTACTATTGCCATCTGAAGCACTGTCACTGTTTGGTCACTATCTATCTAGAACTATTGTTTTCAGGGCACTATTTGTCTGTTTCTATTATTTTTCAGTCACAATCCTTGTGACAGTATTATTTATTTCCAAAATACAGTACTATATGAGGGCACTGTGCAATATGGCAGGTACAGTAATGGGGCAAGTGGGGCAGAAACGGGATGGGGAGGTTGTGTAGAGAGTGGGTAGGGTGCTACAAAAGCAGGAGCCATAGATTTCTTGTCAGGAAATGAGATGAGTTGTAGCTAAAAAAAATCTTAATGGTGATCTGGGATGTATAGAGAACAAAGGGGAAAGTGACTGATTACGGTCTTAGAAGACTGCGCCTGTGAGTCAAAACGTGTTGTATCAACATATGTAATAAAACATTTCCACTGTGGCTGCTGCAGGGACATGTTTGTGATAGCGGTTGATCACCAGGTGTTTCAGAAGCCCAACTTGCGTGATCATCATCAGAGATTCAGGGGTTTTTGTACTGAGACAATCAGCTTAACTCCTTAAGCACCAAGACAATTTTGGCCTTAGGGACCAACATCATTTTGCATTAAGTGGCTAAAGAAGCAGTTTTAGAATATATTTCTAGGACCATTTAAATGGAATTGTGTGGCTTAGGCCCTCATTTTTTACGCTAAGTTGTATCCTCCATTCAATCTGTGAGACAAAACAAAACCCTAAAAGGGGCAAATGCTGTGTGGTTTCCAGCACTTTCACTTGACTGGGAGCTGAGCTGCAATACCCTGGCAGAGCCGCTACACGGTGTATAGAGCTGTCTGCTTCCAGGTCCATACCCTGTACAGCTACCAGTGCAATGTGTTGCACCCCACCAATCTACCTGGAGTATAGGTCATCAATATCTGTAGCCCAGAGAACCTCCTTAATGATGAAGTGTGACTTACAATGTAATCCACAGGCTCCTTTAAGTGATGTTTCGGTCCAAATACTGGACCTTCTTCAGACATTTGGTTTACAAATGGAGTGACGTACGGCTCTGTTGAGGCTTAACATTGCAAGAGGTTAACTTTCAGAGCCAGAAATTGTTCCTGCAATATTATTGAGTTAGTTAATTGCAATCAGTAACATTCATTGTGTATAAGGGATGTGGGAACCAAATCAGTGACTGCATTTTAGGGTACCATCGTTTTGATTCGGTGCTTAGAAAACCTTGTGTTTGTTCCGCTAACCAAGAGAATCCCAGTTGTTTTGTACAGTTTGCCTATTTTTCTTGTGCAGATTGGGGCCTGATTCTCCTTGCACGTTAAAATTACAAGGTCATCAGGGCATATGTGACCTCCTGGCTATTTTCACTCAAATATAAGGTCATTTGTAATATTCAGCCCAGTGCAGTTATTCAAAACAATTCTAATATTTGAATAACCATTTGGTTTATTATTCCAGATGTATTGTCTTTCATTCCTTACGCAGCAATACTGTCTGGATTGTCTCGTTGAGTGGTAGAACATTCCATTCTTCACCCCTGTTTATGACCCCATTATACATGGGTAAAGCTGCAAACACAATATTGCAAATATTGATTTTAATGTTGCCCATCTTTTCACCAAGTAGAATTTCTCTTTATTTTCAGTAATGTACCCAGCTGGAAAAACTACCAGTCATAGCTGGTGCAAGCAGTCGTAGTCATCTTCCTCATCTAATATGGTACTAGGGAGAAATGGTAGAGGCCACAGAATGTTGAGAGGACAAATACATTAGTTTGTCCCAGACCAGCGTGGGAATGTATTGGTGTTCATGAGCCCCATCCACCATACTGGGTGGTGTCAAAGGGAGGTGATGATAAGGCCTGTTTTCCCACCACAGGGGGTAGTAGCAGAAGTGAGCGGTAACTGTATGTCCAGACTACATGAAGGCGTTTCAGCACTAACTCATCAAGTTTGCCACGCGAAGCAGAGCTTAGTTAGAGCTACATGAATTGATACAAATAGCCAGATTGCCACCAGATAATACGAGTTTGGGGTGTGACTGGGAGAGCCAAATGAACAGAACCATCAATGCCAGCCTCTTGTAAACTGCGTACAAAGTTTATGTCCTCTGTGTGTGAGAAGCTGTTGTTAGTAGAGACTTCTTTCATCGAATCCTCTGGGACTTTCTAGTTTCTCCATAGCGCCTTGCACCACCTAATATCACCAGGCTCTATTGTAATTGTGACACCCTGCAACATGACTACAGCACTAGGTGACATAACAAAGTCATAGATGACAGTAGGGCATGTCACTTTCCAAGACACATTTTCACAGATGCTTCTCTGCCTGTGTAAATATACATGACGCTAGGGGAGGAGGTTAACATGGATTTCTGTGCATGTTATCAACCCCCATCAATGGCAATTGTAGCCATGGTGGTTGCAGTAGGGGCAGTAGTAGCGACAGTGGCATTCTTGGCAAGTACAGAGCAGGGAATCAGGAGCGGGGCCAAGGAATCCACCATGAGATAACACAGTCTGATAAATATGGTGGTGGGGGGGGTGAGAACTATGATGATGATTATGTGTTAGACAGGGCTTGGGAGTGGGATCAGGGTGCTGAGGAAGAGACATCAGAGGAGATGGGTGGTGGCCACTGTGGCAATAAAGAGTGGAGGCAATGTTTGGTCAAAACCTCCAAAAGAACTAGCAGGGCCAGATCTGTCTATTGTGGTCAGCCCAGGAACTGGTTATGCCACTGATACTGTGAGAGCAGGCTCAATATATCCAAGACTTAGGCCAAGCTTGGCTGCCTTTAGCTCTGTGCAGCTTAAACGTAGAAAATCACGCACTCTCTTATAGTTTAAGATGCAATTTAGATTTATTTAGGACAAGGTCCTTCTGGACGTATTTGTCATAATAGGTTACAGCTCATAAGCATTCATCTGAAATGATGATAGATATGTAATGCGTTGCAGAGTTGAAACGTTTCGGTCTATTGGGACCTTTATCAATCAAAACGCTGTAAATGAAAAAAAACGGTTAGTGGACTAGTGGGTAAATAATATATTAGAGAGCTATGGAGCAAGTCAATACAAATATTCTAGATTATGTGTAACAGCTAGAGGAAAAGAATATATATATATAGAGAGAAAAGCTGAGCAACATCTGTTAACAAAAGCCATGGTAACTAATGCAGTGGAATCAACTTGTAATACTGATAGGGCTAAGGTCATGATGACCCAGGAGGCTGGTCACGCCAAGTGGAATAAGGTAAAGTCATAAACGATGTGACTAAACAGAAGGTATAAATAGAGCCCATATGCAGAGTATAATGCGGAGCAGTACTAGTAACAGGAAGGCTTACCAAGTAGTAGTTTGGATGTAATGTGGTAAAAATATGCAGAGCTGTGTTTAGCGATGCAGCGGAAGCGTTCTTAAATAAAGCGCCACCCTCCCGGAGGCGGCCGCCGTGTCCGGAGACCGGAAATATGGCGGCGGCCATCTTGGAAGTGGGCGCGCATGCGTGGAATGGACTTAGTGTATCGGCGCCATCTTAACTAAGGTGGCGCATGCGCAGTGCATAAATAGAACGTATGGTAGCCATATTGGAAAAGGCATAATGTGAATGTTAAGTAAATATAGGAATAGAGTGTAATGTTAAAATGTGAGAGATGTGTATGTGTAAGTGTGGATATGTGTGTGTATATGTGTGTGTCTCCTATAAGTAGTATAATAGCTATGTGTACGTGTATATGGAGTAGAGAAGAAAGGAAGGAAGAAGAAGGGATGAAACCAGAAATAAAAATGAAAAAATGAAAAAAATGTGCAAGCAGCTCCCATATGGCATTTTTCCTCCACAAGGCCAGCACACAGAACCACAGCCATGTGCAATATCTCCAGGATTAAAATAAGCCCTGAGTGTTCAGACACAAACATAGGTAATAGGGCTCTACTGCAGGACATGAGGCTGTCCAGCATTCCCAATAGGAAAAGTCTGTCCTTGTTCTGGTCTTCTTTATGGCAGCCAGTCCGCATTCCAAAAAACAATACAGTGTCCTTGTCGTCATCATCAGCTCCTCTAGAATAGACTGTTCTATTACGTCTAGTAACCAGTTTAGTAGACTTAAAGCCTATCTATACCTTTGGGTGCAATTTTGTTATTATTGCATTTTGCTCATTTTCAGCTAAAAAATTTTTTTCAGTTGGTCTTTTTTTTTCTAAATATTGAGCAGGGTTAACAGTTTTTTTTAGCTGTGTGAATCCTACTTTCACTTTGTGTCGGTCATCTAATAACCCTTATGTCTAAATTACTAAGAGGTCATTAACACTTATTTAAAGGGTTATTCCCATCTTGGACAATGGGGGCATATCGCTACGATATGCCCCCATTGTCCTATAGGTGTGGGTCCCACCGCTGGGACCCACACCTATATCGAGAACGGAGCCCCCAAAGTGAAGGAGGGTTCCGAAAATAGCCCTCGGAAAATAGCCGAGCGCTAGCTCGAAAATAGCCAAGCACTGGCTTGGCTATTTCCGTCGGCTGCATAGAAATGAATGGGAGCGGTGGCCGCGCATGCGCGGTGCGCTCCCTTTCATTTCTATGGGAGCAGCGGGGAGCGGCGCCTGGTGGTGGCTGGATCCCGGGTAACCTGGGTTCCTCCAGGCGCAGCGTTCCACGCTCCGTTCTCGTTATAGGACCTGCACCTATCAGACCAGGGGCGGACGCAGACAGCAGAGGGCTCCTGTTCAATAAATGTGCCTGCCCCCCCTACTGGGGGCCAAATTCTCAACCTAACATATTCCATCCTAACGTTACATACAGCAATACAAAACATACAGGGTAAGGCTACTTTCCCACCTGCAGCACTAGGCTCTGGCCACCTGATCTGGCAGAGAATGCAAGGAATTGGCCGGACACAAACTCAGGCATGCAGCGGTTTGAGTCCCACTGATTTTTTGCATTTTTGCCAGACTGAGGCCGGATCTCTGCCGGACCCCATTATAGTTAATAAGGCCGGTGGGCATTCTGCATCCAGCAGTGCCGGAGCTGGTGAATTCTGACAGTTTGTTCTCTGCTGGACCAGCCTGCCAGAATCACTAACTCAGATGGGAAAGTAGCCTAATACAGGTCCACATACCTCTTACATCCAGTGACGTCTCCTCTCTGATGTAGACTTTCTCCTTCCTCATCTTCTCTTTTCATACCAGACCGCCATGATGATGTCTTTCAGCCATATATAGTCTCTGCAGAGTTTGACAGACAGACATCTTAGTTTCCTAGTTTTCCATCATCCTCCCACCTTCTGAACACCCCATCCTGTCACCCCCAATACTGTGCCGCTGTGCTCCCTATACTAGTTACAGACAGATAGATCCTCTTCAATAATTACTGCCACACAGTGTCCTAAAAATAACTGCACCCAGGAAACAGTGTCCCTGACACTAACAGTGTAAACATAATGTTCCCCCAAAATAATTATATGAAGCTGATACTGTGCCTGGGTGCCCCCCACAGTAATAGTGCTCCCTAAAGTCCCACCAATAGAAATAATTATCTACCAGACAACACGTAGTAGTAATAGTGCCTCCAACAGTCCCCACTGTGTCCCAGAAGTAATAATGCTCCCATAGTGCTAATACCAATATTCATGTTTCTCATATTCCCTCAACAGTAATAAAGCCCACCATAATGCCCCCGGTAGTAATAATTCTCTTTGTAACAGTATAAACAAAAATGCCCCGTTGTGTACCAGTATAAAAAATATCTCCTCCTAGTGCCCCGTGAGCCAATGTTCCCATAGTGCCCTAATATTGTGTGCCAATGCCCCCTACTGTGTGCCTAAAAAACTCTCTTAGCGCCCTCAGTTGAGCCAAGGTCCCCATAGTGCCAGAATTTGTGCCAGTTTGTAATACTCTCATATCGTGCCCCAATAGTGCGCCTCCCCTTGTCCCCATGGTGCCTGACAATATGCCAGTATAAAATGCCCCCATAATGTGTGCCAGTATAATGCCCCTATATAATTACCCCAATAGTGCTCCTCTCCCTTCTCCTTAGTGGCCCCATGTGTGCCAGTATATAAGATAGGGTCCCCAGTAGATGCCCCCATAGTGCTCCCTGCCAGTAACTAGATAGGGCCCCCATAGTGCTCCTCCCCCTCGATAGTGCCCCCATGTGTGCCAGTACATAACATAGTGCCCCCCATGTCTGCCAGTATTTAAAATATACCCCCCATAATGCTCCTCCTCCTCTATAGTGCCCCCCATGTCTGCCAGTATTTATAATATGCCCCCGTAGTGCTCCTCCTTCTCTACAGTGCCCCCCATGTCTGCCAGTATTTAAAATATGCCCCCATAGTGCTCATCCTCCTCTATAGTGCCCTCCATGTCTGCCAGTATTTATAATATGCCCCCATAGTGGTCCTACTCCACTATAGTGCCCCCCCCATGTCTGCCAGCATTTAAAATAGGCCCCCCATAGTGCACATCCTCCTTAATACTGCCCCCCCATGTCTTCCAGTATTTAAAATATGCCCCCATAGTGCTCCTCCTCCTCTATAGTGGAGGGCCCCCAGCAGATGTCCCCATGAGTGGCAGATAGGGCCCCTAGTAAAGCGTAAATTAAAAAAAATAAACTTACATACTTACCTCCATGCCTCTTTCAGCGATACGATGCAGGCCTCTTCCGGTCAGCCGAACCGGATGCACAGGCGGTATGTCCGCCCCTGTATCAGACAATGGGGGCATATCCTAGCGATATGCCCCCATTGTCTAAGATGGGAATACCCCTTTAAGCTACATTCTTATCAGTAAGATAAGAACTTAACTATAATGAGTATTTATAACAGGGATGCTCAACCTGCGGCCCTCCAGCTGTTCTAAAACTACAACTCCCATCATGCTCTGCTGTAGGCTGATAGGTGTAGGCTGTCCAGGCATCCTGGGAGTTGTATTTTTGCAACAGCTGGAGGGCCGCAGGGTGAGCATCCCTGGTTTATAAGGTCAGAGAGCAGAGATAAGGTGCCGCCAGTTCCCTGCCTGATGGAACAGAGACCAGAGAGAAAATTCAGATCCTGCTAGTAGAGTATCTCAGCTCTGTACAGAGAAAAGGACTCCATACTTTTAATAACGACTAGAGATAAGCGAGCATTTTTCGAGTAGTAGCGTACTCATTTTATAATCTGTACACTAATGCTTACGCATCTTATAAATTTGGACGCTAATGCGTATGAATTAGCGTATAGATTTGAAGATGCGTACGCTACTGCTCGAAAATTGCTCCCGAGCATGCTCGGCCGAGCATGCTCGCTCATCTCTTAATAACGACTAGAGATGAGCGAGCATGCTCGTCCGAGCTTGGTGCTCGTTTGAGTATTACGGTACTTGTAAGTGCTCGCTGCTCGAACGAGTATCTCGCAATGCTCGAGGAAATGGCATCTCCCGCATTTTGAATTTTTGGCACCTATAAACTCAGCCAATCACAAGCCAGGAGACTCTGCGGTACACCCAGCATCACGTGGGGCCCTTACATGTCGATAGCAGGGGTTGGCTGGCCTGATCAGGTGACCCTGGAATATACTAGTGACTGCCCGCGGTGCTCGGCTCAGATGCTGTCTGGATGTCGTTAGGGACAGAGCTGCTGCGTTTCAGGGAGAGTGTTAGGGCCTGGATTTAGTTCTCTGTTAGGCAGGAGTGATCTGAAAATATTTCTGATCACTCCTGGCTGGGCTGGCTGGCACTAGTAGAGCAGCTATCGCCATATATAACACTTTTTTTTTTTTTATTGTTTTAACTTTTTTCATACAGCAGTGTGGAATCATTCTGTGTGTCACAGATCAGCTGTCCACTCACCACAATCCATATTTTCTGTCCAGGTGACCCATTCTGTACGTCACGTCAGTAAAAAAGGTCTTTTGCTCTCACTGATACAGCTACATTACAAAAATCTCTGTGCGACATTTGTCTGGGTTGCAGTCAAAATAGCCACAGTCAGCAGGGGCTGAGTTTGCTCTCTGATAGTTTCTGCACGTCACGTAAAAAAAAAAATATATATATATAAAAAATATATAAAAAAAATAAAATAAAAAAAAATAGTTTTTTTGTTGTTTTATCTCAGTGATACAAATCAATTTCATACAGCTGTGTGGAACCATTCTGTGTGTCACAGTTCAGCTGTCCAGTCACCACAATCCGTATTTTCTGTCCAGGTGACCCATTCTGTACGTCACGTCAGTAAAAAAGGTCTTTTGCTCTCACTGATACAGCTACATTACAAAAATCTCTGTGCGACATTTGTCAGGGTTGCACTTAAGCAGACCAAGTCTGCCTAATCTAATAGTTTCAGTGTAATTGCTCCATACTGCACGGTACGTAATAACATACGTAATTTTGCTCTAACTTATCTACCTATATACAAAGCACAATCCGTATTTTCTGTCCAGGTGACCCATTCTGTACGTCACGTCAGTAAAAAAGGTCTTTTGCTCTCACTGATACAGCTACATTACAAAAATCTCTGTGCGACATTTGTCTGGGTTGCACTTAAGCAGACTAAGTCTGCCTAATCTAATAGTTTCAGTGTAATTGCTCCATACTGCACGGTACGTAATAACATACGTAATTTTGCTGTAACTTATCCACCTATATATTTTCTTGTTCAGATTGAACAAGTTTGTGGGTTTCAGTACAGCAGGCCCATTTATTATTATTTTTTTTTTATATAATACACTTATATACAGAAAATGTTGAACCCCAGGGCTAAGGGTCGAGGACGTGGGCGTGGGCATTCAATTACTGCAGGGGGCAGAGGCCGTGGTCCTGGGCAGGGTGAGACAGAACCTGCTGATGAGGGAGCAGGGGAACGCCACAGAGCTACACTCCCTAGCTTCATGTCTCAACTTACAGGGACACGTGGTAGAGGACTGTTGAAACCACAACAGTGCGAACAGCTGATGTCGTGGATTGCGGACAATGCTTCAAGTAATTTGTCCACCAGTCAGTCTTCCACGCAGTCCACCCACGTTACCCAAGGGAGCACTCCTCTGGCTCCTCCACCTCAACCTCCTTTCCCCCAGTCTGCCCCCTCCCAGGAAAATTTCGAATGCGATCCGGCATACTCTGAGGAACTGTTTTCTGGACCCTTCCTAGAGTCACAAACCACTTCTCAGGTTGCTGCTGACCTCTTTCCCGATGCCCAAGTTTTCCAACTGTTGCAGTCTATGGGTGATGATGATGATGACAATGTTGACTTAGTGGAAGAAGTGTGTAAAGAGGTGTCGGACGATGAGGAGACATGGTTGTCAGACAGTGGTGAAGTTGTTGTCAGGGCAGGAAGTCCGAGGGGGGAGCAGACTGAGGAATCAGAGGATGACGAGGTGACTGACCCAAGCTGGGTTGATAAGCCGAGTGAAGACAGTGCTTCTGAGGCGGAGGCGAGTGCTGCACCAAAACAGGTTGGAAGAGGCAGTGGTGTGGCCAGAGGGAGAAGCAGGGCCAGAGCTGGTGCATCAGCAGCAACTGTTTCACGTAGTGAAGCTCCCGTGGCGAGGCCTAGATGTTCGCAAGTCTGGAGGTTCTTTAAAGAAAGTGAGGATGACCGACGGACTGTGGTGTGCAACCTGTGCCACACCAGGATCAGCAGGGGTGCCACCACTACTAGCCTAACCACCACCAGCATGCGCAGGCATATGAGTGATAAACACCCCACTCAATGGAACCAAGCCCGTTCACCTCCTGCGGGTCACACCACTGCTCCTTCCCCTGTGTCACTTGCTGCCTCTGCTAGTCAACCCCCTGCCCAGGACCCCGACACGAGCGCCTCCCGCCGGAAAACCACACCTTCGCCTCCACGATCCTCCACAGCGTCCACCAATGTGTCCCAGCGCAGCGTTCAGCTGTCTTTACAGCAGACGCTGGAGCGCAAGATGAAATACAGTTCCACCCACCCACATGCCCAAGCCCTCAACGTCCACATCTCCAAATTGCTGAGCCTGGAGATGCTGCCCTATAGTCTGGTAGAGACCGAGGCCTTTCGCAATCTCATGGCGGTGGCTGCCCCTCGGTATTCGGTCCCCAGCCGCCACTATTTTTCCCGATGTGCCGTCCCAGCCCTACACCAGCACGTGTCACAGAACATCATCTGTGCCCTGACCAACGCTGTTTCTGAGAAGGTCCACCTAACCACAGACACGTGGACAAGTGCTGCCAGGCAGGGACACTATATCTCACTGACGGCACATTGGGTTAACTTGGTGGAGGCTGGGACCAAGACTGACCCTGGGGCCGCTCATGTACTGCCCACACTGAGGATTGCGGGGCCTACCTCGGTCACGGTCTCTCAGACGTTCTATGCCTCCTCCTCCGACCCCTCCTCCTCCTCCACCTCCTCCTCCGAATTACCATCCATGGGCACAGCGCCTTCAGTCGGTAGCTCTAGGCGCAGCAGTAGTGCCGTGGGTAAGCGCCAGCAGGCGGTGCTCAAACTGGCACACCGCCCAAGAGCTGTTACAGGGCATCACGGCGCAGACCGATCTGTGGCTGGCACCGCTGAACCTCAAGCCAGGCATGGTTGTGTGTGACAACGGGCGTAACCTGGTGGCGGCTCTGCAACTTGGCAGACTGACACATGTGCCATGCCTGGCCCACGTGTTCAATCTAATAGTTCAGCGGTTCCTCAAGACATACCCCAATCTGTCTGATTTGCTCACCAAGGTGCGCCGCATCTGTGTGCATTTCTGCAAGTCGACCACAGATGCCACTCTCAGGGCAGCGCAGCGCCACCTACAACTGCCCGCTCACCGACTGTTGTGCGACGTGCCTACAAGATGGAATTCGACATTAAACGTTATCCAGAGTTTACCAGCAGCGCAGAGCGATTGTAGACTGCCAGATGTCAACTTCCACCAGAACTGGTAGTCAGGTCACTCAGATTCCTCAAGTCTACAATGAGGAGTGGACGTGGATGTCTGATATCTGCCAGGTGTTGAGCAACTTTGAGGAGTGAACACAGATGGTCAGCGGCGATGCCGCCATTATCAGCCTCACCATCCCGCTGCTTTGCCTGTTGAAAAACTCACTGCTCAGCATGAAGTCGGATGCTTTGCGCTTGTCACAAGAGACGGTGGAGGAAGATACGTCGCTTGATAGCCAGAGCACCCTCCGGTCTGTTTCTCAGCGCGTATCGGAGGAGGGGGATGAGGATGAGGAGGAAGAGGAGGAGAATGTCGGCGAGACAGAAGAGGGTACCAGTGCTCAGTCCTTCTTAACTCTTGAGCGTGTATGGGCTGAAGAGGAGGACTTGGAGGAGGAGGAGGAGGAGGAAATGGAGAGTCAGGCCAGTGAGGAGAGGGAATTCTTGCGTGTTGGGACATGACAGACTTCATGTTAGGCTGCCTATCCCGTGACCCTCACGTTAGAAGCATTTTTTCAAACACCGATTACTGGGTGTTCACTCTCCTGGACCCACGGTACAAGCAGAACCTTTCCACTCTCATCCCTGTAGAGGAAAGGAGTATGAGAGTGAATCAATATCAACACCCTGGTGCACAAGCTGAAACAATCCTTCCCATCTGATGCCGCTAGCAGCAGAGGGCATGGTTCTGTGGGCCAAGTAGCGGGGGAGAGGAGGCGAGCAGGCAGCTTGTCCAGCACTGGCAGGGGAACGCTCTCCAAGGCCTTTGCCAGTTTTATGTCACCCCAGCAAGACACTGTCACCTGTCCCCAGTCTAGGCAGAGTAGGGGGGAGCTGTACAGAAAGATGGTGAGGGAGTACCTAGCTGACCATACCAACGTCCGGACCGATCACTCTGCTCCATACAACTACTGGGTTTCAAAGCTGGACACGTGGCCTGAACTGGCGCTGTACGCCTTGGAGGTGCTGGTCTGCCCTGCCGCTTGCGTGCTGTCAGAGCGGGTATTCAGTGCAGCTGGTGGCGTCATCACCAATAAGCGTACACGCCTGTCAACTGACAGCGCTGACAGGCTGACGCTTATTAAAATGAACAAAGCCTGGATTTCACCGGAATTCAAATCTCCTCCGGGGGAAAGCAGCTAAAGATTAACATTACTTATGTATCCGATTCCTCTTCTCTACTCCTCCTCCTCCTCCTCTTTGTCATCTTTGCCTAACGCTGACCCAAAAAACGCCATTTTTTAGAGGTCCAACTGGCACTCTTTTACCACAATTTTTCCGGAGGTCCACCTACAGGCCCTCTCTGTAAACATTTTTTCCGGAGGTCCACCTACAGGCCCTCTCTCCAAACAATTTTTCCGGAGGTCCACCTACAGGCCCTCTCTCTAAACAATTTTTCCGGAGGTCCACCTACAGGCCCTCTCTCCAAACAATTTTTCCGGAGGTCCACCTACAGGCCCTCTCTCTAAACAATTTTTCTTTGCACCTAGTTGGGTGCTTTCCTAACATGTGATGGGTATGTGCCTCGCCTTTCTTGGTCTGGGTGAGCACAATTGCCATGAGGGTAACCACCAGGCTGTTGCCTGAGAATTTGGGGTAATGGTGGGATTAGGCAGCCTCAGAGGCATCCGTGCATGCTGCCCCTGCTATTTCCTGTCCATTTTCTGATGTTTCCAGGTTTTCACCCAGCCTTCCCTAGGCAGAGCCTTGGTCCCCTGCAAAAATGCTCGAGTCTCCCATTGACTTCAATGGGGTTCGTTACTCGAAACGAGCACCCGAGCATCGGGAAAAGTTCGTCTCGAATAACGAGCACCCGAGCATTTTAGTGCTCGCTCATCTCTAATAACAACCAATTGAAAAAAATATTTTTCCCTCATAATGAGTACAATTCAAAAATAAAAAAAAATGTCCCCAAATGTGTATATAGCTGTCACGAGTGGACTTGCGTCTGGTATCAGACGTTCTGCGTGGCTTTCAAGAGTGACATAATTTAACATGCTTTTCCCTTGGTTTGGTTACCACACCCCTTCCCCTCAGCTGTTGCCCCTGTCGTAATTATCTTTCTCCTATTTACTCCTTCATCTCCCAGTATCCCTTGCGGTTTATACTTTCTGCCTTCTTAGTAGTGTGTGGTGTGGATCTTGGCTAAGATCCGGTTGCTGCGATATCTGCTTGAGATAAGTGACTATTTCCCTTTTGTGGTTTTCCTTTTGGAGTCTCCTGTTCGTCCTTACTCTTGGAGGAACGGGTTTACTCTTTCTTGTCACTAGCTGAGTCTCCTGTTCATCCTTACTCTTGGAGGAACGGGTTTACTCTTTCTTGTCACTAGCTGCATGGTTCTTTAGGGTGCATTTATTATTAGGTTCCTGTGTATGAACTCTCCTACCACCCAGGATTGTTCATACTGGTAGTCAGTCAGGGCCTAGTCTCAGGGTTCCCTGCAGGAGGTGACCGTTTCCCTGGTTTTGGTCTTTTCCCTTCCCTAGTATGCTCGGTGTGGCTATTCCCTCCACACCAGAGCGTGACATTATAAACCGCCTAAACAAAAATTGATGTCATTTTTGTGCTGACATGGATGCTATTGCTGCACTTGCTGAACGGCTGCAGGGACTCAGTTTGGAGGTGGCTGACATCCGCAACCAGATTCAGAGACCACAGGCTGGTGGTTCTGGGGGTGCTGAGTGTCAGGCCTGTTTGGAGCCTAAGGTCCCCCTCCCGGATAGATTTTCTGGGGGACGTGATAATTTTGTTCTATTTAGGGAGGCGTGCAAATTGTATTTCAGACTGCGTCCACATTCTTCTGATAATGAGGAGCAGAAGGTTGGTGTGGTCATCTCGCTGCTTAAAGGGGATGCGCAGTCATGGGCCTTTTCTCTGCCGACCGGATCGCAGTCTCTCCGGTCAGTAGATGAATTTTTCAAGGCTTTAGGGATTATCTATGATGACCTGGATCGTATCTCCCTGGCTGAGACCCAGATACGTGACCTTTGTCAGGGTGAGCGGCCGGTTGAGATTTATTGCTCTGAGTTTCGGAGGTGTGCGACCAATACTGAATGGAACGATCTGGCTTTACGTAGCCGATTCTGTCAAGGTTTATCTGAAAGGCTGAAGGACGCTTTGGCCTTTCAGGAAACCCATGTCTTTGGAGGCTGCTATGTCTCTTGCTGTGCGCATGGATAGGCGCCCGAGAGAGCGATCTAGGGTCCTCCGCTCTCAGGACGTACTATCACATAGCGTACTGTCTTCCTATGACACTTTGGGTGAATATTCCCCTAGGCTGATGTCAGGGGATGAACCTATGCAATTAGGGGGAGCCACTCCTGTTTCCACCCATAAACATCTTGGTAATAAAAAGGGTGTGTGTTTTCTGTGGTCAAAAAGGACACTTTATCAATGTATGTCCATGCTTTCAATCTCTAAAAAAGAGAAAAGGGGGCGTTGAATTCTGATCTCACTCTTGGTGGGGGCCGTCAGTCAGCTTTGGCTCCGCCCCCTCTAGACAAGAGAAGAAGATCTCCTGCTGGTGATTCTGCAGCTAGAAAAAAAGGTAAGTATAAGGTTTTTATTTTTTTAACTTTCTATGAGGGGACTACACTGTGTTTATTATCCCTGTACTGTGACATCACTGTGTTTATTATCCCTGTACTGTGACATCACTGTGTTTAATATCCCTGTACTGTGACATCACTGTGTTTAATATCCCTGCACTGTGACATCACTGTGTTTATTATCCCTGTATTGTGACATCACTGTGTTTATTATCCCTGTACTGTGACATCACTGTGTTTAATATCCATGTACTTTGATATCACTGTGGTTATTATCCCTGTACTATGACATCACTGTGGTTATTATCCCTGTACTGTGACATCACTGTGTTTATTATCCCTATACGTTGACATCGCTGTGTTTATTATCCCTGTACTGTGACATCACTGTGTTTATTATCCCTGTACGGTGACATCACCGTGTGTATTATCTCTGTACTGTGACATCGCTGTGTTTATTATCCCTGTACTGTGACATCACTGTGTTTATTATCCCTGTATGGTGACATCACTGTGTTTATTATCCCTGTACGCTGACATCGCTGTATTTATTATCCCTATACAGTGACATCGCTGTGTTTATTATCCCTGTACGGTGACATCGCTGTGTTTATTATCCCTGTACGGTGACATCGCTGTGTTTATTATCCCTGTACGGTGACATCACTGTGTTTATTATCTCTGTACGGTGACATCGCTGTGTTTATTATCCCTGTATGGTGACATCACTGTGTTTATTATCCCTGTACTGTGACATCATTGTGTTTATTATCCCTGTACTGTGACACCACTGTATTTATTATCCCTGTATGGTGACATCGCTGTATTTATTATCCCTGTACGGAGACATCTCTGTGTTTATTATCCCTGTATGGTGACATCACTGTGTTTATTATCCCTGTACTGTGACATCACTGTGTTTATTATCCCTGTACTGTGACATCACTGTATTTATTATCCCTGTATGGTGACATCGCTTTATTTATTATCCCTGTACGGTGACATCGCTGTGTTTATTATCCCTGTACGGTGACATCGCTGTGTTTATTATCCCTGTACAGTGACATCGCTGTGTTTATTATCTCTGTACTGTGACATCACTGTGTTTATTATCCCTGTATGGTGACATCGCTGTGTTTATTATCCCTGTATGGTGACATCGCTGTGTTTATTATCCCTGTACTGTGACATCACTGTGTTTATTATGCCTATACGGTGACATCACTGTGTTTATTATCCCCGTACAGTAAGGGGACTGGGTGATTAGCTTATAGTGGGTGGAGTTAGGGGCGTGGTCTGGTGCTGAAAAAATTTGCTACGGCGGGGCCGCACAATATGTCCCTCTTTGTCTCTTTACAAAGTTGGGAGGTATGCTGTACTGCCCAGAATCACATTGTACACCCAGTTATACACTCTCACTAACCAGAATACCAACATAACGCTAGTCTTTACCCACATAAGGAGCCCCCAGACAGTGCTCAAACAGCCCATACTTTGCCAACATAAACTCCACAATGAATCTGATTATTCTGCCTGCTTTCTATGTTCCCCGGCAGGGATGGCGCTGGCAGTGCGCAGAGTGACCAGCAGAGTGCGCCAGTGAGTCACTTGCGGGATGCTTCATCTATTTTTCTCTCTACCCATGTAAACCAGAATTAGCCGGTATATGAGAGAGCGGAGACCCGGGAGCGGAGCGGTAATAACCGGGGATGAGGCCGGACCGGGAGGGTGAGCCGAGGCTGCCGCTCCCTCCGCTGGGCGGCCGGGGATACACCGGGGATGACGGTGTCAGCCACTTGTTCATGGACGAGGAGGTTCTGAGGGTCCAGAATGGACATCTGTACAGCCAGGAGCAGGTACATGGAGGGCAATGTGCCAGCAGGGTGATGGCACTGTGTATACTGTCAGTGTAATGCTGGGGTCAGTGCTGGCAGGTCCTTCATGAAATATTAGCACTTGTGTCATTCATCTATATGTGCATATAATGTGTTTATACAAATATAACAAAATGTATATTTATTTATTTTATTTGTTGTATTTATTTTATTTGTTTGTTTTATTTAACACCCAGTATGTAAATATATATATGTAATCCATGATACAGTAATATGGAGATAGGATGTATAGATATGTAACATGTGTATCATCTCTGTTATAACATACAGTGTACATATGTGTAGATATATATCTATAGGAGCCCCTGCATATGTACTGTACTTGTGCCATGGCAGAGGGGGGCACATCTCTTCCCTGCAGGCAGCACAGTGAGGTTACTATCGGGTAATAGGAGCAGCATGCGCATGGAGAATATCTACTGTGAAAAAAATAGCTGCGTCTGTGATTTTCTGGAGGCTGCTGGTACTTGAGGAGAGCGCTGTGATTGTAATGATAGGGCTACTTTCACACTAGCGTTATTGCTGGATCCGGCAGGGCTCAGCAAAAACGCTTCCGTTACTGATGATACAACCATATGAATAAAACATCACTTATGAACAGATCTGGTTGTACTATCTTAAACATAGCCAAAGACAGATCCGTCATGAACTCTATTGAAAGTCAATGGAGGACGGATCCGTTTTCTATTGTGTCAGAGTTAAACGGATCCGTCCCCATTGACTTGCATTGTGGGTAATGACCGATCCGTCTTGCTCCGCATCCCATGATGGAAAGAAAACCGAAGCTTGCTGTGGTTTGCTCTCCGGTATGAGAATGCAACCAAACGGTCTGTTTCTGTCATGCACCCACTAATTTCAATTGGTAAGTATTGTGGGTCATTTATTAAGACCGGAGTTTTAGATGCCAGTCTTAAAGGGAGTCTTTCACCTGATCTGAGCGTCATAGACTGCTCAGATCAGGCTATAGACTACTTTACACATATCAAAACAGTACCTTTCTTAACGATGTCCCACGCTGAAATCCTCAGAAAAACACTTTTACAACATATGCAAATGACCCCCCGCAAATGACCCCTCCTTCATTATAATAAACTCCTCCTTCTCCTGGTCACAAGTCCAGCGCTGTGCCGCTCATCCGGCGCCTGCGCACTGCGGCGGCTTTTTACTTCGGCCAGCCTGGGAACAGCAAAGCATGCGCACTAAAAGCCTCTGCCCCTCTGCCCACAATGGGCAGAGCAGTGCGCAGGCGTCAGGGACCAGAAGAGCGGCGCAGCGCTGGACTTGTGACCAGGAGGAGGTTATTATAATGAAGGAGGGCGGGCCGGAGCATGGAAAAGGGAGGGGTTTGCATTTCAAATCGCCCGGGGGCTTGGGCACCTTCTTGTATAAAGAGGCTTCTGGGCACTTGCGGGGGGGTCATTTGCATATGTTATAAAAGTGTTTTTCTGAGGATTTCAGCGTGGGACATTGTTAAGAAAGGTATTGTTTTAATGTGTGTAAGGTAGCCTATAGCCTGATCTGAGCGGTCTATGACTCCCTTTAATAACTCCTATATCTGGTCATGGATACGCCGCAATTATGAAGAGGTGCCGGTCTCTCCATAACCTCGGTGCATCCAGCGCCAGTCTAAATGTAAGACAACTTCTGAGCTGTCTTACAGTTAGACCATTTTCTACCCCTAAAACAGTAGTGGAAAATGATGAATGAAATGGCCCATCCCCTTCCCCGCCCATGCCCACTTTTTTAGACCTGGATTGAGCAGGGAAAGGTTGCAGATAGCGGCACAACTAACCAATGCGCCGCAATCTGCACCAGAAATACACCTACTATAGGCATAATTAATAAATGACCCCCATTGTGCTAAAATTGGACCTTCCCGGGTGTGCTGTGATCTTCTCTGAACGGACGTATGGTTTGTTAAGAAGATCGGCATGGGAAATGGCCCATTGACTTTGATGCGTTCTTTTATATCTCCCATTCATTATGAATCCACTTCTAGGTATGGCACAAGAAAAAGCAGCATCAGGAACTGCAGTGACTCTTGTCCACAAAAACACTGCGTGCAGGTACCCTTAGGGTGAGACCACACGGCACGCCCGGAAATTGAGCTGCCTTTTGAATTTTAAATTTTCACTGCGGATTTTACCCTTTGCAATGTAGAGAGTGAAATCTGCTGCAAATCCACAGCAAAAGTCATGACAATCCACTTGTAATTTGGATTTTTCTGCAGATTGGTGGCACATCCATGATGGAACAAGCTCTTGTAATTACACTGCGCCACCGAGACTTCTGAGACAACACACTATAGTCGAGCATCACCTCCTCTTCAGACAGCTGATTGGCGGGGTGCCAGGAGTCGGACCCCCACTGATCAGATATTGATGACCAATGATATGTACTGGCTGCACAACCCTTTTCCTGCACATGGGTGTGGGTTTCAGTACAGAAAATCTGTGCAGTTTATCGCGTGCCAAATCCGCACCAGAAACCGATGGGCCATCAATATCTGATTGATGGGGGTCAGCTTTTTAAGGTCATTGTATAGACGCCGTAATCTGATGGTAGCCTAGGCTGTAAAGCCTCATCCACACGTCTGTGTTTTCCGCGTACATGTTCTGTACGTGTTCTCCACATTCATTTTAATGTGTGTATTCACACAACAGTTTTTTACCACACTCCCTTTTTGTAGCACGGATGCATGCTGTATTTTGTCCGTGTTAACGGATCCATAACGCCCATTATAGTCTATGGGGGGGATATATCAAGACTGGTTGATCCAGCCACGCCTCCTTCTGGTAAGCCACGCCCCTTCCCAGCACTTTGTAAATGCAGTGCACCTTAATGTGGGACTTTTTAACACCACAATTGTGACGTATAGGGCTTCATAAATGTCCCCCTATGAGTTAGTGAACACCACAGATGCAACATGGATGCCATCCATGTTTCATCCATGTTTCACAGATCATTAGGAAGAGATGCTTTAAAAATTATTGTTCAGCTGTGCAGTATCAGTGAAACATGGATGACTCACAGGCAGCAAAGAACGGACACACGGACCCAACACGGATCCATCACGGACATGATCACTGACCACCTTTTCACAGATTTAAGCACGGATACGGAAATGTCAGTGAGGCTTAAAGAGTTATTCTCATCTCAGACAATGGGGGCATATCGCTAGGATATGCCCCCATTGTCTGATAGGTGCGGGTCCCACGAGTGGGACCCCCACCTATGTCGAGAATGGAGCCCTGAAAGTTGTGGAGGGCACACTGTGAATGCGCAGCCAGCCTCCAGACCAGAGTCCTCCAGCCACCACTTTGTGGGGCTCCATTTAGGAGATAGGTGTGGGTCCCAGCGGTGGAACCCGCACCTATAAGACAATCCTAGCTATATGCCCCCATTGAGATAAGACAACCCCTTTAAGAGGTGCAAAATGAACTGCATTTTAGAAGAAAGAAAATCAGTAAAAAGCTCAGACCTCTGTAAGTAGATTGTCCTAATCTGATTTTTGGCATTATTGGTAACATTCCTACATTTGCTGTCAAATCAGAAATTCTTTGCAAGGTCCTATTAACATAGACCATGACTATGTAATATAAGTATATGGGCCTGTTTTTTGGATTTTTTTTTCGGAATAGGGTTTGGAATGGTCTGAGAGGTAGAAAGGCTCCAGATGTAGGAGACCTAAGTCCTTTATATCCCAGCGTGTATCATTTTCATGTATTTTAGTTGACTCCAAGTGTCAGTGTTACAGACTGCCTCATCTGTCATGGTCAGCGCACAGGACATGTCCCCGGGAAGTGGGTGAAAGGTCAGCCCTCTCTTTCTGCTTTACATTGTGCTATAAAAATTAATAAATGATTCAGAGGGAGATGTTTGTGAGGCCGAGTGAACTGCTAGACTTTGTACCTTGTGTGCCAGATGGATTTTGTAAGAAGTTTCACAGAAATGTATATCCAGACTCTGAACGGTGTGGGCAGACAAGACATGAATGCTATACCATATAATAACAAGGATTATTGTACAAGATCCAAAAATGGGAGACAAAGGAAAGAATGAGAAAAAACTAGGTAGAGCCGGTTCCAGTACAGAACATAACTCTTTGATTTCATAATTCTCTATGTACATAGTTGACAGGGTTACATAAGATCACTTTCATCTCTCTAATATTCACAAAGGGGAGCTCCACTTATGGTTTTGTTTTACAGAACATCTCTCTACCCCGACTCATCCCTGATCCAGTACCCAGTGCATCAAAAGAGCCATAAGTGACCGTGATGAAAACATAGTCCTGCCACTTTACAAATCACTAGTCAGACCACACATGGAATGGAGCTGGGGACTGTTCAGAGGAGGGCAACTAAAGTAATAACTGGGATAGGTGGACTACAGTACCCAGAAAGATTATCAAAATTAGAGTTATTCACTTTAGAAAAAAGACGACTGAGGGGAGATCTAATAACTATGTATAAATATATCAGGGGTCAGTACAGAGATCTCTCCCATCATCTATTTATCCCGAGGACTGTGACTGTGATGATCTAGAGCAGTGATGGCTAACCTCCGACACTCCAGTTGTGGTGAAACTACTACTCCCAGCATGCTCCATTCATTTCTATGGAGTTCTTAGAAGTGTAGTTTTACCACAGCTGGAGTGCCAGAGGTTAGCCATCACAGATCTAGAGGAAGTAAGGTTTCAACACAAACATAGAAGAGGATTCTTTACAGTAAGAGCAGTAAGACTATGGAACTCTCTGCCTGAGGAGGTGATGATGGTGAATTCACTAAAAGAGTCCAAGAGGGGCCTGGATGTATTTCTGGAGGGTAATAATATTACAGGTTATAGTTACTAGAGATGGGTCGTTGATCCAGGAAGTAATTCTGATTGCCTGATTGGAGTCGGAAGGAATTTTTTTCCCCTAAAATGAGGAAAATTGGCTTCTACCTCCCAGGGGTTTTTTGCCTTCCTCTGGATCAACTTGCAGGATAACAGGCCGAACTGAATGGATGGAGGGCTATTTTCAGCCTTACAAACTATGTTACTTTTTTAGCATGTTACTCTTATTCATCCCTGACTCATCCCTCACCCAGTACCTCTCAGTACCCTGACTGATCCCTGACTCAGTACCTCTCTCTACCCTGACTCATCCCTCACCCAGTACCTCTCAGTACCCTGACTGATCCCTGACTCAGTACCTCTCTCTACCCTGACTCATCCCTCATCCAGTACCTCTCTCTACCCTGGCTTATCTCTGACCCAGTACCTCTCTCTACCCTGGCTTATCTCTGACCCAGTACCTTTCTCCACCATGACTCATCCCTAACCCAGTACCTCTCTCTACCCTGACTCATCCCTGACCCAACATCTCTCTCCATACCTCCCAACGTTTGAAAATCGCAAAGAGGGACTATAGCAGCAGCATATCGCACTGTGGCAATTTTTTTTAATACTAAGCCACTCTGTCCAATGCATACCTATTTCCGCCCAGTCCCCTTAGTGCCCCCACACATAAATTATAACTGCATTGTGCTTTCTCACAGTAGTTATGCCCAAGTTTGCCCCCTCACAGTAGTTATGCCCACTTTGACCCCCTGTGCCCCCTCATAGTAGTTATGCCCACATTGTGCCCCCACAGTAGATATGATCACATTGTGCCCCCGGTGTAGATACGCCCTCATTGTGCCCCCACAGTAGTTTTGCCCCCCTTCAGTAGTACCACCTCCACTAATATCACATTCCTCTGCCTGTTTGCTCCATTTACTGTGATGTCCATTACACTGGTGCCATAAGACGTTGTGCTGGTGGTTTACATTGCCACTTCTTTCTATGTCCCAAGCGGTTTATGGAATAACTATGTGCACACATGTTTTGGTCCTGGTTCTTTGCCACATTTTTTCTTCCTGGCAGCAGGGAGCAAGAAAGCAACAACACTGGATCTCAAAAACTGTGTTAGGTTCCTGCAGGCATTTTGGCAAACTGCATGGCCACAAAATTCCCTTTGGAATTTAGTCCTATTGCAGTGAGGAAGCAGGGTAAATAATGCAGCCCCCTGCTTTATACTTATGGCTTCTGTATTTTGTACAAAGTAGTTTCGCAATATTAGGTCACTTTGAAATGAGCGAGCTTAAATTCATTGCAGAAAAAAGGATGAATTTGTTTAAACTGCACGCAAATGGATGGTATCCATATGGTGTCTGCTTTTCTCAAACATCCACTCACTTGAATGAGTGATTCTTGTTGGGATAATGTAGTATGCTGCAATTCTGTCTGCATTGACCATCGGAAATAGTACATATGAATTGGTACAGTGACTATAATGGGTCAGTGTTCAGTCCGGGTGCTGTCAATTCTACACTTGGACAGTACCCAGAAGTGAACCATGTTAGCTTAGGCTACTTTCACACTGGTGGCAGCAGGGTCCGGCATGCTGTTTCGGCGGGGAAACAGCCTGCCGAATCAGTGCCAACGCTAGCTCACCATGCTGCCAGAAGTCCGCTACGGTCCCGTTCACTATAATGGGGGCGGGCTAGAGGTCCAGCCACAACACGGCAAACAAGCCAAGAGGCGGACGGACAAAAACCGCAGCATCACGGTACTATTTGGAACCGAAACTGAGTTTGGTATCAAGGTCTTTTACAGTAATAATTAATTCACTAAGTTATTACACAAAGTCTCGCGAGACTTCGCAAAGTAATAACTTCGGCTCATCGGAGCCAAATGATGCGAATCGACTTCAGATGAAGCAGCCGAAGTCAATTCGCTCATCCCTAATTATCATGAAATTGAATGATTATTAGTATAATAATCAGCATGCAGTGTCCTTTTGTCCAGAATGTTCCTTGTCACTAGATATACAGTATATGTGATTCACACAGACCCATTCACTTCAATGGGGCCAGGGCTGCGTGAAAAACGCAGAATATAGAACTTGCTGCGATTTTCACGCAACGGCGAACTGATGCGTGAAAAACATTGCTCATGTGAAAAGCCCCATTGAAATGAATGGGTCAGGATTCAGTGCGGGCGCAATGTGTTCGCATCATGCATTGCACCCGCGCGGAAATCTCGTCTGTGTGAAAGGGGCCTTAAAGCTTAGAAAATCATTATATGTACTTTGCGTCTTTCTCACGATGAATGTCGGTCATTTTTTAATGTTTCACTTTTAAACGGGATTAACCATTAAAATACCACCATTAAATAGACAAGAATGAACTTTGCATCCTGCTGATGACGTTGTGCTATCAGTGCTCAACCCTACACCCCAGCATTGCTCCCTTCACACTGTGATCCACAGTCTGTGTCCACCCCAATTCTGGGAGGATACCGAGTCTCCTACATTGCTGTTCTCTTATAAAACCATGAAGTGTAAGTTGATCACTCCAGTCGTTGGGCTCATCTGCTATACTAAAATCAGGTAAGAAGTTATTATAATTCATGATATATATATATACAGTATATATGCGGGTGTGTGTATCTATATGAGAGGTGCTTAATACAATTGATATAGAAACCTTTACACATCAAGTGATTCTTGTGCAATTCATTCCGTCCACTGATGAGAATAAGTTGAATTTGTTGGAATTAGATGTGATGTTCATCAGTAGATGAGTGTATACCTGTATACCTGTGTAATTTGGAGCAGATTATTTTTAAGACGTAATCCAGAGTAATACATCTAATGTAATAGTATTAGGGATTATTAATATTAGCCTCACTGTTGTTTATAATTATTAGACCCTTTGTATCAGTATGTATTACGTTCATCTATGAATAAATCCAGGAACTCATCACTTTCTGTTACCTTCACTGTTGTCCTCATTTGGTTTCTTTTAGTATTTGCCTTTAATGCTTGCATTCTGCAGTTACCATACGTATGAAGTGATTGATAAGGAGCACCCATGTGTGAATATACTAGTGCATCTCAGTAAATTAGAATATCATTGAAAAGTTAATTTATTTTAGTAATTCAATTCAAAAACTGAAACGTATATATTATATAGATTCATTACACACAGAGTGATCTATTTCTAGTGTTTATTTCTTTTAATGTTGATGAGTATGGCTTATAGCTAATGAAAACCCAAAAGTCAGTATATGAGAAAATTTAAATATTGTGAAAAAGTGGAATATTGTAGACTGGTGGTATCACAGTCTAATGAGCTAATCAACACAAAACACCTGCAAAGGTTGCCTAAGCCTTTAAATAATCCTTCAGTCTGGTTCAGTAGGCTATGCAATCATGGGGAAGACTGCTGGCTTGACAGTTGTACAGAAGACAGTCACTGACACCCTCCACAATTAGGCTTCATTCACACGACCGTATTTTGTTTCCGTGTCCGTTCCGTTTTTTTTGCGGACCGTATGCGGAACCGTTCATTTCAATGGGTCCGCAAAAAAAACGAAAGGTACTCCGTGTGCATTCCGTTTCCGTATTTCCGTTCTGCAAAAAAGATAGAACATGTCCTATGCTTGTCCGTTTTGCTGCCAAGGATAGGCATTGTTACAATGGATCCGCAAAAAAAACGGAAACACGGATGCCATACGGAACGCAATTTGCGGACCACAAAACACATACGTCGTGTGAATGAAGCCTTAAGGTAAGAAAGCCACAAAAGGACGTTGCTAAAGAAGCTGGCTGTTCACAGAGTGCTGAATCAAAGCATATTAATGGAAAGCTGAGTGGAAGGAAAAAGTGTTACAAAAAGATGTATAAGCAACAGTGGTAGCCACAGCCGTGAAAGGACTGTCAAGAAAAGGACATTCAAGAATTTGGGGGAGATTCACAAGGAGTGGACTATGGCTGGAGTCTTCAAGAGTCACCACACCCAGATGTATCCAGGAAATGGGCTACAACTGTCGGATTCCGTGTCAAGCCACTGATGACTCAGAGACAACTTTAGAAGTCTTACCTGGGCTAAGGAGACAAAGGACTGGACTGTTGCTTAGTGGTACAAAGTCCTGTTTTCAGATGAGAGTAAAGTTTGCATTTCATTGGGAAATCAAGGTCCCTGAGTCTTGAAGAAAAGGCACACTATCCAAGTGCACACTATCCAAGTTGCTTGAGGTCCAGTGTGAAGTTTCTAAAGTCAGTGATGGTTTGGGGAGTCATGTCATCTGCTGGTGTTCTATCAAGTCCAAAGTCAGCGCAGCTTTATGGAGATTCTTATTTCATTTTCCAGCAGCGCTTGGCACTTGCCCACGCTACCAAAAGATCCAATACCTGGTTTAATAACCACAGTATCACTATGATTGATTAGCCAGCAAACCCATCTGACCTAAATTCCATATAGAATCTATGGGGTTTTTTCAAGAGGAGGCTCAGACACCAGAGCCCACAAAGCAGACGAGCTGAAGATTGCTATCAAAAGCAACATGGGCTTCCATAATACCTACAGGCTGATTGCCTCCATGTCATCCCACGTTGATGCAATAATTCATGCAAAACGAGATCTAACCAAGTACTAAGTGCATACTTTTCAGTTGGCCAACATTTCTATATTAAAAATAATTTTTTAAATTGGCGTTATATAATATTGTTATTTTCTGAGATTCAGACTTTTGGGTTTTCATTAGCTGTAAATGAACAGTTGAAATAGATTACTCTGTGTTTAATGAATCTATAGAATATAAGAGTTTCACTTTCTGAATTGAATTACTGAAATAAATGAACTTTTTGATGATATTTTAATTTATTTAGATGCACTAGTACCTCCCTGCAGCACCGCCGGTCTCCCGCTGCTGTAATGGAGCGAGGACGCAGCCTGCATCCTCGTCTCCATGGTAACCTGGGGGCGAGAGGACCTCCCTGCGTGGCCGGTGTCCTCCTTCCCCTAGGCAACGAGCAGGTAGGGCATGTGAGTGCTGGCGTGGATAAACCGGTGCTTAGCTACACTGAATATGGTAATTAGGCCAGCGTCACGTGACCCACTTGGCCTACTTAAAGGGGTATTCTCATTTTAGACAATGGGGGCATATCGCTAGGATATGCCCCCATTGTCTTATAGGTGCGGGTCCCATCGCTGGGACCCGCACCTATATCCAGAACGGAGCGGGGAGCGCTGCGCCTGGAGGACCCCAGGTTTCCGGGGGTCCGGCCACCACCAAGCGCAGCTCCCCGCGCGGCTCATAGAAATGAATGGGAGCCGGGCCGTGCATGCGCGGTGCGCTCCCATTCATTTCTATGGAGCCGACAGAAGTAGCCGAGCCAGCGCTCGGCTATTTTCGGCGGCCCCATAGAAATGAATGGAGGGCGGCTGCGCATGCGCAGTGCGCCCTCATTCACTTCGGGGGCTCCGTTCTGGAAATAGGTGCGGGTCCCAGCGGTGGGACCCGCACCTATAAGACAATGGGGGCATATCCTAGCGATATGCCCCCATTGTCTAAAATGAGAATAACCCTTTAAACAGGCAACCTGCTGGCCACAGGTTGCCTGTGATTGGTCTTTTACTACCTTCGCTAGCGTTTGATATACTGCGACTTCTGTGTTTGACCTCGGCTTGTATTTGACCTCTTTCCTGTGTTATCCCTTGTACTACATGATCTCTTGGCTTTCTGACACTGGCTTGTATTTGACTCCGCTCCCGTATTTCCTTTGGTATTGACGAGACCTCCTGACTTCCGACCTCGGTGTGTATTTGACCTCGGTCCAGTGTTGTTCTTTGGTATAGAGGTGACCTCCTGGCTTTGACCTCAGCTTGGTAATATTCTCTTGTCCATCTAGTCTGTCTTTGTCTATTGTTTTCTCCTGTTGTTCCCCTCCCTGTAAGCCCCAGCACATACGTAAGCTATGGACTGCCGTCCAGTTGTACACCGTCAGTTAGGACAGACTGTGCAAGTAGGCAGGGACAGTGGTGGGGTTTAAGCTCAGGGTTGCACTACTCCTATACATAACAAGTACATTAGTGTGTGCTCATCTATACATTGCTTGAATGCCTGGGCTTAGAGGGATATGTAAGGATCTTGAGCAAGCAGTATCTAATATGTAACATTTTGCAGCCCCTCATGAACTTTAATCTGTTGCCTTTGTGTCTCAGTATAATCTTCACCCACGTACACATGCAGGTATAGCTACTAAGCTTTTTTTTTTTTTTTAGAGGTTTCTACATTACATATTCTATGGTGATTTCTGCTGCAGCTATTGAGTCATTTATTTTTACCCCTTCACCCCCAGAGAGTTTTTAGTTTTTGCATTTTCGTTTTTTCAGTCTGCCTTTCTGAAGTCATTACTCTTTTATTTTTCTTTTCACTTAGCCATATTAGGACCTGTTTTTTTGTGGGACAAGTTATACTTTCTAATAAAAACCATGCTCAGATCCTTCTGCCTTGTCATGTAATCCCAGACAAGCTGGATGATGTTGAGATCAGGGCTCCTGGTTCTTCTTAATGACATTGGCTGCATTTTTGGGGTCATTGCCCTGCTGCAGAATACATTTCGAGCCAATCAGATGCTTCTATGATGGTATTATATGATGGATAAGTATCTGCCTGTATTTCTCAGCATTGAGGACACCATTTCTCCTACCACGTTAAATGACATAGACACAGCGACGGGCCAAGGAAAATTTTGAAGTTGTAAGATGTCCAGCGGTGTCACCAGCTCAGAAGTGGCAGAAACTAGTGGGAACCACATCCATCTACTGTTCAACTGAACTAAAATGTATGAAAACATAGGAGCTAGAGTGCAGAAAAATGGCAGCAGGTTCTTTGGATTGATGAGTCAAAAATTTAAAAATTTGGCTGTGAAAGAGGGCAGTTTGTTCACTGAAGGGCAGTGAGCGGTACAAGGATCAGTGTTTGCAGGCAACAGAGAAGCATGGTGGAGGTTCCTTGCAAGTCTGGGGCTTCATTTCAATAAACAGAATTGGAGATTTAGTCAGGATAATGGTGTCCACAATTCTGAGACCGATATTTATACATCATGCAGTACTATCAGGGAGGCGTCTGATTGGCTCCAAAGCTTCAGTGTAAGGGCCCTTTCACACGACCGTATGCCCTCAGAGACATACGGTCCGTAAGCGGGCCATTTGTCCCGGAGTGGCATCGATCGTGCGCACGGGAGCGCACAGCATCATTGCAATGATTACAATGATACTGTGCACGTCGGGCCGCCCGCGGGACTATTGTCCCACAATCATAAAATCATCTTAGGTCTCCAAGATGTTTGGAACAACCTCCCTGCCAATATATATATATATATATATATATATATATATTTATTACTGTACATTTAATTTATTTTCTTTATTTTCTTGGTTGGGGGAACCAAATAGTAAGTGAGCACCTATCCAGCGGATATTGTGCAATAGTGAGCCTCAAGTACTATACTGTCTTATCTCATATATATATATATATATATATATATATATTATATATATATATTGTAAGGGGGTGCTCTCACCAGCAGGGCGGCGATGACAGAGTTTCTCTGCAGACAACAGGATTTCAGTCCAAATCGTGCTTTATTCAAGTCAGACACAGACACTCCCAGTTATGCCTCACTGGGTAAGGTGAGGTTACAGCAAACACAAATGAAAGCCAAAATAAACTCCTGCCTGTCTGGGCTATAACTAATACATGTAGGTCACTTTCTCACCTAATAAATGCAGGTTATCCTCCAGGATTCATGAGCCAGCAATACAGTTAGCCTCTTAGGCTCCCCAGGCATAGCTCCTGAACTGACATCCTGGGATGCCTTTTATTTCCCTCTAACGATCCCCGTCCAGTATTCTGCCATACACTGTACCACAATACATATATATATATATATATATATATATATATATATACTAGCTGAAGGACCTGGCTTCGCCCGGGTATATTTGATCTATTTCATTTAATGTTTGTGTGTGTGATGTAAAAAAAATATCGAGAGTGACCTCTACAGCAGCCCGCCCCTTATAACTGTGACCTCCACAGCAGCTAGAGTGGCCACTGTCTTCACTCCAGAAAGCCAGACCTCACCGGCCATTCCCCCAAACGTGAAACAGTGCCCTTGGTTACCATGAAGACACACCACTAAACATGAGGCCACGCCCCCTGGCACCGTGAAGACACGGAGGAGAAGCTGCCTGAGCATGAGCTACTGAAAGGGTGGACATCCCTACGTCCATCCAGGCACTGTGCTGGACTGAGGACAGGGAGCCAGAAAACCGGACTGTCCAGCCTAAAGCCAGACAACTGGCCACCCTAACATCAGCCTGCCCCTAGGGTGGCCAGAGGTCCAGTTTTAGGCTGGACAGTCTGGCTTTCAGACTCCCTGTCCTCTGTCCGGCGCAGTGCCTGGACAGACACAGGGATGTCTACCCTTTCAGTAGCTCACACTCAGACAGCTTCTCCTCCGTGTCTTCATGGAACCAGGGGGCGTGGCCTCGTATTTAGGGGTGTGGCTTCATGGGGACCAGTGGCACGGCTTCACGTTAGGGGAAGGCTGGACATTCTGGCTTTCAGACTACCTGTCCTCTGTCATGCACAGGGCCTGGATGGACACAGGGGGCGTGGCCTCTTGTTTAGGGGTGTGGCTTCATGGGGGCCGGTGGCACGGCTTCACATTGGGGGAAGGCTGGACATTCTGGCTTTCAGACTCCCTGTCCTCTGTCATGCGCAGGGCCTGGATGGACACAGGGGGTGTGGCCTCTTGTTTAGGGGTGTGGCTTAATGGGGACCGGTGGCACGGATTCACGTTAGGGGAAGGCTGGACATTCTGGCTTTCAGACTACCTGTCCTCTGTCATGCACAGGGCCTGGATGGACACAGGGGGCGTGGCCTCTTGTTTAGGGGTGTGGCTTCATGGGGACCGGTGGCACGGCTTCACATTGGGGGAAGGCTGGACATTCTGGCTTTCAGACTACCTGTCCTCTGTCATGCGCAGGGCCTGGATGGACACAGGGGGCGTGGCCTCTTGTTTAGGGGTGTGGCTTTATGGGGACCGGTGGCACGGCTTCATGTTGGGGTAAGGCTGGACATTCTGGCTTTCAGACTCCCTGTCCTCTGTCATGCACAGTGCCTGGACAGACACAGGGATGTCCAACCTTTCAGTAGCTCACGCTCAGACAGCTTCTCCTCCGTGTCTTCATGGAACCAGGGGGTGTGGCCTCGTGTTTAGGGGTGTGGCGTCATGGGGACCGGTGGCACGGCTTCACGTTAGGGGAAGGCTGGACATTCTGGCTTTCAGACTCCCTGTCCTCTGTCATGCGCAGGGCCTGGATGGACACACGGATGTCCTTTTGAACAGCTCACTCTCAGACAGCAGCACTGTGCTGTCTGAGCATGAGCTGCAGGGAGAAAGTCACACTCCCTCCCACCCCTGCAGCTGACAGAAGTTGATTTTTACCTTCATTTTTTCAATCCCGGTCAGATGCAGAGTGGAAGGGGCGTGGCCATAGAAACCTGGTGTGTGTGTGGAGACTAACTGCCTGGGAGCTTCTATTGGCTGATAAGGGTCATGTGGCCAGGCTACTATTGGCTAATGCATTTTTTGGGAATATCTCAGGAACGGTACGTCCTGGAGAGTTGAAAACTGTTCTAAAACCTTCCCGGACACCTGATGTACATGTGTGCCAAATTTTGTGATTGTAGCTGCAGCAGTGCGGATTCCTTTAGCGGACATACACACACACACACACACACACTCAGCTTTATATATTAGATATATATATATTATACTGTACAGAATGGGACTGAGCAGCCTGCAATATATGAGAATGTGTGCAGGCTGCAGAAGACACACAGCTACATTTTCAATACAAAACAATTGCAAATATGTTTCGATTCCATAATGCAGACACTGCAATAAAATAAATGTCCCAGTGGTGTCCATAGCCATTAATTAGCAGTCCAGTAAAGACCCACAACCTGTTACCAACCAAAGGTAAGAGAAGGAGAGAGATAGAGAAAGAAAAAGAAAACACCACTTTATATAAAAAGTTTAGCAGTTGGGATTGTGACCTGTTTGATGAGACAGATGAGCTGAGTAAAGTTTTAAGCAACACGTTCGCTTTTTTAAGCAGAGACAATCTGGACATGTTATATATAGGATGGATTGATATCCACTGCTTGCAATTAGGAATCTTGCCAAAAACAAGTCTCCTGAGAACTGATTTTGTATAGTTGTAGATAGAAAAGTCAAGAAAAGAAATGTGTATGAACCGAGCCTTAATTTCAGTCGTGGATAAAGTGGTGCCCAAAAGGCTCTGACTCTAGAATATAGCCATGCTAGGCTCGTTTCTCATCTGCAGCAGAGAACTTCGTCAGGCTGTTCTAGCAGAGAACATCCAGCCAGAGTTCTCCGGATCCAGCATTGCCAGATACTACCGCCTTCTTGCCGTACTCCATATAGGGTTTTTTTATCTGGCCAGTTCCTGGCTTTGTCTTCCGGGACACCCAGCTGCAGTTGTGAAAGTAGCTTTACATGTAGTAAGTGTGCATCACAGATACTACATTTTGGACACTGAGAGATGGGAGAAACCACATGTTTTTGAAGAGAAAGGCATAGTTGTACCGTTTTTAGTAATCAACACAAGGTGAATAAACTTGGACGCAATGCAACATACTGTGCCATTTTTCACCACAGAAGGCCCCCAAATTATGCTCCCTTTGTCTGCTAGACTTAAAGGGGTTATCCCATAACTAGAGATGAGCGAGCATGCTCGGCCGAGCGTGCTCGGGAGCAATTTTCGAGTAGTAGCGTACGCATTTTATAATCTATACACTAATGCATACGCATTTTCTAATCTGTACACTAATGCGTACGCATCTTATAAATAAATGCCTTGCACTAATGAGTACAAATTACAAGATGCGTACGCATTAGCGTACAGATTAGAAGATGCGTACGCTGCTACTCGAAAATTGTTTCCGAGTATGCTCAGCCGAGCATGCTCACTCATCTCTACCTATAACTAATGTAAAAAATGAAGATCAGACATCATATAGTACATGAGAATACCTTTCTAACAAAGCTAGAACCAGCCCTGTATCTCACATGGATCCAGAGATCTCCCCATTCATTACTCTGCTAGATTTATATCAGGTTGAAGGGGAGTGTCTATTCTGCTGCAGCTAAGGGGGGCGTGTCTCAGCTCTCCCTATCACAGCTCAGGAGGCAGTTGAAGGATGAAACTGAGCATGTGCGGCCATATCAGTGAGCAGGTCAAAGAAATAAAAAAAAGAACAAACAGAAGGTGTCACTATACAGATACATTTTATTGAATAACTCGGGGGCTATGCTAATTTTTTTATTACATTCAATTACAAAAGCATTCAGATCCAGGTGCTGCTTTGAAAACTGTAGAATATTTTTCATGGGACAACCGCTTAAAGTTAACCTTAGAGGAGAAGGTTATACAATGCCACATGCTACATTACAGATGCATGCATTTCTTACTTGTACGTGTGTTACCCTCTCTCTGAGTTTATAATAACTTGTCAATTCTTTTATCATTCTTTCAGATTCCCTGCTTGAACAATGGTCCCTAAAACAACTGGGGTGTTTTAACCTGTGAACATATCCATCACATGAGTAGTACAGAGGCAAATAGTAAGTCAATGTTAGCCTTTTTACAGATCACAGGCATAGGGGTGATTACTAGCAAACGATTTCAGCTTTGCTCTTTCATTTAGAATATATATACAAATTATTGGGGTCATTTATAAACCTGGTGTAAAGTAGATCTGGCTTAGTTACCCATAGCAACCAATCAGATTCCTCCTTTCATTTTGGACAACTCCTTTGGAAAATGAAAGGAAGAATCTGATTGGTTGCTATGGGCAACTAAGCTAGTTCTACTTTACACCAGTTTGATAAAGGACCCTATATATATTTTGCCTCCATCAAAAACACTGTACAAAACATCACAGCATGCTGTGCAATTTTGTCTAGAAAATGCAAAGCTCCCTAACAGAAACTCAACAGAACCCATGTTAGTCAGTGGGGTCTGTTTATGTACCCAGCACCTATTATGAAGCAGAACAATGGTAACACAACCTTAACCCCATAAAGTAATATGATGCATAAGTACATCCTTGGCGCATGTGATATTTATGGTGTGGGCATTCAATGTAAAAATTACTCTTTTAACCCCTTCTTAACCCGATCTTTAAAGATGGTGCTGCACCAGAGTGGAGTAGACACTATAAGCACCAGTTGACTGCTGTTTTACAAAGACACCCAGAGCCAATGTCTGTGATCGGCAATAAAACCGATCACAGACATTTAACCCATCAGATGCCTTGGTCCATTGCTACCACGGCATTTGAGAGGTCTTTCCCCAGGAGAGCTTCTTACCCAGAGCCCAAATGGCTCCCCTACAGTTAGACTGAGGGAGCCATTCGGTTGCTATGAATCCATACATGCAGTTCTATTATAATTGAATTACAGACTGGCGAACAAAAGAAGCAGTTTACATGAGTGGCACATACAAATCATTGGAAATTGGAAAGCATACATTAATAGATAACACCCAAGGTCACTTGTGATAGTGGACCATGAGTGTGCTTCACGGGTGTCCCCACCTGATAGTAGACAGATATGGCCCTTCGATGAAACATCCACATTAAAACCAATCCCCCCCATTTTTTGCGGTATCGGTATATCCATATAACTTTAATAATGTTGTGGGTTTGTCAGAACTGCACTATACAGGGTTAGTTTGTACCTATAGGGGATTGGTTTTAATGTGTAGGGAAATGATGTGATACTCACCTGTGGTATTAGCATGTGGATTGAGAAATTTTGTTTATACCATGTCTAAGGATAGTATGTTTCATCCGAAATGCGTAGGTTATTGTCCACCTGTCTGTACCTGATTTTAAGGAGAAGATGAAATAAAGCATTGGGTTTTATTGAAAAGTGCAGAAGATTTTATAATTATTTTTTCGTGGATTGTGAGGCAATACCAGTAGTGGAGCTACACAGAGACAATGTATAATGGAAAGATTTCAACCTGTTCTGTCTTTTGTATCCGCACCTGGTTTTGGCTCACAATAACTGATGGAAATCACTGAGCAAATATTG
This sequence comes from Rhinella marina, assembly GCA_900303285.1. Classification (NCBI taxonomy): domain Eukaryota; kingdom Metazoa; phylum Chordata; class Amphibia; order Anura; family Bufonidae; genus Rhinella; species Rhinella marina. Next base: position 494,876 of record ONZH01015602.1, on the reverse strand, counting down.
GCTCAAACACGGACTGCATGAATGAAAGCTTTGCATGTGTAACCTGCTGAGTGTGAGCGTTCCAAGCAGGAGAACATCCACTCTCTCTTACTGTGAGATATATAGTATATTAGAGTCTCCATGCCTTCTACCATCAATGATCATGTTTTTCCACTATTGTTATTTCATTTTCTTCTTTTTGTTAAAAAGGTATTCCAGATTTAATGATTACATTTATTTATATAGAAAATAAGATGTTGAACAATTTTCTAATATAAATCTATAAAATAGTGCTTGCAGATCTGTGTGTCTGTATTGTGTTTGTTTTTAGCACAAAACTTTATTCACAACATGACAGCTTCGCCTAGAGACAGGCAGCCATTTTACAACATCACCTGGAGACAGGCAGCCATCTTACAACTTCACCTACAGACAGACACTATTCCCATTTAATTATCCCATGGATGTGTCCATGTGCTGACCCAGGACATGTATATCATGTAACACTGTTGTTTACTGAATGTCATCATACATTATATAATGTGAAGGGTGTCACATGACTGATGCCATGTGTTAGTTATGCCATGGATACATTACACAGGACTAGTACAAGGGCTATACAATTCTACTGCATATAGGGGTCAACTGCCTGATATAAGAAAGGTACAATGCCTTGAAAAAGTATTCATACCCTCTTGAACGTTTCAACATTTTCTCACGTTACACCCACAAACTTAAATGTATATTTAATAACACAAGTAGCAAGTATGTGTGAAGTGAAAACAAAGTGGTACATGGTTTTCAAAATGTTTAAGAAATAAAAATCTGGAAAGTGTGGTATGCATTAGTATTCAACCCCCTGAGACAATAGTTTGTAGGACCAGCTTTCCCTACAATTACAGGTATGTCTCTACGAGCTTTGCATCTAGAGGTTGAAATTTTCACCCATTCTTCTTTGCAAAATAGCTCAAGCTTAGTCAGATTGGATGGAGAATCCCAGTCTCAAGTCTTTTGCAGCCTCTATCAGGTTTTTCTCCAGAATTGCCCAGTATTTAGCTCCATCCATCAACTCTGACCAGTTTCCCTGTCCCTGCTGAAGAAAAGCATCTATGTTTCACTGTGGGGAAGTTGTGATTAGGGTTTTGAGTAGGATTTTGCATTTAGGCCAAAAAGTTCAACTTTGGTCTCATTTGACCAGAACACCTTCTTCCACCTGTTTGCTATGTCCCCTACATGGCTTGTGGCAAACTGCAAATGGGACTTCTTCTTGCCACTCTTCCATAAAGGCCAGACATGTGGAGTACACGACTAATAGTTGTCCTGTGGGCAGATTTTCCCACTTGAGTTGTGGATCTTTTCAGCTCCTCCAGAGTGACCATGGGCCTCTTGGCTGCTTCTCTAATTAGTGCTCTCCTTGCCTGGGCTGTCAGTTTAAGTGGACAGTCGTGTCTTGGTAGGTTTGCAGTTGTGCCATACACCTTCCATTTTCAGATGGTGTGTTCTGTCAGAGTTTCAGTGCTTGGGATATTTTTTTTTATAACCTAGCACTGTTTTAGACTTCACAGCTTTATCCCTGACCGGTCTGGTGTGTTCCTTGGTTTTCATGATGCAGTTTGATCACTAATGTTCTCCAACAAACCTCTGAGGTCTTCACAGAACAGCTGTAGTTATACTGAGAATACATTACACACAGATGGACTCTATTTAGTAATTAGGTGACTTCAGAAGGCAATTGGTCACACTGGATTTTGTTTAGGGATAATGAAGCACAGGGGGGCTGAATGCAAATGTACGCAGCACTTTTCAGATTTTTATTTATTAAAATTTTGAAAACCATTTTAATTTTTAGAAAATTGTATCATTTCCTATTATAGAAACAAATAAAAAAATAAAATAAAAGCTGGAATACTCCTTTAATTGTCAGTGCATACACATGTATTTACATCGCTAGCAGGTATGTGTAATATGATCATCTGCTGATGATATGTTTTCTGACACAGGCCAAGATGTGCAGTGAAGGAGCACAAATGGAGAAAAAGCTGGACAGGAAGATGAAAGGCAGAACAGACAAGCCAAAAGTGGACCCCAACATTGATGGGGGATGGGCATGGATGGTTGTACTGTCCTCATTCCTTGTCCACCTTTTGGTTATGGGATCCCAGATGGCACTTGGAATACTTAACATGGAGTGGCTTGAAGAGTTCAATCAAAGCAGAGGCCTGACAGCATGGGTCAGCTCCCTAACAATGGGCATTACTCTGATTGTAGGTATGAAACAGCACGATTGGTTGAGAAGGCAAATGCTAAACCTAAATGATTTAAAGACAATCCTTGTAGGGCTAGTTTAGCAATCTGTTGCTTTAGTCTGGAGAAAAATTACTTTTAATCCATAGTCAAATGAGCAGTTAAGTGCACTGAGGGCGCGCTCAAGTCACACTGTGCACCCTTGCTTCCTCTGCCAGCCCCTCACTCTCCTTCTTGATTGACAAGCCAGTTCCTGCATAGTCATCTCTCCTGGCCAGGTCAATCAAGAAGGAGAGGGAGGAACTGGCAGAGCAAGCAGGAGGTGCAGTGCACTCAGTGGCTTGAGCCCTCCCTCGGTGCACTTAACTGGTTATGTGCATGTGAATTAAAAGTACTTTTTCTCCAGAAGGAAGCACTAGATTGCTTAGTAAAACATGACATTACATCCAGCTCAGTTAGCCCTCCAAGGGATTCTACCTGGGGTAACAACAAATTTCCTGGTGACAGATTTCCTTTAAACTTAGATGATGAAACATTATTTTAATGGTAAATTATATGATATCTGATTATTATATCTGATTATAACTTACAATGATTTAACTGGTTTGAAGAGAATGTGGAGCTCTTCAAACATCCTGAAAGGGGATGTCTCACCTAGGCAAATGGCATTTATCATGTAGAGAAAGTTAATACAAGGCACTTACTAATGTATTGTTATTGTCCATATTGCTTCCTTTGCTGGCTTCATTCATTTCTCCATCACATTATACACTGATTGTTTCCATGGGTACGACCAACCTCCAATCCAGCAGTGGTGACTGTGCTTACACACTGTAGGAAAAAGTACCAGCCTATGTGCGCTACCACGGTCCCAGACACCAGAGCAGCTGGCGCTTTTTCCTGTAGTGTGCAAGCACGACCACCACTGATGGATTGCAGGATGGTCGTAACCCCTGGCTATGAGCAGTGTATAATGTGATGGAAAAATTAATCAAGACAGCAAATGAGGCAATATCGACAATAACAATACATTAGTAAATGCCTTGTATTAGCTTTTCCTACATGATAAATTCCATTTGCTGAAGTGAGACAACCCATTTAATTAGCAATCTATCGTTTTGTGTTTATAGCTCCTTTGTAGACCTATGTTTCTCCATGATAATAGACTATAAACAAAGCCTATAGAGTCTGTTCCTGTAGCTATATTGCCATGTATTTGTCATATACGGTATATCTTGTTAACTTACCAAATGTGTTGGTAAGAATTAGGGGACATATTGAAGGGAGTATGATTGTAGAATCAGACCAGATAGGGGTTGTTTGCAGTCTCTTACCATTGGAACACATACATGTATTAAAAAGGACAAACTACAATTTCACATGGATATAAATATTCAGACCCTTTATTGTGACACTTAAAATTTAGGCCTTCCATGAGGAGGAAATAACTACCTGTAGAGGTTAGAAATGGGATTGTGTGGGGGCACATATTTGGAGAAGGGTGCAAAAAATGTATGCTGCAGTGAACGTTCCCAAGTGCACAGTGGCCTCACTAATTCTTAAATAGAGGAGGTTTGGAACATCCAGGACTCTTCCTACAGCTGGCCACCCCACCAAACTAAGTAATCGGGGAGAAGGGTCTTGGTAAGAGAGGTGACCAAGAACCCAATGGTCTCTCTGGCTGAGCTGTAAAGATCCTGTGTGCAGATTGGAGAAACTTCCAGAAGGTTAACCATTATTGTAGCACTCCACTAATCTGGGCTTTATGGCACAGTGGCTGGAAAGAAGCATTTTCTCAGTAAAAGACTCATGAAAGCCTTCCTGGAGTTTGTAAAAAAAAGAATCTAAAGGACTCTCAGAATGTGATAAACATTGAAGGAAACCAGGCCATACCCAATACAGTTTTTACAGTGAAGCACCATCATTGGTGGGTGTTTTTCAGTGGCTGGGAAAGGGAAAGTGATCACGGTTGAGGTAAAGCTTAATGGAGCAAAGTACAGAGATATTCTTAATGATAACCTGATCTAGAGTGCCCTGGATCTCACACTGGCCTAAGGTTCACCTTCCATCTAGACTTTGACCCTAAGCACACAGCCAAGACAACACAGGAGTGGTTTAGGGATAACTCTGTGAATGTCCTTGAATGACCCAGCCAGAGCCCTGACACAATCCAATATCTCTGGAGAGACATGAAAATGGCTGTCCACTGATGGTATCCATGCAACATGACAGAACTTGAGAGGGTCTGCAGAGAAGAATGGCAGAAAATCCTCAAATCCAGGTGTGCAAACCTTGTGGCATCATATCCAAGAAGACTGGAGGCTGTCATCACTGCCAAAGGTGCTGCAACTAAGTCAGGAGTAAAGGGCTTGAATACTTATGTTAATACAGTATTTTAGTTTTTCTTTTTCTATAATTTAGCAAAGATTTCAAACTTTCTCTTTTCCTTTGTTATTATGGGGTATTGAGTGCAGAATGATGAGGAAAAACTTGAAGGCCGCAACTTAACAAAATGTGAAAAAATTGAAACGGTCTGAAGATTTTCCGAATGCATTGTGTGTGTGTGTGTGTGTGTATATATATATGTTTATATATATATATAGATATATATATTAGAAATGAGCGAATATTTTCGGCGCTTCACAGATACGTATCGATTCCTCCATTTTTCCTATGCCGAAGCGAATCCGTATTTTTTCTGATTCGCTTCGTATTATTGATAAATTTTGAACGCTAACGCTACGTACTGTACGTACGCAACGTACACATTTTTCTTGCCTCCTCCCCAAGTCCCCCGAAGTGGGAAAATGACGATACGCCCCCTCAAGAGCGGGAAAGTGAAGATACGCCCCCCTCAGAAGCGGGAAAAACCAGCCCGGCCCACCGGGAACTAACTATTTGCATGTATAGGGAGTGAAGACTCCTCCCTCATTACTCCGCCCTCCTCTCCAGTTCAAGCCAGTGGTGAACAAGATCCAGCCAGAGTCAGATCACAGCAAACAGCATGGCGAAAGAACTGCGACCCAAGTGGGGAGAGTTGGTCTTTGGAGACGAGTACCAAACCACCGCCCACTCCAGAGATCATATTCGCCTTGCCGGCTGGTGCGGCTGCTGCGGCTCGTGATGAGGCAGCTGGTGCGTGGAGGCGGCTGGAGCATCCACTACGCCGCCCAGGAGATCACCTTCCATTCAACAAAATCCGATTGTGCCAGCGTCGGTGACGGCCCACGCCCAGACCCTATGGGACTACAAGAATGCAATTGAGGAATGGGTCATCCAAGTACTAGACCATACAAGGCCGGGAGACCCTACACTGGAGCGGCGAAAGGGAACCGTCCTGTGGTTTTCTGTGGATCAAGGCTCTAGCTTCCTGGCGGATGGCGAGGACGGCAAGGAGTACTTCGTGGGCCGCAGGTCAGTGAAACGTCATTTACATTCCAGTCTATGGTGATCCACCAGTACCAACTACCCAGGAAGATGAAGCCAGCAGCAGCCAGGGGAGCTGGGGCTTCTTCCCTGGGTGCAACATTGCCTCAATCGCTGCAGCCAGAAGTCCTTAGCCCTGCTGCCCCGGCCGGAGAATCCAGAAAAGTAAAGGCGCAAGTGGCTGCAGCACTCACCAGCGTGACCACCACCCGGACCTGGTCAAGTCCGACTTCTGGAAGAAGAGGGCAGTGGAGTTCCACCACGGCAGCGAGCTTGGCCTACAAGAGGCAGGAGCGTCCTCTAATCTCATTCAGCAGTAGCTCAAGCGAGGAGGACTTCAGGTCCCTCATCTGAGGAACCCTTCTACTGGCTGAGTGATTTCATTTTCAAGGACACCTCTGGAGGACCTATGGGAACCACACAATGGACTGCACCTGATGGGTGAGAGCTAGTTGGCACTTTTTTGTTTAGTTTGTATTGCCCCCATTTGACTCTCACCCAGATGGACATGGCTTGTCAGGATTCTCCCCTCCCATTCTGCAGAAAATTTCCAATTGCGCCTAAGCGCGCCTATTTTCCTTTTTCCCCCTTCTCAGGTTATTTAGGAATCCCCTTTGCAAAGAGGGTTCTCTATTTGCTGCTATTTTATATTGTCCATGTGGATTACACATTACCTGTTTGGATTACAAAATTACCTCATGTGGTATACAATTGAATTTTGGATTGTGTTCCAGTGTTTTATCATGCCAAGCAGCCACGACTCGAGGAGAGACTCAAACGTATATCTGAGCCTTTTATGCTTGAAAATGTGAAATTGCACTAAAATGTTTGCATAATTATGTCTTTGCTGTATTTTAGCAATAATGTTTTTACAGGTTCAGCAACGTTCAAGCACTTTAGCCCATTGTGTGTATTCTTTTTCTGGTACTGCAATGTGTCCTATTAATGCACTTATTGTGTTTTTTAGTGAATTATGCACTTAGCCAGATAGCTAACACCTTACTTTTCTACCTCATATGGACTGCCTCTAAAGACTGTACGCCGTGGCCTAGCCTCGTGCATATGACGCAGTCGCGAGTCAATACCACGCTAAGGATTCGTACGTACTTTGCACGTTAATGCTTACGTATTACGTACTTTTAACAAAGCTGATTGTATGTTCGGAATTTGTGTAGGAATGTTCGCAAAACAACGATTATTTTTTAACGCAAATTCGAGCGAATAAATTCGTATTAAGAACGAATCTTGTCAGAAAGCCGAAGCGAATTTAGGATTATTTGCTCATCTCTAATATATATATATATATATATATATATATATATATATGTGTGTGTGTGTATGTATATATACAAAACACAGGATCCACTATTCACAATAGGTGATATCACAGATTATCTGCTCCCTCCTGACTGCACAGCTCACAGAGCATGCCTAGAATAATCTCCTTTAGAAGTCATTGAGTTCACTTCCGGTCTGTTGTGTCTATGGCCCATGTGGCTGCTCTCAAAGAACATGTTTTAGGCCCAGTGGCCAGTGTGGAAACTGCAAGATTTTAGGATTATTTTTTTATTTTATTTCGATGACATGGAAAATTGAAAAAGGCACAGGTCTAAAAAAAATCTTAAACATGAAAACTTGATTTAAACAATAGGTCTGATGACACATTCACTTTAAGATGGTCATACACCTGAGAATGCTTGTTTAACAACATCTGGCCCATCCCATCACCACCGGCCAATTCGGCGTGTTTTTTCAGTTGGAGTGAATGAGACTCCTCTGGCAGCAACTTGTATCCCTTGGAAACAAACATTCGCCATGTTGAAATCCAACATGCCTGATCCTCCTTTCTTCCAACATCTGCCACTGGGAAAAAAAGTAGTAAGGCCCCCATACATATTAGATAGTTTTCTGAGAGTTTGACTGAATGTATGCATCTTTACAGTTATAATACTCTTTTTCTCTATAATTTCTTTTTACAGGTCCATTTATCGGCTTGTTCATTAACACATGTGGATGTCGGAAAACTGCAATAATTGGGGGGTTCCTCACGTCTCTCGGCTGGGTACTAAGTGCATTTGCCACCAATGTGCACTTTCTATTCTTTACATTTGGAGTGATGGCAGGTAAGTAAAGGATTGGTTTTATGTAGTGATTGAAAGGATTTTATATTTATTGTCCACTGCAATATCTGACCTTCCGAGGTTCCTATTTGTTCCAGATGTCCTCTGATATATATTTTATGCCCCTTTTTTTAGGTATCGGAAGTGGAATGGTATATCTACCTGCGGTGGTGATGGTGGGTCAGTATTTTCAAAAGCGCCGTGCTCTAGCACAAGGACTTGGTACCACAGGTACTGGGTTTGGGACTTTCCTTATCACCGTGCTCTTGAAATACTTGTGTGCAGAGTTTGGCTGGAGAAATGCCATGATAATTCAGGGAGCAGTCACCCTCAACCTGTGTGTATGTGGAGCGCTCATGAGGCCTCTAGAGTCCAGAGTGCAATGCAGTGTGGAGACCACAAGTGATCACCAAGATAAGAAGGAAGCCTCACTGCTAGATGCTGTGAAACCCAATGACGAAGATGGAGAGTGCAGAACGGATACTGCAGCTTCATGGGGCAAGGAGGACACAAATCATGAGATGGTCATAAAGAAGACAAGCAGGCTTGGAATCCTGAAGTCTTTGACTCGAATAACTGTGTCCATCAAGACCGGCTTTTGGACCTGGTATTCTAGTTACTTTGGGGCAGCCTCACTTTTCACTAACAAGGTGTTTGTAGCATTTGTCTTATGGGCCCTGCTGGCCTACTGCAGCTTCGTCATTCCATTTATACACCTCCCAGAGATCGTGGAGCTGTACGGTATGTCCGAACAGAACAACATATTTCCTCTGACCTCAATTATTGCTATTGTGCATATATTTGGAAAGATTATCTTAGGTTTTCTCGGAGACCTGTCCTGTGTCAGTGCCTGGAATGTCTTCATTGCTTCCAATTTTACCTTCGGTATCTGCATCCTTATTCTTCCTCTTATGCAAATATATGCCGCCCTGGCTGTGGTTTGTGCACTTATAGGGTTCTCAAGTGGCTACTTCTCTCTCATGCCTGTTGTGACTGAAGATTTGGTGGGCATCAAGCATCTGGCAAATGCCTATGGGATCATCATTTGTGCCAATGGGATATCAGCCCTTTTGGGGCCTCCATTTGCAGGTAATATCACAATTTCTGTCACTTGCCATACATTTTGATGTGTATGTTTCATATTCATTAGAACTGCCATGCCCTCTTCAACTACACTAAGTACACACAATGGAAGAACTGTACTTTTCTTTCACCTGAAGACATGATTGAGCAATCACGATGCTTAGATAATGATAAGGAATACAACCATTTTGTTGAGCCCAGTGTTTCGTGAGGGCATGTAGGGAATATGTTATGGTGGAGTTTGATAAGAAGCAGGTGCAATAGTCAAAGAGAAATTAAAGGACTATACAAACAGACCCGGAGGTAGTATTGGGTAAGATGTGAAGCCTTCGTACTTAGAAGAGAACATCTCAAAGTGTTCTCCATCTCCTGTATTGGAAGTGCCACGTACTTTAACACTTTTCTTGGCTGTGATGATAAGCCCTGCAGCACATCCTTGTAGAAACAAATGTATACAAGTGACAAGGGTTTGGCTACACTGAAATTTTGGTTGTGACACATGTATTGCAGTGTAGCAGGGCAGCCATAGAAATGAATGGGGTCACGGCATAACTCGCAGGTTTGACATGACTGCGACCCAGAATCACAAAAAATCCAATACTTCTGGATATTTTGCAGTTCTGGGGTCTATAGGTGCCCTGCTACACTGCGATACTTGGCTGCATGGCAAGTGTAGCTGAACCCTAATGGGGCTCCACATTATGGCTGCTTCCTCACATTGTGGAGGTAAACCACCTTATCTCTGACATCGCTTTCTAATCTACAGAACATTTATTTTCTATGGGTAATAATTAAAGGGCTTGTCCAGGATTTAAAAAAAAATGTGTGAAAGAGGAGGTAAGGTGATTAAAAAATAACAATTACTTGCCTGTCAAATCCCTATCCTCAATCACTTGTTATCTACCTTGATGCAGTGATCACGTTCCATACGCACATTTGATTAATGCAGCCAATCCCAGGCCACAGTGGTCTTGTATCAACCATATACGCATCACTGCTGAGGTTAGTGACTGCATGCAGCAGTTATGTGAGTGTACGGAACGTGATCGCTGCAGCAAAGATTGGTGGGGGCCATCATCCATAGTGCAGTGCAAATGAACAGGATATATTATAATTAGGATTGAGCTAGTCGACCTTCGTTAAGATACCTTGATTTTAATGCTGTTTCCGTACATCATTATGTAACTCCTGGGTAACCCCTTTAAGGGGTACAAAAGCTCACATTGGCTGCCTATTTTAAATTATAAATACACAGGTATGAATACAGTAGGAAGTCACCAAAGTCGTGCACGACTTCGGCCGAGACTAAGTTTGGCCACACGGAGCTAATACATTTTAATGCTTATGGAGACAGTATTAACAACAAAGTTTTTGAACAGATAGATTTGCTACAAATATATAGGTTTTTTTGTACATTTTTTAATTTACCTTTGATATAGGCTGTAGTTTTTTTTATTTTGACTTCAGCCTTCCTTTCTATTCACCCCAGTAACAGTGGCAATGTGAGATTTCTGAGTTTTATTTCTAAACCTTTGGTGATTTGTCGCCTTTTGTAAAGGTGGAAGGTAAACCTATATACTGTATATCTTCTTTTTCATTGGCTGATTGGTTTTGTGACTTTCCGGTTACAGAAATTTTCTTATTAGGTTGGTCTATGCAAACACATAGGACATATGAAGGACATTTAAAAAGTCGCAGCAAGGCATGTAAAGCAGCAATTTTACAGCAGGTCCTGGTTGGCGTTGATTTGCACATAATTAGGCGACAATTTAAAAATACGCATGTAACAAATGTTGCAAATACTATGGGGGAGAATTATCATTACCTTTTACTCATGAAAAGTGGCATTAAAAAGTCACAGGTGTGATTTTAAAAAAAAAAATGTTCTCCCTCTTTTCACTGTCCTCGCTGCTTGACAAGGACTTGGAAGGGGGCGTGGTCAACAGCGACAAATTTAACTTAATTTACACCAGTTTTCTGGTGTAAATGAAGACAGAAATTTACAGAAGCTCTGTGCTGTCGTAGATTTCTGGTCAGGCGCACGGACTGCAGGGGGGTGCTTCTAGTTTATGATGTGGTGTAAACCTGTCATAAATTAGGCACATCCTCTGGCAGCGCAGGGGATATCAGGATCGGGGCAGAAAGCGCCAGTCTTGGTAACTCTTCCCCTATATATGTAAACAAAGGCATAAGTCACAGTGCAAGTTAATCCTTCAAAGTGCAATAAAGTAGTGAATTGATAGCTTTGCAATATTGGCAAATGTCCACAAATGTCCATACTCCAAAGTACCCTTGCTCCAGGGCACTACATATATTTGTATTGGCGTTTTTTTTTGTCCCTGGAGATGCATTTTTTGGGTCAATGGCATTTTTTTCTAAGGGTTTTTCCCTCATCCCTCCCATAGACATCCATTGTTGTTTTTTCCAGCTTCAAAACAACACATGGGCAATGGCGTTTTTGCATGGCTTTTTTTAAGGCTACATTCACAGTGGTTTTTGCGGGCTCCGATCCGAATATTTTGCGGCTCAGATCGGACCCATTCATTTCTATAGGGCCGCAAAAGGTGCAGACAGCACACCGTGTGCTGTCCGCACCCGTTGCTCTGTACCGTGGCCCCGCAAAAAAAAATAGAACATGTCCTATTCTTGTCCACAATTGTGGACAAGAATAAGCATTTCTATGATATCCCCCACAAGTGCGGTCCACAAATTGCGAAACACACATGGGCCGGTATCAGTGTTTTGCGGATCCGCAATATGCGCATCTGCAAAACACAACGGTCGTGTGAATGTAGCCTAACAATGACTTTTTTCCTATACAGCTCTACAGAGAAAGTAACATAACAGGGGTTGGGGGGGCACATACTTTTATCTCAAAGAAGAGGCAGGCATACAGAAAAACACAATGAAAAATGCCAGGTTCTAAAATAGACTACATGGGCAAAAATGTCTCAAAAAAGGCTCCAGAAACAAATTTCTTGAGATGCCTGACAACAGGTCTACTCTACTGTAATGACGGCGTTATGTGAGTGCAGTACAGTAGACCTGCCGTCAGGAAAGAACTCACAGCCCCATAAGTGATTACGATGCTGTGAGTCGGGTCAGAAAAGCAGTGTTTGGTCCGGGAAATGTGGCCATCACGTGGAGCGTGTTTCCTGGATCAAACATGTTCGTGTGAAGTTAGCCGTAGGGTTTTTTAAATGATCTAAGGATTTTAGCAAAAATACCACCCACTTGAACATAGCTGTAAAATCTCCCTGTGTATGTGAGAGGTCAGCTGATTTGTGTTATATGATGAAAGAGATTTTGCAAGGGATTGAGTCATTAAACCTATTAAGATATTATTTAGTAAAACCAGTCAGCAATAGAGCTTCCAGTGCTGACTGTAGAAAAAGAAACGGCAATAAAAGAAATGTGTTAAATCAAAATCAGCTACAGTCTGTAGAGACACATGGGGTCATTTATCAAACTGGTGTAAAGTAGAACTGGCCTAATTGCACATAGCAACCAATCAGATTCCACCTTTCATTTTCCAAAGGAGCAGTCAAAAATGAAAGGTGGAATCTGATTGGTTGCTATGGGCAACTAAGCCAGTTCTACTTTACACCAGTTTGATAAATGACCCCAATGATGTCTCATTGGTACCTGCAGCCATTAAACTGGTATCCTAGTGAATAAACACTTCCAGTGAGATTTATCAACGCACCACACAAGTGGAGTGTCAGTCTCCCTCCAAGTGCGCACCAGGATTATTAAATCTGCCCCACTGCTGGTGCATTTGCGATAAGATTAGGGCCTCATGCACATGACAGGATCCATATTGCAGTTCTCAAACCACGAAACCGCAAAATACGGATACCTTCCATGTGCAATCCGCATGATCACTACAATCATTAGTGACAGGATCCATATTGCAGTTCTCAAACCACGAAACCGCAAAATACGGATACCTTCCATGTGCAATCCGCATGATCACTACAATCATTAGAAATTACTATTCTTTACTTTGTGGAACGGACATATGGATGTGGACAACACATGGATGACATCTGTGTGCCGTTTTTTTTGTGTGGACACATAGAAATAAATGGGTCTGTGACCGTGTACAATCCGCAAAAATGCAGATCGGATATGGATGCAAAATATGATCGTGTGCATGAGGTCTTAAATAATGTGGGACAGAATGGTGGCTCAGTGGTTAGCACTGTTGCCCTGGTCCTGGATTCTGATCTGACCTAGGAAATCATCTGCATCTGCAGTTTCCTCCCACTTCAAACATATAATGAGATGCTTGTCCGAGTTATGAAAAAAAAATATATAGTACTTTAAATCTGATGGGCAGCAATATATAACTAACTTAAAGGGGTTGTCCGGGTTCAGAGAAGAACCCGGACATACCTGCAATTTCACCCAGGCAGCCCGCTTGAAGAGGGCATCGGAGCATCCTATGCTCCGATGCCCTCCTGTGCCCTGCGCTAATTAGCGCAGGGCAAAGGAATTTAGCCAGTTCCGGTGACGTACCGGTCCCTGCCGGGCAGAGGCTTCCGCCCGGCAGTGAGTCGGTGACGTCATCGGCGCTGATGGACGGGCTTTAGCGCTGCCCTAGCCAGTAAAACGGCTAGGGCAGCGCTAAAGCCGGCCCATTAAGGCCGGTGACGTCACCGAACTCACTGCCGGGCGGAAGTACCCGCCCGGCAGCGAGTGTTTACATACAAAAGAGACCTTGCCCTGATCTAGCGCAGGGCAAGGGGGGGCATCGGAGCATGAGATGCTCCGATGTCCTCTTCAGGCAGGCTGCCTGGGTGAAATTGCAGGTATGTCCAGGTTCTTCTCTGAACCCGGACAACCCCTTTAAGCAAGTTTTAGGCAAAAAAATCTATATTTCCTCATTTCCCTGGTTCTCTTCTGGCCTTTGTTTACCTACAGTAATAACAATCTCTGCCCCCCCCCCCCCCCCCGCTCTGCAAGTGCTGCCCTGAGTGACATGTCTGCAGGAATACTCAGCAGCATGTTGTATGTGTAGGACTACAAGTCCCAGCTGTACAATGACACTGCTGATACACCCAGGATCTTCCCTCTACCTTTCTTGTACTTTGCATCTCCTTCAGATCAGCTGCAGTGTCAGCTTTGTGTCTGTAGGGTGAGGAGGGCAGATCCTGTGTCTCTTTACATCTGCAGCTGCTGTTGTAAAGCCTTCAGTGTGTTCTGGTTGAAGGGGTTAATGTTTTATCTGAAAGAATCCAGGGAGAGAGCAGAGAGCAGGAGCCCGACAATGCAGGGGGGCGTGGCCAGCACAGTGACGTTTCGTGTATAGGCTTTCATCTGCTGGTGCACGAATACAAGATTAGCAGACAGGGAAGCTGACATCACAGGTCATGTGACCCTCATTGAAACCTGAGAAACCAGCAGCTTTAGAAACAGAAAGTGTATGGAAAAGCTGTGGTATTTGACTAGATAGAAATATACAAAGAACAAAAAAATAACTCGGACAACCCCTTTAAGGGATGACACTCCAGTCACGTAGATGATTGTGAATTGCCTGCTCGCTTGGTTAGGAGACAGCTGCTATTACATACAGCGATGGCTATGCCATCACTCGTCCCCATGCTGTACAGTGGTTTGCTGGCAGCAGATTGTAATTAGACAGCACAATCTGCCGCCGTCAGCATTCTTTCAGCGTTTGTGTTACTATGAAAGCTTGTTAGCAATTATTGGGCAGAAAATCTGCCCATCTAATACACCCTTAGGGCCCGTTCACTTCAGTGGCCTGCACGCAATCTTGCTGAGCCGCGGCTCCACAAGAAATTATAGAACATGTCCTATTCTTGTCCGCAATAGCGGACAAGAATAGGCATTCTGATTGGGGCTATGGCCGTCTGAACTGCTCCTTAAAGGGGTTTTCCAAGTTATATATATTGATGACCTATCCTCAGGATAGGTCATCAATATTAGATTGGCAGAAGTCCGACACCCGGCACCCCCGCCGATCAGCTGTTTGAAGAGGAGGCGAGCGCCGTATGAGCACTGCCTCCTCTTCATTGTTTACATGCTGGCCGTAACGGGGTAGTGGTGAGTAGGTGTAATTACACCTCACCGCCCCATTCATTTCTATGAGAAGAATCGCTTCCATAGACTTGTATGGAAGCGATTCTTCCCATAGAAATGAATGGGGCGGTGAGGTGTAATTACAACTACTCACCACTACCCCTTTACGGCCAGCATGTAAACAATGAAGAGGAGGCAGCGCTGATAGGGCGTGCGCCTCCTCTTCAACCTATCCTGAGGATAGGTCATCAATATATATAACTCGGAAAACCCATTTAATGGGTCACTATGAAATTGACCTTTGCATGTGTCTGAGATAAGGAAATGAGATTGTGAGCCCCAATGGGAAAAGGGACTGATGGTAATGGCAACTATCTCTGTACAGCACTGTAGGATGTCGGTGCTTTATAAATTACAGACATAAACGCTGTACATAGAAAGCTTCACGCTTACCACCAATAACTTCAACCGGATGGTGTTTTGTGTTGTATGTTTTTGGGGGTTGAAAAAAAGTCACTTCAGAAAATACTTGAGTTCAGTGATTTTGAATTGCTTTTTTTTAGGTTTTGAGGCTTTTTTGCCCATAAAGTGTGTTTTATCATCTGGCATTTTAAATTTTTTTGTAAGTTTTGCTTTTTTTTCATAGGAAACCATGTAACCCGTGGTAATATCACTTTCTTTGTAGAGCAATACAGGGAAAATACATTGATACAAAAAATACTATGGAAAAAAATACCATTAAAAACAAAACACACACTGGCATATGTTTTTCCAAGCAGAGAAAAAAAGGGTGTCTGTGAGACAAAAATGCCAGATAATGAGGGGAAAAAACACCAGACCCAGAGCATGCTGCCACTTCAGAAAAATGCCATTGACAAAAAAAAAAACAACACCTCAAGCCGTGTTTCATATTTCCCATAGACTTCTATGTAACATACGGAGCTATCATTTTTTGACAAAAAAATGCACCAAGAAGCATAAAACCCTGCAAAAATGCCAAACATGGCATTTGCATACAGTTTTTGTGACATTTTTCAGGACTTTGAGTTTGTATTTTGTGTCCATAGCTTTTTTCTTATTTTTCAGGCTTTTTCCATCCCCTTCTCTATAAGGAAAAAAACATGTAGAAAAAATATGCAATTTACAATTTAGGGCCGGTTCACATCAGCGTTATGAATTCCGTTATGAATGATTTAAAGCTCCAAGGAGTGAGCACATGTAGCTCCTCTAACTTCCTCAACTAGCGCAAGAGTCACACTGACTGAACTAGGGCCGGACCTAAGTAAATCACCTAGCTTCCTACAGGGGCAGAGCCAGAACATTATAGAACAAGAAACAATGTGCAAGTACCCTATTCAAGAGTACTGCAGATCCCAAAGAGATAAATAAATATATAATCCTACATCTGAATGAGGAGAAATACAATAACAGCTTATCAAGTGACCAGAACTGAACCCTAATGCTAGGGTTTACCCAATTCTGTTTGTCTTAGGCTTTGTCAATGTCCCAGCAGGATTTTGTTGCCTTCTGAAGGAAACAGAAGAGTAGTCCAATGCTTTCCTGTGGGGAAAAAAAGACAGACCAATTAAAGAGGATGGTTTAGGCTACTGATATTGATAACCTATCTTCAGGCCTGAGTTTGCGTCTGCAAACCCTGACAATCTGATATTCATGACTTTTCCTCAAAATAGGTGATCTCTATCATGTCACTGTACAACTCTTTTTTAGTAGATCAAGATTTATTGTAAGGGGTCAGATACTTTTTCACAGATTTGTATTAATCTCGATAATTTTTAGATGTTTTTTTTGGATCCAGTTGGGAGGAATCAGGTCATTTATATTCAATTTCATTTGTCTCCTTTAGGCTGGATTTTTGACATCACACAGAAGTACGACTACTCTTTCTATGTGTGTGGCTTGCTGTACATGTTGGGAATTATCTGTTTGCTGCTAGAGCCTTGTCTACAACCAAAGGAGAAAAATCATGAAAAACCCATTGAGAACCGCGAAGTCTGAAAGTCAAGTCAGAGACTTCCATTGTCGATGATGCTACTGCAAGTCAACCGGGAAAACAACAGGAATCCTGCGAGACCAATGTCCCTGATACCTATAGTTCTATGAGTTGCCATATTATGTCTTCTTGGTTTTAGATGGTATGTGGACATTGTGTATCTTTTGAAAAGAGGACGTATATGAAATGTTCAGTGCACTTATAAACGCTGTCTACTCAGAAACCACTTACTATATGCAGATATTCGCAGTCCAAGCCAAATCTCAGAGAACTGGAAGGTCCTCCCTGGATCTACAGGGAGCAGATGTGGGTATTTATGATTCAGATACATTTGGGTGATACAATGTGGGGTACAGAGAATTACTGTTTGCAAAACTTATTTTTCTAAGATAATAGGCACATTTTTACTAATAAGATATTGTCTCACTGTAATTATTGGCGGTTATTATGAAGCTCATTCCACAATATACCTGGACGCCACTGCTGACATTGATTCCATATTAGACAGCTTGCAAGTTCTGCTGAGCATGTATCGAACAGAGACGCACAATGTGAAAATCACACAAAGCATAAATCAGCTCTAACAGTGTAAACCTAATGATAAGTAAGTCGTTTTTCTTTACTTATTTTGTATTGATTTTGAGTTACACCATGTCTTTTTCCCAATTCATATATTATACATGTCGCTTCCTTCAACATCATGTTGCTTGCCCTTAGAAATTGACAACAGTTTATCTATGCATTGTTGTCAGGCATGGAACCTAACAGCTCTATGCCTACTGTACCCTGGAAGCATTAGTGATTATATTTGTATCTGAACGGAGAAGAAAATATCATGTAAGTAACATCTCATGTATCCAGATAAAAGAAATTACACCATTCCATAAAATCCAAATCTTTATTGTAAATCCATTAAATATGGAATGCAGCCCAGTCTACATGTTTCGAACCTACACTGTTCACGACATTCCACAAGATTAAATACAAAGTATTATGGACTCATCAACTGTGTCTGGACAGGATTTTTATACATAACTACTATGAATCAGTGTTCAATAACAAAAATAAATCACAGCATTTTAGTAATATATATATTACTAAATCTATATTACTAAAATAAGACTCACCGAGCCATAAGAGTCACCTAGGATATTGAGGAGAAAAATAAGAAAAATATATCATTTATCAGACCTCAGATCAGAACCCCAAGATCCATCAGACTTCTGTATCAGACCCCCATACCTTCTTAGACCTCAGATCAGACTGCATTCCTCTCAGATCAATGGGATAGTCCCATCCTCCTCAAACCTCAGATCAGACCCCCCAAGCTCCATTATTCCTCAGATCAGACCTCTATATCGGAACCCCATTCTTCCTCACACCTCAGATCAGACCCCCAAGCTCCATCAGACTCCCATCAGATCTCTCATCAGACCCTCATCCTTCCTTATACCTCAGATCAGAATTCCTTTCCTCTTCAGATCAGACTCCCAAGCTCCATCAGACAAAAAAAAAAAATAAAAACTTACCTCTCCTGCTCCAGACAGTGCTGATACTTACCGCTCCTTGATCTCTGCCAGCCCACGCTGCACTGTGACCTGATGTTGCAAAGCAGCAGGTCATAGTGTGCGCCTACGTGCACTACATCCTGGTGCTGTACGCAGTCAGGACACGTGCAGTGCGGTACCCAGAAGAACCAGGGAGCAGTGAGAACAGACTTTGCATTGCTCCCCGCACCTCCTGCATACTAATGACTGCTTGCATAAGGTGCACCATGATGTCTTATTTTCACTCCACTTCAGGTCTGCGTAGTTCTGTTTGCAATAGGCGGGGACATGCAACAATATTAATTGTTGCATCGGCAGGTAGAGATGCACCTTTCACAAACATAAAAACATGTAAACTTATTATTTAATATGCAACTTTTTGCCACACTTTTTTGCCTAATTCATGAGTTAGGCTACTTTCACACTAGCGTCAGCAGGATCCGGTTGTGAGATCCGTTCCAGGGTCTCACAAACGGTCCTGAACTGATCCGTTTGCCCCTAATGCATTCTGAATGGATAAGGATCCGTTCAGAATGCATCAGTTTGCCTTACCGAGTGGAATGGAGGCGGATCCGTCTCCACTCCAATGCAAGTCATTGGGAGCAGATCCGTTTGCTAATGTACAATAGCAAACGGATCCATTCCCTATGTAACTTTCAGTGGAGATCAGAACGGATCCGTTTTGCCTATGTAAAAGATAGGCAAAGCGGATCCGTTCTGAATGGATGCAAACGAATGCATAATAGGAACGGATCTCACAAACGGATCCGTCCTAACGCTGGTGTGAAAGTAGCCTAAGTCTAATTGTACACAATCCATCTGAGCCCTGATCAATACAAAGATGCATTGCCTAATTAATCACCTGCGGTGCGACTCCTTATAAATACTATGCAAAATACTGACCACACTGGTCTAATCGCACTCTAAAAAACAGACGCACCTAATTAATGACATCCATTGACTGCATTCTCTATTTTATGGATTTACAATAAAGATTTGGATTTCATGGATCGCTGAAATTTCTTTTTTTTTGTGGGTTGACGGTCTTCTGCTGATTTATTATAATAGTGGAGCTAAGGTGGTGAACACCAAAAACTTTTATGTAACCTGTCACGTAGACTGTGGTCACATCTGTGGTCAGAGTCTTTATTAGTAACCTCTGCTGCTGATTTTGGTGGAAATATTCAGTGCTATTTTCCAGGCAAAACAAGACACTGGGGATCATTTACTAACACCAGATTTTTACGCCGAGTGGCAAGTATGGCGTAAACATGCCATATTTTGTCATACGGGTGTTGTGACTTTTGTTATGCTGAAAAGTGGTGCCAAATGTGGTATCCAGTATGAACAGAAACCACAATGCAGATGTGAATAGAGCCTTAGACTGTGATATATTGTAAAATTCACTGTGCAGAAACTGCTACTTGACAGCATTCCTGACACATCTATTTTAATACTTGCATTCATCATAAAATAATCATTTGGGAGCATATTTCCTTAGAAATCTGTTACCTGTGTTATTCCTCCTGAGAATGTATCAATAAATTAACTGGCTGTTACCATTCCCCTTGTCAATTTGACGTATACAGAAGAACTCTGTGACACTGTCCACTGAGAGTGAAACGGAAACACACATTTGTCAATTGAATCATAAATTTCAGAGAGGAACAACACAACACAGAGGTCTAAGAAAAGATGTCCCAGAGTCACTACTTCTTGAGGAGTCCAAGTATGTACTGAAAACAAGATGTCAGGAGATCCAACAGGTCCTCTTTAAATGAGGCCTACTGGAAGAAAACGAAATGTCTATTAGGGTAAAGGCCCAAAGCCTGAGAGATTCTGATGTATGGGAAATTATGTCATTGAGACCACTTGTTGATCCAAAACTATTGCCCACATTTACTAAGTTGTGTCACCTAGACGTTTTAAACTGCAGCTAAATTTGGTGCAATTTGACACATGTAGTGTCTAGCTAGCTGGGGGTAGTGACTTCATGAAAAAGGGGTGTGACACATGAAAAGGCGGGCTCTTCTAAGATGTGCCACCATTGTACTGTACTATTCTTTCACAAAGTAATGCAAGCAATAATTGATATAAAGTACAGTATCACCCAACCATTTAAATTTGTTTAGGTATGACTGTTCCCTCTAAGCCAGGGGTGTGCAATCTGATCATTAACCTTTATAAATCTGGAGTAACATAAATCTTACTCAATATTTACGGTAGAATTCTATCTGTGCATCAAAAAACTGTCTAGACTAAGCTTATGCCACTTATAAACTGGCATAGTTTTACTCAAAAAAAAAAAAGCGCCAAAATTTTGGTGCATTTAGCCCAGACCCCTTTCCCACAAAACCACACCCCCTTGTTGGGAGAGGCTTAAAAAGCTCAGAAAGTATGTAAAACATAAATAAATGTGGGGCAAAATGCGCTAAAAAACTGGCCCATTTGCAATAGTAAGTCTGCCCCTGTGTTTCCATGTGTGAAATCCCCATATATTGGTAGAATGAGGGTCTCCTGAACTCCAGAAAGGAGTAGATAAGCTGGCCAGGTGGCCATGTGTGCATGCCGCTATCTTCATTGCAGGTTATGGGGCAGCGAAATACTCAGCAGTTTCGGGAACCCAAACAAACTGCAGTGTATATGGCAAAATGCATTAATGGCCACCACTTCTCCAGCTTATCTACGCCTCTCTATGGCATCTCACAGAGAGAGGAGCTTCTCATTCTGCTGATTTATGGGGATGGAGAGAGATGCTTTCATAGGTGGTCCCTTCCTTTTTAAAGTGGTGAAAGGTTGAACGGATGAAAGGGATTCCCTATTTTCCAGATACGTGACTCCTGCACATGGAACCTATTAGATATTTATGGCATATGCTTTTGATATACCATAAATGTCTCAGATGCTAAGTTTTACTTCTGCTTTTCTACTTTACTTCTTCTTTACTTAGTTTACTTTAACTACAAACTTACGATGTACAAGGGCCCAGTAGCGGCTCTACCTATCTGCAGGGTTCACCACTTTAACGCTATAAATTCTAAGTCATGCAGCCTGTAGGGATCAATGGTGTGACCATTGATTGATTTTTTCATTTGGATCCAAAAAAGATATCCGTATGTGGCTGTGTGGGAAATGAAGAGGATGGAGTCAGTGGTGGAGAGCAGCTTCCTCTGCATAACAACCTTATGATGTTCTGTTTTCTCACTCTCTGTTGCTTAACACAGTGAAAACAGAGGTGCACCCAACATTACTGGCAGTTACAGTTCTGCAGGCTTCCCAACTGTACAAAAACCAGTAGAACAGTCCCAGATTTCAGGGGCTGTCCCACTAAATGGCTAAGGTATGTTCTGATTTAACTGTATCAGCATCCCAAGGATGCAGACACAGTTGAATACAATGGCGAAGGTGGAAGGCTTTAGCTCCCTGCTCCACCATTTACCAGCCAGTGCTGTCTCCCGCAGGCTGACAAAAAAACAGAGGATGACGTGTTCCATTCATCGGGTTAAATGGGGCTTTTTTAATTTTAGTGAAACTACAGGGACAGCACTATTGTGAGGGGACACAAAGGGCTAAACACTGTTGTGAGGGGTCACTAAGGAGGACATTTTTACTGTGAGGGGGAAATAAACACTGTGGAGATACTAAGGCGGCATAACTTAAGTGTTTGGGCACAAAGAGGGCATACTTACTGTTAGGGGCATTAAGGGGGCATAACTACTGTGAGGGGGCCCTAAGGAGTCATCAGTACTGTGAAGGTGCACAAAGGAGGAATAATCACAGTATTGGGACATTATTACATTGTCACACAAAGAAGCCACTGTCAAAGTATGTGGGGTAGAAAGGGGTGCAATTACTGAGTGGGGGACAAAGGAGAATAAGCAGAATTGGGCCTGAGAGAATATTGTAATTTCAGGCTCATAACAGTCTGTACAGGACACATAATCCCTATGGCACACTGAGCATGGTGCCCCTGTACAGCATTATATGACAGTGGTAGTGTCTCCTAGAAGCAATATTTCTTGGAGAGAATATTTCCATGGGATAGACAACTTACAATTGGAGGCATACAGAAGTAAGGTATGGATGTATAGGCTTCTGTGGGTGCGTACAATCATTTGTTCCATTTAGGTTTGGACTCAGGTAGGCCATTGGCAGTCATTGCCTTCAAATTCAGAAGGAAAGGAGCTGATCAATAGGTTGTTAGATCGCACATATAATGCCAGTGTGTACCCAAAGCATTGGGCCAACATGTCATCAACGTACTGGCGGACTTTTTTCAATAAATCTGACTGAATCTTGGAAAACAATGATATTGGACCAAACCTTCTGTTTTTATGTGTTTTCTATTTAATGATAATAAAAAAGGTATTTTTTCCAAAGATTATTGTTCAAACCCAAGTAGTTCTGAAATGTTCTAGGCTGTACTTGTCTTTGCTGATAAAAAAAAAAAATGATTTATTGAATGGCTTATGAAATACAATAAACTAGAGGATAGCACATGCGGTCCATAACTGTGCTTCTTGTGTCATCCTCGGTGCTGAGCCTCATTCTTGACCTCAGCTAACATTTTCCACATATTAAGGCCTCATGCAGACATCCGTTGCAATTTGCGGTTCCCAATGCACGGGCAACATCTGTGCAGCCGCTGCAGACGGATCCAGACCCATTCAACTTGTCCGCAAGTTCTATTTTTTTGTGGTGCAGAGGCATGGAGTGCTTCTGTGGGGTTCTGCACCACACCTTCCGGATTACGGACTCATTCAAGTGAATAGATCCGCATCTGTGATGCAGTGTGCACACCTGTATAATGGGAACCCGCTGTTTGCGGGCCGAAATAAGGACACAGCCGGGCAACAGCTGTGTGCATGAGGCCTAAGTGTGTGCCCATGCAACAATTTTCCTGCAGCAGAAAATCTTCAACGTTTCTGTTGGAAAAAACACTGCATTATTGCGGAAATTCTGCTGATTTGACATAAATATCACTCTGTGCTTTGGAAAAGGTTTTTGGGGGTACTATCTCTCCTTGCAGAGAGAGATCATGTGAATACCCTGGTGGGCCCCTGAGTCAGGAGTGGACCCCCATCCCCACACATAAGTGGTACATGGCACAGGGCACTTTGCTGTACTGCTTACACATTGGCAGCATCTCAGCCAGCCTCCAAATTATAACTTTAGTACCCAAGCTAGCGAGCATCCCCCCCTCTCTGGACTGCAGTTTTACAAGGAACTTTGTTAAAAGGGGCATATTTTTAAACTCAATCGTCATAGAAAACATATTTGGAGTTTTCGGCTGTTTTTCATTTTGGAAGTATTATGCCATTGAAAATTAAATACAAAATATTGTCCTTCTGTAGCAGCCAACACAAATTAGCTGTTATCTGAAGGGTAATCCTCATTGTAATAGTAGGTGTAAAATTGGGATGACAGTATGACAGCTCTGTTGTTCCCTTGATAGGCCTAAATAAAGATGTCCACTTATCAGGGTAATGTGTGGTGCTCTAATTAAAGGGAGTCTTTCACCTGATCTGAGCATCATAGACTGCTCAGATCAGGCTATAGACCACCTTATCCACATTAAAACAATACCTTTGTTAAGGATGTCCCACGGTGTATTCATCTAAAAAACACTTTTATTCCATATGTAAATGACCCCCCGCAAGTGCCCGGAAGCTTGTTTATACAGCAAGGAGCCCAAGCCCCCGGGCGATTTGAAAAGCAAAACCCTCCCTTTTCCATCCTCTGGCCTGCCCCACTTTAGCTTAATCTTCTCCTTCTCTTCGGGTCCCTGGCGCATGCGCACTGCTCTGCCCACTGTGGGCAAAGGCGTACGGGATTTTAGTGCGCATGCGCCAGGGACCCGAAGAGTGGCGCAAGAAGGAGAAGATTATGCTAAAGTGGGGCGGGCCAGAAGATGGAAAAGGGAGGGGTTTGCTTTTCAAATCGCTCGGGGGCTTGGGCTCCTTGCTGTATAAACAAGCTTCTGGGCACTTGCGGGGGGGTCATTTACATATGGAATAAAAGTGTTTTTTGGATGAATACACCGTGGGACATCCTTAAAGGGATTCTGTCACCTCGTTTAAGCCTATAGAGCTGAGGACATGGGCTGCTAGATGGCCACTAGCCCGTCCACAATATACTTTTCCTATTGCTGTGTGTGTCTTTGTTTAGTCAGAAAAACTATTTTATTCATATGCTAATTCTGGTTTTAAGGAGCCCAAGGGGCGGTTACCAATATTCCTGGATCCCAGCTGCGTCCACTGTGAAGGAGCCCAGCACCGCCCCGCATCCTCTCATCTCCTCCTTGCTCCCCCGACTTCATGCATTCAGAGCGCCGTAATCTCGCGCATGCGCGAGTACGCCGCTTGTCAGTGATGGTAAACTGTTCTTTCCCTGTGCTGGCATCAGCATCAGGGAACGAACTGCGCATGCGCGAGATGGCTCGCGCGAGATTACGGCGCTCTGAATGCGTGAAGTCGGGGGAGCAAGGAGGAGATGAGAGGATGCGGGGCGGTGCTGGGCTCCTTCACAGTGGACGCAGCTGGGATCCAGGAATATTGGTAACCGCCCCTTGGGCTCCTTATAACCACAATTAGCATATGAATAAAATAGTTTTTCTGACTAAACAAAGACACACACAGCAATAGGAAAAGTAAATTGTGGACGGGCTAGTGGCCATCTAGCAGCCCATGTCCTCAGCTCTATAGGCTTAAACGAGGTGACAGAATCCCTTTAACAAAGGTATTGTTTTAATGTGGATAAGGTGGTCTATAGCCTGATCTGAGCAGTCTATGACGCTCAGATCAGGTGAAAGACTCCCTTCAAGTCACTCATCCCCTATCCTCAAATGAGGAAGTTAAAGATTCAGGAGAGGAAGTAGAATACATTGCGTGACTTCAAAAATTATATCCAGAAAACCATCCATCCGTTAACAAAAAAATAAAAATAAAGTGTTTTATAGGCCTGGATTTTAATGGACTGGTGGGTAAATTGGTAAAGGGACCTGCCATTCCCTCCCCTCTCCAGTACAACAGTTCTTCTAGCCTGACATAATCCCAGGTGTAGATGTTGAGCTCATTACTGTGGGGATAAATACAGGGCTGAAGTGCTCATTCAGTGTAAGGGCCCTGGAAGCTACATGACCTGTTGGCTGTGTAAAGCCTTATCTCCTGTATTAAGTTGAGAGCATAGGTGAGGAAAAACCCACTGTTTAGTTAGCACCCAGATGGGTAAGGACTTTTGTTGTTTAAGTTCTATTTATGTGCATTGGTTTCACTCAAGTGAGTGTATAACTTGGATGTACTTTTAAACTACTGAATCCAGTGAAATCTTTCATTGCTGACCCCATCCACCCAATGACCCGTGACAATTAATAGAGTATGCAGGCATAATTGCCAGGAGTGACGGAATTACAAAATTGGTGCTATGACCTGGAATGTCCTGAATGAAGGTGCGGCTGTCTAACTCCATTAAAGGGAACCTGTCATCTCCGAAACACCCCCTAAACTAGAGTAAGCGGTGTATAGTGTAAGTGACGTTGAGTCCGGTTATGTAAGTTTTATCTTTATACTCACTTCCATTCCGACGCTGTGCTCCCACAAACCAGCAGTAAAATGCACTCACTGGACTCCTGTGCTCACTCACATAATGGAGAGGACTCAAAGAAGAGTCCTGTGAATGCATTTTACTGCAGGTTTGTGGGAGCACAGCGTCGGAATGGAAGTGAGTATGAAGATAAAAATTACATATTCGGATTCAGTATCACTTACACTATAGACCGCTTACTCTAGTTCAGGGGGTGTTTCGGAGATGACAGGTTCCCTTTAAGTGCCATGGAGGAGCTGATAAAGCAACTGGTGCAGGCCAGCCTGTAGCATCAGAAGGACATTGCAGAAACCTTAAATGTGCAGAAACAGACCACTGATCAGCAGCAGACCAGTTCTTATGCACTACATCAACAAGCTGTGGAACTGCAAAGACAGGCACTTAAAGAGGTGTTTGTGCTTGTGTGGTAAATGACTGTTCTATTAAGGCCTTACTGAACTCGGGTGGCCTGGTAACCCTAGTACATGCCAACTTTATAACTGGGGACTATGTGTCAGAAAAACATATGAGGGTGTTGTGTATCCATGGAGATAGCAAGGTTTACCCTGTGGCCCTCACTAAATTTGAGATTCTGGCTGGAACTGTGACCTATAAAGTCGGGGTGGTAAAAAGGCACATGCATGTTGTCATATTGAGCCATGATTTCTCTTTGTTCTGGGAATTGTGAGGAAAAGGAAACTCCTCTGCTGCAAGTGAAGAAACTCCTGAAGAACAAGTACCTTCCCCTTAAAATGATAAATGCGGGATTAAATGAAGTGCATGATGACAATGACACTTCCTTTGCAGGTCTTCCAGCTGGGGAAGAAGAAGATCCTCCTGCTGGTCAAAATTTGCATGATCCAGAAGTGTCTAGAGATAATTTTAGTACTGCACAATTGAAAGACCCCACTCTATTAAATCCACTGGAAAAGTTTTACAATAATACATGGTGTACTACAGGAACCAGATGCTGACCAGCAATTTCCACATTTTGCTATGAATAGTCTGACCTGTTGTACAGGATTACCAAAATTAACAGTGAAATTATGGAGCAGCTTCTGGTACCAAACCTATAATGTCATATGGTCCTTGATATGGCACACAATTATGTACTCGGGGGACATTTAGAGACTGGTAAAACAAAAGAGAGAGTTTTTACTGGCCTGAAGTATAATAGGAAGTGAAGAACTATTGTTAGTCATGCCCCACATGCCAGATAAGTTCCCCAATGGTACATTTCCACATTTCCTTGGTTCCACTTTCAATCACTGAAGTGTCGTTCGAGAGAATTGCAATGGATTTAGTGGGCCCCTTAGTCAAGTCAGCCATGGGAGTTATTTTATATGTTCTCCAGCAGAGGGATCCCTAAAGAAATCCTCACCGACCAGGGTATGTCCCTTATGTCAAAGGTTATGAAGAAGTGCCAGCTATTTAAAATCACACATCTACGTACCTCTGTGTATCATCCACAGACAGATGAGTTAGTAGAGAGGTTTAACAAAATCCTGAAGCATATGTTAAAAAGGTAGTAGAGAAGGATGGCCAGGATTGGGACTGCCTGTTGTCATATCTAATGTTTTCAATCATGGAGGTGCCTCAAGCTTCTACTGGGTTTTCTCCCTTTGAATTAGTCTATGGTCGTCACCCAAGGGCCTTGCTAGACATTGCCAAGGAGTCATAGGAGGCATACTCTAGTCCATACAAAAGTGTCATAGAGAATCTGGCACAGATACAAGATCGGATAGCTATGGGTATGCCAATAGTCAAAGAGCACAGAAGGCTTAAAGCAGAATTTATAACCAGTGAGAAATTTTAATCCCGAGGATAGAGTCTTGACTTTAGTATCCACAGTGGAAAGTAAGTTCTTGGAAAAGTGTCAGATTCCCTACGAGATTGTAGAAAAGGTGAGTGAAGTAAACTACAAAGTGCACCAACCAGATAGGAGAAAGTAATTTCAGAGTTATTATTTTAACCTGATCAAGCTCTGGAAAGAGAAGGAATTATTGGGGCCACAAATCTGGTCACTAGTAGTGTGTCACAACCAATTTCTGCTGTGCTTTCAGTGCACCAGTAGCAGGAGGTAAAGGAGTTCCTTCAGAAAAGCAGGTACATTTTCTGATCTTCCAGGCCATACACAACTAATAAAACCTCATATTAAGGGTGCATTCACACAACCTTAGGCCTCCTGTGCCCATATTACAGTGGTTCCACAACATACGGGCACCGGCCCTGTGAATCTCATATTATGGATGCTGACCCATTGACTTGAATGGGTCTGCAATCCTCAAGATACGGCGTGGTGCTGAGCGGAGGCACAGATGTATCATAAAGGTATGTATGATAAACCATCCTGTATTTGCAATGTAATGTTTTCTCTTGTGATGTGTGGGTCTTATACTGGGAAATGCCACGTGGGGCATTACAGGGGAAGATAATGCTGTAAAAGGGTAAAAAAACATGTATGCAAGCCCTTGCTGTATATTACATAGTAACATAGTAACATAGTTTATAAGGCCGAAAAAAGACATCTGTCCATCCAGTTTGGCCTGTTTTCCTACAAGATGATCCAGAGGAAGGCAAAAAAAAAAAACCCTGTGAGGTAGAAGCCAATATTCCCCACTTTAGGGAAAAAAATTCCTTCCCGACTCCAATCAGGCAATCAGAATTACTCCCTGGATCAATGACCCATCTCTAGTAACTATAACCTGTAATACTATTACACTTCAGAAATACATCCAGGCCCCTCTTGAACTCTTTTAGTGAACTTACCATCACCACCTCCTCAGGCAGAGAGTTCCATAGTCTCACTGCTCTTACCGTAAAGAATCCTCTTCTATGTTTGTGTACAAACCTTCTTTTCTCCAGACGCAGAGGATGTCCCCTCGTCACAGTCACAGTCCTTGGGATAAATAGATCATGGGAGAGATCTCTGTATACTTATACATAGTTATTAGATCTCCCCTCAGTCATCTTTTTTCTAAAGCGAATAAGCCTAATTTTGATAATCTTTCTGGGTACTGTAGTCCACCCATTCCAGTTATGACTTTAGTTGCCCTCCTCTGAACCCTCTCCAACTCTGCTATGTCTGCCTTGTTCACAGGAGCCCAGAACTGTACACATATTGGTGGGAAATGTGACATGTTGGCTCTAATGACATATTACTACTCTCGGGAAGCCATGTACCTTCAGCAGGTTGAGATGCACATTAAAGATGAGCCACAATTGATTGCACTAACCTTATAAAAATGCATGTAGCACTGTGAGTATGCTGCCATCTACTGTCCAACTGTTTTATTACTGTTGGATAATATGTGTTTGTACAAGACCTTTTAGTCAGCTGATCTAATTATAATTATTTGAGGTCCTTAAAGGGACACTATCGCGAAGAAAAAAAATTTGATATGTTTTACAACATAACAAAAGCAGGTTTTAACATAATGTATTTTTCAAATTGTGTAAATGTTTTTTTTTTATTCAGTTTTCTTGCCTTACATGGGGGCTGCCATGTTGGAAGTAAAGTGTGACAGTCTGGGTTTACAACACAATGGCACCTCACTTACGGCAGGCATGTACATAGGTTTCTTCAGTCGCTGCCGACCCTATAGAGAATGAATGGAAGACGTGAGCCCGCCCCTGTGATGACACCAGTAACACACAGCCAGGTCCTCCCTCCTTGCTGCTGGGGGAAGCCCACTGTGCCTGCTCCTCACTCCTGCAGCAGCGTCCTTGTCTTCATTAGGCTGCCTGTTCTAAATTCTATGGCAGCTCACCCCAGCAGTGCAGACAATTTTTGCTGAGTGTACTGCTGGGGTGAGCGGCCCAGGACTCAGAAACAGAGTAGATGGGGCTGTAGGACCTTAGTGATGTAATCGGCCATGTGACCAGTGGGGGAGGAGCCTGAGGAGCAGAGATCTGTGTTTTTGTAACGAAGCCATTGTCTCATCTTATCTTGCTGAAGCAGTGATGTCACCGCTGAAGGTGTGAATTGGTGATGTCATTGGTACCACCCACTTTTTTGCAGCATGCCTACTTAAAGGTTGCTCAAAGCCTCATTTGGCCAGCAGAGCTCCCCCTGGTGACCAAAGTTGGTAAATATGGTAAAATGTAATATTTATTTATAATATTTCACACATTGGAATTTTTATTTATTTATTTATTATTTCTTACAAATATATAATAGATTTTTTTAGCATAAATAAAATATAGAACAGGTTTTTGTGATAGATTCCCTTTAAGTAGGTAGTAAATGTTCACAGCAGAAATCATAAATAGCTGGTCATTAGCACGCAGGAGACAGAAGAGCTGTGGTTGTCGTCTGGCTGATTCTGTGACGGTTCCCCCGGCCACTGCTGTCTTCATGCTGGGCAGCCCATTCTGAAATCGAAGCCCCGGGCCAAAGAGGTGTCCAGAGCTCCAGTGCGTCAGGACGTGCTGCCAGGATCTCCACCTGGTATGCTGAGATGCTGGTGTGAGCTGCTTCCTGCTCAGTATATAAGGCCGGCACCTGCATGTGCCAGTGAATTTCTTGTCCTTTGGCTCCCCCTGCTTTTCCTTTGTGGTATTGAAGTCTCCTTCGGCTTTTTGGATTTGTGTTGTGACTACATTTATGGCTTCTGGCGATTTGATATTATATTGATCTCCTGGTTTTGACTTTCTGGTATGTTGGTTTTCTGGTTTGCCTCTGGCGTTTTTTGTACTTCATTGTCCGACGTGTATTTGACTCATTTCCATATGGCTCTTCTTGTGTTTGTCTGCTTGTTGTTTCATGTATATGTGTCGTCCTCACACGTATTTCTGTAGGGACTGCCGCCCAGTTGTGGGGTCATTGCCTAGGGTGACCATGCAAGTAGGTAGGGATAGTGGGTTCGGGAAGTGTTAGGGCTGCACTACGCCTGTTTGTGTGTGATGGTGTCACCTTATCCTGTCAGATTCTCTGTATATTTTGCGAGTTGCAATTATAGTTAATGGGGCTAGGCAGCAACACTGTAGCTTACAGCAATACCGGAATACAGACATCTGGCAGGTTGTTCCCTAGTGTGTGAAACTAGCCATATCTGGTGAACTACTGCTGGAAACAAAGCTGGCAATATTGCTGCATGGACCTAGCTAGATAGTGGAGGTGATTGGTACTAGTCATACGGGTGCAACACCTGAGGCATAGATAGGGTCACAGAATAGCAGAGTTGATGCTGGAACTGTGAGGTACAAATAAGGTGCCTAGTATGTGCATAATGATAGCAGGAAGGTCTGTATAAGCGATAGGCTTTGTAACCAAGGCCAGCCAGCCTTCAGCCTGTAAGCAACACTGTGTGAGAGACTGTGTGCAACACAGTGTATAGGATTGTGCAGTAGTGCATCATGTGGAAAGATAACCATAGTGATATCTGCACAATCACACTCTGGGAAAAGAAATGCCAAGGCAACTGAGTGCAATGCAAGTCAAAAGAAGAGTGAGTTGTTCCCTCTTAAAAGGCTATTCCGGTTACCATAAATATAACTTATGCTTTAGACTACTTCATCATCAGTCATTAACTAATATAATGTCAATTTCACATATTTACCGTTCAGTAGTTATAAAAGTAGTTTCTTCCTCTGCTACCCACTGTGTTTCCTCATAAGTTACCATGGCATTGACCTGTAGTTCTGAGCCTTTGTCAGGTCGAGCATTCTCAGTGTGTAGAGTAGAGTGAGCATGACCGCACTGTGATATCAAGAAGCCAATCAATAAACATCAGCACTCATGAACAAGCAAAAACTCACAGCAGGAAAGCTAGGGATTATGGAGATTGTAGTTTTGTGAGGGAAGATCAGGAGCCATGATACTCTCAGTGTGTTGCAGGCTCACACAGGAGCTAGACAAATGGATTACAAGGTTAAATGAAGCTCTGGTTATATGTATAGGTATGGGTTCAGGTTCGTTCACAGCTTGCAGCTTTAATGTAGTTTTTAAAAAATAAGTTACTTTGCCAGAATACCCCTTTAAAGGGATGTTGTGATAGTTACCTGTTGACACTTAATAAGACAGTGTACCTAATTAACCTGTTGCCTCTGACTAAGCCCGTGCCCTCATTGAGAGATTGTAACCACTGAGCCTTGTTAAGTTTATAGTGTCAGCCCGATTCCTTCCCTCAGTGGGGAGCCACACATACCACTCAAAAAGCTTCCTTTGACCCCATTACAAATGCACCATTCATAATATTATGATAGTAACAGAAATTACAATAAGTGAATTGTTAATGAAAGTGCACTGCAGATCTAAAGAGGATGTGGTTATAGAAGAAGGGCACACACCCAACTCCCCAAACCTGACTCACAACCTAGTTTCCTGCTCATCTGGTTTCCATCACATAGTATTGTGTGCATGGAGCCTATATAACTACAGTAAATGTAGAGGGAGACGTAAGCAAGGCAGTGGGTCCTGTGAAGTTATGGAAGTATATAAAATTCCATTTATTAATCCCATATTCTGTTCTCATAACAGAAGCCATAGTTCTGTGCTGGACCTGTAGAATGGATCCCAGCAGCACCTGATGGACACCATTGACTTCAAGGTTTTCTATCATTTTGACTACAAGAATGATGCTGCATGGAGGCAATGTAGTACAGAGGCAATGTGAACATAGTCCTAACTGAGTGCATTTATTGATGTACTTTGCGAACTTTAATTTTAGAAGCAGACACAAAGAAATGAATCATTATTTGTATAATATTAATAGACCACATCTCTCCCGACCACACAGAAACATAGAAAGCTGCATTGTAATTGGTCTACAGAGACTGTGCCTCCGTGGCATCTGTCCCAGCATGGAAAACCCTGACCTGTTACCTTGGTTGCCAGATTACTCTGGGCGCTCACTGTAGATTTGGAGTAGCTTATACTGATTATTGATCTTGGTGGCTGCAAGACTTTAACCAGTTAAGGAAATTATTCATTTCGTATGAAAATGTGTCTTCAGAAGTGATGAATGCAATAGCAGGTTTAGAAGCAGGGTTATTCTAGCAGTGCAAGAAAAGTCGATGAGGCAGTTTTTTTTTTTTTTTTTATAATTCAATACTTTTATTTAGGAGGACAAAATGGTGCACTTTGACCACAGCTGTGCTTCCTGTCCCATTCAAAGTGCTAGTTTTTTTTGGGTTTTTTTTTTATAATTCAATACTTTTATTCAGGAGGACAAAATGGTGCACTTTGACCACAGCTGTGCTTCCTGTCCCATTCAAAGTGCTAGTTCCAGCATCATAGGCTGCAGCTGATGGTAAGGGTGCTGGTGTCAAAACCTCACCTATCCGATATTAGGATATAAGTCATCAATATCAGGAGCCTGGAAAACCCCTGTAAAAAACACCTGCCAATATTTCCCTTCTCATTGTCTCTACAGAGCCGGTACACGTGCTCAGGCTACCTAAATAAATTGTAAGAAGGGACAACACCAGTGGCAAGTAGTCCTCTAAGTGCTCGCCATACAGTATTATGTCTCCTTAAGTGCCCCCCACACACACACAGTGAAGCCCCCTTGAGTGCCTTGCTCACAGAGTGATGCCCCCTTAAGTGCCCCCCCCAAACTATATAATGCCTACCAGTGATGACATCATTGCATCGCACCTACCACGCTGAACCACTGGAGGCTGAGGGCTCCCTGCTTCACCACTGTGCTCAACTATAGCTGCGTCTTGCATCCCTTACCCAACACCCTTCTGACCACTGATCTGACAGTGCCCCAGAACGGTGCTAGAACTTTACATGACCTTAAAAAAGGAGCAAAGATCCACCTTCCTTCTCACATCTCCAACTGATGAATTTATCTTATGTAACGGGACCCTCTACCACTGGGTAAGTACCTTGGCTCCTGGTACTTTGAACTTACGAAATACTTATGTATCTGTAAAATGTCTTATATTGCCCTACAATCAAAGGAAACTCCAACTCCTCGTTATTGCATATATCTAAGAACCTATCGTTCTACTGTGGAATTTGATCATTTATGAATTATCAGTAGAAGGTGTCACACAAATTCCCATCCTCCATCTTATACAAATTTTCTCAAATTTAGACTTTTTTTTGTCAAATTCTCTTCTACCAGGTAATGTATTTAATCAGTGTCTCAGTTGCATCGCACTAATAACCCAGTAGACGCTATGTCTTGGTGGGCCAGTCTTTCCTATTTCCAAGGTGCATGACATTCAAATAATCATTCAGGCACCAGACTCAAAAGACCACATCTTCCATATGTGGGAAGGGTTACCCAGTACGGGTAGTATGTAACTTTATCTTTCAAACAACATTTTATTGTTGGACCTATTGTTCAATGGGATTTTAGTAAAACTTTGGGGGTCTTTTACTAAGATCGTTAGGCCAGTTTTTGCCTGGCTAAAGCCCAGCACTCATGGTGGAAACTGGCCAGATTCCCACCAGAACCCATTATAGTCGATGAGTTCCATCGGTGAACGGCAGTATCTGGCTATGCCAGATACAGTGCACATCTGACTTCATTCACTGCACAGATGTCAACTCTAAGGGTACGTTCACATGGAAAATTTGCTATGGCCATGCATTTTTTTTGCCATGAAAATGTCAGTGGAGTTCACTCTCTCAATTACAAAGGTTGAAATCTGCGGTGGAGAGCTACATCATAAATTGACACTCTGCAGGTTAATTTAAGCTGTGGATTTTTTAAT
Source organism: Rhinella marina (assembly GCA_900303285.1). NCBI lineage: Eukaryota > Metazoa > Chordata > Amphibia > Anura > Bufonidae > Rhinella > Rhinella marina. The sequence goes on along the minus strand of ONZH01015602.1, from coordinate 460,167 downwards.
GAAGCTTGTGGACAAGATTTCTTAAAATTAAAATCTGCAACGACAAATCCGCAGTGCATCTGCCACATGTAAACCCATCCTAAGGGTGCATTCAGACAGTGCTGTTGAATTGAAACCACGTCAGCAAAAAATTACATTCATTTTCCGCTGTAGTTTCGATCGCCGCAGCCACATCAAAACAGCAGCAAAATCATACGCGGGTTTTACCAATTGCAGCTTCAACAGCACCATGTGTATATATCCTATTATTGTGGAGGCATGAACTCCACAAAACCTCTGAATATGTCCATTACATTTTTAAGCAAGTTTGCTACAGACGGTCTTCTCCTGGATCAGACCAAGCGAGCCAGCCTTTGCTCCCTAACAGCATTAATGTGCCTTGGTGACAATGTCACCAGCTGTCCTTCTTTGGACCACATTTGGTAGCTACTAACCACTGCATTCTACAAACACTCTACAAGTCCTGCTGTTTTGTGCCTTGTAAAAGTTGCTGAGATCCTTAGTTTATATACACATATAGTGGTTTAGGTGTAGTTAAAAGTGGATCAAAATCTTCACTATAAAAACATGATTTCACCTCAGCGTTGGTTGCAAATTGAAGAACACCAGGTCAGGCGGAGATCTTTAAAGTCAGTGGTAGCCGCATGTACCATAAGAAAGTATAGTCCGAGCCTGCAACTGTATACCATGCAGGCCTCAGTGTCTGCTTGGGCAAAATTTCTTAGACTGGGCGTCCCCACAGGAATGGATTTTAAATCTTTCCCATTGGCCACACTGGAGCTGCACATCCCCTCCCTCTCCCTCTCCAAGTGGTTGGAGTGTGGCATTCCTACTATAGGGTGTCTGTACGAGAATGGGAAATTGGTGGATTTTGAAACATTGCATTCACGATTTAATTTGCCGAACATCCTTTTCTATCAGTTCTTGCAAATCCGTCATTTCATAAGTAGTATGGGGGCTCTGCCTTGTCCTCCCATATCTCCACTCACGGATTTGTTCAAATCTGAGAGACCGGCAAGATCCTCAGTTTCTTGTTGGTATTCTGCTATAATTTCTAGGGACTCAGACTCCAAACACCCTTACATACTTAAATCGGAGGGAGAGTTGGGGAAACAGTTCCCCTTGGCTACCTGGAGAAGTGCTTTCCACTGGTCCTTAAAATGCACAAGGTGTATAAATCACACTGAACAAAGCAGGAAGATACAACTCAGGTGGTATCTGACACCTAATAGGTTAGCACTAGAGATGAGCAAACGTACTCGTTACGAGCACTGTAGCGCTCGGCTCCCGTGTGAACAAATGCTTGCAGGCATTGCGGATCCGTCCTCAGCTGCATGTAAGTGAATGGGGACGGATCATTTGGTATGACACTCATACCAAACGGATCCGTTCCCACTGACTTTCAGTCGGGTGAGGAGGACGGATTCGTTTGGTATGAGTGTCATACCAAACTGATTCGTCCCCATTCACTTACATGCAGCTGAGGACAGATCCGCAATGCCTGCGGTCATTGCGCGGGGGAGCCGAGCACTACAGTGCTCGTAACGAGCACGTTCGCTCATCTCTAGTTAGCACACATTGTTCCAAATTATTCCCCCTTGTGTTGGAGAGGGTGTGGAGCAGTAGGTACCCCCTCTCACATGTAGTGGTACTGCCGATCTGTCAACCCTTTTTGGGCGGATATGACTAGCCTTATACAGCGGGTCACAGAAATGCAAATAGAGGTAACACCGGAATTGGGTATTTTGAGTGTGGGATTGTTAAACATCCCCAATGTGGTTAGATGGGTGGTTGCTCACATTTTGACAGCAGCGCGTAAGGTAATTTCGCGGCGCTGGAAGCTGGCCCACTCTCCCACAAAAGGGGAAGTTATACATCTGGTTAATACTTACCTGAGATATGAGGTGGTCTTTGCTCCTGGTATGAAAGCTAGGATCAAAGTTCTAAATAAATGGCTTATGTGGATATCCAGTGAATATGCCACCCCCCTTCCAGAAGGGATTTTATGAGGGCATTGGGTTCTTAAACCTGAAGGACCTTATTTGTCATTTTATCTATGTCTTAGGAGGATCACTGGTGGATGTATAATGGGTGAGGAGTAATACTTGCACATGGGGTCTCTTGCCGTATGATATATGTCATGCCCAGGCCCGTTTCTATAGGCGGGCGAGGGGTGCGACCGCACGGGGCGCAGGTGTCTGGGAAGAAGAGGGGGGCGCTGCGCTGCCTTATATCTTCATACAGGCTGAGCTGGGTTACTTACCAACTCCGGCTCCTCCGGCTCACAGGTCTGCGCTGCTGTGTCCTGGCTGCCTGCAGCGTCAGGACGTACAGAGCGCTCTCTGACCTGACGCTGCAGAAGGTCAGGTGACTGCAGCGCGGGCCCTGTGAAGAGGAGACAACAGGAGACCACCGGAAGATGAGAGGAGCGGCTGAGAAGAAGAGGCAAGTTAATTTATTTTTTTTAAGTCTGATCTGAGGTCTGATAAGGGGGTCTGGATGGCTAATAAGGGGGTCTGAATGGCTAATAAGGGGGTCTGAAGGTCTGATCTGAGGTCTGATAAGGGGGTCTGGATGGCTAATAAGGGGGTCTGAATGGCTAATAAGGGGGTCTGAAGGGCCGATGGGGGGTATGAAGGTCTGATCTGAGGTCTGATAAGGGTGTCTGGATGGCTAATAAGGGTGTCTGGATGGCTAATAAGGGGGTCTGAATGGCTAATAAGGGGGTCTGAAGGGCCGATGGGGGGGTCTGAAGGTCTGATCTGAGGTCTGATAAGGGGGTCTGGATGGCTAATAAGGGGGTCTGAATGGCTAATAAGGGGGTCTGAAGGGCCGATGGGGGTCTGAAGGTCTGATCTGAGGTCTGATAAGGGGGTCTGATAAGGGGGGTCTGAGGTCTGATAAGGGGGGTCTGAGGTGTGATAAGGGGGTCTGATAAGGGGGGTCTGAAGGGCTGATAAGGGGGTCTGAGGTCTGATAAGGGGGGGGTCTAAGGTCTGATAAGGGGGTCTGAAAAGCTGATAAGGGGGTTCTGAGGTCTGATAATGGGGTCTGAAGGGCTGATAAGGGGGTCTGAAGGGCTGATAAGGGGGTCTGAGGTCTGATAATGGGGTCTGAAGGGCTGATAAGGGGGTCTGAAGGGCTGATAAGGGGGTCTGAGGTCTGATAAGGGGGTCTAAGGTCTGATAAGAGGGTCTAAGGTCTGATAAGAGGGTCTGAAAATCTGATAAGGGGGGTCTGAGGGCTGATAAAAGGGGTCTGAGGGCTGATAAAAGGGGTCTGAAAAGCTGATAAGGGGGTCTGAGGTCTGATAATGGGGTCTAAAGGGCTGATAAGGGGGTCTGAAGGGCTGATAAGGGGGTCTGAGGTGTGATAAGGGGGGTCTGAGGTCTGATAATGGGGTCTGAAGGGCTGATAAGGGGGGTCTGAGGTCTGATGGGGGTCTGGTCTGAGGTTTTATACATGGGGGGGGGGTTGGTCTGAGATGGTGGGGGTTCTGACATGAAGGTCTAATAGGGGTCTGATCTGAGGTTTGACAGACGTCTAATGAAGGTCTGGTCTGAGATGGGGGTCTCATCTGAGGTTTGATATGGGTCTGATCTGAACAGTAAGGGGGTATTTTTTGTACTGGCACATTATCTGTGCGGTACCAGTATATTCCAGGGGACTGGTTCTACAGTATAGTTTTGGGGGGCACAGCGGGCACAGTATAAGAGGTGGCAAAATGGAATGTTCAGAAAGTGAGGAGGATGATTGAAAAGTAGGAAACTAAAATGTCTGTTTGTCAAACTCTGCAGAGAGAAGAGATGGCTGAAAGAAATCATCATGGCAGTCTGGTCTGACAGGAGAAGATGAGGAAAGAGAACATCTACATCACAGAAGACGTCACTAGATGTAAGAGGTACATATGTGGAGCTGTATGTCCCTGTACGAGCGCTGCTTTCTCAGCTCTGTTTACCTGATCACCACTGCAAATGAGCAGGTGAACAAAAAAGAGAAAACATCATTTCATTTTTCACCTCAGGCAGCAGAAAAGCTAAAATCGGCCCTGCTGGTAGTTATACCCCTGTAGCATAGTGTGCAGGGTGGCGGGGGGCTGTGCATAAGTCAGTGTTATTTGATTGGGGGGGGGGGGCGCTTTTTTAATGTTCGCCCTTTTGTTAAAATTCCCTAGAAACTGCCCTGGTCATGCCTCTTATGGCTTTCACGAACGCAGGTACACTGTATTTGTATGTTACTATCTGTATGACACATTGCTCATTCTGGATTTTGTTTTGTCCTCTGTTTTTATTGTTTACAACACTGATTGTATACTATTTGCTTGAAAATTCTTTCATAAAAATTATTGAATTTAAAAAAAACAAAACAAAACATGATTTCACTTGTGCAACTGTCACAAGATAATGTTATTCACTTTACTTGTCAGTGGTTTTAGGGTACAATCCGATGTGATGACTAGAAGGTTGTGCAGACATGTCCATGATGTGGGCAAAAACCGTGCCACCACAAAAACGGAAGCTCTATTACTTACAAAAAGTTGACTGTATGGATGTCCATACCTATACAGTCTGTTCATGCGATCTGCATTTTGATTACCTGTTATTGCTGGGCCGCACCTGTACTTACTGTTTTCCTGCACCTGGACGGCACAGGGTACGGGCACCCTAAGGGTATGACTACGCAGTCAGGTTTCTGCATGCATTTTTGGATGAATTCAGAAAACAGGAGAAGTTGTATCTATCCTCTTCGGATTTTGGCTTCAAAAACTGTATGCAGAAACCTGACCGTGTCGTCGTACCCTAAATCGCTTGGTAATTGTTAATGGGGAAACCTACACAACTGCACATTTGACTGCATCTCCAATGCCACTGGCTGCCATGCCTTGTTCTATCCTTAGGATGGACGTTATCAAGTCCAGTGCGTTAGTAAAGTCATGGCCACTAGGGGTTTCACTTCCACCTAATTTGCAGGCAAAATCTGTTCCTGGTAACAGAGACACAGAGGACGGCTCACAGAAAATGGGGGTTGAGATCCTGAGCCTGATAAAAGAGCTGCTTCTACACTGCTTTTGAAGAGTATAGGAGCCTTCTGTGTGTTTGTAAGTGTGATGTCCCCCTCCTTATCTGTTCTGTGAACTTTGGAGCTGGAAACATAGTGGGAAGTAAGAGAAAGAGTCACAGAAGTAAAATGCTGGCAGATTTCATAGAAGGGAGACATAGAAGGCTTCTGAGTGAAATGCATCTAGCTGTGCCGCTGAAACAGGGAATAACATGGATGAAAGAAAAATTAAGGAAGCCAAAAAGGGACCTGCTCCTTCACAGTTATGATTGTACAAAGAAGCACAGCCATTTTGCAAACTTTTTTTTTTCAAAACTCAGGTACACTTTAATTAAGCATATTTTATTTAGCTGTTCATCATGTTGGCATACAGTTAAACTCACACAGTTAAATAATAGAAAATGAAAATTCATAATGTTTTTTGTGAATTTTGACATAATATGACTAAACTTTAAGGCACGTTATATTAATCTAGATTGTAAACTTCTGTTATATTGTGCCATAGCCAATGACAGATAAAAAGGGACTTAGTGGTCACATACAAAGGAAAATTTTAAAAAAAGCTAGAAAATAACATGTACCAAAAGAATTCCTCCCACACAGTCGTTAAAATCTCGGGTGCCATTTACCACCACGGGGGGAAGCAATCTGTACACTGCTGTATATGCATCTTACTGATACATACAGACTGGTGATGGTAGCAAGTAGCTAGCATTTTTACAAATGGCTGCAAAGAGGAGGAAGCAGGAAAATGATGCATTACATTAAACAAAACCCCATAGCCTTATTATAAAAAAAGAACAAAAAGACTTCTCAGTGTGGTTGTCGGTTTCTTAGGAAACAAATTTTAGGACCTGAGAGCCTAAAGCCTATGTTAGGCTGTAATCATACTTTGATAAAGGTTTTAGGTCCAAAATAGAAGTGGGTCGAAAAGAAAACAGATGTAGCAGAATTTCCTTCTTTTTGGATCTATTTCAGGCTTTGGTTAAAAAAAAATGCATGGGTGATTCCAGGCCTTGGGAATATTCTCTTGATGAGCCAATTGATTCCATACAAATCGATAAGTTCATCTGAACAAATTTACACTTGTTAGGGAGCGCCCCCACAGCTTCAGGCGCTCCCTCTGCCGGTAGACTAACATAGCCACACATCTTGTGCGGCCTTGATAATCTCAAGCATACACTGTTTTTACGAGTACTAGCACATGCACCAATGATATGCCCACGAATCTGCATGAAAGAATCTACATGCGCTCCTAAATGAATTTTAGCAGTGTGTGTGAAACTGCTGATTCGTTTTCGTAGGCATATCATTAGTGCATGTGCCAATACCCACAGTAAAGGCGCACACACATGATTATCCTGGCTGCTGGAGATGTGCGGCCATGTTAATCTGCCGGCACACTGGGGAATCCTCTGTAGAGGGACACAAACAGAGAAGTTGTTCAGATGAACAAATCGATTCGCTCATCACTCGTATATTCATATGTGGCATGTGCTGCAGAGGTTTCCGAGACTGTCCCATTCATTTGAGTGAGACTTGCAGAAATCCATGCACAAGCTGCAAAAGACACCTGAATGGGACAGATTTCCAGATGCAGAAATTTCTGTCACAAATCTGCTGCAGTGAAGCGTATGCGTCAGCATAGTATTAATTGTATTTGGCACACAGGGGATAGACTAGGTTTATACAGCGGCACAGACCATTGCATCTGGTTACTGGTACACAATATATCATAGTGAATGGAAGAGCTGACTTCTTGGCTTTGCAGTAATAATTCTGCGCTTGGCCAAAGGTGCATCCAGTTAGTCCAAGAACACATTCTGACTCTCCTGTCTCTTCCTTCGTCTTCGAAGCTGCAGCTGAAGTTGTAGTTTGTTGGTGAAGAAGAACTGCTTCCAGCCTAGGTCCTGTGCAAGAGCCCTCATCTCTGGTGTAACCCGGTCACAGGAGCGCTCCACAATGTGCTCCCACAGCTTATCCGAATTACACAGCTGGAAAAATGGTAAAGTGATAAAATTAGTCCACATTAGTCCTACGTTCAACTCCAACGAGACCGACATCTGCAAGGCTTTTTGTATGTTCCTCACGTTACCTCCCACATAGCAAATATATATTGATAAGTTAATTTAGATTGTGAGTCATAGAGGGGTTTTCCGGTAATAATTATATTTTATGTAATTTCTGCAGTCTGCTTCCTGAAAAAGAAGATTTATACTTACCTGCCCAACTCTGCTCTCCAAGTTGCCACCTCCACTCTTTCCATCTTCCAGTCCTGGCACTGTTTACATCTTGTTGGCTATGGGGACCGCATGCACCACTCCAGCCAATGACTGGCTTCAGGGGTGATGTGGTCACAAGCAGGAAGTCACCTCTGAAGCCAGTCATTGGCTGGAGTGGTGCATGCGGTCCCCATAGCCAACAAGATGTAAACAGTGCCAGGACTGGAAGATGGAAAGAGTGGAGGTGGCAACTTGGAGAGCAGAGTTGGGTAGGTAAGTATAAATCTTTTTCAGGAGGCAGACTGCAGAAATTACCTAAAATATAATTATTACCGGAAAACCCCTCTAAGACTCACAATCTAAATTAACTTATCAATATATATTTGGTATGTGGGAGGTGACCATGCCCATGGCCAGTGCGGGAACCAGAAGATGAAGACAGTTGAGGACCTGGTTGGCGTGGAGCAAGTATAAACATTCTTTTTCAGACAGGCATGGGGCATTACATAAAATGTAATTATTACTGGAAAAAAACCTTTAATGGGGACAGATACGACTGATGACAATATGTGTACACCGCTGTGTAAAATACGTATATGCTTGTAAGTAATTATTAAAGATTTTGAGCTCCATCGGGAAAAGAGATCAATGTGAGTGGATGTGCACTGTATATCTGTGATAACTGTGACCACGTGAAATCAGTAAATGTACATTAATAGTGCCAGATGTGCCAAAAGGGGCATACCATGCACTAGAATACTGGTACAAGTAACGTGCCCCACATTTATGGAAGAATTTCACCCTTTTTAATAATCTGTGACACAATTCATGACCTGCTGTCTCCGAGTAATGGAAGTACATGTACAGTTCTGTACACATACAGTGGCATGCAAAAGTTTGGGGAAAATTCAAAAGTCAAAATTACCATTACTGTGAACAGTTAAGCAAGTTGAAGGTAAAATGATCTCCAAAAGGCATAAAGTTAAAGATGAAACAATCCCTTTATAGCAAAAACAATGTATTTTCATCTTTTACATTTTCAAACTAACAAAAAAGGAAAAGGGTCCGAAGCAAAACTTTAAAACCTTGTGAACCCTGCATGCTTAGTACCTAGTAGCACCCTCTTTGGCAAGTATCACAGCTTGGAAATGCTATTTGTGGCCAGCCAAGAGTCTTTCAATTCTTGTTTGAGGGATTTTTATCCATTCTTCCTCGCAAAAGTCTTCCGGTTTTATGAGATTCCTGGGCTTATCTTGCATGCACTGCTCTTCTGAGGTCTATCCACAGATTTTTTATGATCTTCAGATCAGGAGACTGTAAAGGCCATGTTAAAACCTTGTGATTGTGCCTTTTGAGGTAGTTTATTGTGGATTTTGAGATGTGATTAGGATCAGTATCCATTTGTAGAAGCTATCCTGTTTTCAACTTCAGCTTTTTTTACAATTGGTGTTATGTTTGCTTCCAGACAACAACACAACCCTAAAGCATGATTGATCCACTCCATGGTTAAAGGGGTTATCCAAGACTAACAAATGCTCCCCCATATGCCGGGCCCCTCACACTGACCTTTTCATAATTCATGAAATTATGTGCCCTTTTTTCTCCAAACATACCTTTGCTCATTGTGGGCAAAGAGTTCTATTTTAACCTCATCGGTCCACAGGACTTGTTTCCAAACTGCATCAGGCTTGTTTAGATCTTCTTTTGCAAACTTCTGATGCTGAATGAACTTTGTTGTGAGGACACAGGAGAGGTTTTCTTCTCATGACTCTTCGATGAAGGTCATATTTGTTCAGGTGTTGCTGAACAGTAGAACAATGTACCACAACTCCAGAGCCTGCTAAATCTTCCTGAAGGTCTTTTGCGGGGGTTCTGATTTGCCTTTCTAGCAGCTATGGGCAGCCGTCTCTGATATTTTTCTTGGTCTTTCAGACATTTTGTTAACCTCTAGTGTTCCTGTTATCTGCCATTTCTTAATTACATTTCAAATTGAGCAAATGGCAACCTGAAAACGCTTTGCTATCTTCTTATAGCCTTCTCCTACTTTGTGGGCCTCAACCATTTTCATTTTCAGAGTGTTATGCAGCTGTTTAGAAGCACCCATGGCTGCTGTTTTTTGGAACAAGGTTAGAGGAGACTGGGTATTTATAAAGCTTTGGAATTTGCATCATCTGGCCTAACAGTGATTGTGAAGAAGCCTTAAACATAACAGGTTATATAATGTCTGAGACCCCGGTCAAAGTTATCTGAGCAATCAAATCTCTTTGGGTTCCCATACTTTTGCAAGGTACTCCTTTCCGTTTTTTCATTCTAAAATTGTACTAATCCAAAATAATACACATAATAATACAAATAATAACACATATAAATATGATATTTCTTAAAGTGTTGAAAAGCGTGTTTTATCTTAACTTTGTGCCTTTTGATGATCATTTCATCTTCAACTTGCTTAACTGTTCACAGTAACAGTAATTTTGACCAGGGGTGCCTAAACTTTTGCATGCTACTGTATGTGCTAAGAGCCAGCATGAGGAGTTCAGGGTTCCATCACTGTTAATTGTCATTAGCACAGTAAGCAGTGGTATTCTTGCTGACAAAATCCTCAACCGAACCCTGACAGACCCCATTATAAACCAATACAGTAAGGGAAGTCATGACACTAATGTGAACAGAGCTTTACAGCACATCCCCAGCATCACCACTCAGGCTGAAATCACACATACAGATTTTGAGCACCAGGAGTGGATAAAAAGGAGACATATAATTTTGTTCTATGGATCACTGCCAAGTTTGACTTAAAATGTAAATTTGTAATCTGTGATGGACTTTACTGCTGCCCAAACCAAGCAAATGCTTGAGGCGGGCATACCGTCTGTGGAACCGATTCGGCGTCCAAGGTGGGGAAGGGGAACCCTTCCCATCTGTAGAGCAGTACCAGAAGTGTCCAGGCTGCACTGCTAAGCTGATAGTAGGGATTAGTTGGCCAAAAAGGGTGGAGCTTAGCAGACTGAGAGGGTGGAGCTTAGTGGTTCAATGGGATGGAGCTTACTGCAGTGACAGGGGCAGAGCTTAGCAGTGCAATGGGCACCCCCAGACTTGACTTTGCTTGTGACTCCAGAAACACTAAATCCACCCCTGTCAGCAGTCAATGGGAACAAGCAGATTTGCACTGTAAATCATGGTGGGCAGAACAGCAAACTAATCCTCTGATGACATAAGATGTGAACTTCAGACTACACACTCCCTATTGTACAGTTAATTATCATTGCCTTGTACTAACAGAGCAGCCAACAGTGAAAAAATTAAACGACAATCAAGCAGGTACAGATTTACTGCCTTACCGGACTTCAGCTGGGGTGGGGGGTATAGCAAGATTTTATTAGAGGTTTCATTTGTACTTGTTCCAGATAATTATAAAATCACTGCAGCAATGGTACAAACAGGAAGATAGAGGAAAAAACATTTCAAAAAAAGGTCAGAGCTCTGATTAGATGTGAGGAGGAGGCCGTCCACCGCCCGGAGGCAAAAACATCCAACGTTTTAAAAGGAACAAAAAAACCATGCACACATATCAGAGCTGTCCACTGGTGCCAAGGTCAGAGCTCTGATATGATGTGAGGAGGAGGGCGGCCGGTGCCTGGCATGCATCCGACAAACCTGTGTCATTCTGCCTCCTCCATTAGACTGTTCATTGTTAGTTGGTTTTATGCCAGCATGGGACCTTTAAAGTGATTATTACTGCAGGAAATCCCTGACAACCAAAGAGGACAGACAGTGACTGGCTGTAACTTCATGTAAGGAGCATCCAACTAAGGCTAGGTTCACATTTCTATTCGGCATCCCAGCAGTCTATTCCGGCAGAGGAGCAGACTACCAGAATTACCAAGTCCGGCCTAGCCAGATCCCCATTTACTGTGATAGGATCCAGCGGGTTTTTGGCATAAATGCCAGAAAAATACTGCTGCATGCACAGTGCCGTAAACCTGCTGGATCCCCCTGTAGTGAATAGGGATCTGGCAGTGCCTGGCGGAGTCTGGTTATGCCAGATTTTACAGTAATTCTGGTAGTCTGCTCCTCTGCCAGAACAGCCTGCTGGAATGCCAAACACTAAAGATTGAACCAAAATGGCGTCATCATCAGCTCCAAACGTCATTATATTGTTTTAGTATAAAAACTGACCAAACACGATGACCACAGTTTTAGAGCATACTACTATGCTAATAATAAACAGTAATATGGACTTCCGGTTCCGGCGCTGAGATGTAGAGTCGCACGAGGAGCAGCTCCTGCACCCCGGGCCCATATCTGCTCACGTATCGCCAGCATCCGACTCCATCTACAGTCAGAACTTGCCGGGTGAGCACCCTGGGGTTCCCTCCTCACCTTATGGAGCGTTATTTATTGCGCAGCTCTCAGAAGCCAGCCGGGACTGACAATACCAGCGAGACGCTTGGGCCTTTCAAGATGGCGCCGGATCGCACGGCTTCCCCACCTAGATACCCGTTGCAGTTGACAGACCTGAACCACCTGGAGGACTCTCCACCCTCGCCACCGACGGCCATAGAGGTAGGCGGCATAGATTACCGTCAATTGGCTATCGATGTGGCCAGACATCTAGCGCCGGACATACAAAAGACACTGGAGTCGGTCTTACAGGCCTCCCTGTCACGCTTGCAGACGGAGGTGTCTACGAATAAGACCAGACTAGATGAGGTGGAACACCGCATAAATGTAGCGGAGGAAGGCGCTCTTACCTTCTCAACACAGCTCGACACCCTGCAGGAAGAGTATCGGCGAGTGGCGGCAAAGCTGGATGACCTTGAGAACCGGTCCAGACGCAACAATCTCCGTATGGTGGGAATACCGGAGTCGGTTAAACAGGCAGACCTTCAGCAGTTATGTGAAGAGGATCTCCCGGCTGTTCTGGGCCTTAGTCATTGCTGCCGTATTGAAAGAGTGCATCGTATAGGCCCTGATCCTACCTTAACTGCGTCATCAAACGCTCACGGTGTGGACCGTCCGCCGAGGGGAACTCCCAGGCAAATCATCATGCGCTTTCTGGACTATAACGACAAGCAAGCTGTGTTGCGGGCCTTCAGGAGGCGAAGGAAGCCATTAGAGTTCAGAGGCGCTAAAGTTCTTTTGTTCGAGGATTTCTCCGTGGAAGTGGCGCAAAAAAGACGGAAGTTTAGTGCGGTGTGCACAGCCCTTAATCGCAGGAAGATTTGCTTCCAGCTGCTTTACCCGGCGACTTTAAAGGTATTTTCAATGGGAGGCTCAGTCCGCACCTATACCGTTGCAGAGGAAGCAGAAAAGGCCTACGCGGACTACCTAACAACCGATACTACCATCTCGCCCTCATCGGGGGATCCGGACTCACCGGGACGGGCTTTCAGACATGCCTCAAGTAGAGGGGGCTTACTGAGGCGTTCTCAGTCTCCTCGCTCATCTTCCCGGGCTTCTTCTCAAGCATCTTCGCCATCGCGTCGTCGACATGCAAAGAAGAACAGACGCGGTCCGGCGATGGGTCGCATTGGCTGAATCATGCACAAGACTGTAACCTCTGTTGGGTTTTCCTTTTGCATTTTTAGGGCCTTCTTGATGATAATAAGTTGGAGTTACCGTGGTTTATTAGGGGTACTGGGGGAGGGAGGGCTGCTACCTTGGTATTAGGCAGCCTAGTGATTTCAGAGTGTTTCTCTTTCCCTCAGAAAAAAGGGAGTCCATAGCCATGATGACAGGGCATACCTGGTACCTGGTTAATGGCTATCAGAATTCCGGGTCACAATGTGGGATTCTGATATTTTTTTGTTTTACATGTTTTACTTTTCTGAAAATGTTGTGTGGTATGTCGTGTGTGGAGCACTATTTCCCTCGAGCTCAGGTGGGAGGCGGGCTTCAGGAGGTACCACTAGGGGGGAAGAGAGGGGCAGGAAGTGGGAATCTGTATGGAGGAATTCTATGCACATCTCCGCGGAGAAATCTGAGGGTTCTATCCCCTGATAGCTGTCTCAGGGGAGATGCTTTTCTTTTACTGATTGTTAATGCTCTGTTTCTCTTTTTTGCACTATGCGAGTAGTATCCTGGAACGTTAAAGGGTTGAGGTCGCCGGAAAAGCGGTCCATGGTCCTGAGACACCTGAAAAAACTACGTCCGGACATAGCACTGCTACAGGAAACTCACCTGACAGAGCAAGACTTTCACCGCCTGGGCAGGCAATGGGTAGGACAAATTTTTGGGGCCTCAGCACAACATCGCAAAGGCGGGACTCTCATTCTTGTGCATAAACAGTTCTCCTTTGCGGTCATGGACGTCTCCACGGACGATGGTGAAGGTCGCTGGGTGCGTTTGCGATTCCGCAAAGGAGATGAGAAGTGGAGCATATATAATGTTTACGCACCCAATGGTGATAATGCAGTATTCTTTAACAACTTAGAGACCCTGCTCTTGTCTGATGATGTCCAGAATAAGATTGTGGGGGGGGACATGAACACGGTTGTGTTGCCAGCGGAAGACAGGAAGGGAACCTCTCCCAATATACGGGTGGTGCGGCCCAGGGAGAAACGACTGATTCCCCTTATGGACTCATGTGGTCTACAGGACTCATGGCGTATATCCCACCCGCATGATAGGGAGTTCACCCACTTTTCTCATGCGCACTCTAGCTGGTCGCGAATAGATTACCTATTACCGCATATTTCCCTAGCAAGCAGAATCACGGAGGCTAGTATCCATGATATGGTGATTTCTGATCATGCCCCTATATCCCTGGATATACTGGATCATCTCCCTAGGGGTACTGACATTCTATGGCGCTTCCCTGCTTACATGTTTGAAGATGAATCCTTTAGGGAATTGGTGAGAGGCTGGTGGCTGGAATTTGAAACAGACAACGCTCAACACATGCAAGATCCGGCTCTGATGTGGGCAACGGCCAAGGTGGTACTTAGGGGGCGTTTAATGTCCTACATCTCCTCCATAAAGCGTACATCTCTAGCCAAATATGAAGAGGCCAGTTCCTCATTAAGGTTGGCCTATACCTATTTTCTTCAGAACCCTACCTCTGAACTGAGAGAGAGATGGGTAGCGGCCAAGCACACATTTGATCTCTGGATGGAAAGGAGGGAACGCTTTTACCGTACCTCTATGGAGGAGAAGTTATTCCGTTTTGGTAACAAGTCAGGGAAGCTGCTGGCGAGATTAGCCAGGGGGCGATGCTTACCTGCCCCTATTCAGTCTTTGAGGGCTACCTCTGGTCTGCCCACGTCGGACCCCCGGGAGATTAACATAATTTTGCAACAATATTATGCAGCTCTTTATGCATCTGACTCAGCACCTAAGGATGGCATAGATTTCTTAAATGGCGTCTCCCTCCCATCTGTTTCCCAGGAGAACTTGGAGGAGCTGAATAAGCCAATTACTGAAATGGAGATCAAGACAGCTATTAATGGTCTACACAATGCCAAAGCGCCGGGCCCAGATGGGTATCCGGGTGAGTTTTATAAGATTCTCAGGGACCCAATTACTCCCCTTTTGGAAAAATACTTTAATGGTATCTTGATCTCGGGACAGCTGCCAGAGGCGTCTAGGGTGGCATACATCAAATTGTTACCAAAACAGGGTAAAGATCCGCAGGACCCGCAGTCTTACAGGCCCATTTCACTGATAGATCAAGATGTGAAATTATTGTCTAAGATTATGGCTGACCGTTTGGCAGCCTTTCTTCCCACACTGATAGGATCGGCCCAGGTGGGTTTCATTAAACAGAGGGCGGCAGTCGCCAATGTCAGGAAGGTACTGGCGGTATTGGATAGGACGCATCTGAATCCTATAGCTGGCGAACATCCTACTATCGTGGCCCTTGATGCCGAAAAGGCATTTGACAATGTCAAATGGCCTTGGCTGGGTCAGGTGCTGGATACCATGGGCTTCAAGGGGGCATTCAGGACGTTCTTAGAGGCGCTGTACACTTCACCCAAGGCTAGAGTTCATACACCTGGATTCCTGTCTGCTCCCTTCCCATTAGCGAAGGGGACCAGACAGGGGTGTCCATTATCCCCTTTACTCTTTAACATAGCCGTTGAACCCCTAGCCAGATATCTGGAACAGTCCTCGCTTTACAAGGGGATAAAAGTGGGTTCTCAAGAAGTCAAAATTACGCTATTCGCTGATGACATCCTGCTTTATTTCAGTGATCCCAAGGGTGATATGGCAAAGACTATGCGTTTTATAACAGATTTTGAATCCTTCTCAGGGTATCGCATTAATCTGGGAAAGAGCGAGATCCTAGAATTGGGGAAGTGCATGGGTTCCTCCTTTTGGGAAAACCTAGGATATGGCTTAAAACCGTCCAAATCATATATTACATATTTGGGCATCAAAATAGGTAAAACCCCGAATAGCATTTACGCTCTGAATTATCCCCCGATATTTCAAAAAATTAAACAAGAACTTACCAACTGGAGGAATTTACCCCTATCCTTTCTGGGGAGGTGCCATCTGATAAAGATGGTCTCATTCGCTAGGCTGTTATATCAATTGCAGACTATACCACTCTTGATCAAGCACAAAGATGTCCAAGATTTGCACAAGGCATTTACCCATTTTATTTGGGCAGGTAGGCGCCCAAGGATCTCGCTCCATAAACTAATGCATACCAAATGGGTGGGAGGAGTGAATTTTCCCAATATTAGAGGCTATAACATCGCAAGTCTTATGAGACATGTGCTTGACTGGTTGCACTCCACTTCCTTTTATTCCTGCCTTCCGCTGGAAACCGATCTAGCAGAGCCATGGAATCTAATCTCGTTGTTACACACTGAGAGAGCCCGCTTGCCCAGGTCGGTGAAACTTTCGGTGCTATTAAGGGATACTATTGCTACTTGGAAGGAAGTCCGTAAACGATTCCATCTTCCTTTCTTGATATCAAAATATATGCCGTTCTGGGGCCACCCGGAATTCCCTCCTGCCCAAGACCCTCATACCTTCCAGCTTTGGAAGAACAAAGGCATTGTCACACCCCTCCAGCTTATTGATCCTGAGCGGAAAGTCTGGTATTCCTATGCAGAACTGGCTTCTCTTCATGGGCTGCCCGATAAATTGATTTTTCAATTCATGCAATTATCCTCCTTTTGCAAGAAAAGGCTGACTAAGCTGGACATGGTGGTGGCCCAGAATTCTTTTGACATGATTATTAATCGCTCGGGTTCCAGACACTCAATCTCTACCTTATATAATGCCTTGCGGGACACGCTATCATCTGTCCCGGCCTCGTCCTTGTTGCAACATTGGTCCACAGTAATACAAGGACCAGAAGTGGTACAAGGTATCTTGGGGGGGTGGGAACAGATTAGGAAACATGTGGTCTCGGAGCGTTGGAGGGAGTCCCATTTTAAGATCATGCACAGAGCCATATATGGTTTCAATCTCCCTGTCACGCCCCAATCCCCACATCGCTTTGAGGCCTGCCCCAAATGCAAGCTGCCTAAGACGGACATGTGGCATGGTTTATGGACGTGCCCACGTATAGAGAAATACTGGGATTGGGTCCTCCAATTTATTCATTCCTTATGGGGATTTACTCTTGACAAAGATCCGCTGGTCCTCATATTCCAGTCCATCTCTAGTGATGATTTGATACCGGTGGGGGCTTGTAAACGGATACCTCCTCTCATACATGTGATACTGATGGTGGCGAAACGGGCCATCCTACAAGACTGGTTATCCACAGATATCCCAGGTGAGCCTGCTTTTAAGGGGCAACTGCACCACCTGCTGGGTTTGGACCGTTTGACCACCATCAAACACAAGGATACCCTGACCTCTAAATTCTTCCTGAAATGGAAACCATATGTGGTGAAGGTGTTTAAAGATAATGAGATTCAATCCTTGATGGAACCCTTCCGGTACACGGAATGGTATCTCACGCAACAACTGAAGGGGACACTGGGGGTGCTATCATGTAGGGCCTTGGGTTCGGAGGGTTAGGAGATGGACTCATGTACCTGTCCTTTATTTACCTGTTCTGGTGCTCAGATTGACTCTATTGAGTTTCAAGGACAGGAAATTCGGGTGTTCCACACATGACTTTGACCACACAGAAGTGTTTCGATGTTTCTTTATTTATGATTACTATGACTACGGTACTTGCTTGTGGATGTAAATGGACACATGTTGTGCCCTTTTGTATTGGGCGTCTTTCGCCATGTTTGTAATCAAAAAATTACAATAAAATGTGTTTAAAAAAAAAAAATAAACAGTAATATGTCTGTATAACCAGGTATACTGTACGGAGCTGCCGAGGTGATGCTTCTGGCAGGTGGAGCCCTCTGCCCTTGAACAATGTAAAAAAGTAATAAAAAGTTGCAAATTGCGTGTTTGCAACTTTTTCAATACTACTTGTGCAAAAATGTTCAGCAAGTAGTGTTTCTCCGCTGCCTTCGCCACTTACCTGAAAAGGGAGCGTGCCAAGGACAGGGAGGCGCCACATTTATAACCTTTTACTCCAGTTTTCTAGGGTAAAAGAACACCAAAATCTGGCATAGATATCAGTATAGGCACACGGACTACCAGACACTGCACCTAATTTATGATGAGCCAGTCTATCTGTCCTATTGTCTACGTCCTCTACTTGTTGGCTTACTTTATGCAAAATTGTGTGGCAAAATTTTGGCGCACACATCTTAAGCCACACCTCATTTCCAGTAGGCCACTCCCTTTCCCACTAAATTAGACAAGTCGAATTAAATGTCTCAAACAATAACTGTGTTGCATGTACGCCAGTTTTTTGGCGCACATTACACCAGATTTTTGCCGCTATGTGATTAGTAAATCGTCTCCAGTGTGTTTCCTGCACAGGGGGCTACTAATTTTCACAGAGGTGAATGTTAGGTGATTCCCAGAGAAAAACTCCCCAATTGTCTGGAATCTCAGGACTTCACAATTCATTACTCAAAGCGATGTGAAGAGTCAGAAGAAAGCTTAGCTTACTTACTCCTAAAGTCTCCTCCGTGTCTGACCGGCGCTAAGCCATGTGATTCCACGTATTTCTGAGCTCCAGTGGGATTTGAATTAAATCTTTTTGCTATCTTTTGAGCCAAATATTGCTGCCAACCTGTATGTTTTTTCTTGCATGTACATTGTTCTCTATTGATGAAGACACAAAGGTTTAGGCTGGTGCACCCTGTCCTCACATTACCCTGAGTAACCTGCAGAAGAGGCCAAGAAACTAGTGACAAAGGGCACTCAGTGGAATGTTACTCCCTCTGCTGGCCAAGAGAAGAATAGGCCATTATTCACCAATTTTACCACTATTTGTGATAACTCCAAATGCTGACGCCCTCATCAATTGCTAGAAAAAAAGATTTAAAGGGCTCTTAAAGGGTGCTTCCTGCCTGCCGTACCTGTAGGAAAAAAAAAACTTCCTTCTGCTCAGTTCCGGCTTCAGTGACTGGTCTCAGTGGTGATGTGTCCCCAAGTAACCATGTCACTGCTGGTCCACATGCTGCTTGGGGATACATTACCGCTAACGCCAATTATTGGCTGCAGTGATGCATGTGACCCTGTCCATCCTCAAGTCTAAAGGACAGGTAGTGGAAGACAGCAGAAGAGAGCCAGGGAGCTGGAATGGAGCATCGGAGAGCAGGTAAGTATGTTTTTTTTCATCAGGTACAGCAGATAGGGTTTCAGATTTTAAAATGTACCAAATTCTGGATAACGCCTTTAAGAGCAGTGCGCCCCTATGAGTCACGTACGCCTCCACTGACCACAGATCTGGTGGCCATTGTAGTGTGTAGTACACTAGTTCTGCAAGACAGAAGATATTCACAAAAGATTTATATGTCACATGATTTCCTGTATTCAGGGGTGCACTGGCCATAGACCCTACAGGAAAATTTCCCGGTGGGCCGCTGCCCAGGGGGCCACCCAAGCCCTCCTCATGGCCATGAGCCTAGTACATAAAGATCTGAAGTTTCCAGCATTAATTAATATAAGAGCACCAGGCACTTATGCACTTGGCCAGTGGCCGCATTCCCTCCTGAATTCAACTGTGTTGCCATCCTCAGGGCAGTGATACAGGTGAATACTGTGGCGGCGGTATTCTGTGCTGCACTGTGGTATATAGTTCTTCTGAAGCGGTACTACAGTATTGCTGGCCCTGCCTACTTTTGTTATCCCTGCCTACATTTATTGGCCCTTTCCTATTTGTGTTGCCCCACCTTCTGTCAATTTGGACCCACCTACAACATGGGCCACTATTACATTTTTTTCCAGGGTCACTTTAAGTTTCCAGTCCACCCATGCCTGTATTAGAGAAAAAAAGTATTTTCTTTCCAGAAGCAACATCACGTTGGTGCACAGGCTATAAAAAATTATTTCTACAGTCGCTAATGATGTGGGTGCCTGGATTCAGATCAAACGTTAAAGGGGTTGTCCGAGAGAAAAATACACACACTCACCTGCTCAAAGTATTCCAGGTTGAGTGCTGAGCTGCTGTCTCTGCTGCTTCTGGTCCACCGCTGGACCAAAGTGTGACTTTCTAGCAATACGTAAGTCACCGCTGAGGGCCAGTCAGAAGCCTCGGTGATGCATCAGGAACAGCACGTGACCACTTACGGGCCCTCAGCAGTGATGTGTGTGACGGGACATCACATGTCTGGTCTAGCGGTGGAGGCGGGAGCTCGGCATTAGACCTGGATAACGTTGCATCAGTTTTTTTTAGGCATATTCATGTGCGTTTGCACTTTCCCGGAACTTTAACCTGCTGTGAAGCAATTCTGGTGAGTGCTGTGATTTTCTTTACTTGTGGACTATCTTTCTCTCTCTCTTTCTACACTGAGCACCACATGGAACTACAAGTCTCATAATGGCAATTCCTAAATTTAGGTAGTGCCGGCAGCTTATTCTATGTTGGATTTTTTATTTTTCATTGCACTCTTTTAACTGATGAATGTCTTGTCTTGTCATTGTCTCTTCTAATAAGTCAATGATTATTACACAGCAAAGGAAAATAAATGACTTTTGGCAACTATAAACATGGAAGTGAGAGTAGAAGCTTTAAACCAGAAGTGCTCAGGGGCCACAGATGCCATTCTGTGTGGCCCATAAGTACAGAACGGTGTGGCGTTATTAGATGACAGTTTTATTATTTCTTCTATGCACTTGGATATTAGAGCAGCACTTGTAAGATACACGTGAGCGCCCTCCAGTGGCTACTTACCTGTATGATTGATGTCACAGAGAAGAAGAGAGGAGCGTGGGCTGAAAGATTACTGTACTGCTAGCACTGTGTGACTGGCACTGCTATGGGGGCGCTCATGTATACTTCAGGTCACAGAGAAGAAGAGCATTCCATGATGAAGTAGGGACAGGTTAAGATTACTGTATTGTTACCACTATGTGGCTGGCACTGTTATGTTGGTTGTCTTATGAGGACATTGAAAATCAAAGCAAAGCTGCTATGGATAACTATATGCCTAAAGGGAGTCTGACAATACTAGGTAAGGGCCGGGGAGCGCAGGACCAAAACATACCTCTTGTGGCATTTTTATTACCAGGAGTAGTGTGAATATGAACATTTATTCTGCCAGATTCTGCTCCTGCAAGTACAATGGAGGTGGAGCTGCTTCATAGCCCTCCCTTCTGAGTGACAGCTGTAGTGGTCTCCTATTGGATGCTACAGCTGTCACTCCGAGCAGAAAGGATAGGTTGTGAAGTAGCTCAATGCAGAGAGCACCTCACTGCAAAGTCCCAAACTGGCTTCTTGCAGGAATAGAATCTGGGAGAATTAAACGTTATAGTTTCACTATTCATGATGAGAAAAAGCTTCACAAAAGTTATGTTTGTCCTGTTTTCCCCAGACCCTACATAGTGCTGTCAGCAGTTTAGCATGCAAAAAAAGCTGCTAACAGACTCCCTTTAATCTTTACGAAGGCCATGGCTAGTCTGCACTGAGGTAAATGGGAGAACATTACTGAATGACAAGTAAGGCTGTCCAGTGTAGAACATGGGGTTCTTGCAGAGAGAGGAGAGAAAGGTGAGGAGAAAAGAGATTACTAGAGTATTTAAAGAGGACCTTTCACCACTCCTGACATGACTGTTTTAATAGCTTCATGTATCCTCCATGTAATAACAATTCTGGAGCATCTATTCTTATGGCTCTATGGTGTGTCATTCCTTTATTATTTCTACTAGAAGTTATAAAGGAATTGCTAGCAGTCTGCAGTAAGGGTACAGAGGAGAGGTAACCAGTTGGGGGTGTGTATCTGCACAGACTCTATCCAATCAGTGCTGCCATTGTCAGACTGTGCAGGTACACACCCTCAACTGGTTACCTCCCCTCTGTACCCTTACTGCAGACTGCTAGCAATTCATTCATAACTTATAGTAGAAATAATAAAGGGATGGCACAACATACAGACATAAGAATAGATGTTCCAGAATTGTTATTACATGGGGAATGCATGAAGCTATTACAGGTATGCTAGGAGAGGGGACAGGTCCTCTTTAACCACTTCCCGTCCGCCCGTTGACTATAAACGTCCGGGAAGTGGTTATCTACCTCTGAATGGACGTTTCTGAACGTCCATTCAGAGATAGCAGCTGCACGCTAATCGTGCAGCTGCACAGTGGGGTACCTGCTGTCAGTGACAGCATGGTACCCCAAAGAGAAGGCAGGGACCGTTCCCAGGGGTCCCTGCCTTCTAGATCACTGTATACACAGGGCTCACCGAGCGCTGTGTATACATATCAGGAAGCGCTATTGGTCACGTGATCGCCGGGGCCGGGAGAGTGCAGGAGCTGCCGGGTCTCTCATAGACCCGATCAGCCCTGCACTGAGGCTGTACAGCATAGTATTATGCTGTACAGCCTCTCTGGGGATGTATTTCCCCTGTAACTGGGGCTACTATGTCAGCCCCAGTTACAGGAAAAATCAAGTGTAAAATAAATAAATAAATAAATAAATAAATAAATAAGTGAAGTTAAATGTCCCCCTGAGGTCTTGTATGACCTTATGGGGGACACAAAGTGTAAAAAAAAAAAAAAATAGAGCATTATAAAAAAAAAAAATCACACACACATATATATATATATATATATATATATATATATAATAATTTCCCCCCAAATATTTCATAAAAAAATGTTACAAATAAAAATAAATAAATAAGATAGACATATTTGGTATCACCGCGTCCGAAACGACCGGCTCTATAAAAATATCACATGATCTACCCAATAAAGTGAACTGCGTAAAAAAAATCTAATAAAAATTATGCCAAAACAGCTTTTTTTGTCGCATCACCTACCAAAAAACATAATATCAAACAATCAAAAAGTCGTATGCATCCCAAAATGATAGCAATAAAAACATCACCTCATCCCGCAAAAAATGAGCCCCCACACAAGATCATAGCCCGAAAAATGAAAAAAAAAGGCTCTTAAAAAATTGCAACACAAAAACATGATTTTTTTTCTAAAAATGCTCTTATTATGTAAAACGTTTAAAAAAAAAAAAATAGACATATTTGGTATCGTTGCATCCGTAACAACTGGCTCTACAAAAATATCACATGATCTACCCAATAAAGTGAACTGCGTGAAAAAAATCTAATAAAAATTATGCCAAAACAGCTTTTTTTTGTCGCATCACCTACCAAAAAACATAATATCAAACAATCAAAAAGTCGTATGCATCCCAAAATGATAGCAATAAAAACATCACCTCATCCCGCAAAAAATGAGCCCCCAAACAAGATCATAGCCCGAAAAATGAAAAAAAAAGGCTCTTAAAAAATTGCAACACAAAAACATGATTTTTTTTCTAAAAATGCTCTTATTGTGTAAAACGTTAAAAAAAAAATAAAATAGACATATTTGGTATCGTTGCATCCGTAACAACTGGCTCTACAAAAATATCACATGATCTACCCCATCAAGTGAACGGTGTAAAAAAAAATATAGAAAAATGCCCCTAAACTGCTTTTTTTTTTTTAGTTAACCTCCCAAAAATTAGATTAAAAAGTGATCAGAAAGCCAGATGTACCCCAAAATGGTGCCAATAAAAAGCACAGCTTGTCCCGCAAAAAATAAGACCTCATGCAGCTCAGTCCACAAAAAAATTAAAAAGTTATCACTCTTACAAGCCATGACAAAAAATTCCATGTTAGAAAATGAAGATGCTGCTCCTCCCCTTCTGAGCCCTTGCGTATCCCCAAATAACAGTTTACGACCACATGTGGGGTGTTTCTGCAAACTGCAGAATCGGGGTAATAAATATTGAGTTTTGTTTTGTTGTTAACCCTTGATGTGTTACAGGAAAAAAAATGATTAAAATGGAAAATCTGCAAAAAAAGTGAAATTTTGAAATTTCACATCTATTTTGCTTTAATTCCTGTGGAATACTTAAAGGGTTAACAACATTTCTAAAACCAGTTTTGAATAGTTTGAGGGGTGTAGTTTCTAAAATGGGGTCATTTATGGGTGGTTTCTATTATGTAAGCCCACAAACTGACTTCAGAACTGAACTGGTCCTTAAAAAAGTTGATTTTGCAAATTTGCAAAAATTGCGTCTAAAATTCTAAACCTTCTACTGTCCTAAAAAAATAAAATGACACTACTAAAATGATGCCAACATAAAGTAGACATATGGGGAATGTAAATTAAAAAGGATTTTATGGGGCATCACTATCTGTCTTAAAAGCAGAGAGATTGAAATTTAGAAAACAGTGATTTTTTTCACATTTTCGTTAACTTTTGGATTTTTTTATAAATAAAATTAAAACTTATCGACTCAAATTTACCATTAACTTGAAGTACAATGTGTCACGAGAAAAAAATCTCAGAATCGCTTGGATAAGTAAAAGCGTTCCAAAGTTATTACCACATGAAGTGACACATGTCAGATTAGTAAAATTAGGCCTGGTCAGGAAGAGGGGAAATGGCCCAGATCTCAAGTGGTTAACACTATCCCACCTATAAAGTGTATGGACTAAACTAAGCTTAAAAAAATGGAGTTCCCAAGCCATAATATAGAATTCAAAAGGAAGCGTTCACAGAGGTCTAGGCTGTGTTATACTGGAGGGCAGCCTGTATAAATTGTAGGGTGCGCTCACATGCGGTGGAAAGAACCCTGGCAAATCCACGGTTCAGCCTGCCAGTGGAAAATCTGTAACGTAATGGACATGTAGGTTTAAAAATTTGAAGAGGAAATATTCGCTATTAGGGATGAGCAAACTTGTGTTTTCAAGTTCAGCGTACAAAGTTTGGGTTCTCTAAGAATTCTGTTATAGATTCCGCTACCACGGACCATAAGTTATGGCGGAATCCATAGCGGAATTCTTAGATAACCTCAACTTTGTACGTCGAACTTGAAAACACAAGTTCGCTTAACACAATTTACTGTATGTGAATGGGGTTTTCAGATGTACTCACATGTAATCTACTGTACGTTGTCGCTGATTTCTGCACCCAATCTGCGGTGTCTGAACTTACTGTTACATTATACGTGGTGCTGTCATAGTCTGGTTTTTGCTACAACTGGGGTCATTTACTAACATATTTGCTCCAGTTTTTGGTCAAAAAAAAAAAGTTGTAAGACCCCTTTTTGCAACTTTTTACACATTTTTACACCGTCCTTGCCACTTGGGAGTGGCAAGGGCATGACATGAGACGGGTGGTGGCATCGGCCACAACAAATTTACTAACATTTACAGCTGGAAACAGGTGTAAAAGTTGACAAAAAACTACTACAGTCAGGGGCTGGAGTACTTTTTACACCAGACGCATGAACTGCCGATGGTGCGCCTTGTCATCAATTAGTCGCGTCCTTCTGCAGGGGGAAATCAAAGACCAGCGTAAAACACCAATCTTTTTGAATGACCCCCAATCTTTATATAAATCATGGCATCATGCGTTGGCATCACCTGAACACACCCAGTAAAAAAGCACCATAAAAGCTGCACATGATTTATCTGTTTGCTTATAGATTTACCTTTTGAAACATATGAGACACTTGGGAGAGCTGCGTAATGTCCTCCAAGTCCAGGAAAGTCAAAATATACAACATCAGCGGCTCGGGAAGTCGCTCCAGGAAATCGTACTGCCCGCGGCAAAGACTAATCACATAGCTGAGGGTTTTCTGTCCAAAGATTATGCCAATCTGGGCTAAAAGGTAAAAAAAAGTCTACATGATGGAAAGATCACAGATTCGGAAAATAACAACAAAGGGAATCAGACAAGTCTGAACAGGTAAATGGACAGGACAGGACAAGTCCAAACTTGTCACTCATTTTAGCTATTTTAAGGGAACGTCCATAAGTGTTGCAATTTGTGTTAAATCCACGTAATTTAGGGGAATTTCACCACATTTCACCCTGTGCATTTAAAATCCACACAGGAGGTCAATTTACATTGCAGATTTATTTGTGGCGTCTGAATGAGAGTTTCTGAAATCTCGTCGCCCTGGCTGGTACTACTGCAAGATGCTGTGCACAAATCGGCAGTGTTTCAAGCCTCATTCACACGTCAGTGTTTTGGTCAGTGATTTCCATCAGTGATTGTGAGCCAGAACCAGGATTGGAGCCTTCACAGAGATAATGTATAAAGCCCCATTCACACGTCCGCAAATGGTGTCCGCATCTGTTCCGCATCCACACTTGTGCCACAGTCTGCTGTCCGCATCCGCGCTTCTGTTCCGCGGCTCCCAAAAAAAAATAGAACATGTCCTATTCTTGTCCGAATACACGGACACGAAAAGGCATTTCTATTATGTGCGGTCCGCAAATTGCGGACTGCACATGGCCGGTGTCCGTGTTTTGCGGATCCACAAAACACGGACACCGAACACACGGACGTGTGAATGGAGCCTTAGGGAAAGATCTTCACCCGTTCTGTGTTTAGAGCCGCACCGGGTCTTGGCTCAAAATCACTGATGGTAATCACTGACCGAATACTGACGTGTGAATGAGGCGTTAGTCCCAGATGGACATACCTTAAAGGGGTATTCCCATAATAGACAATGGGGGCACATCGCTAGGATATACCCCCATTGTAGCATAGGTGCGGGTCCCACCTCTGGGATGCGCACCTAACATGGACAACTGAGTGGGGAAAGTTGCGGCGCTGCTCCCATAGAAGTGAATGGGAGCGCACCGCGCATGCGCAGCCCCTGCTTCCATTCATTTCTGTGGCGCAGACAGAAATAGCCGAGCACTCGGCTATTTTCGGTGGCCCCATTGAAACAAATGGAGGACGGCTTTGCATGTACAGTGCACCCTCCATTAATTTGCCCGCTCTGTTCTCGTTGTAGGTGCGTGTCCCAGAGATGGGACCCGCACCTATTAGACAATGGGGGCATATCCTAGCAATAGGCCCCCCAGTGTCTATTATGGGAATATCCCTTTAAGGGCTCATACACACAACCTTTGGCCATTTTGCGGTCCACAAATCAAGGATCTACAACAGATTTCTCTATCACATATGGACTTACCCTATGGCCTCATGCAAATGAACGTATTTCCTATCCCTGTCTGATCTGATCTGCATTTTTTGAGGACTTCACCTGGACTCATTCATTTCTTAATAAAAAAAAAAAAAAGGACAGCACATGGATGTCATCGATGTGCTGTCCAGATCCGTATGCAGTTCCAGAAATTACAGAACATGTCCTATTTTGTCCACATTGGGAATTAAGTTGAACTTTGGTTCTTGCCGCTTAGCCGAGAAGAAAGCAACACAATCCACCACGCTGGGGGTCAATTTTATTATGGTCTTTTTTTGTACATTTTAAGCCGGTGCTGCTGCTGGAAGATGCACCTAATTTATGGCAACCTTTAAGCCTTTTTCCTGGCGTAAAATGCAACATAAAAACGCCCGTGCGACAAATATTGATGCACTGACATTTAAAAAGTCTCATAAAAGGGGTTGTGCAACAATTTTACGCAAAAAAAGAGGATAAATCGCCTTGTTGCAAATTTCAGATCTGCACCACAGGTCAACTTACACTGCCGATTTCTTAAAATCTCATCCACTTTGCCGGTAGTGTACAACTCTGCGGATCTACAGCATGAAAATCCACAACAACAAATCTGCAGAGTATCAGTCACGTGTGAACATACCCTAAGGGTATGAACGTTCCTTCCTGATAATCATCCCGGAAAGGAATCTTTAGGTTTCTGAATATGTTCTGTGACACTTCCATGCATGCAGCAGTCTCTGGTATCTTTCCATGATGGCCGTTTATCTACTGAATGGGGATCAGAACCTGTTCAAACGTTCGCCAGTTTGCAGTATCATTACGCACCAGGATCCAGTGTGGGACCATTACAAAATTCATTAGGCGACTTGAGTTTTAGAAGGTTTATATTTGCTTTTTATAAATCTGTACCCCTCATGTGACAATGAAATGAATGGGTCAGCACCCGTAACTTATATTTTAGAATAATTTAGCATCAATAATTATCTAATATAATGTAAATTTCACATATTTACCGTTCAGTAGTTATAAAGCAGTTTTCTTCCTCTGCTACCCACTGTGTATCCTCATAAATTACCATGGCATCAGGGCCGGCGATGGGCGGGGAGGGCGGGTTGTCAGTTGCCCCGGGCCCCATTCCTAAATGGGGCCCCCCTGCTGAGCTGCCCATGTGAAAAAGAGCTGGTGGTCACATCTAAGAAGAGCACAGACAGCACAGCAAGGAGCGCAGGTCCCTCGTCTCCCGCCCACTGTAGCCGGCAGAGTCCTTGTAGTGAGGAGCTGGGTGCTGCATCCATAGCACCGCCTCCACAGCAGTCAGGTAGACCTTGGTCCCGCCCCCTTCCTCTCTCTCTCTCACTGGAGGCCCTGTACTGTATCTATCTATCTACCTATCTATAATTATAGAAGAAAGGCAGCATTCTGACTTCAGTGAAACAAGGGGATTCCTTTATTCATCCAACACACAATGCTATTGAGTGTTTGGGTGAATGGGTCAATAAAGAAATCCACTTTTTTTCATTTTTACTTGCATTTTTAAATTTTGTTTTCATATTTCTTCCTATTCGTTATTTACTTTTTTACTTTGGATGCAGAAAACAAATTATGTACATGTCCCCAGGGCTGCCATCAGGAATTTCGGGGCCCCCTACAGGCAAATTTCGCGGACACCCCCCCCCTCCACCCCCCGTGCCCCCATCAGACCTCAGGTCGGCGTCTTGTGCCCCCATCAGACCTCAGGTCGGCGTCTTGTGCCCCATCAGACCTCAGGTCGGTGTCTTGTGCCCCCATCAGACCTCAGGTCGATGTCTTGTGCCCCCATCAGACCTCAGGTCGGCGTCTCGTGCCCCCATCAGACCTCAGATCAGGGTCTTCCCCTCCCCCCCATTGGACCTCAGGTTGGCATCTTGTGCCCCCATCAGACCTACATCCCCCAGGTTGCAATGCAGAAGTACAGAAGATCACCTTATTCAATAATGACCCAGAGCTGGAGATGAAAATACAAGCAAAATGACCCTTCAGACTGGGCTGGCTGGGGCAAGTTACTTACTGCACTGCGTTGCTGGGCTGCTGTTCGCTGCACCTGCCACTAAGATGGCGCCGCCTCAGTCTTCATCTCTCCCTTGGGCTTCAGCTGTCTCCTCCTCTGCTGGTGGCGGTGGGAAGGAGGAGACAGCTGAAGCGCGGCAAGGAGGTAGGCGGCACCCGCTGAGCCGCGGAGAAGACTGTGGCTGGGCACTGTTAAAGGGCAGTGGGGTGAGTGAGGACTCAGAGCCGGCATTAAAGCGGCTCAGTGGGACGGGACTCGGGAGGGAGCAGCAAAAATAAATCATTCTTTTTTTGCGGATCCGCAATTTGCAGACTGCAAAACACAACGTTCGTGTGAATGTAGCCTAATACAGCGCCCCATACCTCTTACATCCAGTATAATCCAGCGCCCCATACCTCTTACATCCAGTATAATACAGCCCCATACCTCTTACATCCAGTATAATACAGCGCCCCATACTTCGTACATCCAGTATAATACAGCCCCCCATACCTCTTACATCCAGTATAATACAGTGCCCCATACCTCTTACATCCAGTATAATACAGTCCCTCATACCTCTTACATCCAGTATAATACAGCGCCCCATACCTCATACATCCAGTATAATACAGCGCCCCATACCTCTTATATCCAGTATAATACAGCGCCCCATACCTCTTACATCCAGTATAATACAGCGCCCCATACCTCTTACATCCAGTACAATACAGCGCCCCATACCTCTTACATCCAGTATAATACAGCGCCCCATACCTCTTACATCCAGTACAATACAGCGCCCCATACCTCTTACATCCAGTATAATACAGCACCCCATACCTCTTACATCCAGTATAATACAGCCCCTCATACCTCTTACATCCAGTATAATACAGCGCCCCATACCTCATACATCCAGTATAATACAGCGCCCCATACCTCTTACATCCAGTATAATACAGTGCCCCATACCTCTTACATCCAGTATAATACAGCCCCTCATACCTCTTACATCCAGTATAATACAGCGCCCCATACCTCTTACATCCAGTATAATACAGCGCCCCATACCTCTTACATCCAGTATAATACAGAGCCCCATACCTCTTACATCCAGTATAATACAGCGCCCCATACCTCTTACATCCAGTATAATACAGCGCCTCATACCTCTTACATCCAGTATAATACAGCCCCATACCTCGTACATCCAGTATAATACAGCGCCCCTTACCTCTTACATCCAGTATAATACAGCGCCCCATACCTCTTACATCCAGTATAATACAGCCCCATACCTCTTACATCCAGTATAATACAGCGCCCCATACCTCTTACATCCAGTATAATACAGCGCCCCATACCTCGTACATCCAGTATAATACAGCGCCCCATACCTCGTACATTCAGTATAATACAGCACCTCATACCTCTTACATCCAGTATAATACAGCGCCCCATACCTCTTACATCCAGTATAATACAGCGCCTCATACCTCTTACATCCAGTATAAAAAAGCGCCCCATACCTCTTACATCCAGTATAATACAGCGCCCCATACCTCGTACATCCAGTATAATACAGCGCCCCTTACCTCTTACATCCAGTATAATACAGCGCCCCATACCTCTTACATCCAGTGTAATAATACAGCGCCCATACCTCTTACATCCAGTATAATACAGCGCCCCATACCTCTTACATCCAGTATAATACAGCGCCCCATACCTCTTACATCCAGTATAATACAGCACCTCATACCTCTTACATCCAGTATAATTACAGCGCCCCATACCTCTTACATCCAGTATAATACAGCGCCCCATACCTCTACATCCAGTATAATACAGCCCCATACCTCTTACATCCAGTATAATACAGCGCCCCATAACCTCTTACATCCAGTATAATACAGCGCCCCATCATACCTCTTACATCCAGTATAATACAGCGCCTCATACCTCTTACATCCAGTATAATACAGTCCCATACCTCTTACATCCAGTATAATACAGCGCCTCATACCTCTTACATCCAGTATAATACAGCCCCATACCTCTTACATCCAGTATAATACAGCGCCCCATACCTCTTACATCCAGTATAATACAGCCCCTCATACCTCTTACATCCAGTATAATACAGCACCATACCTCTTACATCCAGTATAATACAGCGCCCCATACCTCTTACATACAGTATAATACAGCGCCCCATACCTCTTACATCCAGTATAATACAGCGCCCCATACCTCGTACATCCAGTATAATACAGCGCCCCATACCTCATACATCCAGTATAATACAGCCCCTCATACCTCTTACATCCAGTATAATACAGCGCCCCATACCTCTTACATCCAGTATAATACAGCGCCCCATACCTCTTACATCCAGTATAAAAAAGCGCCCCATACATCTTACATCCAGTATAATACAGCGCCCCATACCTCGTACATCCAGTATAATACAGCGCCCCTTACCTCTTACATCCAGTATAATACAGCGCCCCATACCTCTTACATCCAGTGTAATACAGCGCCCCATACCTCTTACATCCAGTATAATACAGCGCCCCATACCTCTTACATCCAGTATAATACAGCGCCCCATACCTCTTACATCCAGTATAATACAGCGCCTCATACCTCTTACATCCAGTATAATACAGCGCCCCATACCTCTTACATCCAGTATAATACAGCGCCCCCATACCTCTTACATCCAGTATAATACAGCGCCTCATACCTCTTACATCCAGTATAATACAGCGCCCCATACCTCTTACATCCAGTATAATACAGCGCCCCATACCTCTTACATCCAGTATAATACAGCGCCCCATACCTCTTACATCCAGTATAATACAGCGCCCCATACCTCTTACATCCAGTATAATACAGCCTCATACCTCTTACATCCAGTATAATACAGCGCCCCATACCTCTTACATCCAGTATAATACAGCCCCATACCTCTTACATCCAGTATAATACAGCGCCCCATACCTCTTACATCCAGTATAATACAGCGCCCCATACCTCTTACATCCAGTATAATACAGCGCCCCATACCTCTTACATCCAGTATAATACAGCGCCCCATACCTCTTACATCCAGTATAATACAGCCCCTCATACCTCTTACATCCAGTATAATACAGCGCCCCATACCTCGTACATCCAGTGACGTCTCCTCGGATGTAGATCTTCTCTTTCCTCATCTTCTCCTTCTCTTCAGACCAGACGCCATTTTTCAGCCATTTCTCATCTCTGCAGTTTGACAGAAAAAAATCTTAGTTTACTACTAAGTTTACTAGTTTACTACCCCCCAATAATGTGCCAGAAGTGCCCCCAAAATTTCACCCCAATAATGTGCCAGTAGTCCCCACCCATAGATGCCCCCCAAATTATGTGCCAGTAAGAACACCCCAATAATGCACCATAAGTTCCCCCCATTGATTCCCCCCCAAAATCATGTGCCAGTAAAGTGTCCCACCCCCATAGATGCCCCCCAAATTATTTTCCAGTATGAAATGCCCCCCAAATTATGTGCCGGTAAGAAATGCCCCCAGTGCCCCCATGTGCCAGTAAGAAATGCCCCCAGTGTCAGTAAAAATGCCCCCCAGTGCCCCCATGTGCCATTAAGAAATGCTCCCAGTGCTCCCGTGCCATTAAGAAATGCCCCCAAGTGCCCCCATGTGCCAGTAAAAATGCCCCCATGTGCCAGTAAAAATGCCCCCAGTGCCCCCATGTGCCAGTGAAAATGCCCCCATTTCCCCCATGTGCCAGTGAAAATGCCCCTAGTGCCCCCATGTGCCAGTAAAAATGCGCCCCGTGCCCCCATGTGCCAGTAAAAATACCCCCAGTGCCCCCATGTCCCTGTAAAAATGCCCCCAGTGCCCCCATGTGCCAGTAAAAAAGCCCTCAGTGCCCCCATGTGCCAGTAAAAATGCCCCCAGTGCCCCCATGTGCCAGTGAAAATGACCTCAGTGCCCCCATGTGCCAGTAAAAATGCCCCCAGTGCCCCCAATAAAGCTCCGGTCCGCAACTTCAGCAATAAAAAAAAAAACAAAACCCTTATACTTACCTCCATCAGGCTGGCAGCAATGCGATGCAGGCCTCTTCCGGCCTGTGTCCCGCGCTGTACGGCCTAGTGCCTGCAGCCTATCAGAGGAACGGGCAGGGGAGACGCCTCTCCCTCCCCTGCCCCGCAGTACAGGCATCTGTATCGCCGTCCTGAGGACGGCGATATAGATGACTATGGAGATGAGCGCTTCCACAATGGAAGCGCTCATCTCCCTCTGCAGGGCCGCGCCGGACCTTGCCTAATTTGCGGTGCGGCCCTGCAAGTGGCAAGGGGGGCCCTCCTAGCTTAGGGGCCCGGTCGCAACTGTGACCCCTATAGCTACGCCCCTGCCGAGAAGCTCAGGGCCCCTGCACATGCCCGGGTTTGCCGGGTGCTAATACCGGCCCTGTGCCCGGGCCCCCCACAGCAGGTTCTGCGCCCGGGCCCCCCACAGCAGGTTCTGCTGTACCCCCCTGATGGCGGCCCTGCATGTCCCTGCTGTCTCCATATACAGAGCACTGGTAACAGTGAATATTTTCAGGTGTTTTCTGATTATTTAAGAGGGTTAAGCAAGTCTCCTGGGCACACTTGCTAAGGTAAGCACACTTAAGGCTCATGCACACAAACGTGTGCCAGCCGTTCCGTGCGTAGGGGGCCGCAAATTGTGACTTATGACTAAGGATGCGATATCATCCGAAACGCGTCAATACAGCTAAGTGAGTGTCGTATGTCCATCCATGTATCTGGATTTTTTCAATAAAGGCTCTTGAATTTTATTCAACTATGCTGGATCCTCTGTAATTGCTTCAAGTTGGTTATGGTCTGAACCTGTCCGTGTACGGTAGTGCTTTGCCAAGGGTGAGCTGGAGGCGCTTTTATTTTCCCTGATAAAAACCACTGCCATCACTTTTCTCTGTGCATATCGCTTGTCAACATTTATAATACATATTGGGGGTTATTTACAAAAGCTGGCTTTTTAGGTCTTTGTTTCCCCTCCCCGCTCTGCTGGAGGATTTGCCTAATTGATAAAGAGGAATGGTCATTATATATATATGTACATACACATTTCTGTTGTTTCTCTGTCTTATGGCCAAGCAACTCGATCAATCTGCACCAAATTGGCATATAGGTAAATCAAGTGCTTAGAAAAGTTTTAGACCAGGTTTCAGCTCGATAGGAAAATTTCACAAAAAAAGCAAATATGGCACCATCAAATAAGCCAATACAAGCTCACAGGTCCTTCACTGCTGCGTTCGTTGGTGTCATGTACGAGAAACCTGGACTCCTATGGACTGGAACGGTATCGTCTTTAGAGATTAATCCAGGTTCTGTTTGGTATCCAATGGTGGTCAGGTTTGAGTTTGGAGGCCTCGTGGTGATCGCTTCAATTTCAGTCCTGCCTTTTCAGTGGAGTGATACACTGTCCTAACTGCTGGTGTGACGATCTGAGGAGCCATCGCATAAGACAGTCAGTCAGTTCAGCAGAAAAATACTCACCCACACACAGCAAGTTTCCCAGGAAAGTCTCCACCAGATGGCAACACTTTCTTGGCTGCCCAGTCACCAGATTTATCACCGATCGAGGATTTATGGGACCAGCTAAAACCCCAGCTTCCTGTGAAGGATCTACAGGCTGATCTGCAACATCTGTGGGCAAATGTGCTGCAGGATATCATACATGGGGGGACCATTAGAGATGAGCGAATCATTCAAAATTTGCTTTGCCGAATATTTGCTGAATTTCTGACAAGATTCGTATTTAAACAAACTTATTTGTCGAATCTACGTTAAAAAAATACACGTTTTTTGCGAACATTCCTGCCCAAATTATGTGCGTACAGTCAGCTTAGTTAAAAGTACGCAATGCGCGATTTACCAATGGAACGCACGAGAAGTGAAACCGGAAGTGCGGGTGACGTACTTCCGGTTCAGACGCAATGTGCCTTCTGACTGCCATCAGGTGTGCTTGGGTGTGCGTTCCAGGTATTCTACCTCACACCTGGACTTACCTGGTAAGTAATATCCACTGCCACCAATTGGAGTGTGTATTGTATATAGGGTATTTTTGTTGGAGGTGGGGTGTATTTAAAGTGGGATATGTGGTCAGTACTTTGCTGATCATGCCACTGACTGGAGTACCCGTATCAATACATGGAGTATCAACATATGGACGTGGTGACCGTGAGCAAATCTGTTATGTGACAACCAGTTTTATTTTGTATATATTTGCACTCTGGCTTTAGTGTGATAAGTACCTTGATTTATTTGTAGGTCTATCCTAAATATATTGACACTTTGCCCGTGTGTTAGTAGTGACTGGTTTTAAGGTTTACACGATTTGTTCTCTATACATTCTGACACATCTCCAGCGATGTACCATTGTGATCAATTAAGTTGGTCCTCTGATGAACCCTCTGGTATTTGAGGGGGAAACGCGTTGGGACGGAACGTGGGTACATTATATCCTGAGTTGAGGGATTACTGCAGGAATAGGAACGTGGACAGAGTGCGTCTACCATTGAGTCGTATCTCTGGGCTGAGACTAGCACAGGGCCCTTGGCTAGGGTCAGCCAGGTACCCTGCCTTCCTTTGTGATTCCACTTTAAAGATTTTCTTGTGGTTTTTCTGCTCTCAGGATTATAGACCCTCTACTTATTATCTACATGTGTATGTTTCATTTAATCTATAAGTGTTTGTCTTATCAACAACCCTAATGGAAGTTGTTTTAATAGTAAATCATCAAAAGGTAATTTTAGGTGTTGTTTTCTGTGAGCTGATTTAATTGACAATACCTGTTGTGGGATAGTCTATTGCTTTACCTGCATTTGTAACTGATACGCAATACCTAAGCATTAGCGTACAAAAGTGCATACGAATCCTTAGCTTACTATTGACGAGCGATTGCGTCATACGCACGAGGCTAGGCCGCGTCAGACAATCTTTATCTAGTCCATATGAACTAGAAAAATAAGGTGCTCACTGCTGCTAGCTATCAATAAGTGAATTATTTACTAAAAACACAGTACAATAAACGCATAATAGAACACATTGCAGTACCAGAAAAAGAATACACAGAATGGGCTAAAGTGCTGAACCATTAAAAACAGTGTAGCTAAAATACAGCAAAGACATAAGTATGCAAACCTTTTAGTGCAATCAATTTCACATTTGCAAGCATAAAAGGCTCAGATATACGTTTGAGTCTCTCCTTATGGCTCCTAGTTGGCATGATAAAACACTGTCTGTCTGGAACACATATTCCAAAATTCAATTGTAATCCACGTGAGGTAAAATTGTAATCCAAACAGGTAATGTGTAATCCACATGGATAATAGAGAATAGCAGCAAATAGAGAACCTTTTTGGAAAAGGGGGCTCCCAAATAACCTGAGAAGGGGGTAAAAAGAAAAATAGGCGCACTTCGGCACAACAGGGAAATTTCTGCAGAATGGGGGGGAGTCCTGACAGCCATGCCCATCTGGGTGAGAGTCAAACGGGGGCAACAGAAACTAAACAAAAACAACTGCCAACTAGCATCTCACCCATCAGGTGCAGTCCATGGTGTGGCTCCCATAGGTCCTCCTGCAGTGTCCTTGACACTGCCAGTAGTTGGGTTCCTCATATGAGGGACCTGAAGTCCTCCTCACTCGAGCTGCTGCTGAAGCTCATCAGAGAATGCTCCTGCCTCTTGTAGGCCATGCTCTCTGCGGTGGTGGAACTCCAGTGCCCTCTTCTTCCTGAAGTTGGACTTGACCGGGTCCGTGTGGTGGTGACACACGCTGCAGCCATTTTGGCTTTTCCGGATGCTCCTGCCGGGACAGCAGGGGTAAGGACTTCCGGCTGTAGCGGTTCCAGAAAGGTTGCATCCAGGAAAGAAGCCCCAGCTTCCCTGGCTGCTGCTGGCTTCATCTTCCACGGCAGCTGGTATTGGTGGATGACCGTGGATTGGAAGGTGAAAGATAACATGGTCAGCTGACCCAGCTATAAGGACTGTGGTGGTGGTGGTGCTGGCAGTCCAGGAATCAGAGGCTCCGGCTGAGGCTGTGGCTTTTCCCTGAACCAGAGGACGCCATCTGGGAACTCCTGCAGGCAGCGCAAGCATCCTGGACCTGGTGGTTCATCTGGCCACACTTCTAGTTCCGTTGTAGGCACCAGAGACTTTGAAAGGAGGGTAACCCCGGTCGCAAATGGGCCTTTCAGGGAAGCCATGGGGGTGTACTCAACCTGATCCCCCACGTACAGCCTATGCCGATGTTGTGGCAGGTACGGCCGTTTCACCGACCTTCGGCCCATCAAAATATTCCATTCCATCCTCATCATCCTGTAGGAAGCCAGACCCTCTCCCAACCGAAAACCAAATCAAAGTTCCCTTTCTCCGTTCCAATGAAGGATCTCCCGGCCTAGGGTGGTCGAATACCTGTATGACCCAGTCCTCCACTGCGGTTTTATAGTCCCAGAGGGTCTGTGCATGGGCTGTCACAGAGGTGGAACAATTGGGTTCTGGTGTATGGAAGGGGTGGATCTCCTCCTGGGCGGCGAAGTGGACGCTCCAGCCGCCTCCGCCGCACGAGACGAAGCAGACGTTCCAGCTGCATGAGCCAAAACCAGACGTTCCAGCCGCAGGAGCCAAAGCAGACGTTCCAGCTGCAGGAGCCAAAGCAAACATTCCAGCCACACGAGCCAAAGCAGATGGTCCAGCCACAGGAGCCAAAGTAGACGCTCCAGCCGCACAAGCCAGAGCAGACGCTCCAGCCGCCTCACGAGTCGCAGCAACAGCAACCTCAACAGGTGGTAAGGAAGACACAGGCACTGAAGCTGGGTTTCTCTTGGAGACTTGTGACTCCCTGATGTCTTGAGCGGGTGGTGGTTCAGGTAAGTCGTCTCCAAAATACATCTTGTTCCAATTGGGATGCAGCTGTTTTTTAGCCATGATGCTTGCCTCTTGCTCTGAGGTCAGCGCTGGTCTAAACTGGTTCAGACTTCAGAAGAGGGTGGAGCACTGAGGGAGGAGTCTTCACTCCCTATACGTGCAAAACAGTTAGATCCCGGTGGGCCAGGCTGTTTTTTTCCAGTTCTCAGGGGGGCGTATCTTCACTTTCCCGCTCTTGCGTGGGCATATTGTCATTGTTCCGCCTCACGCAGAATGCGTACGTTTCTTACGTTTCATACATATCGTTAGCGTTTAAAATTTTGCAAAGATTTCCAAGATTCGATACGAATCTACGAAGCGGCGAATAGATTCGCTCATCTCTAGTGACCATATTTTGATTTAAAAAAAAAAAAAAGGCCACAGAGCACCCTCACAAGCCCCCAGCATCAATTTAGAGTAACTCTACTTTCTAACAAAGTGAATTACAGGTGACGTCTCCATGGATTTGCATTCTTCACTTTCTTTCTCTTCTCCATTTGGTCCAGACCATGCATGCACAGACATCTTTCGCCAGGGCTGCACAACCCCCTCTGCCTCGCCAGTATTAATAAATGGCACACTGTAGATAGGGCCTGTTACAGGTTTTACATTAGGGCCCAGGAGATTAGGTTACACCTTTGACTTCATTTCTTCTGCAGTCCATCCCCAGCCTCTATGGAACCCCATATACAGCTGCCCCTTTAACACTGCCATCCTATTCAATTTACCAATTGAATAATTCACCAATACTGTGCCCGCCGCTGCCCTGAAAATACTGTACTGCCAAACTAAAAGTGCTATAGGGTGCAGCTAAAGAACTAGAAATGATGGGGCCCTATGCAAACCAGACCACAAAATAAATACACCCCAGATTATCCTCAAATTCACACAAGTCCCAAATTCATGTGGTTCCCTATGACCTCTATCCCTCCATCCCTTAAATCAAACCTCAAAACAGAACCCAAATTCATAGCTCCTATAAACATCACTCCTCCATCCCTTACATCAGACTCCAAAGTCATGACCCCCATATAACATCCTCCTCCATCAATCAGACCTCAGATCAGACCCCCAAAGTCATGGCCCCTATAAGACTCCTCCTCCATCAAGCAGACCTCAGATCAGACCCCAAAGTCATGGCTTCCTTCAATACTTCCCCACTCCATCAATCAGACGTCAGATCAGACCCCAAAGTCATGGCCCCCTATAATACTTCCCCACTCCATCAATCAGACGTCAGATCAGACCCCAAAGTCATGGCCCCCTATAACACTTCCCCACTCCATCAATCAGACGTCAGATCAGACCCCAAAGTCATGGCCCCCTATAACACTTCCCCACTCCATTAATCAGACATCAGATCAGACCCCAAAGTCATTGCTTCCTATAATACTTCCCCACTCCATTAATCAGACTTCAGATCAGACCCCAAAGTAACGGCCCCTTATAACACACCCTCCATCAATCAGACCCCAAAGTAATGGCCTCTCTCCCTCCCCCCATCCATCCCATAAATCAGACCTCAGTTCAGACAAAAATTAATAAATAAAACTTACCTTTCCTGGTCCAGAAGGCGTCTGCACTTTGGAGATCCGGTGTGCGCCTCTTGCAACTCTGTAATGACCTCTCATTGTGAGGTCACAGTGCGCACTTGTTCACTCTACGTTCTCCTGCACAGTGCGGCACCTGGAGCAGAAGACCATGGAGTGGTGAGTAATAACAGCCCTAGCAGCGCTACACTCACCACTCCCCAACCTCCTATACAAAGTCAATGAGTGCACCCCCACTTGAGAACCCTGGACATTCCTGGTCATTTAAAAAAATCCCAGCTGGACTAAAATTTTTAGGTCACAAAAAGAGGACATGTCTGGGGAAAAGAGGAAGTATGGTCACCCTAACCTTACGGAACCTGTATGCCTGAATGCGCAAGCCTGTCTCATGTTGTATCCAGGCTAGAGGAGGCCCGACAGCGTCCTAGAGTCTACTTTCAATTGTACAATTCCTCAATAAACATATCCTTTCGCTCTAATAATGTAATAACTTATATACATCATCTTTACATTTGGACATATAAAGTTTCATTTGATTCCAACAACTTCTAGGTGTTATTTTTTTGTATTTTTTGGGGAGTATATATATATATATATATATATATATATATATACATATATTCCTAGAAATACATGAGACATATCACTGAGACAATCACACACATAATTTGCACAGCACATGGGTAGGGTAGCAGTGAGGGCTCCTGTGTACTTGTCCTGCAGAGGAGAGCAGGTATTTCTGGCAGGGCTCCCATGAAAATAGTTTTTCTGTGATTTTGTGGATATGAGCGCAGGCAGACAGAGTGCTTTTCATGCTGACTGTTAGGGTTTGCTGTTAAATCAGCGGGGAGGAGCCAAGTGTGGGAGGGACGATGGGGAGTATAGTCTGAAAAAATCAAGGAAGTTGGTTTTACTACTTCCATACAAGCAGAGTATGAATCAGGGGCAGAAAGCTGCACATACACCATCTTAGGAAACATAGTCTACACATCGCAGGGGAAGAAAGCCTTTCACAACGTCTACACTGGGTCTAAAAGAGGAAATCAGAAGGATCCGCGCTGTATCAATCTCCTGTGAAGTTTCTCCAGCAGAAGGTATGTCAGCCTGTGGTTACTCATTCTCTTTGTGAAGCTTGCCCACTTACCATGCAGCGTTGAGTCATCCACAAAGTCTTCATGAGATTCCTTGAGTTCCCCTGGTCTTGCTTCCCGAAATTCACTTCTGAGGGAGATTTTCCACCATCGCATAATAACCTTGCAGCCGGAATGAGAATGAGACATCTATAAGACGCAACTTCCTATTATTGATGCTTCTGAGCTATATAGAAGACCCCCCGGCCTAATAAATCCTTCTACGGCTAGGAGGGGGCTTAGGGTCACTATCTCTAGTCACTTCTTATACAGACAGTAAGTAGATGTGCTCACATCTTCATATATTCCCAAGAGATCTAAGGTGATGTTCACACATTGCGGCTTTCTCATTGGATTTAATTTAGCAGGTGTGAGCTATTCTTAGGGTATAACTGCATGGCACGGTCGTGTCGTGGTTGCGCCGTGTGGTCATACCCTATGGGACGTATGCACTACAGATTTGCCACCATGGATTTTTGTGCATCAAATATGCACCATTTTACAATAGCAGGAAAGTTTTAAGAAATCTCATCTACACGCTGTGAAAAAAAAATTATTTACATTCGATGTGGATTGTAAAACTGCTTCATGTCAATTTGTGCTGTGGATTTCCACCACGGATTTCACCCTTTGCAATGCATTGGGTGAAATCTTCATCACAATCAGTGACCGATCTGCGTGTAGCACAGGCTAATTTTCCTGCGGTATGGTCGCACATACCTTAAATCGAGGATCAGCAACCTCCGGCACTCCAGCTGTTCTGAAACTACAACTCCCAGAATCCACCTTTCACTTCTATGGGAGTTAAAAGAACAGCCAAATAAGTGGGCATGCTGGGAGTTGTAGTTTCACAGAAGCTCGAGTGCAGAAGGTTGTTGATCCCGGCCTTAAAGGGGTATTCCCATCTCACAAATGTAGTTTGTATAATTAGATATAGCCATACCAATATTATTACTAATAGAATGTATTTATATAAAATGTACCGTTTAGAAGATTTCCCTATTTGTATATCCATTGTCCCACACACATCAGTCAGGCCGTTGCCCCTGGTTACGACCACCGCAGCCATGTAGTAGTGGTGGTCGGCTTGCTCCTTTTCAAACCTGCTCTGAGGTAATTGCTGTATTGTGAACGCACATTACATGATCATGCGGAGACACATCTTAGGGTTGTAGCATTTTTTGTCTGCGCTTCCAAAACGCAGAGAAACGGATCCTGTTCCAAGATCAATTCATCTCTATGGAGCAGGATCTGTTTATAAAGTCTGCGTTTTGGACGGATCCTGACTATTGCGTTTTGAACTGGTAGCGTCCAAAACGTAGATGTGAAAGTACCCTAAGATGTGTCTCCGCATGCTCATGTAATGTGCGTTCACAATACAGCAGTTACCTCAGAGCGGGTTAGAACAGGAGCAAGCCGGCCACCACTACTACATGGCCACGGTGGCCGTAACCAGGGGCAACGGCCTGACTGATTTGTGTGGGACAATGGATATACAAATAGGTAAATCTTCTAAACGGTACATTTTATATAAATACATTCTATTAGTAATAATATTGGTATGGCTATATCTAACTATACAAACTACATTTGTGAGATGGGAATACCCCTTTAAATGATGCAGATTGTCAACAGCAGCAAAATGGATGAGACTCTCACAAATCTCCAGGGAATCCGCACATCACTTGACATTCTGTACAGATTTCAAGGGTACGGCCACACGTAGCGGATTTTCTGCAGTGGAATTGCTAAGGCCACCTGCACACGAATACACCCATTTTTTTCCGTGTGGAAAATACGCAGGGTAGTACAGCACCAGCAAAGTGTATGAGATTACACAAATGTCATGTACACTTTGCAGATTTTTTTCTGCGTGGAAATTGACCTGCTTTGTGGATTTAGCTACAGATTTCACCCTCTTCAAATGAAGGGTGAGATCTGCGGCAAAACGCCATCTAATCTGCACCAAAGACAAATCAACACGGATCTTCTGCGCACTCACCTGCACCCGGGTGCAGGTACCCTAAGGCCTCTTTCACACAAGCGAGTTTTCCGTGCTGGTGCAATGCGTGACATGAACACATAGCACCCGCACTGAATCCTGACCCATTCATTTCAATAGGTCTGTGTACATGAGTGGTTTTTTCATGCATCAGTTCTGCGCTGAGAATTCACAACATGTTCTATATTCTGCGTTTTTCACGCAGCCCTGGCCCCTTAGAAGTGAATGGGGCTTCAGTGAAAAACACATTGCATCGGGAAGCAAATGCGGATACAATGCGTTTTTCACTGATGGTTACTAAGAGATGTTGTTTGTAAACCTTCAGTTTTTTATCGCGCGCATGAAAAACGCATTACACCCGCGATGAAAAAAACTGAACAACTGAACGCAATCAAAACTGACTAAACTTGCTTACAAAATGGTGCGAGTTTCACTGAACGCATCTGGACCTAATTCGTGACGCTCGTGTGAAAGAGGCCAGTGTCAGTGTCATCCAATACATTCCACAACTGTGAGGGTTACGTAGCATCATACATAAATATAATCCTATGTGACCCCGGCAGTGCTGGGAGGTCAGTACAGGTGCTGCCGATGCGAGTCCGCAGCGTGACTCCTGCTCGTCTAAAAGGATCCTGTTTTGTTTTTTTCTGTTCTTCTGACGGATCTGATGAAGTGAACTCTCCCTTAGGGCTCATGCACACGACTGTATTTTCTTTCAGTGTCCGTTCGTTTGGTTTTTTTTGCGGACTGTATACGGAACCATTCGTTTCAATGGTTCTGCAAAAAAAACAGAAGTTACTCCGTATGTATTCTGTTTCCATATGTTCGTTCCGCAAAAGAATAGAACATGCCCTATTATTGTATAGGACTGTTCTATTAGGGACCAGCTGTTCCGCTCCACAAAATACTGAATGCACACAGACGTCATCCGTTTTGCTTTTGGGTCCGTTTTTGCAACCGCAAAATACATACGGTTGTGTGCATGAGCCCTTACTTGCAGATTTTAACGCAAATCTTTCCCGGATCTGCACTGAAAATCCGCACAAACAATTGACATGATGCGGATTTCAAAATTCACACTGCAGGCCAATTTCCACACCATGTAGGTGCAACTTTGAAAATCTCATCCACTTAGCTGGTACTGTGTTACACTACGGATTTTCTGCACAAAAGTCCACTGTAGTAAGCATCGCGTGCATATACCCTAAGGCTACTGCACACGGGTGCAGGTTTTAAAACAGAAAATCTGCATGATTTCTCATGTGGATTTCTGTGCATTTCCGCACTAAAAACCACATGTTATTTTTTTCTCGCTTCCAGATTTAAAGGGTTTCTATCACCAGTTTTTTCGGTATGAATCAGGCTGACATTAGAGATGTGCTAATGTCACCTGATTCCAAATATATATCTGTTTTATTTACTGGTGCCCCCATTTTTATGTAAAATGAACTTTTATTTTATGCTAATAAGGCTCCTAGGTGCAAGGGGC
Source organism: Rhinella marina (assembly GCA_900303285.1). NCBI lineage: Eukaryota > Metazoa > Chordata > Amphibia > Anura > Bufonidae > Rhinella > Rhinella marina. The sequence continues at coordinate 416,233 of ONZH01015602.1, read as the reverse complement.
GTTACCTCTGCTCCTAGAGGCTCTGTTGATTTGACAGGACCAGGCAGAGAAGAAACACTCAGTTCACCATAGATTTTAAGGACCTTCAATGATGTCATGACCATGTGATCAGTCACATGATTAGGATCACACAAACAGCCTGTCTCCTCCTAAACCATGTGACTGATCACATGGTCATGACATCATTGAAGGTCCTTAAAATCTGTGGTGAACTGAGTGTTTCTTCTCTGCCTGGTCCTGTCAATCAACAGAGCCTCTAGGAGCAGAGGTAACGCCCCTTGCACCTAGAGGCCTTATTAGCATAAAATAAAAGTTCATTTTATATAAAAATGGGGGCACCAGTAAATAAAACAGATATATATTTGGAATCAGGTGACATTAGCACATCTCTAATGTCAGCCTGATTCATACCGAAAAAACTGGTGACAGAAACCCTTTAAGCTTGTTCAGATGCCATGGTCAAGGGGTTAAATCCGCACCACAGGTCAATTTGCATTGCAAATATTCTTCATAACACGGGTGACATTTCTTAAAATCTCATCCTCTTTGCTGTTACCATGCACATTTGGCACATGAACATCCGCAGGGTACCCTGAATATATCCTACATGGCAATTTATGTTTCGGGTATCTGCCGTGGATTTAACCCTTTGCAAAGCAGAGGGAGCTTAGGAAAGGTGATGAATCTCCTTAAAGAGACAACTCCTGTATGGAGACTTAGGCCTCTCACACACGACCATGGAACACGGTCCGGTACGGGCCATGAAAGCCCGGACCGTGCTCCCTCTGAGGACGGGAGCGCACGGGGTCATTGGTTGCTATGACGCCGTGCGCATCCTGAGGCCGCCGCTGTACAGTGAAACTCAGAGGGAGCACGGTTCGGGCTTTCACGGCCCGTACCGGACCGTGTTCGACGGTCGTGTGTGAGAGGCCTTATTGGCAATGCTCCATCGGAAACGAATATGGAAAGAGGCATCTTGGGAGATACCTCTATGAAAAGCAGAGGGGCAAATCTGCGGCGTTTCCACATTAGATTACTGGCAAATCCGTTGTGGATTTTCCACTGCAGAAAATTCACAGCAGACTTGCGACGGCCATACCCTGGAAAAAAAAATTCCAAATATAAGATGAAAGCCTGACAGACTGGTGAGTATAGGCAACAAGTTCTTCATTTACATCTGATGTATCAGCAGATTCTGGACGCTGTCATAAGTCCACCACCTCTTATGAAACAAGTTAGGGCTCTGTCACACGAGCAGATACCGTCCGTGGAATCCGCTGCGTGTAGGAGAGCCAACCCCTGTTCCGGACAGCATGATTGATAATGCTCTGTGCCTCTCTGTGATCTTTTTACTACAAAATCATAGTGACTTTATCTCACTGTGATTTTGTAGTAAAAAGATCACAGAGAGGCACGGAGCATTATTAATCATGTTAATGGTCCGTGTCTCTGCTGTCCGGAACGGGGCTTGGCTCCCTGTCATGTAGCGGATTCCACGGACGGCATTCGCTTGTGTGAAAGAGCCCTTACCGGAATTATACCTGTGCCATACCCATCCATACTGCACCATGTGGAAAAGATTTGGCCTGACAGAAATGAGTATGATATAATAAATCTATGCGGCAGACGCGGCTATATATGTGGGCTCATGCCCACGGTCGTAGTTTCTGTCCGAATCCGATCCATGTGAGTGACCCCTTAGCAATACCTGCATACTATCCCCGAATCTTAGAGACCCTCCAGGCTCCCAGACCAGTAAGCCTTCCGGTCAAGTTCACTGGTGGCCTAGTGATGCTGGTACAGACCGCAATTCATCCATGCTACCTGCACAGTAGTATGTGTATATTTAGGCCCGAGGATGCATGTGCAAGTGGCGCAGAAAGACCCTGAACCATTAGAGGGGTTTTCATATTGATGGCCTATTCCAGGGCTGGCCAACCTGAGGCTCTCCAGCTGTTGTAAAACTACAACTCCCACCATGCCCTGCTGTAGGATGATAGCTGTAGGCAGACTGGGCATGCTGGGAGTTGTAGTTTTGCAACAGCTGGAGAGCCTCAGGTTGGCCAGCCCTGGCCTATCCTGTCCAACTCCCGGTACCCCATCTGAACAGCTGTTTGAAGGGGTTTCTGGGATTTAACTACTGATGACCTATCGTCGGGATAAGTTATCAGTACCTGATTGGTGGAGGTCCAACACCTGGGACCCCCACCGATCAGCTGTTTGAGAAGGTACCGGTGCCCCTGTGAGCACCGCTACCCTCTCGCAGCTTACCAAGAACAGCGCCGTACTTTGTATAGCAGCTGTGCTTGATATCGTGCTCAGCCCCTTTCACTTCAATGGGGATGAGCCGCTCCTAGGCCATGTGACCGATGAATGTGATGTCACTGGCCTAGGAAAAGCTGATAGAAGGCCGTGGCGGTCACAGGAGCGTCGGTGCCTTCTCAAACAGCTGATCGGCGGGGGTCCCCACTGATCAGATACTGATGACATCTCCTCAGGATAGGTCATCAGTAGTTAACTCCCAGAAAACCCCTTTAAGTGATCACAGTAGCTTGGGTGAGCTCTGTGGCCTCCTCACAGGTTAGGCCGGGTTCACATCAACATTTAGTTTTCCGTTCTTCTGATCCATCAGAAGAACAGAAAACAAAAAAAAAACTGATCCTGTATTTTAAAGGGGTTCTCCGGGCTGTCCTATATTGCAGATGGTCATCAATATCAGATGGGCAGGGATCTGACACCCGGCACTCCCGCCAATCAGCTGTATGAGGAGACTGCGTGCGTGCTGTCTCCCTTCCTGTCCGCTGCTGCTGTCCCATACAAGAACAAGAAGAGAGATGTGAGACCGGACGTGCACACTGCACGCACCATCTCCTCATACAGCTGATCAGTGGGGGTCCCAGGTGTCAGACCCCCGCAGATCTGATATTGATGACCAATACTGAGGATAGCTCATCAATATATGAGACCTCAGAGAACCCCTTTAAGCATCAGTTATCTACATTTTGCATCTGTTTTCGCCATTTCCATTATTTTAGGCTAGTTTCATACTAGCGTTGTTAGATGCGGCTGGGAAAAGCCTGATGGGTCTCTCTGCAGCTGGCGTTGCTGGAAGCCGCTATGTTCCCCTCCGGCGCCATTAAACTATAATGGAGACCAGCGGAGATCCAGCTGAGAATTGGCCGGAGGAAACCGCTTCTGGCAATGCCGGATGCAGAGAGACCTGTCAGGCTGTTCCCTGCTGGATCCCACAACGCTTGTGTGAAACTAGCCTTAGAAGGAAGAAAAAAAAACCACAAAGTATTTTTTTTTTCCCATCTAAAATAATGTAGCTCAGAAATGGCTAAAATGAACGCAAAACGTGCATACTGGATGCTTAAAATACAGAATCACAAGGACGGAAAACTAAATGGTGAGGTGAACCTGGCCATCCCAAGCAGGGGTCCGTACACTGGATAGCGGCTGTGCTTGGTATCGCGCTCAGCCCCATTCACTTGAATGGAACTGATCTGCACCTAGGCCATATGACTGAGGAACGCAAAGTCATTTGACGCAGGAAGAGGCCGCGAGGCTCATGGAGTGCTGCAGTCTCTTTTAACAACTGATTGACGGGGGTGCCCGGAGTCTAACCTCCACCCATCTCATATTAACGACCTATCCTTAGGATAGGCCATCAATATCAAAATCCCAGAGAACCCCTTTAATGGCGTCTTCACCACTTTATGTATGAAAACGGACGTGTGGCTGCTATAGGGCACTGTGGACATTAGATTGAGAGCCTGTTGTATCGGCACGTCATGGTTATGGCTGATCACCCTTCTTGCCCGATGTCTGCTTCTTGTACGTCATCAAATGGATCCAGTGCTGCATCACGTGTAGAGGCAGCGTAAGGGGAGTCTGTCAGGAGCTGTCAGCAGTTGTGTTGGTGCATAACTGCTGACAGACATAGGTAGGGGCAGGAGGTAATACAGGCCCTGGCCTATGTCTATCAGCAGTTCTGCACTGACTAAACTGCTGACAGACTCCTTTAATGGTTGGACATCATTAAAGCCATTAGCCACCGCAATGTCCACATAGAAGAACCGCTACAGCTTATGTTCATAAGTATTCTTAGCTGTAGACATATTACTTATATTATTTCTATTTTTTTCCTAAAAACATGGAAGTGGGAAACTGTGTTAAAGGGTTTTTTTTCAGGCTCCTAAGGCTAGGTCATTAATACTAGATTGGTGAGCGTCGGACTTAATCACCCCAAGGGATCAGCTTCCCTCGGATGCTGGAACTAGCACTGTGAATGGAACAGGAAGCACAGCGCCGTTCAAAGTGTAGTGGCCGTACTGGGTACTGCAGCTCATATCCCATTCACTTCTGTGGTAGCTGAGCTGCAGTACCCAGAATGGCCACTAAACTTTGAACGGCGCTTCATTCACAGCGCTAGTTTCAGCATCATAAGGGAAAGAACAGCTGAAAGTGGAGGTGCTCAGTGTTTGACCTGAGGATCTGTAATCAATATCAGGAGCCTGGAGACCCCCTTTGAGCTTTGGGGTATAAGGCAAGTTATGTGCACTGGCCCCTCTGCATACTGAACCCTCCTCCATTAGGAGCTGCGGTACATTTCTATAGCAGGAGGGATTATTTTCTGGGCTGTGCGACTTTCTTGTGCGGTTAGATAAGACGAGGGCCCCACGCCTGCTGCTTGATGCAATTGCTACCTCAGCAATATTCATGCACTATGGTCTGCATGGGACACAAGAGTAGGAAATACCCAAGATGTCCGCCCTGAGGAGAGGGGTGTCACCGGGTCTCCTCCGGGACAGGGATCCGTTAGGTTTCCCCAGAATTTCCTGTGCACTTAGTTGCGATACTTCTCGGCTCCCCCGCAGTCCCCTCCTCTCTCCCCGCCCTCGGGATGGCTGACACTGGCTTCCCTATACACGCACGCACTATTCCCGACCGCGGTCCGCCGCCTGCCTCCCTCACAAGCACTGCTCCCGCACTGACCTCCCTCCGCCCGACAGTCAGCTGGTAGAAATCCTTGCTCGGGGCCGGCGCCTGCCCGTTACACTCGAACAGAATCTCCGGCAACAGAGCCGCCATCTTGAGACGCTCAAGCAGTTGCCAGGGAAACCGGGGCGGATTACTCCTGCCTAACCATAGGGATCTCTGCGCTGAGCGGCGGAGAACGTATCGAGAGATCCCTCCGCCTCGCATACATTCCCCCCTGAACAATAAGCACAGGCACATAACACTTCGTCTTGGGAACTCAGAGCGACACATCGTGTGTAGTAACCGCCGCTCGACAGGGTGACCCTGGCGGAAATAAACCGATTTCACGCAGCGGAAGGGGTTCAGTGAGGCAACCAACTCTGCCCGAAATCCTTTTCTGAGCAGAGAAACCGACGGAAATAAAGACGCTCTATAAAAGAAATCCAAAAAATCCCCTCAGCGAGCGGACGGCAGGGTATTTATCACAACACCCAGAGAGTGAGACCGCCATTGTCGCTCTTCCACCGTTCCCGGGACGCGGTAGTCCTCTTTGGGATCTGCGTTTTTTTTTTTTCTCCCCACTCTTTTGTAAAGTAGTTCGCGGAGGGATCCCGGCTAGGCCGTGTTATGGGTATTATGAAGTAGTGCAGTGCTGATGCGGAAGGATCCAGAGCTGTAAAGTAGTGCGCGGAGGGATCTGGGCCTCGAGTCCTCAGCTGATCGGTGAGAAGGAGCCGGAGAGCAGCGGAGACATCAGGGGGGAGTGCGGCGGAGACAGAGGTACCCGAGCTGGGCCTTAGAGGGCCCCCCTTAGTCACTGGCCTGCAATGACACCTTTCTGTTAGGATTAGCCGTGAGCTAGACTCAGGTAATAGGGTCAGGGACGCCAGTGTGCTCAGCCATAACACATGGAGGCAGTGGACACAGTGCTGTACAATCAGGCCTTGTGTGGTGTGCTGCCTCTCAGGAGGTCATTGCTGGGCCCAGTGTGTGTGTGGTAGGTACTGACACCCAGGTCTGGGATTAATATGGCAATCCTATTAGCAGGACGTACTCCTATTGTGGGCATCATCTGTGCATATTCCTGTGTGCTGCCCCTGTGGGGACACACGACTGTGTGCATGATGGTGCCAGCTCACCATTGTATGGCTTTGTGTGTGTCTTATGTATAGCATGCAGCTAATGTGCATCACCCAGTCTTTTGTGTGTTATGTATGTGACATTAGTGACCAGGGTCCCCTATCAGTGCCCCTTCCTATGGAGGAGACTTGGGGGTCTTTTGTCAGATCTGTAGATGATGGCACCGGCGTATAGGTAGCACTGCTGCAATCCTGGTAATAACACCCCTCCCCCCATATCCTGGACCTCTTCCCCCTGTGTCGTCCATCCAGTATGTCTATAGGCGCCTGTCTTTGTCACATACAGCTTCCTGTTATTGTTCTTCTAGGATTTTGGGCCTAGGTGCTCTACCTGATCAGGTCCCACTTTTTCAGTCTGGTCACGGCACTGCTGAGCCAGGCCTGTGCCATAGGGAAGAGGCAGTGCTTGGCATGTCACACGGGTCAGTGCAGTGGATTTGGTGCCTGTGACATCAGCGTGTGTGTGACTGGTTTGGGGTGGTTGATCAGAGTGGAAACGATGATGATGTGGAAGAGCAGCTAACGCTGTGAGGATTCAGGCCCCGGTGCAGGAGGAGGCTGCAGTCAATAATACGGTGACAGTTTAGGAGGTAGAGGGGGGGACAAAGCTCTGCATCTTCCGGGCTTTTCTTTGGGAGGAATTCTCAGACAGCAGTAAGGAAGGGGGCAGGCTGCGGAGTGACTCAGGGGTCAGGGTCGTCCTGCTGCGGAGCCTAAAGGACGACTGCAATAATATCTATGACTATTGTATCAGGCCCTCAATGCAGACAGGATTTGGGGGGGGGTCACGTGTATCGTATGTGGGAATATAGTTGTGGCCAACACTAGCATATGTGAAAATTCATGTGTCAACCTTTATAATGTATAATAATATATTTTTTCAATGTAGTACTGGATAATTTTCACAGTAATGCACACAATTGTGCACCTATACCATAACTGTAAAAAAAAAAAATATATATATTCCAATAATCCAGCGTCTAATAATTCTGATATATCACCACGTGTGTCTAGTACGGAACCTTAAGTCCATAAACCGTACACCGAGGATCGGCAAAGTACGGATGCGTTCCGCGTGCTATTCTTTTCTTATTGCGGACTCTTTGGCTTCGCTAGGTCCGAGGACTGCTTTTTGCGGACCAGAATAGTTCATGTTCCATAATTTTAGGAACAGACATACGGATGCGCACAGCTGTCTATAAGGATGCATTCACAGGGCTGTATGTATTTTTTGACACTCTGTGTTGCATCCGTTTTTGTTTTTTTTTGTTGTTTTTTTGCAGGCAGATTGTAACAATGCCTATTCTTGTCCCCAATACAGACAAGAATAGGACATGTTCAAATTTATTTATTTTTTTGCAGGGCTGGGGAATGGAGCAGCGGATGCGGACAGCACAAGGAGTGCTGTCTGCATCTTCTGCAGACCCCTTGAAGTGAATGGGTCCGCATCCGAGGTGTGCATTGGATGCAGAGGAAAAATACAGTCGTTCAAATGGGGCCTTATGCAAATTATGGAAGATGTCTGCAAAATGCGGGGCCACTGACCTACTGAAGTCGATGGATCCGCAAAAAAGTGCGGATCTGTGGTTTGCAGACTTCTAAATCGATATGGTCATGTGCATGAGGCCTAAAAAAATATATATATATATATATATATATATATATATATATACAGTTAGATTGATTATATAGACACATACATAGATATGTATGTAGATAATTATAGATTCTATCTACCTAGAAATAGGTAAAACTTATACATCTGTACCAGTATTTACTTTGTGTGTGTGTGTATATATATATATATATATATATATATATATTTTTTTTTTTTGGAGATATTTTAGACAGTTTTTGCGGGTTTACCCTTACAAGTACAGTAATTTTTATAATTGCCCTGACCAGTAAGTCAGACATGATCTTGTCATTGTAAGGCCCTGTACATTGTTATTAGTGAATGCAGTAGCTGTTGTTCGACCTCATGTGTAATAACTGACGTAGACTGTGAAGCTGTTACTCATAACCTAAAAAAATTACTATTTTTTTTCCAATTATTTTCAATGAATGCTGGAAAATGAGAACAATGTGTGGCGGGTTCATCTGTACTAGGTATTGTACATGGTTTATTTGAAAGTAAACACGATAAAAACAGAGAACTGTTTATTGTTGCCACCATTTTGGTTGCTTTGGGCATGAGGTGCAGTAGTTACGCACATTACATTTTTTACTCTACCTCAGAAGAGACGCAAGTTATCAGCAGCCAATCAGAGTTCATGTTTCATGCTTCCACAGCAGTTTTTAAAATAAAAGCTGCACTCTAATTGGTTGCTATGGACAGAAGGGACTCCTCCCCCATCTCCTTACTGGTGGCCATTGTGTGCAGGGAAGCTTCTGGTTTGAGGTAAATGTTTTTGGTTGCTTTCAGTTTCTTCACAACAGTAGTGTTTTCTGTGACATCTCTAAATACAGGTTAGAGACTGAACTATATTAAAGACAGGAAAGTCAGGTGAGCCGTTTTTGTGAGCTGAGGTAAGTGAGGTTATTTTACCTCAGGTAATCCTAGGTTTAGAGTCCACAGCCTGAACATTCATTTCTTATTTTGCATTTTTACATATGCTGTTTTTGTGTCGTTTTTTTTCTTATTTCACAGAATTTTCGGGGTTTTTTTTCTGTTAAAGAAAAAACAAAGCTCTACAATCCCATTTGGACATACTTTTAGGCCAGTATAATGCAGGCACCTTTTTGTGCCCATATTTTGGTTGCAAGTCCCAGCCCAACCATGGGTCTAATGACCCGAGCTAATCGCATCATGGGTAACACCCTCTGTCACCCCCATACATGATCACCAAAAATTGCCCATGGAGTCTGCAATGTACAGCATCCTACTAGGCTCTCCCATTAGGCCTCATTCACATTTCCATTTTTCACGGACGGATCCTTAGGAGAAGCAAATCCACTGTAGAAACAAAGTAGCTGATCCAGCACTCGGGTCTTGAATTTTTATTTCAAATATTTATTAAAAAAAAAAAAAATTCCAAAATGGCACACAGCAGGACATCTCTCCACACCAGTCAACACATTTTGGACTATGCCCATTCCTTATTCATGACAAGGACTGAGCACAGTCCGAAATGCGTCGACTGCTCTGGGGAGATGTCCTGCTGCGTACCATTTTTGGACTTTTTTTTAAAATAAAAAATGAATGTTTTTATTTAAGACCTGAGTGCTGAACCCGCTTTGTTACGACATTAAGTTTAATGTGTTTGTGCACATGGGTCAGTGAAGAAATCGCAGAGACATGCACCATTTTGCTGTGATGCACCTTTAAATCTATGGGTCATCGAAAAATCACTGATGCAACACGCATGACGGCCATGTTCTATCTGTGTTTCACGGATCGTTGCTAGCAGATGCTTTGGAAATTAATTTTCCACCGAGCTGTGTCCATGGAATACAGATGACTTACGGACGAAACATGGATTCTTCTTGAAACACTGGCAGATTTTCCACGGATGTGACGTGGACATGGGAATGTGAATGAGTCCTTAGGCTGCCATCAGTTTTATACTGACTGGCATACTGTGTTCCAGTACAGAAGTAATGCAGTGTATTATCTAAAGGGAAGAAGTGTTAAAAAAAAATTAAAACAATCAAGTAAAAACAAAATGTCCCTTTTAATTGTGTCTGCAGCAACCAAAGCTATGAAATGATCCTGTTATTTATTATGTAGTACTGCCGATAATAGTCCGTAATCCAGGTGACAGAATGACCTTTTTATGTTTAACAATTTTTTAAAATAATTTGATATTTTTAATTTTCCCTGTCAATATATTTAAACAAAAGCCATAAAATCCTGCAGTTTTTGTACTGGCCGTTAAGCCTACCAGGCACCACTTCTTGGTCTGTACAGATCACTTTACGGCAGTTATCTGCTTATCTATACACAGAGGTGATATCATTATGGGCAGAATTAGAATGACAGATAACACAGAACCATCATTCACAATTGGTGATATCAAAGCTTATCTTCTTCCTCCTGACCTCTGCACAGAGCATGCCCAGAAAACTCTCCCATAGAAGTCAGAGGTCCCCTCCTGTCCATTGTGACTTTAGGCTATGGGGCTGCTGTAAAGCAATTTTCTTAATGCTGTTAAAGGGTTATTCCGGTTACCATAAATATAACTTATGTTTTAGACTAATTCATCATCAATAATTACTTAATATAATGTAAATTTCACATATTTACCGTTCAGTAGTTATAAAAGTAGTTTTCTTCCTCTACTACCCACTGTGTTCCTCATAAGTTACTATGGCAGTGACCTGTAGTTCTGAGCATTTGTTAGGTCGAGCATGCTCAGTGTGTTGCTATCAGTTCTCTAGCTAAATGTCAGTGTGCTGCTGATTACTGAGTAGAGGGGGCGTGACCTGACTGTATTGTACTGGCAGCCAATCAGTAATCATCAACACTCACAGCAGGAAAGTTAGGGATTGTGGGGATTGTAGTTTTGTGAGGGAAGATCAGCCGCCATGATACGGTCAGTGTGCTGCAGGCTCACACAGGAGCTAGACTAATGGATTGCAAGGTAAAATGAAGCTCTGGTTATATGTATAGGTATGGGTTCTGGTTGGGTCACAGATTGCAGCCTTAATGCAGTTTATCAAAAATTAAGTTAGGTTACTGGAATACCCCTTTAAGAACAGCTCAGGCAAGATGGCCGCCCCTATAATTATGTTCAGGAAACAATAAATAAGATAAGAAAAAAAGGAGATGTGTTTCTATTGGTTTTAACTGACGGATAACATTTTGGAGACACATTTCCTTTAAGGCCTCCTGATCGTGTACAGATGCCTTCCGTATGGAATTCACATTTTTCTCACTCCCATGAAAACAAATGACTATTCTCGTCCGTAATACGACCGGTTCTTTAATGGCCACACCGGGAGTCTCAAAAAATACGGATGTGTGCATAGCCCCATAGAAATGAATGAATCTGTTGCTATCCTCAAAAGTACACAGATGAAAAATAGATGTGTGGATGAGGCCTGAGGCCACTTTTACATGGTCAGTATTTTTAAGCTAAAGCCAGGAGTGGTGCCTACAGAGAGAAAGTATGATGGAGGATTGTGGCTTTTTTTTGTGGTTTTTTTTTTTTTTTTTTTTTGGATCTACTTCTGGCTTGGGCTTACAAATATTGAAGAAAAATAGTGACCGTGTGAAAGTGGCTTGGATTGGAAAACAATGTGGATGGTGGTAACTGCTTGTTACTACACAGTGAAGTGAATGACTTAAAGGTTTATCCCATGATTAATGTAAAAAAAAAAAAAAAAAAACCCTGTACCTCACATGGTTCCAGAGAACTCCAAATTCATTGCTCCAATGTCTCTGCTAGATTGAAATCAAGCTGGCACCTCTGGGGGCATGTCCTTTCTGCAGCTCTCCCTATCACAGCTCAGAAGGCAGATGAAGGATGGAACTGAGCATGTGCGACCACCTCAGTGGAGTGGACAGAGAAAAAACAAACAGGTGGCGCTATACATTTTTTTTATTGACTCAGTGGCTATGTAACATTTTTAATTACATGCAATTGCAAAAGTATTCAGATTCAGATGCTGGTTTGAAAGCTGCAGAATATTTTTTGTGGGACAACCCCTTTAACCAAAAAAAACACCTCAGTTCACAGTAAAGCACTTGGCTGTCTGCAATCCCTTGGATGGGAATGGATCTGTAGTACACATGCTTGACCACTGTTCTCATTCAGAGGGGGTCCCAGTAGTCAGATCCCCACCAATCGTAGACCATGGTAAGCCACTGAGAGCTGTCGCTGTTTATGGTACCACGGGAGAGTATACACCTCATTAGGAGCAGCGTTCATTCCCATAGTGAAATTTGAAGTCCAAAACACAGTATTTTACTTTCTATTCCTGTATGAGAATTCTTTGGAGAGGTTTTCCCGAGGGCTTGTGCTGCTGTCACCTGAGTTGTTCCATGTCGATGCCTGGGATGCACAGAAGGATTTCTGCCAATAGACGTTCTGTTTCTATATTGATAATGTGCTGTGCTGTAATCTGCTATTAGTTCTCGGGCCTTTTAGGTTATTGATCTACACCTGTTTCTTAGGCTTCATTCACATTTGTGTTCGTTGCTGTTAAAATCCTCTGTCACAGATTGTGTTAAAAATGCAGCACTATTTTAAAATGAGGCGCTATGGTATAATGGGGTCTACTGGACACCTGGTTCTGGTTAGGGTTGCACCAGGTATCGAACTTTCAATACCCAATCAATACTTTTGCACTCAGATCAATATGATTCCTGTTTTCAGGTACTAGGCTGCACTACTGCGCAGCCTAGTATCTTTTAGACATCATGGTGTACCGCCCTCGGCTGAGGTGTCCAATAGTTATTAAATAAAAAGTTTAAAAAATATATTAAAGAGGCTCTGTCACTAGGTTTTAACCTATGTATTTAAATACATAGGTTAAAACCCCTTGACTTCTACAGTTAGAACATACCTTTATTGCAGAGTACAGCGCAGCGGTTGTGCTGAAAAAAGACCTTTAATCTTTATGTTAATGAGCCTTCGGAGCACCGGGGGGCGGGCTCTTTCTTCCTGAGCACCGCTTCTTCACCGCCCCCCGGGTCCCGAGGCTCTCCCCGATGCCGACGTCCACGCCCCTCTGAAAATTGATTGACAGCTGAAATCCCGCCGGCGCATGCGCAGAAGCGCTTGCAGTGCCGAACACCGCAAGCGCTTCCATCCTTGTGCGCACGCGCCGTCACTTCCGGGTTCAGCGAAGTGACGCGCGTGCGCACAAGGATGGAAGCGCTTGCGGTGTTCGGCACTGCAAGCGCTTCTGCGCATGCGCCGGCGGGATTTCAGCGCTAGGCCAAACGGCCTAGCGCTGTCAATCAATTTTCAGAGGGGCGTGGACGTCGGCATCGGAGAGAGCCTCGGGACCCGGGGGGCGGTGAAGAAGCGGTGCTCAGGAAGAAAGAGCCCGCCCCCCGGTGCTCCGAAGGCTCATTAACATAAAGATTAAAGGTCTTTTTTCAGCACAACCGCTGCGCTGTACTCTGCAATAAAGGTATGTTCTAACTGTAGAAGTCAAGGGGTTTTAACCTATGTATTTAAATACATAGGTTAAAACCTAGTGACAGAGCCTCTTTAAGTGTACTTCACCCCCTTTCCAAATTTTACATATAAAAATATATAAATAATAGAAAAGTAAAAATATTGGATATCACTGCATCCGAAAGTCAGAACTATTAAAATATTAAATATCTCCTTTTGCATGGCATCGAGTATAGCAATACTTTTTTATGGTATTGAAATCGAATCAAAATTTTGTTATTATGACAACCCTAGTTCTGGTGCTTCAGTAATTTATTAATACAGGTGTGAACAAAGCTTTATAGTGTCGCTTCCCCTGCACTATAGAGAGATGAAAGCTTTCCCTCGCCAGGGGTAAATGAGGGCATGTGTGCCATGAGTGTGTTTATCAAGTCTGTATTAAAGGGGTTATCCGGGAATTTATATTGATCGGTCCCCTGGATAGATCAGTATCAGACCCCGCCAATCAGCTGTTAGAAGAGGCAGGTGCTCTGTGAGTGCCATGGCCCCTTCCTAGGCCGCGAGAAGTCTACGTATATCGGTTACATGGCCTAGTTGCAGCTCAGTCCCATTCAAGTCAACGAGGCTGAGCTGCAATACCAAGCACTGCCACTATACGGTTTATAGCGCTGTGCTTGGAAAGCTGCCGGGACTCCGACCCTCTCTGATATGATAATGACGGCCTATCCTGAGGCTAGCTCATCTTTTTTTAATTCCTGCATAACCCCTTTAAAGGGGATGTGCAGTGCAACGATATAAATGACCTATCCTCAGGACAGGTAATCGGTATTAATTCGGTGGGAGTCCAAATCTGGGATCCCTGCCGATCAGCTGTTTGAGCTTGTGTAAGCGCTGCTTCAGAATTACCTGCACTTATCTCCTTTGTAGAGGAGCCGCAGTGTAATTTTCAGTGTCATTACATTTTTAGGAGCAAAAAATATACAGTGTCTGTTCTTGTATCTGTAGCAGAAAAATACAGATACATCAGGGTTTGTGCAGGGTTTTTTTTTTTTTTTTGCTTTTTGCGGACCTGTACAAATGAATACCGTTGTATTCAGTCCGTTGTGTTTGAGGCCTAAATTGACATGCTACAGTTGTATAATGAGTACCACAGGTCAATTTCCACTGCAGATTTTTTTCCCACAGCATGTAAATAAATTTACTGTGCTGTTACTGATGACCTATCCGTGTTGGACAGTATCTGCTCGGTGGGGGTCTGACGTCCGGGATCCCCGACAATCAGCTGTTTGAGGAGGCAGCGGCGCTCCTTCTCATAGCTTACTAAGCACAGAGCCGTACATTGTATAGCAGATGTGCTTGGTATCACGCTCAGCCCCATTAAAGTGAATGGGCTGAAAAAAATGTCTGTGTGACAGGACTAAAAGTGAGGTGGACGTTGGCACTTGATGCAATCCAATGTATGGAAAGGTGGCTCTTTTTCCATGTGACACTGTCCCTTTAATCCCTATGAAGCCCTTGGTTCTTGTGGTTTGCTGTTCTATTTTTACTGTTGCTTTCTGCATTCAATATTGATGCTCCATGTGTGAACCTGCAGCACACAGAACTGGCCTGTGCTGCTGAGGATTAACCTGTACCCTGCCTGAGCAGACGGAAGGCTGTACTGATGGTCTGTTGTTTTTTTTTTTAATTCAATTTGGTGGAGTATTTCTTGGTCTGGAGATTTATTAAAAAAAAAAAAAAAGCAATTTGTTGGTTGGGGTTTTTCAATTTCTTTCTCTTTAGAGAAAAAAATCCTGAAATCCTGGCTTTCACACATATTTATGGCTCTTTTTAGCAGTAAAAGTGTGTGAAGGAGCCCATAATGTGTTGCAGTTTGTTGCTTGGATTAAAGGGGTATTCCGGTAAAGTAACTTCATTTATGAAAAACTGCATTTAGGCTGCAAGCTGTGACCCAACCAGACCCCATACCTATACATGTAACCAGAGATTCATTTTACCTTGAAATCCATTTGTCTAGCTCCTGTGTGAGCCTGCAACACACTGACCGTATCATGGCGGCTGATCTTCCCTCACAAAACTACAATCCCCACAATCCCTAGCTTTCCTGCGGTGAGTGTTGGTTACTGATTGGCTGCCTGATATACAGTAAGATCACGCCCCCTCTTCTCAGTAATCAGCAGCACACTAACATTTAGCTAGCGAGTTGATAAGCAACACACTGAGCATGCCTGACCTGACAAAGGCTCAGAACTACAGGTCGATGCCATGGTAACTTATGAGGAAACACAGTGGGTAGCAGAGGAAGAAAACTACTTTTATAACTACTGAACGGTAAATATGTGACCAATACATTATATTAGGTAATTATTGATGATGAATTAGTCTGAAACATAAGTTATATTTATGGTAACCAGAGTACCCCTTTAATGTGACATTTGCTGCCATTTTGAAATCTTACAAAATGTAGTGAAGTGCATGAGGCCAAATCGCCACAGCATCTTGTAATGAAACTATAGCAATTGGGGATCGGCAATATGGCGATCTTGGTTTTGTGACTGTCACACCCAAGGATTGCAGTGGGTCCTTGGTGCAGCGTAGAAAGGAATGGGGTCGCAGCGTGTCTCACGTGTGTGCTGTACCCCCAGAATAGCAAAGAATCCAACTCTACTGGATTTTTTGTGATTCTCTTGCAGCGACCCCATTCACTGCTATACTGCTATCCCACTGCGATGTCATGCAATAAAGATCACCGTGTAGCCGAACCATTATGGTCACAAATTACTGAAAAAAGCACAGCTGCCAACAAACTGATAGCATTTCAGCCGTCAGTAATCTGCGCAGTAGCCACTATATGTGACAGCACCCATAGGTGCCAGGTCAGTTTCACATGAGCATATTTGTAAACCTGTAATAATTGACTGTCTTCTGGGGAGAAAACTCCATTACATAAGCCTGTCCATTTGAGAAGCAGGTGCATACAGATGCATCGTGACAATCTCCATTATAGATGGCAGTGAGCATTTTCCATCTGCAGAACTTACCCAAACGTTAGCCCTTGCAGTTTAACCCCTTAATGACCAGCTAATTTTTGCAGTTTTTGCTTCTTAATGTTTAAAGGGGTTCTCCATCGGTTATTTAAAATGGCCACCAGCAACCTGTCCTAGAAAGTGAGGAGGACTGGTTGCCTCCACTTGCAGAGCTGCCTATGGGGTGAGGAGATGGGGCCTCAATATACACTAGGCGCTGGCACTTGTATATAGTGAGTGCTCCTGTCGGGCTACTCAGCCATGATCACATCATTACCATCTATTGTAGATCAGTGTAGCGAGGCCTGGCCCCTCACCCACCTAGCATCTCTGCAAGTGGTGGTAACCAGTTCTGTTCACATCCTAGCATGAGTTGCTTGCAGCCTTTTTAAATCATCCCTGGAGAACCCCTTTAAAGGGGTTGTCTCATCTTCCTAGTTCAGCGCTGGCACGACTCCATAGCTGTGCAGTTTCAGTTCATTCAGGGGGTGGTCACTCTACTTGATTGGCTGATGTATTCGAGCCCACCGCCTGCCTGTGTGCACCCTCACCGGCCGTATTCATAGATGTATAGAACAGCTCTGAGGTGCATGCCCTGGAGCTGATCTATACTAACAACTAGGGATAAGCGAATTGACTTCGGATGAAACATCCAAAGTCGATTCGCATAAAACTTTGTCCTAATACTGTACGGAGCCAGAGCTCTGTACAGTATAAGAATGTATTGGCTCCGATGAGCCGAAGTTATTACTCATGAGACTTTATGTAATAACTTCATACATTTGTACTGTAAAAAAAACATTTCCCGAACTTGGGTTCGGTTCCAGAGTTACCCTGGAAATTGTTTTTTACAATAGAAATTAATTTATGAAGTTATGACTAGATGTCTCGCGAGACTCTGCGAAGTAATAACACTGCCTCATCAGAGCCAATACCTTCTAATGCTGTACACACTGGTTACCTAAGTGTAGTTTGTTTTATGTAATGTATGTGCAATTAAAGGGGTTCTGTAGTTCTTTAAAACTGATAATCTATCCTCTGGATAGATCATCAGCATCTGATCGGCGGAGGTCCCGGGTGTCGGACCGCTGCCGATCACATGCTTGTGTTTTTCTAAGGCCTCATGCACACGAACGTGTGCCGGCCGTGCCCGTGCTGCGGGCCGCAAACTGCGGTCCGCAATGCACGGGCACTGACCGTGAGGCCACCGCATGCGGATCGTGGACCCATTAACTTGAATGGGGTCCGCGATCCGCATCCGAGGGTCCGCATCGCAAAAAAGTAGTGCTTCCGTGGTGTTCCGATCTATGCCTCCGCTCCAGCACCTCCCGGATCACGGACCCAAGTGTTAGACTGCACTACTCATGACATATTTTGTGCTCCAGTTTGTCTGTTTTGCTGTATAATCATGAAGGCCCAGAGGGGTGTATATATGAAAATGTTGTTAACAGAAAAACCCATAGCCATAGCAACCAATCACACTGCATTTTTTTCATTTTTCAAGATCGCTGTAAGAAATGAAAGCTGGCAATGAGCAAGTTGTTGTTTTTTTT
This sequence comes from Rhinella marina, assembly GCA_900303285.1. Lineage (NCBI taxonomy): Eukaryota > Metazoa > Chordata > Amphibia > Anura > Bufonidae > Rhinella > Rhinella marina. Next base: position 398,462 of record ONZH01015602.1, on the reverse strand, counting down.
TTTTTTTTTTTTTTTTTTTTTTTTTTTGTAAAATCTTCGCCAATGTTCATATCTTGACATTAATATGATGCATGATAGTTTGAATCCAGTCACGTTTTCCTAGATGATTTGGACCTGACAGCAATCAGAACTGGACATATGATTGTCAAAATCTCACTAGTGTAGCTGTAGGCTTTGGGCCTGTAACCTTAAAGGGGTTCTCCAGGAATTAAAGGGTTATTCCTATCTCAGACAATGGGGGCATATCCTAGCAATATGCCCCCATTGTCTATGATGGGAATACCCCTTTAAGAAAATGAAACTACTTAAATATTACCGTATTATTAATATTTTCCCAAATACCTTTCATTAGTTATAACGACTTGTTTTGTCAGGGAAGCAATCATTAGGAGAAACAAAATGGCCGCTGTCCTATTAGTACACACAGAACCTGTCCTAATCACACAGGAGGACAAGTTACTTCACAACACTGAGGTAAAGAGCTGCCTCATCCTCCTCTCTGCTCTGCTTGTCAGGGATTATGATCCTATATACATCTTATATAAGGTCTTCAGCTGAATCTCTGTAGGAATGGAGTTCATGAGACATGAAGTATAGAGAGGACGGACAGGACAGACTGTGGTAGTGGAGACTGCATACAAGAGCTGCTGCTCATTACCACATCCCCACCTCCTCTCTGTACTTCATGTGATTAGGACAGGTTTTGTGTGTACTAATAGGACGGCAATCACTTTATTTCTCCTAATGATTGTTCCCCAGACAAATGAGCCATTATAACTAATGAAAGGTGTTTGGATAAATATATATATATATATATATATGGTAATATTTAAAGAAGAACTCCCGCAAAATTTTTTATTCTCTGACCTGTTAGAAAGGTGCATGATATAATCTGTAGTGAATGTCATTTTCTTATCAGAGAATGTAATTGTGAGTAAAAACCTCTCTTCTTATTGTAGCTGGGTCATGTGACCAACTCCCTGACCTCCAACTGACCCAGGACAGGAAGCCAGTAACTGCTCTATTCATTCCTATGGGAGCCTCACTTTCAGTCTCATAGGAATACATAGAGAATTAGACTTCCTGTCCACACATAAGTCTATGTGTGAGTTGGTGGGTCTAATTGTTGGTCACATGACACAGATAAGAAACTTCAGGATGATATAAGTCAAAAATTCAGACATTGGTAAGAAAATGACATTCACTACAGATTATATCATGTACATTTCTAGCAGGACATGGAATAAAATTTTTGTCGGGAGTTCTTCTTTAAGTATTTTCAGTAAGTTTATATTATGAATTCCCAGAGAGTTCCCTTTAAGCCACGACTGCTCTGGTCACCACTAGCCTTAGTTCATTTGCACACAGCAGTCATATGACTGCAGCAGCCAATCACTGGTCTCATGGGTGATACTCTGGAGACCATTGATTGGCTGCGCAGTCAAATGCTTAGATGGTTCATGAATTCAGATCAGAGAGACCGCACTGAATTTAAAGTAGCTTAATTGGATAAGTTGGGTATTTCATTTTTTTTTAAGTGCTCAGAAAAAGTTATGTACTGGACAACCCCTTAAAATACAGACCTTTATTGTGAGGTGTCTGCTGCAGGACATAGTGTCACTTGTGGCACAGCGTTACATGGCCACCCTTGTGATAGAGCTCAGGCTGTAATGCAGGGAATGGCCGGTGACATTTTTCTGTCTGCTTCCCATGTAGTGAGTTATGAAATGTATTTACAGGAACGCACATGCATGGCATGACTGACCTTGTATAAACTAGTGCCTGCTTTTGTTGGGTGTTGTGTAATTGCCAAAGGAAACTGCCATGAGTCAGCGTGGCGGGGTAGACATTGTTGTGGGGCTGGAGTTTTGCGAGATAGGAAGAAATCTGTGCCATTTTTTGAACTTGTACATTATGGGTGTGACCAGCTTATGTTCCGCTGGATTTGGCTATGAACTTTACAGGACGTTTGTACAGCTCTCTGGCAGAACAAGTGCTTGCTGTCCATTATATCTTACTTCCAAGGTTTTACCAGATTGTGGTTTTGTTTTTTCTTTTTGCTGTTTGCAGAATGATATGAACAGCTTCCATGCTTTGTTGCAGTCAGAATGTGTTTGAGAACTGTATGTGGCATGTCCATACACTAGCGCTGCATTGTGAGCTTTACTATAAGGCCTCATGCACAAGACTGTATTTCTCATCCTTGTGTATATTGCTTTTTATTTTTTTGGCACATAGCACACTAACATTCATTTCTATGGGGCCTTCCACATGTGTTTAAAGGCTGTGTACACTTTCAGAGGCAATTTTTGTTTCTGATGGCATTTTATTCATGTTTGGCTAAAAATCATATTTTCATTCAGCCTTTATTAAAAATATTGAGCCGTTCTGTCACAAAGGGTTAACTGTTTTTCTAGCTGTGTGACCGGTACTTTCGCTTTGTGCTGATCATCTAATAACCCTGATCTCTAAACTACTAAAGCCTCATTCACATTTCAGTGATTTCCATCGTTGACTGGGAACCAAAACCAGGACTGGAGCCTCCACAGACATAAGGTAGAAGGGAAAGGTCTGCTCCTGTTCTGTGTTTAGAGCCCCTCCTGATTTTGGCACAAAATCAATGATGGAAAACCCTGATGTGTGAATGAGGCTTAAGCGGTCATAAACACTTACCGTTTTTTTTTTCGCTTATGCACCCCAGATTTTAGAGTAGGAAAATAAGAAAAAAAAAATTTTTCATCATACCTCATATCAGACCCTCCCCATAAATTTCAGGACATCACATCAGACTCCCATATCAGCCCTCCATGTCAGACCCCCATCAGACCTCAGATCAGCCCACTGTGCCCCCATCAGACCTCAGATCAGCCCACCCAGCCCCATAAGGATAAAATAAAAAACACTCTCGCCCCTATAAGACGCACAGCAATTTTCCCCCTACTTTTGGGGGGAAAAGTGCATCTTATGAAGCGTAAAATGCATTATTTAAACCACATTCTTATTGGTAAGATAACAGCAGCTATAATGAGTGTTTAGGAGGCCTGAGATAAGGAGTCAGTCAGCTCCCCAACTGATGGACCAGAGAGAAAATCCAGAGACTGCTACGAGGACATCTCGGCTCCAAATTCTTATTAAAGGCCAAAAAAAAAAATGATTTTAGCTCAAAGTGAGTGCAATGCAATAATAAATAAATGCCTCCAAAGGTGTACATAACATTTAATTTAGTCATTTAGTTACCCATAGAGCATTTCCTATTCTGATTCACATTGTGGACAAGATGGTCCTTTCTGTATAATCCTTATACAGTCCCGTCACAATCACATTGCAAAGCTGTATTAGGATGCCTTCACACGTTGCAGAATTTCCTGCAGCCAAACCTGCTGGTGCGGATTTTTCAAGGTTGCAGTTTTTGTTGTGGATTATGCTGTGGACTTTGTGTGTGAATAATGTGGATTTCTGTGCAGATTACATCGCTATTGAAATGGAGGCATTCAGCTACAGGAAACGTGCAACAAAACTTTATTTGCGTTCTGTTCCGGTGGGGATTGTTAATTCCACAGAGCAACAGAACTCGGGTATTGACACTTTTTCATCCCCATAGCCTAACATGGGGATGTCTTTATGGTTCGGATTTTATGGCAGATTCCGCAACATGTGAAGGCACCTGTGTGCGGGTAAGTCCATTTTCTGCCATGGATTTCGCCACACATCTTAAAGGCTATGTACATCTTTGGGGGCAATTTTTGTGTTAATTTTGAGCTAAAATCATTTTTTCAATTGGTCTTTATTAAAAATATGGAGCCCCTTTTTCTGTACATTGCTGAGATGCTGTAGTAGCAGCCTCTGGATTTTCCGTCATCTAGGGAGCTGAGGGGCTCCTTATCTCTGCTCTCTGACATTATAAACATTCATTATATCTTACTGATAATGTGGATTATGACCTCTTAGTAGTTTAGGGATGAGGTTTATTAGATGAGCGGCACAAAGTGTAAGTACCAGTCACACAGCTAGAAAAAAAACAGCAGAACAGCTCAATATTTTTAATAAAGGCCAATTGGAAATATGATTTTCAGTCCAAAATGAGTAAAATTCAATCAAACAAAAATAGCCTCCGAAGGTGTACATAGCCTTTAAGGCCTCAAGCACACAACTGTAGCAGTTCATGCTCGTATTGTTCACGTGAATGCGTCTGCAGACAGCCACGGCCGGCACATGTCTGCATGAGGCCTAAGAGATAAGTTCATTTTTATTACGCTGATTCCTATGTGGAAACTGCATCAGGATTGGGGTGGAAAAACTCCTCTGATATCCCTCCCATTGTTTTCAATAGGAAGCAGTGACTGCGCTTCTATTTTCCCCTCTCTGTCTTGCCCTCATCTTGCTCTGTCGTGCTGCAGTTTCCATGCTGAATCCATTGCAGAGACCCCAGCTTCTGGCCACACATGAATCGGCCTAATCGGCATGCAGAACCCACGGTAGAAACCTCAAGCTCAGCCTCTGCTTTCTGCCTTGGGGTCCACAGGCAACAAACCTGTCAGATTTTCCTGGAAGCAGCGGATTCATTCACTACACAATGGACAGAGATGTACATTCAGGTTCCTTCTTCTGAACAGATGATCAGCGGGGATGCAGCTGTCGGATACCTGCCGATCTTACCCTGAGGTGTGGTCATCAATACCAAATAATGGGAAAATTCATTAATAGCCCTACTAACATACCCTAAACTTTGTGCTAGTTCAGTCTAGTTTAAATAGTTTTATCTGTAGGCGTGGGATACGTCCATATGGCGGTGTTTGGTCCTTGCAAGCATGCACACGGTTTAGATCTGACCCACAAGTCATGTTTGAGAATACTTGCATGACGTTGGCATTTGATGTTTTAACATTCCCTCTGTTAGCCTATTAGGCCTCCATTTAACGTATGTACGCCATGATGTGTACATTGGATGTCGCTCATAGGGCTCCATTGTAAACAACGCCAGTCTTGATCGCCCCGAGCTGGTGTGAAATGCGCCTAATTTATTAAGGGGAAATGATTGGGTCTGCAAAAAATGTGGAGCAAAAATACGGTTGTGTGAATGGGGCCTTAAAAGGGTCTTCTAGGATTTTAGAATTGATGACCTATGGTCTGTATAGGGACCCCCGCCGATCAGCTGAGAAGCTCCTGTGAGCACCTTCTCAGTAAGTACATTGTACAGCGGATGTGCTTGGTATTGCACTCAGACTCATTCACTTCTATGGGGCTGAGCTGCTCCTAGGTCACGTGACTGATGAAGCATCGTCGCTGGCCTAAGAAAAGCTGAGGGAAGGCCGCGGCGCTCACATGAGAACCACTGCCTTCTCAAACATCTGATGAGTGGGAGTCCCGCCACCGATCAGATACTGATGACCAGAGGTTAGGTCGGCTGTTATAAACCTCTTTAAGGAAATCTGACAGATCCCATTATAGTCAGTGGGGTCCGACGTTTGCTGGGTCTGACGCTTCTGCTTTCTTTTTTCATTAGGTGTGTTTTTGTTTTGTTTTTTTTTGTTCTATATGGAACAGAAAAATGTATGTGTGAGCCTAGCCTTATGGTTCTCTTTTATTTTGTAGCATTTCCTGCAGCTAGCTTTGGGCAACCCCTGTAATAAAGGGGAATTTCCCATGGTGAGACTTGCTGGAAGTCAGGTGCTTCAGGGCTTTTCCATGCTCGTTGTGATGTCACTTTTCACCAATGTTGATGTTCTGACCGGAACAAATGGAGATTTGTCATCAATCTAGAAAGTTTCTGTTGTCCTTCCTAATTCTGCAGTGGGGCCTCTCCCTAAAAAAGGGTTGTTCAGAGATTTCTTTATATTATTTCCTTCTGCCCCCAACCCAGCGAGACCTGTGAAGAGAATACATGCTTTCTTCCTTCTTCTATTCCAGGCTGTCATCACTGAACTTCTGGTCCCTGCCCGTCTACTTCTGCAGAGATGGGGTCACGTGCACTGATGACGGGCCTCAGACATGTCCCCAAGCGTCATATCACTGCTGAGTCACATGCTGCTAGGGAAATGTCATCGCTGAGGCCAGTCATTGGTTACAACAGCACATGTGACCCTGTCTGTGCAGAAGATGACTCTCAGGGACTGGGAGTCTGCTGAGGGCCCCAAAGGAACTGCGGGCAGCAGGTAAGCATAGATCTCTTCACGGATCTCCCCCAGGGTGGGGGATTAAAAAAATAAATCCTAGACAACCCCTTTAAGGACAGATTCTGATTCATTTTTTAATTCACAGCAGTTTCAGTTTCCAAAAGCCAAAACTAGTAATGGATTAAAAAGAGACATGTGTCCTTAAAGAGTAACTAAACCTTTGTATCAAATTTTAATATGTTGTCCTTAAAACTTTTTCTAATTTACTTTATTAATTAATTTTGTATTTTTATTATACTTTTCTCTACCTAAAGTGCACCATTCACTGTTTGCAAAGGGTTATTCCCATATCAGCCACTCGGGGCATATCGCTAGGATATGCCCCAATTGTCTGATAGGTGCGGGTCCTACTTTGGGACGAGAACGGAGCGGGGAAATGAACGGAGGGTGCGCTGCTCATGCACAGCCGCCCTCCATTCATTTCTATGAGTTCGCTGAAAATAGCCGAGCGCTGGCTTGGCTATTTCTGTCATCTCCATAGAAATGAATGGGAGCGGGGGCCGCACATGCGCAGTACGCTCCCATTCACTTCTATGGAAGCAGTGGGGAGCTGCACCTGGTGGTGGCCGGACCCAGGGAAACCCGGGGTCCTCCAGGTGCAGCGCTCCCCGCTCCATTCTCGATATAGGTGCGGGTCCTAGCGATATGCCCCCATTGTCTATGATGTGAATACCCCTTTAAATCTCAGTTCTCTGTACACCACTGACAGCTTTTTTTCACGCACGTGATAAAAAACTGAAAATTGACAAACATCATCTCTTAGCAACCATCAGTGAAAAACGCATTGCACCCAGGCCCCATCTAGGTTACATCCGGATGCAATGCGTTTTTCACTAAAGCTCCATTCACTTCTATGTGACTCGGGCTGTGAATACGCTGCGTTCCTCTCGCAATGCAAAACTGATGCGTGGAAAAAAAATGTACAGAGATCCATTAAATCCAGAGACAAGTGTACAGAGATCCATTAAAATGAATGGGTCAGGAATCAGTGCAGGTGCTGTGAGTTCACTTCACGCATCGCACCCGGGCGGAAAACTCGCTCGTGTGAAAGAGGCCTAAAGGTTTTGTCCCATGAAAAATAGTCTACTTTTTTCCAAAGGAGCACCTGGATCTGAATAGTTTTGCAACTTCATGTAATTAACAATTTAATCCTTATTTTCATTTTTCACTCTCCGCCTTCCCGGAGTCATAACTTTTTTTTATTTTTCCGTTCATATAGCCTTATTGGGGCTTATTTTTTGCAGAACAAGTTTAACTTTCTAATGGCACCGTTTACATGGCATACAATGTAGTGGGAAAACTGGGTAGAAATGAGAAAAAAAATGCAATTCTTCCATATTTTTTTTTTTTTACAGTGTTCAGTATGCGGTAAAATTGACCTGTTACTTGCATTCTCCAGGTCACTACGATGCCAAACTAATATAGTTGTTATTGCATTTTAATACTGAAAAAAAAATGAAAAGCATACCATACACTGACCCTATAACTTTTTTTGCAGTCATGTGTACAGAGCTGTGTCAGGGCTTTTTTGTGCGGGGAGATCTGTACTTTTCAGTGATAACATTTTTAAGTGTATGTGACTTTTTTTTTTTTTTTTTGGAAATTGAAGTGACAAAAAATAGCAAATTGGCCATTTTTATTTTTTCCCTAAATGCATGGAATGTGTGCATGAGCCCTAATGGGTTTCTCAATCTCGCCCAGGAAACGCAGTTACGGGAGCAGGAATGTGCGGCTCCCACTTATGGACTGCTCAGATGCCGTGGTCACATCTTGTCTGTGAAATGCAGACCACATGCCCATTGAAGCTTTTCCGTTCTGATCCGTAGAAGAAAAAGAAAAAAGGATCCATTATTTTAAGCATCAGTTATGATCGGTTTGTGCCAGTTCCGTCAGAGTTATTTTTGAACGTAGAAAAATTCCTGCAACTTTTTTTCCATTCAAAAATATGAACTGATCATATCTGATGCTTAAAATAACGGATCCTGTTTTTTCCTGTTCTGATGGATAAGAACAGGAATCTAAATGGTGATGTGATCTCAGACGGAGGCCTCATGCACACGGCTGTTACTCCGCCGTTCCGTGCATTGGGGACCACAATTTGCGGTCCCCAATGCACGGGCACTATTTTTTATATTTTTATTTTTTTGCGGTGTGCAGGCATGGAGAGGAAGCACTCTGTAGTGTTGGCACCGCACCTCCGGATTGTGTGGGTCCACGTCTGTGATGCTGTGGGCACACGGCCGGTGCCTGTATATTGCAGACCCGCTGTTTGCTGGCCGCAATACGGGTCACGGCCAGCAACGCCCATGTGGATGAGCCCTTAGTGATCTCTTATGAAAGGTGACACAAACTGATCATAACTACCGCTCAAAAAAGATGGATCATTATATTTTAGTGCAAACTGATGCACAACTGCTCAAAATAACGGATCCATTTTAAAAATTTATATTAGAAGAACAAATGGTAAATGGTGATGTGAAAAAAAAAAAAGCTGAAAAATGGTGAATCCACCCATGGGGTGCTGTTACACCGTTACCTTAGCAGCTGCGGGTAGCATTCGCCTTTCATGGCTGACTGTCAACCGCACCTGGTCTTGAAATGGTAACAGGTTGCAAGTCCAGTTGTAGGCCAGCAGTTGGCGGTAAATCGTCAGCGCCATGTGTTAGCTCTGACGGCAGTGTGATGGCGCCCTTAGGTTCGCTTTACATGGCAAGTTAAAACCACTGCAGTAAAAGTGCCAAAAAATGAAACTCAGTGCAATGTGTAAAAACAGATTTAATGGAAAATTCGAATTAGTTGAAATTATCCCTTACCCACAGGATAGAGGGTAACTATTAGATTGGTGGGGCTCCTACTGCTGGAACCACAATCACGAGAACGTACCCTGTGCCCCCTGAAATGAAAGGAGTGGTGGGTCAAACGTGTGTCCCCACTACATTTGTTTCTATGGGAATTCAAGGGATAGCCGGGCGCTGTCTCTGGGTCTGGATGAGTCTAGGGGCCACTCGCATGTGCAACCTGCTGCTCCATTTATTTCAAGGGACTCAGGGCACCCGTTCTCGTGATCGGTGGGGATCCCAGCAGAAGGACCCCCACCGATCTGATAGTTGTCTCCTTTTCTGTGGATCGGGGATAACGTCAAACAACCAGAATACCCCTTTAAAGGCCCATTCTGGTTAAGCATAAAAAATCAGCCATCGCATGAGATTTATTTGTGGTCCTTCCTGTAACTACATATTTTCCCCATTGCAGCTGTAAGTGGCTGCTGACTCCATGACGAGGCACATTGTATAGCGGTTACCTCTCAGGACATAAATGTCAGTTGGCGCTGCACACAAGGAGAAAGTGTGAGTGGTGCGTCATGGAGCCTGACAGATGTAAACCTGAGGTATTTTACATCTAAACTTTATCCAGGCCCCATCGTCACTGGCGTCCTGATGGTATCCTGCAGGGAGCCTGTGTATACTTCTGACTGTGAAGGGGCACAGGACTGCACCGCTATGGTATGGCAGCACAGGCTTTAGCTGCGGCCTAGTAAAAAAATGCAGGGGATCTCTAATAGCCCCATTCAGAGATCATTTGTAGCCCCATTATGTTGGCCAAAGCATGAATTTTTAGTTTTTGCTTGGAGAGAGTGATATATTTTAATAATAAAGTGCTTCTTTCTCTGCATTGATGACAGCGGTTAGGGCGTTGCCTCACATGAAGACTTTTTGATGCAGTTTTTGAAACCAATCAGGAGTGGATTATAACAGGAGAGAAAGTATAAGGCCTCATGCACACGTTCCGTCTGCACCCGTTCCGTTTTTACGGTCCGTTTTTTTCAATCCGTTTTTTATCCGTTTTTCATCCGTTAAAACGGACTGCCATCTGTTTAAACGGATCCGTTTTTCATCCGTTTTCCATCCGTTTAAACTGATCCGTTTTTTTTAAATTTAGGTTGGTTCTGTGTCTCCAAGCAACCTATCCGTGAAAACGGATGGAAAACGGATACATACCCGTTTCCATCCGTTTTCACGGACGCTCCTATAGAGTTCAATGGAGCCATCCGTCACGTTTAAAAGGATGAAAATGGGACATGCACCAGTGAAAAAGGATCTGAAAAACGGAACGGACAGGCATCCGTGAAAAAACGGATGCCTGTCCGTCGCCCATACAAGTGAATGGGTCCGTTTTTTTCTATCCTTTTTTCAGGATCCTGAAAAAAGGATAGAAAGCGGAACGTGTGCATGAGGCCTTAAAGGGGTTTTCCAGGGTTTTACAACTGATCACCTAACCTCAGGCCCCATTCATTTCAAAGGGCATCATTAGATCGCAGACAACTGCGGCTCCGCAAACAAAGATAGAACATGTCCTATTCTTGTATGGGGCATTTTGTATGGGGTGCCGGCCATGTGTGTTCCGAAAATTGCGTAACACACACTGGCCGGCATCCATGTTTTTGCAGATTCACAAAAACACGGCCGTCTAAACGGCCCCTTAACCACACTATCTGAATACATTCAGGGTTCAGCCTCATGGGATGGATTTTATGCAGCGGATTCTGCCGGAGCTCTGTGACAAAATCCTCAGTCTTACTGCAGATTTGTCACAGATTTTGCTGCAGATTTGCCACGAATTTCACCCAGTGCTTTGCAAGAGTTAAATCTTTGGTGGAAATCCACAGCATAAATTGATATGATGCAGTTCCTCACCACAGGTCAGTTTCTGATGCAGAATTTTTATTATTTTTTTTCTCAGCATGTGGGTGATATTTCGTCTGCTAAGTCAAGGCCAGTCGTGTGAAATGTGATGTGCATTTTGTATAACCTACGTCAGAAACCTGAGGCTGACCTTCAGATCTCTGCCTTGATTTCCAGTTTGCACTGCTGCAAAATCCGCCTTTGGATTTACCCTGTTGACTGAGACTAATCCACCTCTGGATACTGCTACACGTGTGGGATGCAGACTTCACTGTAGAAAGCATGCCAAAATCTGCGTATAAGAACACATTGTGAACATGTCCCAAGGCCTCATGCACGCAGCCGTATGCATTTTGCAGTCCGCAGATCCACAAAATACAGATACATGGGGCCCAAGTCTGAGTATCACCTTAAAATTGGAAAAACCCTCCCAAAAATGTCACTTTTTTTTTTTTTTAATTGTAGATTTTTAATGTGTGTCTGCAGTAAATCTTCCTGGCGCATAACTCGGGGGACACACTCACATTTTTAACCCTTTAGTTAAGAACCAATAATATTTTCCTCCTTTGTGTTCTAGCAGTCATACCGTAACTTATACCGTAATTTTTTTCTTGTAACATTTTTTATTATATTGCAGGATTAGTTGTAGTTTTTTTTAGGATATATACAGTGTATATACAGTGGGGTATATACAGTGTATTAAATAACTTTTATTTTTAGGGGGAAAGATTAAAAAAAAAGCTATTTTTACGTTATTCTGTGGAATTTTTTGTATGCCGTTCACTTTGTGGTAAAAATAATTTTATTATCTGTGTCAACGTAATGATAATACCACATTTCTATATTAGAATATTTTTTTTCTCTCCCCCTGCAGCCTGTCAGCTCTGCAGCTGCTCCAGACTGAAGGGGAGAGGGGGGCTGCTTTGACTGCTCATATCTCTGGTTTGGTACCATCTAGAGATTTGTATTGTTTGAAAGTTGACATTCTAAGCTTTCAGACAATACCAGAATGACAGCAGTCTGTTCAGTATAAGGGAAGATATCACTGATAGAAATCGGGATGCAGTGAATACTGTTGAAGGTAAAAGTAAAAACAGGTTTTACCCTCGATAATTCCTGACTCGATGTGATTTCTCGTCTGTTGCTTGGACTTTAGCTCTCAGTCTGGTCTTGGACGTGTTTCTAGCTGCTAACATTCAGGAGATAATGGCATCTAAAGCAGTATGCCCCCCTCCACTTTCAGCTCCAGCAGAACTTTTAGCTACTTTTCCCACAGCCCGAGCTGGACTCCGGGAAAACAGATGGTTAAAAGGATTTTCCTTAGTAAAGGTACGTCCACATGAGATGAAATAAAAAAAGCTGTTAAATATTCAAGTTTCCACAAAGAGCACTGACGTGCTGTGGGTGTAGCAATTTGTCAGTCTATGTGCAGGTATTTTCCCAAAGTGTGTGTGGATATGGTCTATTAAATTCTCATCCACTCTGCTGCTAGTGTCTGGGTGGAAAATCCCCAGTATTCCCGCTATTTGTGGTTGTACCCGAAGAGCTTTAATCCTGAAAGAATTACTGTGCCACAAAGTGTTTATTGCTTGGCTTCACTTTTATGTCCTTTGTTACCCGTTCTATTTCAGTTTTCAGTACTCGTGCACACAACCGCGCACTGACCATTCATTTCTATGGGACTGTGGACGGGTCCGTTATTTTTACAGATCCATGTTCCCAGTCTGCGAATCTCAGCGCAGGTCCTATTCTTTTCTATATTTTCAGATGAGAATAGCCCTTACTATTGATGGGAGTGAGGGAATTACGGAAGCTGTCCGTACTTTGCAGATCTGTTTTTTTTCCCTGACTGAAATATCAACTTGAGGCCTTGGGCTACATTCATGCTGCATTTGCAGTGTCTGTTGCCTGCATTGTGAATGCTTCTGTCATGTATATATTAAACTTATCCATAGGCCCGCACTCGGTCTGTCAGTCTGGTATGTGTCAGTATAACTTTTTTGTCTCTGTGTTTAATAGCGCAACATACAGCGTGGTAGATTGGGAAATCCTCACAACATATGCCTCTGCCAGACACTGCAGAGTGCATAGACCCCCAAATATGCCTATACTTTGCCTCTTTGGTTTGGGGAGCAGAAAGCGCAACTAACAGGGGTTTATGGACTATCATCGGTGTCAGTTCATCTCTCCGCACCCCAAGCGATCTTCTGTTTCATGGGGCGGACACATTTGGAGGGGTGCTATAGCCTACTTGTTGTTTATATTGCTTGGTAGCAGAGTTGCAGGGTATTGCAGCTTTGTCCCATTCAAGTGAAAAGAGCAAAGCTTCAATACCTTTCACATCACTACTAAGAGTGTGGCCATATGTAGAGAGTCCTCGAGAATTTCTGCATTGGATCTAGCTGAACTCCTGTGCAGTAAAAAACGTTTGAAATCAGCTGGGTTTTGCCGTGACTTTGCTACCGGAATCAAGTAACAAGTCTTCCACTGCTTTCAACCTTTTTTGCTGTGGTTGTTTTTTTTTTTTTTTTTTTTTTCCCCAACAGCATGTGGATGATATTTCTGAAATCTCATCCGATGTGCTGGTAATGTAAATTCTGTGGGTTGTCTGCATGCACTTCTGCTATGGAGAATCTGTAGCATTTACACCACCTGTAGTGCCATTTTCTGTAGTACAAACCAATGTCCACGATGAAGATGCTGCCGAACTCCCTGGAGTCAGATCCCCACCAAACTTAATATTGAGGGCCTAACCTTTGGACATCAATTTTAAAATCCGTGAACCAGTTTCTGATTTGGACATCCCCTTGTCCTAAAGGAGGATACACTGCCAACCATTATCACCAGGTGAAGCTGCAGATGGTCCTTTATTTCTGCAGGGGTTAAATGGTATTGCATGGCAGGACGAGCAAATCAATTTGTAAGTATTGATTTGTTCGTCAAATAGAGTTCTTCAACTGTGAGGGGCTGACCCCGCTGCTGAAGAAGCTTCCCCCGCAGCTTGATTGACAGGGCCGGACATCTCACCCGACCCCCCGACAATCTCAAGCTTGTGCCGATGCTTCGGGTAGTAGCACAAGTGCACGGGCTCCAGCATATTTCTAAGTGTAGGCACTGGTCAACTAAGGTTTATAAGTTGTTCAGAAGTGCAGATTATACTAGAACGTACATATGTGTAGTGTGTTTTTTTAATTTTTATTTTAACCCGTTCACGGTTAAGGACATTCATGATGCGTCATGACTTTACACGCATGCAATGGCGATAGAGCTTGAATCTTGAGATCCTATTAAAGCCCAGAATCTAGGTGCAATATTTGGGGTGCCGCACTTGATGATGAAGGGGAAAAGCTTTACATCTTGGCTCTGCATTTCTGTGAGGGAGGGGTGACAGAGGAAAGAATGATCATAGCCTAAAAATGTATGTATTTATTACATGTAATAGTTTATCTGTAGTATTTTTGGCAGTTGATCGAGCGCTTTATGCAGATGTTCCTTAAGGGGGTTCTCCAGGAATTAAGAAAATAAAATTACTGAAAATATTTAAATATTACTTTATTATAAATATATTCCCAAATACCTTTCTTTTGTTTTGTCTAGGGAGCAATCATTAGGAGAAATAAATTGGCTGCCGTCCTATTAGTGCACACAAAACCTGTCCTAATCACACAGCAGGACAAGTTACTTCACAGCACTGAGATAAAGAGCTGCCTCATCCTCCTCTCTGCTCTGCTGGACAGGGGTTATGATCCTGAATACAGATAAGATCTTCAGCTGAATCTCTGTGGGAATGGAGTTCATAAGGAGACATGAAGTACAGAGAGGACGGACAGGACAGACTGTGGTAATTGAGACTGCGTACAAGAGCTGCTGCTCATTACCTTCCTCTCTGTACTTCATGTCTCCTCATGAACTCCATTCCTACAGAGATTCAGCTAAAGATCTTATCAGCTGTATTCAGGATCATAATCCCTGACGAGCAGAGAGGAGGATGAGGCAGCTCTTTACCTCAGTGTTGTGAAGTAACTTGTCCTCCTGTATGATTAGGACAGGTATTGTGTGTACTAATAGGACAGCGGCCATTTTATTTTTCCTAATTTCTCCGTAGACAAAATTAGCCGTTATAACTAATGAAAGGTATTTGGGAATATATTTATAATAAAGTAATATTTAAGTATTTTCATTGTCTTAATTCCCGGAGAACCCCTTGTAAACCTGCTTAAAAAAATACTTGAGACCAACATAAACTAATTTCTCAAAAAAGTCTTATATAAAGTGATTATATTGAATGAGTTCAAGGTACAGGGCATCTCCAATGATATAAAAAAAAGAACAACCCCCAAAATCTGCGGCTGCAGAGTACAGAGCGTGGACAGTGCTGCTGTGTCATTTTACTTGGTTTACTGTATTGCAGGTTAGGGACACTTTGCCAGTGACTGTATTGTAACATGGTATTTTTTTCCTTTTGCAGTGAATGGTAGTGTCTAGAAAGGGTATGTCCCTTCAGGAGAGAGGTGCCAATGTCCAGCCGGCCTAATAACAATCCAGGGGGGTCACTGCGACGTTCACAGAGGAATACTGCCGGGGCCCAGCCGCAAGAGGACACTGCAGGAGGAAGGTGAGGAAACCGTAGCATCAAGGTCACCACAGGGCTCTTCTAAAGTGATACCTGCCGCCTGTGTAACCAGAAGAGGCCTTGGAGACGCACTTCGGTTGTTTGCTTGTACAAGCAGATATTTTTGGCAAAAATTAACTCTTGTTTGTCTGATGCTTTCTTTTCTCACACGTTTACATGGTTTCTTTCAGTGAATTAAGGGCACTTTTAACATCTGTCTTGATCTTTCTAATTATTCTAAAGCTTCTAACCCTTTAGAAAAAGGACAAACCTCAATAATTCTGGACAAGTTGGATTTGTGGGTTAACGGGAATAATGGTCGTGTTTTGTAATAAAAAAAAATCCATATATATATATATTTGCACGTAGTTTCTTGTACCATGACTGCCTCCGAGTCATGTTCCTATATTTTGTATACTAAAGCTAACAGGAGGGATCTGTGTTTCCCGTATCCTCTGATGCAGTTCTCTCTTGGTTTTCCAGCAACAGGTCCCAGTTAGAGCAGGCAGAACATAAGACCCTTAGCCTTCCTGAGAACAGAAAGTCACTTTCTAAGACCCCCAAAGTGCAGTCTAATACAGCTACTGGCCAGTCCAGGGGATACAGCTCTAAAAGGTAACTTTACTAACTACTTTCTGAACTTGTTTAGCATTGGTAGTGAAATGTCTTACTAATGATACTGGTAGAGGAATACAGTAAGATAGTAAAGGATCCAGAATGGTCTTTTCTTGTCGAGACTCGAGTGACTACTGCTTGAGCTCCAGTCTTATTTTAGAAATGACTGTGTCTTGCTTCTCTTTCTTGCTTTTACATTCTCGCTGTATAATACACTAAGCATTTTCTGTCGTGTGTTTAATAATCACTATGATTGTCTCCACCCATGTCAACGTCAGACATTTAACTGTTTGTACTACAGCTGGCTGAACCCGTCGATATTCAGCAGGATGGGACCTCCTGACCACAAATGTCAGGAAAAAGAAGGATTGAGCATATTGGATTTCAGCATGTCTCATCCTTTGCTCCTGAGGAAGATAAGCAGTCGCCAGCTGGCATGCCCTCTCTCACCATTAAAATAAATGCACACACTTGGCTGAGTGTGACTTATGGTGGAGTCAGGAGTAATGGCTATTACCTCAGAATAGGTCATCAATATCAGATCGGTGAGGGTGCCAGGTGTCGAATTCCCCCCAATCTGATATTGATGACATATCCTGAGGATAGGTCATCAATGTTAAAAGCCTGAACCCCTTTAAGGATGTACTCTCACTGGAGAGGTGGTTTTTGTATGTCTAGTAACCTTGATGCATTTGACAATGTAAATCCGTAGATATAGAGAGCAGAAGCACTCCAGCTGCGTGACTGTGCCATATTGGCCTTCTTTAGTGATCAGAAGCATGGTTCTAAGGGTGCATTCACATGACTGTATAAATGGATCTGCGCGGAATGGGTGCGGACCCATTCATTTCAATGGGGCCGCAAAAGATGCAGACAGCACAGTGTGTGCTGTCCGCATCTGTTGTTCCGTTCCACGGTGCCACAAAAAAACATAGAACATGTCCTATTCTTGCGGACAAGAATAGGCATTCTCTATATAGCGCTGGCCATGTGCGGTCCGCAAATTGCGGAACGCACATGGATGGTATCTGTGTTTTGTGGATCCGCAATTTGCGGACCGCAAAACACTTAGGGTCGTGTGAATGCACGCTTAATCTTATATTTTTATATTTTATTTTCATCAAACTAAATGAGTTCTCCAGGCTTAAAAAAATAAAAAAATAAATAAATAAATCGGGCCATCTTCTACCCTGTTTTGACAAAATTTTAGCCCTCTGACCGGCCACTATTGTTTCTGCACCCGCACTGTTTGCAGGGTCTTTCACTCAGGTGCCAACTAGGGGATTCCTGTGCAGTTGCATGTACAGTGTATATTTCATATCTGAGCAGGAGGCAGCTTTTAAAACCAGGAGAATCCCCTTTAACATGCCACAGTAAGGTACGGTGAAAGACAGTGCAAAATTACATCCCTATTGGAGGTGTCCCTCTCCAGGATCATGGAAAGTGATGGCACTGATAGAGATATCATCTTGCGCTCTTTCTTCATACTTCTGGAGCAGAACCTTCCCCTAGAAGTTGTGGAACTGAAAAACTAAGACGTTGAGCTAGCAGTCCAGACCTACCCTAAAGGGAGTCATACACACACATTCCCCCCCCCCCCCCAAAAGATGAGCAACCCCGCTGTAGTCACAAGTGGGTCAGGGCCACCTAGTGTTAATGTATTAGATGAGGAGCTGCCCTTTCCTCATTTCCTAAGACGACCAGACTAAGCATAGGGTTTATCTGAGCGCTATATGATGAATGTGCAGAGTAGACGAACTGTATAATGCACATGTGCCATGCATAGAACATGCGGTGATGAGGGAGGGAATAGATGTGACTCACAGCAGGTCATAACATGTGAAGGTTAGGAAGGCATGGTTAAAAACTGCTTATGTTTAGTTGTGTATGTTTCTTCAGATTTGCAAATCTATTTGCAATTAATTGGGATACATGGGTGAAATTGATTGCACATGTTAGTTTACTTTTGGAAATTGAAGCAGAAGCTATTTTTTTTGTCTATTTGTAAAACTGATCCCTGAAAAACGTGGGGTAAAACCTTATGGTAAAATTGTGTGCCTTTGCTGGATGACAAAATACCACCACATGTGCATACTCCTTTATGTGCCACACAAATTAAATTAAGTTTTTTGTGAGTAACCAACCACAAAATTTTGTCTTTAAAGGGTTATTCTGGCACTAAAAAAACTTCCAATGACCGTAAAGTGAAAGAGAAAAAAATCACCAGCTTATACGCTCCTCAACAATACCTAGCCTGTGCCTTTCCAAGCCACTTCCGTCTCCTGTTGTCAAAATGACTAGGAATGCCATCCAGCCAATCACGTGCTGAGGCGGGTCTTTGCTGCAACCAGTGATTGGCTGAGTAGCATTCCCAGTCATTTCCTGCTGTGTTGGTACGGGAGAAGGAAGTGGAGCACAGCAGGGACACAGCCATCTATGGCACAGCAATGGCGGGGGTAATAAGCAAAGTGAATCAGTGTTTGTTTTTTTTTTTTGTTTTTTTTTTTGGCCATGTACACACTTTTTTGGATTCTTTTTAATAAGTAATCAATCGTGTTTTCAAAATTTTTTGCCTAAGGTTGCTTTTGCACACATCAGGGAGATTTGTCAAAACTGGTGCAGAGGAAATCTAACTTGGTTGCCGTAGCAACCAAACAGATTTCACTTTTCAGAGCTCTTCTGGAAAGTGAAAGTATCGGTCTGATTGGTCGCTATGGATAACTAAGTCAGCACACAGTGTGCTGACCACATCTGTATGTTTTGTTCCACGGCCCTGCAAAAAATAAATAAATAGTAGAACGTGTCTGTTTTGTGAACAAAAATAGGCATTTAAAAAAAAAAAAAAAAAAAAAGAATCTGGAATGTGGTGATCCACAAAATGCAGAACACACACGGCCAGTATCCATGTTTTCCAGACTGCAAAATGGATACAGTCATGTGAAGGCCCTTCAAGTATGTACTCCCTTATAATGTCACTTCATCAGTATAGCAGAATACATTTTATATATACCAAAAAAGGAACCACAAGTGTTGAGGAAAAAAAAAAAAACCCAATGTGACACCACGATAATTACAGGACATATCTGTTTTCTGATCCACTGACAGTTTTTAAGGTATAGTCAAACTAACAATCCAGATACATTTGTCTTGGCACTATATAAACAAGCTTGTTAAATTGTTTTCTCTTCCCCTCAGGGGCTGTACCTCGTCTACTGTTTTACTATCACAACCAGAAGATCCAGAGCGAAGTACCACCTCAGAAATTCAAAGGCCTAAGAAAGAAACCTCCCGTGGGTTAAAGCGCAGTGCCAGCCCTGATTATAGCCGGACCAACTCCCCTAGCTCTGCTAAGAAACCCAAAGCACTTCAGCACGTCGAGCCCTCTGCTGGGACGCGGCGACCAAATAATAAACCTAAGAAGAGACAGATTGACCAGGAGCATTCAGCTCCACCTGCATCATTGCCGTCAACAAGCAAAGCATACGGCAGGAAGGGTGGAGCCCCCGGCACCTCCCCGCTGCACAAAAGAAAAAGGACAGATAATTCCTCTTGTGTGAAGAGCAGCAGTGCAGCCGTAGTAGCGACTGGTGCAGAAGACAGACCTCCAAAACCCACCAAGCTGGCTTCAAAATCGGCCACCTCAGCCAAAGCTGGGTGTAGCACCATTACTGATTCCTCATCTTCTGCCTCTACTTCCTCCTCTTCTTCCTCTGCTGTTGCCTCTGTCTCTTCTGCTGCACCCCCAGGAGCTCGAGTGAAGCAAGGGAAGGATCAGAACAAGGCTAGACGATCGCGTTCTGCCTCAAGTCCAAGCCCTCGAAGGAGCAGCCGAGAAAAAGAACAGGCCAAAGCCGGCAGCTCTTCAAAGTTTGATTGGGCAGCTCGATTCAGCCCCAAAGTCAGCCTTCCTAAAACAAAACTTTCCCTTCCGGGATCCTCTAAGGCTGAGACATCAAAACCTGGACCCTCAGGATTACAGGCAAAACTAGCAAGTAAGTTGTGCATTGTTCTCTCATGTAAGGTCAAACTGTGACAAGTGGTTGAAGAAGTTCTCCACCATCGGATTAGCACCATGGCCAGTGGTGATACATAGTTACACAGTGGTCCTTTTCCCTGCTTTCTGCACCATACTAGTACAGTTTCCATCTTATTAGCCTAGACATACCTGACAGTCTGGTTGTTAGGATACCCTGTCGAGCAGCCAAAGTGGAGGTCTTGGGTGCCTGTTCATCTTAATATACATATCTATTCAGGTCAGGGCAGAGTTGTCACTGAGCTGTTCTGAAGGCATACTTACTGCTGCATAAAACAAATATCAGTTTAAGTAGGTAACATATGATTGTGATAAAAGAAATATCTTATTGATGGAGTACTTTTCGCAGAGCTTGCTCGGCTTTGATCTTTGTGCCTGAAGGGTCTTCGTTGATACTTTATAGTCTTTAATGATGTGCAGCAGTTTTAGGGTATACACACGTGATCGAGTTCAGTGCGAGGTACCGTCCTGATCTATAACATTGTGAGATACTGTCATGTCAGTGTAATTCAATAGATTCCAGGGCTCTCAGGGTCACACAGCGTTATAAAACATTAAAATGCTGTGCAATCCTGTCAGAGGAGCAGAGGTCAGAATGGGACCACTGACGAGCTGCAAATTTATCGCATTGAACACTCGTGTGTTTCTGGCCTTAATGGCAATGTTTGCATACCAAATGCTCTATAAATCCTTAAAGGGGTATTCCCATCTTAGACAACGGGTAGGATATGCCCCCATTGTCTGATAGGTGCAGGTTCCACCTATATCGAGAACGGAGTAGGGAGCGCTGCGTCTGGAGGACACTGGGTTTCCCGGGGTCTGGCCACCACCAGGTGCAGCTCCCCGCTGCTCCCATAGAAATGAATGGCAGTGTACTGTGCATGTGCGGCCACCGCTCCCATTCATTTCTATGTAGCCGTTGGAAATAGCCAAGCCAGCGCTCGGCTATTTTAGGCAGCCCCATAGAAATGAATGGAGGGCGGCTGCACATGCGCAGTGCGCACTCCTTCACTTTTGGGGCTGCGTTCTCGATATAGAGGTGGGACCCGCACCTAGAAGACTATGGGGCATATCCTAGCGATAGGCCACCATTGTCTAAGATGGGAGTAATCCTTTAAGGCTATGTTCACATCATGTGAAGACCCTACGTCAGTATGATGGATTTCTCTATGTATACTTCTGACAGAATCCTGCAACGTATCCCTCAATATAGGCTTCCAGTGGGATACATCACTATTAGGACTGTATTACACTTACTGATGAGCATTACAGTTGTCGGGAAGGAAGCGTTCCTTCTCGACAATCATATGATCATCAGTGGAGGAGACCACTGCTATTACATGCAGCGATCTCCTCCACAGTATAGGGAGGAGCAATTGCTAATGCCGTTACTCGTCCGCATACAAAATCATTATTTGCCTGCATAAAAAATGCGATTGCCCAATGAACGAGTGTTTGCTTGTACATCTGTTAATCTGCGGCACTTTTACACAGGCATATAATCGCTAACGAACCTTCCTCCCAACGCATGTTTGTGTTGATCTGGCCGACCTTCTGCTGGTGTAATACAGGCCTTCACCCATTGTACTAAAAAAAAAAAAAAATTGTGTGTCCTGTCAGTGATTGACAGCCTTCCCTCTATGATTGTGTGTACAGCTGTCAATCACTGATAGCCCCGCCTCCTGGACTTCAAAGACCAGAATGAGCAGAAATTTAAATGAATAAATGACACGTTTTACTGAATATTTTCACATAAACTATATAACCTGCTGCATATAGCTTACATTGCATTTTCATGGTGACAGGTTCCCTTTAAAGGGGTTTTCCGAAACTCTTATACTGATGACCTATCCGCTAGACCCTACGTTACCCTTTAACCCAATTGGCCGTATCTGTTAGAGGCGAACTCATGCCCCCTTTTCTCAAATTTCCTGGACATGGCTCACTATACTCTTCCATCAGAAATGGATTGTGGGTATTTACTATGTCTGCATTGACATGTTTGCGCCACATTTATCAATTACTGCGTGGTGCTTGTTTACACCTAAAACTTTTGTCTATTAATGCTACTCCAGTTTCTTTATTTTTTTTCTATTTTTATTTTTTTAAATGCCTCACAGTGATAGTCAAAATAATTAAAAAGGCACCCATTTTCCCAACCACTTTTCAGAGCTGTTGAGAATAGTGTAAAACGGTAAAAACAGGCCAATATTGGTGACTTTCCTATGCTGGTGTACAGCAATGATACGTTCCCCCAATCGGTCACTTTCTGGCTTGGCTTTGTTATATCAAGGTTCTGGCTGCAAAACTGTAAAAAATCCAATACATCTGTCAATGAATAATTAAGGCATCCTGGAAATACACTTTGCCCACAGTGGAACAGTCTTGTACAGACCTTGCAATGAATGCAGGATGTGATTTCCGTCTGATCTGCATTTTCAGCTCAATGCTGACTGGGGGTGGGGCTTGTCTGAGGGGGCGGGGCTTAATATTATTTGGTATTGTAGGCAGAGCAGTGGAGGGAGGATGGGGACGTGTATAAAATAAAGCTATGTATAGTGTATTTTTTGGTTTCGATTGCAATATGAGAAGGAATAGCCTAACGAGAGAGACATTTGTTAAAGGGGTTGTCAGACTTTAAAGGGAATGTGTCATCGGAAAATGACCTCTTATGTTTTCATGTTAAACATTTTTGAAGTATGTTTGGTGATGTTATAGTTAATATATATATATATATATATATATATATATATACACACACATACATACATACATCATTGTCTATTTAAAAAAAAAAAAAAAACTAATAAAATCCGGCAGTTTTCCCACTGGCAACTAAGATACTTGGTCCGTACAAATCACTTTTCAGCAGTCCTCTATTCTCCATGTGACAGGCAGGATTACATCTTATCTGTTCCCTCCGGACCCTTGCACAGGTCACAGAGCATGCCTAAAAAACTCCCCAGAGAAGTCAGAGTCCCCTCCAATCCATTGTGATTATGGCCCATGGGGGCTGCTGTAAAGCTTATTCTGTTAACAAAAGCTCAGGCAAGATGGCCGCCCCCATAATCATGTTCAGAAAACAGAATAGAAAATCTGCAATCAGAAATTAGAAACAGATTGGACATAAAGGATATGTCAATATCTGGTTTCAACTGGCAGAAAAAAAAATAGGTGACACATTAAAAAAAAATGTCCAAAGATATATCATAAAATTATCCATTTATTACACAAAATCAAAAATACACAATAAAGGATATAAGGTGGATATCAACGTCAGAAATAGGTGACAATGACCTTAAAGGGAACCTGTCATCTCCGAAACACCCCCTGAAGTAGAGTAAGCGGTGTATAGTGTAAGTGATGCTGAATCCGAATATGTAAGTTTTATCTTCATATTCGCTTCCATTCCGACGCTGTGCTCCCACAAACCAGCAGTAAAATACATTGACAGGACTCTTCTTTGAGTCCTCTCCATTATATGAGTGAGCACTGGAGTCCACTCAGTGCATTTTACTGCAGGTTTGTGGGAGCACAGCGTCAGAATGGAAGTGAGTATGAAGATAAAACGTACATATTCGGATTCAGCATCACTTACACTATACAACACTTACTCTAGTTCAGGGGGTGTTTCGGAGATGACAGGTTCCCTTTAAGGGCTCATGCACACAAGCGTATTTTTTTTTTCCGTGTCTGGTTCTGCAAAAAAAAAAAAAATTTCAGTGGGTCCACAAAAAAAAAGAAAGTTGTGTGCATGTCGTTTCCGTATGTTCGTATTTCCTTTCCGCAAAAAAAAATGGAACATGTCCTATTATTGGCCGCATTACGGACAAGGATAGGACTGTTCTATTAGGGGCCGGCTGTTCCATTTCGCAAAATATGCAATGCGCAAGGACGTCCGTACTTTTTGTGGACCGTAAAATACATAGGGTTGTGTGCATGAGGCCTAATGCTGTATTGAATCACTAGCCATTAGTGTAACTTCCCCTGAAGAGAATGTATTGCTTGTCCCAGAAAAACCTTCACAGGTGAGGCCAGATAATACACATAATCTATGTCTAAGCCAATATCCATTACATAATCATTCACAAGAGGGACGTCCCATACTGGATACAAGCTATAGAGTAATCAATCATCTCCAATGTTTTCACCCACTGGGCTCACCTGTACGTCTGATCAGGGGAAGAGAGCTCAGAAATGGCCAGATAAACGCCTCTACGTATGTTTCGCGCTCTCAGCTTTATCAGGAGGGTCCTGTGCTGTATACATCTGAGGCCAGTGATTGGCTGCATCGGTCACGTGTGGTATATGGGATTACATGGCTGCAGTGGTGAGAAACGGATTGGGTTCGGGACACTAACATAATGTTAGAAGTGATCATTAATCCAAGGGCCTCCAATTTTCTTGTCAGAACTTTCTTGTGCTCCATTTATATTCTTTGTAGGTGTTTTTATTTTATTTTAGAAGGTCTAGTTTGCTTACCATAGAAAGTGCTGTTATTGTAAAGGCTGGTGTGTATGGTGGAGCCATGAAGCCACAGCTGTGACAGCAGCTGAAGGGCATGAAATAGTTGTGAACATGTGCTGAGCCAGTAAGACCAGAGGGCGGAAGAATGTGAGCTTGTTATAGTGCACGATGGGGTGAAATCTAAATAGTCCCGGGATGAGTGTGTGCACTATGTGCAGCCTAAACACTATGTTGAGGATCTGAGCGGTTTGTGACTCATTCTGTCGTCTTTGTGTGGGATTTACATTACGTACTATAACCTGTACAACTGGATCATCACCCGTTCTTGTCACTGGCTCCAGACTTCGGATATTAGATGTTCCCCGTCTCCCTCCTGCTTAGTCCTGGGAAAAGATTGCAGCACAACGCTCGACATGGATCAGATGGTAAATGGCTTCTTTCTGCTTCTGTCTCATTTACAGTCATAGATATTAAATGGTCGGTGAGTAAGGTGGATGAAGATGTTGGGTAGCCGCTTTCCAGCTGGCAATTTTTTTTTTTAAGTTATCAGAATGGCATAAAAAAGAAACAAAACCACAATGCTCCTCACCGATCCTGTGTCTGTACTTCCTGGTCACACTAAATACATAGCCACTGATTGGCTCAGCAGTGACCCACCTCAGCCAGTGATTGGCTCAGCAGTGACCCACCTCAGCCAGTGATTGGCTCAGCAGTGACCCACCTCAGCCAGTGATTGGCTCAGCAGTGACCCACCTCAGCCAGTGATTGGCTCAGCAGTGACCCACCTCAGCCAGTGATTGGCTCAGCAGTGACCCACCTCAGCCAGTGATTGGCTCAGCAGTGACCCACCTCAGCCAGTGATTGGCTCAGCAGTGACCCACCTCAGCCAGTGATTGGCTCAGCAGTGACCCACCTCAGCCAGTGATTGGTCGAGCAGCCATTTCCTGTGTGTCAAGAGGGACCAGAAAGTAGAGATCAGCTGGGAGCCGGGATTGATGAGGTACTTACCACTTTTTAATGCCATCCTGATAAAACAAAGTGCTTTACTGGCCAGATAACAAACCCCTTCAATTACTTATAGGCAGTGGAGGACCTTTGGTTTTCATTGGCGGGCAGACTGATCTGTAATGATGTTTTACACCTGTCAAGTTATCTTTATATACTATATTGTACTGCTGGAATTTTTCCTAGCTAGTGTATATAAATGGAGACATAAACATGTGTACATACATAGTCATTGGAGTTGTCTAGTTGTGTTTGCATGCATAATATAGGAGCAAAGTGAATGAAGAGGAATGATCACTAGCACAGTCGTTCCTCCCTCATTTAGTTCTATGTATTATCGGTGGCACATCCCCTGATAAAAATATGCAAATCAGCTGATAAATGAGTGATTGCTCGTTCTCTGATCAGACACACACAGGCCAGGATAATTAACCCAAAAATAATGCAGTGTAATAGGGGGTTAACCCCTTGCTGACATTTGACGTAGTAGTACATCACAGTGGGAAGCGACTTCCTACGAATTCACGTATTACTACGTCATGTTGATCGGATGGGCATCGATGCTGTGCGTGTCCGATCAAGCAGGAGTATGGTGGCTGTGACTGACAGCCGGGCCCCTGCTGTATCCATCAGCATCTCTGTAAATGTAAAATATAAGTTTACCGTTTAAAAAAAAAAAAATGACTTGATGAAGGGAAAGGGTCCTTTTTTTTTAAATAAAAAATAAAAATAGAATAGTTATTAGATATAGTAGCGTCTGTAACAAGTGGCTATATAAAAATATTACATACTACCCCCTCAGGTGAACGCCATAAAAAAAAAAAAAAAAACTGTGCCAAAACAGCCAATTTTATGTCACCTTGCCCCAAAAAAGTATAATATTGAAAAATCAAAAAATGGTACCAATAAAAACATTAATTCATCCTGCAAAAAAACCAAGCCCCTACACAAGACGATTGGCTGAAAAAAAAATGGCTTTCAGAAAATGGGAGACATGATTTTGTTTTTTCAAAAATGCTTTATGTTAAACTGAAACCAAAAAATAAAAATAGACATATTTGGTGTTGTATCATCCGTAACAACCTGCTCTATAAAAATAAAATCTGTCCTGTCAGGTGAACCCCATGAAAAATAAAAACTGCGCCAGGACAGTCATTTTTTTTGTAACCTCACTTTACAGAATGCATCAATATCAAGTGATCAAAAAGTCTTATGCACCCCAAAATGGTACTAATGAAAACGTCACCGCATCCTGCCAAAAATTAGTCTTCGCTTAAGACAGTCACCCAAAAAATAAAAACCAATGGTGTCCATCAGAATTTGCGCTGCAAAAGCTGTATGGCGCTCCTTCCTTTTTGAGTCTTGCCATGTTCCCTTACAGCAGTTTACCACCACATAGGAGGTGTTTCATTAAACTGTAGAATCAGAGTAATGTATGATTGAAAATGAAATTTTGAATTCCTTTAATTCTTATCGAACACCTTAAGGATAAACAAATTTTGTAACATCAGTTTTCAATAATTTGAGGGGTGTAGTTTCTAAACGGAGTTATTTATGGGTTTTTTCCATTAAGGTAAACCCCTGAATTGTTCCTTTAAAAAATGGTCTTGAAAATTAAAAAAAAAAAGCTTCTAAAATTCTAAGCCTTCTAATGTCCTAAAAAAATAAAATGACATTTACAAAATGTCGCCATAAAGTAGACATATGGGGAATGTTGATTGATAACTATTTTATGAGGTATTACTAGCTGTCTTAAAAGTAGATAAATTCAAATTTAGAAATTTAGAAGTGTGAATTTTTCCAAATTTTTGGTAAATTTTTGATTTGTATTTTGTTTTTTTAATAAATAAAGGTGAAATATATCTACTCAAATTTACCATTGTCATGATTTACAATGTGTTAAGAGAAAACAGTCTCAGAATGGCTTGGATAAGTAAAAGTGTTTCAAAGTTATTACCACATAAAGTGACATGTCAGATTTGCAAAAAATGGCCTGGGCAGGAAGGTGGAAACAGGCCAGGGGTAGAAGGGGTTAAGTGGGAATATTCCTATTCATAAATGTGCGCTTTCCTTCACTGCAGAGGACGTAGCTCACTGGTTATTACCTCCTCCTGTCCTCTGGTTTTCGGCTATATCTATATGAGTGGTGCCCTGCAGTAGCCAGGAAGCAACTTCCCTTACTGGCTCATTGGTTAACCCTTTAATAACCAGGTCTGAAAATGCCTTAAAGGGGTATTCCCATCTTAGACAATGGGAGCATATCGCCAGCAGTGGGACCCGCACCTATATCAAGAATGGAGCTCCCTGCTGCACCCATAGAAATGAATGCGAGCGCACCGCACCTGCGTGGCCACCGCTATCATTCATTTCTATGTAGCCGATGGAAATATTTTCGCCAGCCCCATAGAAATGAATGGAGGGCAGCTACGCATGTGCAGTGCGCAGAAAATGGGGGCATATGCCCCCATTGTCTAAGATGGGAATAACCATTTAATGACCAGTTTTTCATGCGCATGTGTTGATTTGAGTTGTAATTTTATTTGTTGGACTGGTAACTTTTTTTTTTTTTTTTTTGTGACACACAGGGCTTTTTAAACCCTTCTAGGTGAAGCCAGTTTGGACCAAATGCCGAAGCCCCATTTTTCAAATCTGGCGTATCACTTTGTGATAACTTTGGAACACTTTTACTCACCAAAGCCATTCTGAGATTTTCTTGTGACCCATCGTCTTTTGTGTTAACGTTAAATTTGGGTTGATATCTTCAATCTTGGTTTTAAAAATTCCCAAATTTACTGAAATTTTTTTGGGACAGATAGTGATACCTCACAAAATAGTTACTAATTAACATTCACCACTTGTCTTTGTCTGCATCATTTTGTAAATGTATTAAAATGTTATTGAGGCTATTTACACCTTTGCTGGTATTTTTTTTTATTATTCCATTGTACTCATTTTGAGCTAAAAATAATTTTTTAATTGGTCTTTAAAAATATGGCATCCTTTTTTTGTACAGAGCTGAGATGCTCTAGAAGCACCCTTTTTGATTTTCTGTCAGACCAGGAGCAGACAGAAACACTGTTATAGCTCAGTTCTTATCTTACTGATAATAATGTGGCTTAAATAAGTGTTTATGACCTCTCAGTAGTTTAGAGAGAAGGTTTATTAGATGAGTGCCACAAAGTGAAAGTAGCAGTCACGCAGCTAGAAAAACAGTTAACACTTTGTGACAGAATAGCTCAATATTTTTTTAATAAAGGCCAATTGAAAAATGATTTTTAGCCAAAAATGAGTAACATGCAATTAAAAATTTTTTTTTCCTAAACCCACTTTTTTAAGGATCAATTCTGTTATGAAGTCGCTTTGTGGGGCTTTCATAATATGAACCACCTATAAACCGCCTCATTTTAGAACCTACACCCCTCAAAACATTCTAAATTGATTAATGAAAAGTTGTTAACTGTTTGTGTCTCACAGGAATTAAAGCAAAATGGAGATGAACTTTAAAATTCAATTTTAATATTTTTTTTTCCTGTAACACAGCAAGAGTTAACAGCCAAACAAACCTCGTTATTTATTTATCACCCTGATTCTGCAGTTCACAGAAACACTCCATATGTGGTTGTAAACCCCTTCATAGGCACACCGTAGGGCTCTGAAGGGAAGGAGTGCAACACTGTTTTTGGAGAGCAGATTTTGCTGGACTGGTTTTCAGGTGCCATATCAGCTTTGACTAGACCCTAAGTTAACCTTAGAAATTTTGGAAATGACAACCCTCAAGTAATTAACCGATGAGTGAAGTGAATGCCCTGACCCAGCAAGTGTTTCATAGAATTTAGAAATGGATGGCTGTGAAAATGAAAAATGACATTTTTTTTTTCCAATTTGCTTTAGCCGCAAATATTTCATTTCCACAAGGGGTAAACAGGGGAAAATGCGCCCTTAAACTCATGAATATTTCATGAATATGGCAACACCCCATATGTGCTAGTAAACTGCTGTTTGGAGACACAGCAGCGTTCAGAAGGGAAGCAGTGGCATCTGGATTTTCTAACATGGAAATTTTTTTTTTTTTAATTTTTTTTTTTTTTAATGGGGTTCTCCATGAGGTATATATGTTATAACATTAGTCTGCTGGTCAGTAAAATTATAGTTTTATTAGTTTTTTTTTTTTTTCATCTTTTGCATCATAAAATAACTTTTTTAACCCCTTCACGACCGCCATACGGCTATATACGTCCTATCTGCACATGCCCCGTGCAGATAGCACGTATATAGACGTGCAGGCGGCCCTTTAATCCCAGCGCTCATCAGCGCTGGGATTAAAGCTCCTGCTCCTGCAATCTAGCAGGAGCAGGTCGGGTCCCGGCTCACAGACAGAGCGGGGACCCTGAGGAGAAGACAGGAGCGGTTTATTACCGCTTCTGTCTTCTCCTAAGCCGGAGGACAGCCTTACCTCTTCAGCGGCGCAGGCAGGAAAGAAGCGGCAGCGCCGCTTCCTGTGTTAGACCCGGCGGTCACGTGACCGCTGGGTGTCTCGGGGCCAGAGCAGTGCTGCAGGGTCTAAGGAGACCCTGATCAGCTCTGCCTCTATGTAATAAGCCCCCAGGGGGCTGTTTTCCCCTGTAACTGGGGCTCCTGTGGATGCCCCAGTTGCAGTGGAAACGGTGGGAAAAAAAAGTGTAAAAAAAGGAGAAAAAAAAAAAAGTCAGTCCTCCAGAGGTCTTTTAATGACCTCCTGGGGGACATATTAGTTGTCAAAAATAAATTAATATATAAGTAAAAAAATAAATAAAAAACAAACAAAAAAAGTAAAAAAAAAAAAATTAAACACGCAGTCGCCAATAGAAACAGTCACCATAGTCGCCCCGTCAAATAAAATCTATACATGCTATATATCAAAATGATCGTCATCAAATAGGGAACCCATTGCAATAATTAATTTGTGCGTCAGTTTTAATATTTTAAAAAAAATATCTATAATTAAAAAAAAAATCCTTTTTTCTTTATAAGAATTAGCGGTTTTTGTCTAAATTAAACCTAAAAAAAAATAAAATATCTTTAAAAAAAACCATTCTAATAATAAGTCCTAAGTGTCAAGTAAAAAAAATAGCAAAAATTATTTTCGTATTCAAACGGAAAAAAAAAAATTAGGGTCACTAAGCCACCATGTGCCCAAATCACAAAAAGTTGCCTGGACATTCAGGCCTTTTATAGGTCCGGTCATGAAAGGGTTAAATTAAAAATGTTATATTTTGCCTTGCCATACATTAACATCCATAACATTTTTATTTTTACACCAAAGTAGCGGTCTGATTTTTATTTATTTATTTTTTATATTTTGCATTTCTATTGTTACTGGGGCATCCAAAGGAGCCCAAGTTACTGGATAAACAGCCCCCTGTGGGGGCTTTGTTCAAGGCAGAGCTGATCAGGGTTTGCTTAGACCCTGCAGCTCTGATCTGCTCCAAGACACCCAGCGTTCATCCGATCGCCAGATTGAATAGTAGAACCATCATGGTTGTTCATTGAGCGCTATGCACCTATTTTAGGAGACTGCAGGAGCCTAATAAACTGCTTCTGTCGTCTTCTCTTCTCCTCAACTATCACTGACAGCAGGGGACCCCACCTACTCATGCTAGAGGAAGATTTATAATCCAGTGCTGTGTAAGATTAGCTGTGTTTCTGGACAAGGGCCGCAAACTTGATGTATACAAGCTCTCAAAGTCTCTTTGTAGACCAGGCTAACCAGTCAGCTTTCTTTTTCTGGACTACAGTTTTACTTTTAAAGGGTTCGGCACATCTGGGACATTAATGGCATATTGCTAGGATATGCCATCCATGTCAGATAGGTGCGGGTCTCACCTCAGTGACCCGCTCCTATCTAAAGAACAGGGTTGCTGTAGTGAAGGGGAGTACATTGCACATGCGCAGCTTGCTCTCCACTCATTGCTGTGGACATTACGAAAATGGGCGAGCGAGCATGCACGGCTATTTTGGGAAGTCCCATAGCAGTCAATGAAGAGTCTATTTTGTAAGCATGGCCACCTCTTCATTCACTGCTATAGGACAGCTGGAAATAGCCAAGCCAGATCCTCTTTTTTTTTTTTTTTTCAGAACTCCCATAGTGGTGAACAGAGGGTTGTCATAGAGCTGGGCGATATGGCCCAAAAAAAAAATTTTTTTTTTTTTAAAAATTTTGGACGATTCACGATTTAAATCTCGATTTTTCGTATGTTATTAGAAATATAAAAAAAAAAAAGCCTACTGTGCCCCCATCAGACCTCAGATCAGCCCATTGTGCCCATCAGACCTCAGATCAGGCCATTGTGCCCCATCAGACCCCACATCAGCCCAGTGTGCCCCCATCAGACCCCACATCAGCCCAGTGTGCCCCCATCAGACCTCAGATCAGGCCATTGTGCCCCATCAGACCCCACATCAGCCCAGTGTGCCCCCATCAGACCCCACATCAGCCCAGTGTGCCCCCATCAGACCTCAGATCAGGCCATTGTGCCCCATCAGACCCCACATCAGCCCAGTGTGCCCCCATCAGACCCCCCATCAGACCTCGGATCAGCCCACTGTGCCCCCATCAGACCTCGGATCAGCCCACAGTGCCCCTTGAGACCTCAGATTAGCCCACAGTAGTGCCCCCTTGAGACCTCAGATTAGCCCACAGTAGTGCCCCTTGAGACCTCAGATTAGCCCATAGTAGTGCCCCCTTGAGACCTCAGATTAGCCCACAGTAGTGCCCCCTTGAGACCTCAGATTAGCCCACAGTAGTGCCCCCTTGAGACCTCAGAACAGCCCACAGTAGTGCCCCTTGAGACCTCAGATTAGCCCACAGTAGTGCCCCCTTGAGACCTCAGATTAGCCCACAGTAGTGCCCCCTTGAGACCTCAGAACAGCCCACAGTAGTGCCCCTTGAGACCTCAGATTAGCCCACAGTAGTGCCCCCTTGAGACCTCAGATTAGCCCACAGTAGTGCCCCCTTGAGACCTCAGAACAGCCCACAGTAGTGCCCCCTTGAGACCTCAGATTAGCCCACAGTAGTGCCCCCTTGAGACCTCAGAACAGCCCACTAGGCCACCATAAGAATAAAATAAAAAAATCCCTTACCTGTCCTGCGCCGCATCTCCACTCCAGGTCCAGCGCTCCTCAGTCTTCTTCTCCCGGCGCTGCACTGTCACCTGACTGCGTGCAGCGTCAGGTCAGAGTGCGCGCACTACGTCCTGATGCTGTACACGGTCAGGACAGTGCAGCACGGCCCCGGAGAAGAAGAGGAGCACCGGACACCGGAGCGGAGCCGTGGCGCAGGACAGATGAGAATTTTTTTTTATTTTATCTGCCGGGCGCCATTTTAGGAAAATCGAGTTCACGATTTTCCTAAAAAATAAAATCGTGAGGCTTTCAATTGGCGAATTAATCGAATTAATTCGATTAATCGTCCAGCCCTAGGTTGTCATGCATGTGTGGCTTCTCTCTGTTCACTTTGAAGGTCCCGTTCTGAAGATGGATGTGGGTCCCACCTTGGCATATCCAAGCAATATCCTTTCAATGTCCCAGATGGGTATGCCCATTTAACGTTTAAGCTCAGTGTTTGGTTGCTGTGTGTAAGGAAGTCATATTTTGATACATTAGGTTGAATGTCACTTCACTTTGTGGATTAGGCTACTTTCACACTAGCTTTTTTACTGGATCCGGCAGGGCTCAGCAAAAACGCTTCCTTTACTGATAATACAACCATCTGCATCTGTTATGAACAAATGCAGTTGTATTTAACATAGCCAGAACATATCCGTCATGAACTCAATTGAAAGTCAATGGGGGGAGGATCTGTTTTCTATTGTCAGAGAAAACAAATTCTTCCCCATTGACTTGCATTGTGGGTCATGACGGATCCTTTTTGCTCCGCATCCAAGGACAGAAAGCAAACCAGCATGCTGATGCTCTCCGGTATGAGAACGGAACAGAATGTATTTTGGAACTCTCCGTTCTGTTCAGTTACGTTTTGTCTCCATTGACAATGAATGGGGATGAAACGAAAACGTTTTTTCCCGGTATTGAGACCCTATGACTGATCTCAATACCGGAAAATAATAACGCTAGTGTGAAAGTAGGCTTAGCTGATATTCACGAAGAGTTGGCTTCATTTGGAATATAATTGGTATATTTGCTTCTAATAAATGCTTTTTATAGGTCTTAGTCTAGTCTAACCAGTATTTTGACAGGGGAGTGGTCCACACATTCCTTGGTGATTAATGCCACGTGAACATGGGTTATGGTGTTACGGGTTTATCATTACCTGATTAGTTCAGTACTTAGGCTCCATTCACACCTCCGTGTGTCCGTGTTTAGCGGACCGCACATAATAGAAATGCCTTTTCTTGTCCGTGTATTCGGACAAGAATAGAACATGTTCTATTTTTTTTCGGGAGCTGCGGAACGGAAGTGCGGATGCGAATGGCACACTTTAAAGTTGGGATTTTTAGCTCCATAGCAGATCTTATATTGGCAGGTTGGAGATGCGCCGACACATGGGGGGAAATTTATCAAACTGGTGTAAAGCAGAACTGGCTTAGTTGCCCATAGCAATCAATCAGATTCTTCCTTTGATTTTCCAAAGGAGGTCTGAAAAATAAAAGGTGGAATCTGATTGGTTGCTATGGGCAACTAAGCCAGTTCTACTTTACATCAGTTTGATAAATCTCCCCCATGGACTGTGTTCCCCGGGCTGGACACGGCCATGTAAATCAACCCTAAGCCTGTAGACCTAACGGTTTGTGCTGTATGACTGAGAACGATGCATCAGAAAAGTCATGAATTTGAGACGTGGTCTCTGCCACACTGCTCGGGCAGGTGACGCTTGTTGGAACTGGGTTCTTCACCTAACCAAGACAAAAATGTGGTAATTGCGATAAAAGGCATGCATTTTTGGCAGATGGTTCTCAGACTCGTAGCATAAATATTCTTGAGTCACATATAAGGCTATCTGTCCAGGAGCCAAAGAAAAGTGTTAAAAATCCTGAAATGAGGTGGCAGATCCCAATGAAATCCCATTAAGAGATGGGAGTAACCCTTTTAATAATTTTAAGCATGCTAAATGTACACGCCAAAACTGATGCAAGAGGACAATGTCAAGCACGGCAGCCAATCATTCTAAATGGCTAAATTAAAAAATTAATTTGTTGGAGTCCAGATGTCAACCTCATTGAGATACTGTGCTGGTATAAGAGAGCAGTGCCCTCAGACGTCAGTGAACTGAAGCACGTAAGGAGCGGTGACCAAGATTTCTATACAGCTGTGTGAGACCTTTGGGTTCTACCATAGCATTGAACCTGATAGGCTCCTCTGGTCGGCCAGTCTGGCACTGAACATATAATCAAACATATATGAGAACTACACATTGGTTACACCCAGATAACTGAACAAGGGTGTACTTTTTTGTGGCTCTACATTTCATATGAAACATTTCCCATGTGAAAGGAAACCTACTGGACTAAAGCTCTGAAATGTCCTTCAGTGTTTGTTAAAATTGTTATTCTGCGCTGAAATTTGATTTCTTAAAGATCCAGGTTATTGAGACATTCTGATGCCATGTCTCCTCCTGAGACCTGTCAGCTTCATTTGTTTTCATGGAGACTTCTTGTGAATCCAAAATGCCATTCATGTAGATATGTAGCAGAGTTAAAGAAATTATCCCATGAGTAATGTAAAAATGAAAATCAGCCATAATATAGGACATGACAATACATTTCTAACAAAGCTAGGACCAGGCCTGTACCTCACATGGATCCAGAGATCTCCACATTCATTGCTCTGCTAGATTTATATCAAGCTGACAGCTCAAGGGGAGTGTCTTCACTGCTGCAGCTTAGGGGGCGTGTCCATGCTCTCCCTATCACAGCTCAGGAGGCAGCTGAAGGATGAAACAGAGCATGTGCGGCCTTTTCAGTGAGCAGGTCAAAGAAATAAGAAAAAAACAAACAGCAGGTGGCGCTATAATGATACATTTTATTGAATAACTCAGTGGCTATGCTAAATTTTTTATTAAATGCAGTTACAAAAATATTCAGATCCAGGGGCTGGTTTGAAAACTGTATAATTTCGTAAGAAGCCCCTTTAAGTCACAGTCCTAACGAGTTAACTAGATGTGACAACTCGCCAGGTGTGACTGTTAACTCTGCTACATCTGTAATTTAACATTAGAATTTTTTGTATTTTAAGAAAAATATGTCCTGTATTATACACTTGAAAAATGTGAGCGTGTTTATTCACTTACGTCAGTACAGTCATGTCTGTCTAAACTTTAGGGCAAAGGCCCTGCCCTCCCAATAAGCCACGCTCCTTTTCTGCCACTTCAGAAATGTGGCAAGAAGCTCAAAAAGTTGAGTGATTTTTAACTTCAAAGTAGTGGAGTACATAGCTTCATAAATGCCCCTCAGTGTGTCTTCTCTTCATGGTGGTTTTCTCCTATAGAGCAGGTGATGTCAAAATGCCTGAAAAAACTAAGAGCTACAGCATGCTACTTTTAAAAAATAAAAAAAACCTGGAAGGACAAAAAAAAGCCACTTAATTAACCAAAACGCCTGTGTTTCCCTATTTCCCACAGACCTTCAGCTAAAATCCAAAGCTGCTATTTTTATGTTGCAAAATTCTCCTAAAAACCTTGCGTAAAATTGTTCATCTTTTGGGACTAACTTTAGTTTTTACTTTTTGCAATACCCAGGTATATAGTAAATGTGAGGGTCAGCTGTATAGAGGTCTGTATGTTCTGTACGCTCCATTCTAGCCTATCAATTTAATTAAAGTGAGCAACTATTTTTTCTTTGTTGGTTGTGATGTCTAGGTGACGACTGGAACACTTTTTGGTGCTCTAATATATATAACTTTTTTTCCCCCCATTTCAGACTTGAGGAAATCCACTAAGAAGCGCAGTGAGTCGCCTCCTGCTGAGCTCCCCAGCCTGCGGCGGAGCACAAGACAAAAGACCACGGGCTCCTGTGCTAGCACCAGGTATGTGCGACTGAGATGAGGCTCTAGGAGTCGGTGATTTAAAATGGAAAGTTGTAAAACCCATCTATTTCTTAACCACCTGTTTTGCCCGAATCCAGCTCGGACAGTGTGAAAAGTAGCTAACTACAGGGGGGGGGGCTGCTTTAGATGGTGATATCTCCTCAATGGTGGCAGCTAGAAACATGGAACCGGTCTTGTTTGAAAGCTGGCTTTCCTGGCTTTCACACAAGACCAAAAGGACAGCTAAGAAAGAAACAGAGGAGAAATCACTGTTAGAAAGTCAGGAATAATCGTGAGTTTTTACTTTCATTTTCAGTTGCATTCACAGTATCCGTATTTCCCTATCAGTGATATCTTTCTCTGTCCTGAACATATTACTGTCATTTTGGTATTGTCTGAAAGCTTGGAATGTCTGCTTTCAAACAAAAGGTGGGACCCACACCTATCAGACAATGGGGTCATATCCTAGCCTTGCTTTATACGTGAGAAATGTTATTTTTAGGAGTTGTTCAAGGATACATACAAATTATGGTGTTATATAATGGGAAAAAAATTTGAATAAAGCTATTTTTTGTGTCATTTTTTGTTTCACTGTTCAACCCAATGAATCTGATTAAATTCAAGTTATTACGGTTTCGTGGATACCTTATGTGTAATTTTGTGTAATGGCGCTAATTTTTTATGGTGGGGTGGGCACGATTTTTCTTTTTTATTACATCATTTATAACGGCCACTCCATCAGAACTGGTTCTCGAGATGGGTGGGGGGTTTCAGTGGTCGGACCCCCAGCGATCAGCTAGTTTCACCTTTTGCTGTAGATCGAGGGTAATGTATAAACTTGCCACAGCCCCTTTAATATAGACTTCCTTTTCTTTATCAGTCGGCGAGGCTCTGGCCTGGGCAAGCGAGCAGCAGCTGAAGCTCGCCGACAGGAGAAGATGGCAGATCCTGATAATCAGGAAGGGGCCAATTCTTCGGCTGCACGCACAGATGATACTGCCCAGGGAGCAGCAGGTAATGTCATGTTCATATTATGTTTACATTAATTTTTTATACTCATTTATAAAGAACCGTAACATCACTGTTCTACAGTTCTGATTTTAACTCTTACACGCACCATGACGTAACTGTATATCATTGGTCCAGTGTGTAACCGTATGGTGCTGACTCACAATCTGAGCTTGTTCCATACGCATTAAGTGCCCCCCCCCCCTCCCCGGCCACAATGACCTGCATCGGAGGTAATGCCCATCCTGGTCATTTAACCCCTTAGATGCAGTGGGTTAGACAGCGAGAGTAAGCTCTGGTTTCCTCCATGGCAAAATCATGAGGTTCAGATTGGTTGCTCAGGGTATTGTGAAGCAAGGCATGACCTGGCTGGCGGCCTGTGAAAATCACAAAGACTAGAATAGTCCCTAAGGAGGCTAAGAATTGCAAAAAAAAAGTAAAAGTTTTTAAGTAAACGTAAAACACATTAATTTCAAATCGCCCCTTTCCCTGTTTTATATATAAAAGTAAATAATCAATAAAATAAACATATCCTATTGCTGTGTCCAAACATGTCAGAAATATTAAATTGTAAAAAATATTTTCCCGCACAGTGAATGCTGTAACAGGGAAAAAAAATGTATAAAAAGTGACCAAAATCATAATTACGCCAAAAATGTACAATGACAAACTATATTCTGCCCTGAAAAAAACAATCCCTCACATAGCTCTGTAGACAGAAATATAAAAGAAAGTTATGAGTGTTAGAGTATGGTGATGCAAAGAAAAAAGTTTTTCAAAAGTTTTTTTAAATAGGAAAACCGTTAAAAACTATATAAATTTGGTATCGCCGTAATCATACTGACCAGTAGAATAAGATCGCCATGTCTTTTTTAGCCTACACTAAACATAACTCAAAAAACCTTAGCGAAATTGCCCTTTTTCTAATTTCACCCCCACAAAGCATTTTTTTCCCCATATTCAAATACAAGCTAGGGTAAAATAAATGGTGCCATTAAGAAATAAAACTTGTTCCACAAAAAACAAGCCCTCATACTGCTGTGTGAACGTAAATCAAAAAAATTATTGCTCTTGGAAGACAGGGAAAAACGAAAAAAATAAATTAAAATAGGCAGTGTCCTCAAAAGGTTAATGGAGTTTGTCATCTGTAAGGAATTTCCAAATCATTGTATTCCTGCCCCAGTCAAAAAAGGAAAACCAGTTTTATATATGTGTTACTTCCAGCTCCACAGCAAATGAATAAAACCTGAAATATGTAAATTATAATAACACGGACATTTGCTGGCCCGACTATCTTCTGACACACTGATCCCTTGAGCTGTGCCACTCTTCCCAGCACTGGGCTCACTCTATAGACTACGGGTGCCTGCTGTGTAACACCAAGAAAGTAGATGTCGCCGATCTGGGTCTTTTAACCCCTCAGATGCCGCTGCCAGTAACGACCATGGAATCTGTGGGGATAGACAGAGGGAGCGGTCCACCACTCTTTCCTCCAATTGGAGCCCTGCGACAAAACTGCAGGGCCCTGATTGGTTGCTATGACTGCCTTGGGCCTTGCGAAGGCTCCCAGGCCGGTCACTCCGAGTTGCCTGTAAAGCCGGGCTGGAGGCACAGCCTCAAAAAATCTCTTAAACTGCAATAGTATGCGAAAAAGTGCAATAAATAAAAAATTTTTAAAAAAGTTTTAAATTATGAAAGAATTACAAATTCACATCACCCCTTTCCCAATTTTACACAAAAAAGGGTAAAGCCTCATCTGAAAACATCCAAACTATTAAAATATAAATATATTTATTTTGCACAATGAATAGGATAGAAAAAAAATAAAATTTGCTAATTTGCAGTTTTGTTTTCCCCCAACTTCACCGCCATGAAAAGTTTTCTTGTTTCTCAATACAAGCTGTGGTAAATTAAATGGTATTGTTAAAAAATACAACTTGTCCTGCAAAAAAAAAGCCCCAGAAAATTAAAAAAGTTATGGCCTCCCCAGTGTATAGTGCTTACAGTAGTTCCCGTAGATGCATGGTGGAAATGCATGGCCGTGTCATTGCCTGCACAGTAGCTACATGAGTCAGTGAACTTTTTCTTGTGTGTTGACCTGAAGTGTATTGAATGTACCTGACACCGCAGTGCTACAAGTGCCGGGTGTGATGTTACCTAAGAGGAGCACTCGTGTTACTGTGGGGCTCGCACACATTACACATGGGTATTCTCATATACTGTCTTTTTTATTTTGCTCATTCTTTCCTGCATCTTTTCCATACATATAATCATGAAGGACGTGCTGAATCAGCTTTTAATTCTATTGTAATAGCATGACTTACAACTTTAACAGGAACAACTGGCGAAAGATCTTCATCTCTTCTCTCCCCTCCAGCCTCTAGCTCTGTAGCTGGTGCTGTGGGGATGACGACATCTGGAGAAAGTGAGAGCGATGACTCTGAAATGGGGAGGCTACAAGGTAACAAGGCATACCCCACACTCGTCACAATTCACATTAAGTCATTAAGGACACGTATGTTAAATGACTTGTGCTGCTTTATGTCGGTTGTTGATTTCATTGTACGACCCCAGGAGATTTGCCGGACGGCTTTTTGTATTATTCATTAGTGTGTCCTCCAGGCTTAGGTTGGGTTCGCCACATGTTGTGAGCATACGTCAGGAGAATTTACTGACGCAAACCTCTGATGTAGGGCTGAAGTGTTTGCCTCTACAGCGGCACACATCACTAATGGGCTCTCTTTAAAACAAAATTTACCCATGAACCAAAATGGGCTTGTGATTTCAACAAAATGTCAATTATAAAAGCAGCATTGGGAGGAGGCAATGTACTAGTGTTTAAAGGGTCAGAAACTTTTCAAAATAACTTTTGATATCTCATAGAGACATACCAAAAGATTAGATGATGGGGGGGGGAGAAAGAAGCTCATACGACAGTATCCTAGTGTTGTATATTTGTTACTGTTTGTTCACACTGTTAGATTGAAAACGTTAGTTTTATTGTTTCTCTTAAATATAAACTTAGTCCAAAGATAATAAAAATTAAAGAAGAAAAAGACCTTCCCTTCCTCCGCTTCCATCTAATCTTGCACAAGAGGGGAGAGAAACGCGCTACCTTTCCCCGTGACATGAGATGGGCTCCATAGAAATCTATTGTACTATGCTCCGCTCCCCTCATTCTAGAGATCAGTCTCCGACCACTAATCTAAACTCTGACATATCAACCAATTTTTGAATAGTTAGGCACTCTTTAAAGGGGTTTTCCGGGAGTTAGCTACTGATGACCTGTCCTCAGTATAGGTCATCAGTATCTGATTGGGGGAAGGTCCAACACCCGGGACCCCTGCCGATCAGCTGTTTGAGAAGGTACCAGCACTCCTGTGAGCGCGGATACCTTCTCGCAGCTCATCAAGCACAGCGCCGTACATTGTACAGCTGAGCCGCTCCTAGGCCACGTGACCGATGAACGTGATGTCACTGGCCTTGGAAAAGCTGAGAGAAGGCCTTGGCACTCACAGGAGCGCCGGTACTTTCTCAAACAGCTGATCGATGGGGGTCCCGGGCGTCGGACCCCCACCGATCAGATACTCATGACCTATCCTGAGGATATGCCCCCATTGTCTTATAGGTGCGATTCCCACCGCTGGGACCCGCACCTGTATCGAGAACGGAGCCCCCAAACTGAAGGAGGGCGCACTGTGCATGCGCAGCCGCCCTCCATTCATTTCTATGGGGCCGCTGAAAATAGCCGAGCGCTGGCTTGGCCATTTCTGTCAGCTACGTAGAAATGAATCGGAGCGGTGGCCGCGCATGCACGGTGTGCTACCATTAATTTCTGGGGGAGCTGCGCCTGGTGGTGGCCGGACCCCGGGAAACCTGGGGTCCTCCAGGTGCAGCGCTCGCCCCTCCGATCTCGATATAGGTGCGGGTCCTAGCGATATGCCCCCATTGTTTAAGATGAGAATACCCCTTTAATCCATTTTGAAATCTGTTGATTGCTTTAAAGCTGGCCATATATTGTGGTCCCCTCCAGTTTATAGTACATTGTATCATAAAAGGGTTGTTTTTGTTTTCTTTTTTAATGCCATCAATATCTGATAAATAGGAATCG
Source organism: Rhinella marina (assembly GCA_900303285.1). Classification (NCBI taxonomy): domain Eukaryota; kingdom Metazoa; phylum Chordata; class Amphibia; order Anura; family Bufonidae; genus Rhinella; species Rhinella marina. Next base: position 356,740 of record ONZH01015602.1, on the reverse strand, counting down.
GTATTCACTTCAATGGGAGCAGTGCTGCAGGAACCAGCTCTGTCCATTACACAAAATGGACAGAGCTATAGGTGCAGCGCCAAAGCTACTGCAGAACAGCTGATTGGTGGGGGGTATCGGAAACCCTACCCATGAGAGATTGATGGGAGGATGGGTTTTCAATATATAAAATGACCAAAACCCTGCAACATGTAATTATCAAAAAGAGCAAGTATCTATTAAAATGCACAGGTAATGAAGAATAAGCAACATAGATAGGTGTGTTTAAAACTGTTTAAGTTCCCAAATAATGTCAGCCTAATTTTTTATTATTGTTTTTATTTTATTTTTTTTCCCTCTTGTGTGAAATGCGCAGCGCTCCTTGAGGCCCGAGGCCTTCCTCCTCATCTGTTCGGACCGCTTGGGCCTCGTATGTCCCAACTCTTCCATCGGACAATTGGAAGTGGAGCAAGTAAGTAAACAGATAATTACACCGTTAAGGTGGATTCACTGATTTTAGTGGTTTTTAGTGGCTTTCTCAGCTCTCTTGTGTTTGTATAGTTTCTTTGCACATGCTCCAGATGTCAGCTGATAGTCTTTAGGAAGCGTGAAATGCAGGACACACAGGCATTATTGGCTACTGGCGTTTTTTTCCAATTTGGTAACTGTTCTTACCTCTGTTTTTTTAAGGAAGTATATTCAAGCTGTGGGGTTTTTTTTTTTTTTTTTTTTTCACCAAGACCACCGTCCACATATTTGTGTTCTAGGGAAAAAAGGCACTAAAAAAATCTCTCCACCAGACCAAACTTGTTTCTACAATGAACCCTATTGTGCGTCTGTGTAAAGTAAAAGGACTAATATATGTTTCCTGTGAACTGCAGGCTTTGCTGTAGTAGTGGGCATGCACTGCGGCACCTCCCTGTTTGTAGGCCGGTGTATTGAAGTTTAATTTCAGGAACCTAATAAAGAAGACTTATTTGATTCATTGCTTCAGGCTATGGTTGTTTCTCCGTATCGATGAGAAATGTTCATACTTGTCCATGGTCAGTGGAGACAGGCGTAACTTCTGTTACTGTGCCATCTATCACTGTGAGCAAAGCACACAGCAGTGTAAATCATCTTATTCAGACATATGTTGTTACTGTGTGAATGCGGGAGTGCACTCAGCGATCAGCATTGTACAAGTCATGTAGACTCGCATACAAATGTTATTATTGAGTCGTGTTGTACTGGGTTACATTGGGGTGGGTCACTTTGGGGCCCACCATAATAATTTATTTTGTTGGTCCACCCTCCAACTATGTAGCAAAGTGCAGGACCACTTGTTACAGCATCGTAATCTGTATTTCTATCATTTTTTTAAATGACCCAAGAGCATGATGGACTGCAGAAGCAAGAGAACTTCTCATTGTGTTTTAGCCCCTGGTCACCCACTGGGCTTTCCATCAAGGGTGTACAAATGCCACAATGGGTACATTCATTTCAGTGAGACAGACCAAGTCCAAAGGATTGAACTTTGGACTCTGTTGCCTTATTGAAGTGTATGTACCTTTTACAGTACACATTTTCGGGGAATTCAAACAGATATATACCCCCGACGTAAAGTCCAACAGGGATTGGGGTTCTAAAACGCAGTGTGAACCCACCCTTATATTTCTGTATATTATAGAAAGAGGTAGATTGTGTGTACTGTGAAAAATGTCACCCAGTGCTGTGTGCAGTTGTCCTACAGCTGATCTGTCACTTGCAGCAGTCCCACCCACATTCAGCTGTTTAACACTGGGCACCCTACTGATATTGGCCAGTTCAATAAATGGTTTTCATCAATACATTGCTTCACTTTTCAACATATATTAAAAATTCTTTGTGGGTTTAAATTGAAAAAAAAACCCACACAATTGCACCAAGGTTTTTGGAGTTTTTACATCAGCAATCTTTTGATCCCTTGTCCCTTTCATCCTAATAGAGATCTATTAGGGTGAATGGGATTTTGACATACTCCCTGTTGAGCTGTGCTTCCTGTACAGCTTAGCAGGCAGCTTACAACGACCGCTTAAGACGCTTCAAAAGCGTCCAGACTGCCATGGTAACAAAGTTGGAGCTTTCAATATCTGCTTGGGCTCTGACCAGAAGGCCGACGGAGCCTTACCTTAAAGATGCCACAGCTGATGTTGGTTGCGGTATCTGAGGAGTTAAATGACGGTGTTTGGCGTGACCGCTGTTCCCTCTCATTGCGGCCGGGTGCTGTATTATACAGCTTCCATCCGTTGCGTATGGAGCGGGCTCACTGCAGCAGCCCACTCCATACATTCTCCATCAGCTGATGAGCCGGTGCCGTTTTGGGAAAAAAACGATATTGGGATTCAGCAAAAAACTGCCATCACCAGAAACAAAATGGGTGAATGAGTCATGTTAGCTCAATAAATTACCCAGCCCTACTGCTGTACGTTCTTAAACTGTTTAGATGTCTTCATTTTAGATACATCACTTATGTATTAATGTGCATAATTTTTCATGTACTTGCATGTTAAATTGTGCAGTGCATGGCAGCAAGGAGTCTGCTGCAGCAAGACATCCAATGAGATGTGGGCTAAGCCCCCACCTTCCAGACACTGATGAGTTTCTCCCTTGGCACAGTAATAGGGAGAAACCTGTCAATCGGCATCTGGAGGGGGAGGGGAGGCTGCATATCACTGGACTCTGCTGGCCATATGGTCCATATATGTAAGTGCTCGAACACTACACTATGCTGCCCTTTCTTAGAGAACTGACCGGTTCCCTTTAGTGCATCCCAGTTCTTACTTTAAGAAACGTTATGCTTGTTAGAGTAAATGTGTAAGGAAGCCCCATTACACAGGAAGGGATTTTAAGATTTTACTCTTTTCAGGCTCCAAGGCTCAGCAGTTGCTACAGGGTCTTCAGGCAACAGATGAGAGTCAGCAACTCCAAGCTGTCATAGAGATGTGCCAACTGCTGGTGATGGGGAATGAAGAAACGCTTGGAGGATTTCCTGTGAAGAATGTAGTGCCTGCACTGGTAGGGTGGATCATATCATACAGTTGGGTTTTATAGTCGGAATAACTGTAAAACTTATTATGAAAACCTTTTGGGACCGTTTTTACTACAATTCAAGTTGTTGGCTGAAGTTGTGGGGTTTTTTTTTTGTTTTTTTTAACATTTTCAGTTGGTTGTCTTGTGCAGCCTGTATGTGTTCTCATACATTGCAGGTTGCTCAATCCCATTCAGTGTAAAAATTAATCAGACAAACTTTGATGGCTTGGTCAGTAAGGCCCCCCCCCCCCCCCCCCTTGCTCTCTTAAACACTGAAGGCTAATCCGACATCTTTACCATATCAACAATAAAATAGAGTAAACGTAAATCAAAAAGCAAAACAGCCTTATGAGTGTTCAGGAAAGAGAGAGGGACTACACACTGAGCCATCAGATAACTCATCTGACGAATTTCACACATGGGACTGCACATCCAACAATATATGGGAATACGTGCATGTTGCAGAAGACAAATGGTTGAACAATTTTAAAAAAAAATTTACAAAAATATGGCTTTTTTGTTGCAAAAAATACATGAATTTCAGTACAAAAAAGCCTTCAAATAGACTCTAAAGCCTATATGTATATCCACTATTGAACTGCATGGTTTCTCCTAACTTTGTTTTCTTTGTCTTTTCAGATAACTTTGTTGCAGATGGAACACAACTTTGACATTGTAAGTGCTGTGATTTCCAAACTTATTAAAACATACAGCTAGAAGGTGTCTTGTAGAGGTTAATTTCTCGTGAGTGCTGTGAAATTATTGATGGCGTTAATGTCTGATATTTTCACACAGTGGCTTAATCCTCATGATGCAGTCACTGTTTCTCCCCTTGATTGGGTTGTCCAGGTTTTTTTATTTTTAATGTCTCCCCCGACCACCACGCTTTTTCCCTACTGGGACCTATGGAGAGAGGTTTACTTACCTGCTCCGTGCCACTTTGTAGGGGCTCCTTGGCTGTCATCACCGGCTTCCGGCCCCCACATATAAACGTCCTACACAGACGGTGCAGCCAATGACCGGCTTAGCGGTAACTTGACCCAGCAGTGGCATGCTGCTTTGCGACATGTAACATTGAGGCCAGTCATTAGCTGCCATGGTGCACATGACCCCCATCTAGGCATGAAGTTTACATACTGGGACCAGAAGTCTGGTGAGGACAGCCCATTAGCCACGGAGCCCAAACGGAGAGGCAGGGAGCAGGTAAGTAAAGCTTATTTCATGTTACATCTACAAATTGTTTTCACTCTATTTTTGTAGATGAACCATGCTTGTCGAGCCTTAACCTATATGATGGAAGCACTTCCACGTTCCTCAGCTGTGGTTGTCGATGCTATCCCTGTGTTTTTAGAAAAGGTAGGAATTGTTTTATTTCACTTGTGTTGGGTACATGTTTATGATACTAAGTGATGGGGACAATGTAATGGATTAACCTCTAATACTTTTTCAGCTACAAGTCATTCAGTGCATTGATGTGGCAGAACAGGCTCTCACTGCTCTTGAAATGTTATCCCGCAGGCACAGTAAAGCCATTCTACAGGCCGTAAGTACAACTACAGAAGATGCTTCTTCTGTTTAACCCACAGTTCTATTTAAAAAGGACTTGTCGCCACGAAATGCAATGCAGTATGCAGGCAGCATGTTATAAAGCAGGAGGAGCTGAGCAGATTCATATATTGTGTTGTGGAAATAGATTTATGCATAGAATTCTGTCAATCACTGATAACACCTACCCAGTGTACAACTATCAGTGACTGACCGCTATATCTGTATACACACTTACACAGAGAATCCTATTAGTCACTGATAACACATCCCTGTGTACAGCTATCAGTGACTGACAGCTATCTCTGTATACACACTTACACTGGGAATACTGTAAATCACTGATAACACCTCCCCCCATGTACAGCCAACAGTGACTGACAGCTATATCTGTATACACACTTACACAGAGAATGCTATCAATCTCTGATAACACCTCCCTGTGTACAGATATCAGTGACTGACAGCTATCTATGTATACACACTTTGCTATACATCACTGATAACACCTCCCCTGTGAGCAATGAACACCAGAAAAACCAGAGATATAAAAGTATAAATTACAAGTTTTACTGTATATTTTCCCACAAAACTATGTATCAATTTGCTCAGCTCCTCGTGTTGTATATGAATTGCAATGCATTATGTGGTGACGGGTTCTCTTTGCATGGGGACAAATCCACTGATGAACTCTTAATTCACAGGGAGGACTTGCCGACTGCCTCTTGTATCTCGAGTTCTTCAGCATCAATGCTCAGAGGAATGCTTTAGCCATAGCAGCCAACTGCTGCCAGAGCATCAGTCCAGATGAGTTTCACTTTGTTGCTGATTCTCTGCCACTGCTGACACAGAGATTAACACATCAGGTGAGACCTTTTATAGTAGCAGTTTGTACAGCATAGATATAATATCCTTCTATCACTTAGTCCTTTTTTTTCCCATCAGCTTGTAAATTTTGTTTTTTTCCATTCAGTATGGGTTCCTTTTAGTTCTGACCTATTGGCTGGAACACTTGGGGGGGAGATTTATCAAAAGTGCTGCAAAGGAAAACTGGTTTAGTTGCCAATAGCAACCAATCAGATTCCACCATTTACTTTTGATAAATCTCCCCCTTAATGTCCCTTTTTTATTTAAGTGGTGTAAATGCTACAGCTATAGAATTTTTCATTTGAGAAAAATACGTGTGACAATACAGAGGAATACATTTTCACTCTTTACATTCATGAGGAGTAAATTTTAATTGTTGAAACATGTATTTGTGCATGGCCTTTTTTTAGGCATGTTCACTAGATTGAAGAGAATCTTAAAGGGAAAGTGTCATCAGATTATGGCCTATTTAAGGCTACTGTCTGCGCATTTCCTTTCCGGTATTGAGATCCGTCATAGCATTTCAATACTGGGGACAAAACTGAATGGAACAGAGTGCATCAGAAGGCATTCCACTCCGTTAGTTTGCATTCCCATGGAGCAGCATTTTTTTTAGTGCATCCTGGGATCTGGAGCAAGACGACTCCGGCATGAAACACAGTGTCAATGGTGCCAGATCCGTTTTCTCATACACAAATGAAAACTGATCTGGCGCCTATTGACTTACAATGGTTTTAGTGCTGTATCTGTCATGGCTATTTTAGAGATAATACAACTGGATCCGTTCAGAACGGATGCAGATGGTTGTATTATCCTAACGCAATCGTTTTTGCTGATATATGACTGATCCAGCAAAAACGCAAATGTGTAAGTAGCCTAAGTTTTTATGACATAGAAAAATGGTTCTGATTCTTTGAAAGCTGACATTCCAAGCTTTCAAATGATACCAAAACGACAGCATTATATCCAGTATATCAGAAGATATAGCTGTTAGAAATCGAGTCGGGAGAGAGAGAGATGTTTTTAGTTTCACTTTCAGCTGGGCACTTAGGCTAGGGCTAACTGTGTTGCATTTCTTGCGACTGCTGCGGCAATCCCATTCATTTTTATGGGATCCCCGCTACTCAGTGATCCTGGCCTCGAGCGGTGTCGCCGTGTATCCCTAGCTTTAGGAGCTGTTTTCCAGCAGAATAAAAGTGTTTTTTCTGGACATGTAATACAGACACACCGTGCACACAGGTATGTCTGGGATGTGTCTGCAATCTTCTGTGAGGCAGTGCTGTTAGTTATATAGGTGAAAGACTCCCTTTAATGAATAGGTTATTTTCTGATAATACACTCCCTTTAACGCTTTTGATAAGTTTGGTCATGTGGTCATACAGTACCTCTCTATAATTTATTTCTTGGTAGGCTATATAAGCCATATGCACCAATCACTTCTCATTACTAAGTTAATCCCTCGTATGTTAATATGATCCCTGCAGCAACAAGCCATTTTAGAAACAGACTTTTCATACATTTTTTATAAACTGCTGCTATGTAAGACATCTGTTGGGTACATACCAGATCTGTTATGTATGAGATGACAACTAATACATTTTTATTTCTTCTTTATTTTCCTATAGGATAAGAAATCCGTTGAAAGCACTTGCCTGTGTTTTGCACGTCTGGTAGATAATTTCCAGCATGAAGAGGTAAGGTTTCTCTGGAGCTAGTTCCGTAGTTGCAGACAGTGGGTAAAACAAGTCTATCTGGTTTAGCTTATTGGTCAGTGATGTTGCCTTACATGTATACTGTATCAGTAAGAATCACTTTTTGCTTTATTACATTTACGGTAAGGTTTCAAATGTTACAAGATGCAGTTTTTGTATGACTTTATTTTACAGTGTAAGGCTGTGTTCATATTTACATTGAAGGATCTTTTAGGAGCCTCGGTTACAGATTCCGTCAAAAATGCGGGACAAAATCTGTTTGCGCACAGTGCTTTTGTCAAGGAACATGACAGATATCATGATGGAAGCCTGATGGACCCCTTTATAGTCGATGGAGTCTATTTGTGTTTGTCATGTGACTGGTCTGGCACTGCCCCTTTTTTTTTTTTTTTTTTTTTTTTTTTTTTTAAATTGTTGTGCTCTTATGACTAGACAGAACAGAAATGATTATTGGAGATGTAATTGGTTGAGATTTAGCTATCAGATATTTGTTTATTTAAAGTATGCTAAAAGATGTCTTATTTTCTTATATTGACGGCCTCTTCTCGGGATATGGTCTCCCGGCACGCCCGCCAATTAGCTGTTTGAAGAGACTTCAGTACTTTTATGAAGGCTACATTCTCTTCATGGTTTACCTGCTCGCTGTCCATATTGCAGTAACAAAGCATTGTAATTACACTTCTCTGTCCCATTCACTTGAATGGGACTTAGCAGCTGTAGTTACATTGTTGCGCTGCTGCAGTCTTGATGGCGGGCAGATAAACAGTCAAGAGATTGCTTATAGGAGCAATGCGGTTTCTCAAAACAGCGGGGGAGCGTATCGATGACCAATCAGGAGGATATGCCAACAATATGAGAAAACCAGAAAGTGGCTTAAAGGGCGTTTCCAGTTTATAGATAGTGATGACTTCAGGATTGATCATCAGTATCACATGAGTGGTGGCCCGCACCCCCACAGTTCAGCTGTTTTTAGCAGGTGCCAGAAATAAAACATTGGACTGAGCCAGATGCAGAAGTCTCTGTCCGCTGTACTGACAAACTGCATCTCAGCTCGCATCCACTTGAATGGATGCCGAGATGCAGTACTCCGTCTTGACCACTGCAGGCTTCACAAAGCCTTCTGCTTCTGGCTCCATCAAATGTTTTGTTTCCTGTGTTGATGCAACAGCTGATCCGTGGGGTTGCTACATGTCGGACCCCCTCTGATCTGACATTACTTATTCTCAGGATAGATCCACAATCAGTATCTACAGACTGGAAAACCCCTTTGAGAAGTCTTTTCAATGTGTTGTCCTTTCATGATTTGGCTTACGCATTTTATATTCTATGTCTGATGCAGAATCTTCTCCAGCAAGTGGCTTCCAAAGACTTGCTCACCAACATCCAGCAACTTTTGGTAGTGACACCACCGATCTTGAGCTCGGGCATGTTCATCATGGTAGTCAGGATGTTCTCCTTGATGTGCTCTAACTGCCCCACGCTGGCCGTGCAGCTCATGAAACAAAGTATGTTCTGTGTTTGCATTTTTACAATGTGTTCTATAAAGCATACTATCTTGTATGCGGTGTATTGTTTAAACTCGTCTTTACAGCGCTATTAATTTGGTTCATTTTAGATATAGCAGAAACTCTTCACTTCCTTTTGTGTGGGGCTTCAAATGGTAGTTGCCTGGAGCAAATTGACCTGGTCCCTAGGAGTCCCCAAGAGTTGTATGAACTGACGTCTCTTATATGGTATGTGTTTGTGTATGCTGGTGTTTAGTGTCCATATGAGCCCCATTGGGGACAGCTTGATGCTGCAGAATGTAGCATAAAATAAATGTTCCTTTTCAAAGCTGGATTCATCTGTAATGGTTTCTTCATTTTTATGGACTGAAAATTAACTTACAAATAATGCATTTTTTTTTTTTTTTTTGCAGTGAGCTGATGCCATGTTTACCAAAAGAAGGAATATTTGCTGTTGATACAATGTTAAAGAAAGGAAATGCCCAAAACACTGACGGGGCCATTTGGCAATGGAGGGATGACCGTGGGCTTTGGCACCCATACAGCCGTATTGATAGTCGAATCATCGAGGTAACTGTCTTGTCATGGAGTCTGTAATGCCTCTGGTCGTTGTTGTGTTTTTTTTTTTTTTTTTTCTCGGACATGTTTCATAAATGTATATTTTTGTGTGTTTATATATATATATATATATATATATATATATATATATATATATATATAAATAAACTGTGTTTATGTAAAATAAGACATTTGGCTAGCGGGGATTTGCCTGATTGTCGCTTTAAACATCCTCCTTCCCCTGGTTTTGTCTTTATATTGTCTGTTCCTCTCCATGGACTGTGGCATGATCATTCGTGTTTATGGAATGTGGTGCACTCGGCTGCCATGTGCAAAGATGAGAATCAAATGTTGTGAGCTATAGTAACAGATTAGTGCATGAGGCTGAACATTTTAGAGCCCTTTTTAACATTGTATTATGGAATTGCATTTCAAGTAACTGCTTTGGCTGGCATTTTCTATGAATGTGTTTAGAGAGCTCGCTTTCTCTTCCTGCTGTTTTCTCTCTTCCTGTGTCTTATTTGAGAATGTGCAGTGGCCCTGGAGGAGTGGAGGATGGGAGTAGCTCTGGCTGCAGAAAGTCTAGTACAATGGCTTTCCTCACACCATTGCTCCCTAGGGCCGTGCAGTGAAAGGAGTGTGCACCCTTTCTTCCCTCAGGGCACTCCATAATTCTGAGGCTCCTGCCTGTTGGTAGTTGAGGTGATGTTAGGTGCCTGTATGGGTGCAAGTCAAGGCACATGGAGTGCAATGGCCAGCGTATGGTGTAGGAGTCCAAAAACTGGGCCAGAGGTAGAGGAGTAAACGTCTTTCTTTACTCAAGTACAAAATTAGAGTTTTAGTATATACTAAGTGCAATACTCTCCTAGATAGCAATGTTTGGATTTAGACAATGATTGGAGTTATAGTCCTCTTTGTACAGTATTTTGCAAAAATCTCTCTCAGTAGAATAAATAGTAACTTGGCTGTAGTGTCCACTGCGGGATACAAGATTCTGAAGGCATGTCTGGCCAGAACGTGTCAAGTATGAAGGATGTCTTAACTATCTCCCTCATGGCAGCAAAGTCTGAATTGCAGTAGTAGCAGGTTACCTTGCTGACTCCTATGCTGGGCCCTCTTTCTCTCTCTTTCTGTTGATTTTGCAGTAATTCACGCACAGTTCTGGAACTTGAGGTCTAAAGAGAAGCATAGGTCACTTCTTCCTTCTTCCATGAACTCTCACTAGAACAACCTCAAACTAGGGGTGGAGCCAGCCACCACCAGCTTCTTACAAGGGCTGAGCCAGGATTATTAACCCTGACTGTGCCATCCATACATAGCTATACTGGTTGCAATATAACAATACAATGCATGGCATTAAATAAAAAATCCTTTGCACATACCCCTTGCTGAGGTTAGGATAGATTTGTTTATTCACTAGTTGCTGCTAACACACTTCCATAATGCAATGTGCAGTGGTTGCCTGTTTGTTCGGTCAGCCGCGTTTTTACAGATCAGTTTCTTATAAATGCTCAGTAGTGGGTCTACCCCGTGATGTAAATGAACGTGTGTTTTGTGGTGCTAAACCAGTCATCCATGTGCAGCCATGTTTTTGCATGTCTGTATATGTTCAGCAGCAGAAATAATATTAGGCCGTGTTTTGTCCTCTCTAGGTGGATATCCAGAGGTACTGTTCTTTAATTCGGCAGTTAGCTGTCACATAAAGTAATATGAAATATGTACATAATATGTAATTTCATGGTACCCAGAGCTAATTTAAGACTGTAATGTTTTTGTCTCAAGCAAAACATTATTTATGACATTAAAACAATATGGCAGATAGTATGCCTAATATGGCAGTATGCATATGCATAAAAATGTTGCAAATCCTGTTTGCCTTTTTTTTTTTTAACACCATTGTTACAAAATTTAGTCGCAGTTGGCATTTGTACACCACTTTCTGAAATGGGGCGGTGGTGAGGACGGGGCCAGTTGTCCTGGCACATTTATCTTCTTTCACGTCGGTAAGACTGAAATCTACAGCATCTCCGAGCTGCCATAGATTTCAGTTTAGACACAAGGACTGCCGGGCGATGCATCGAATTTATGACGAGGCCTGAGCCTCACCTTTAAAGTAGTTGTGTCCTCTCAGACAATGGGGGGATATTGCCAGGAAATGCCCCTATTGACTGATGAGGTGTGGTTCCCACCTCCTGGGACCCGCACCATCTTGTAAACAAAGCCTTCAAAGTCATGGAGGACCGCCGCTAATGCATGGTGAGCCCTCTGTGACTTCTAAGGCTCTGTTTACAAGATAGGTGCAGGTCCCACCTCTGGGACCTGTACCTATCAGACAGTGGGGGCATATCCTGAGATGGGACTACCCCTTTAAGCTAAGTGCATCCTCCTACAGTACAGGGGAAATGAAGACTGACCTACTACTTGCCAGTCTTGATAAATTTCCCCCTAAGTGTTCAAAAAGGGGCACAGTGCTCTTCAAATAATTGAAGAGTATGTTGCCGCCATGTCAATATATTTTATGCATCATGTGGGAATCACAGATCAAGTGAGGTTAAAGGGGTTGTCCAGGTTTTCAAAATGAATGAGTCAGCCTAGCTGATCAAAATGCATGGGATAAAGAAACCTCAGTCTCTAGATTGATCTTTGTATACAGCGGAGCAATTTGTGAAACTCCTCAAGTGCAGGTTACCAATGGAAAACGAGCATCTGCTGGACTTGCAAACTCTGAAACCTAAAAGGAGGAAGTGCTGGCCTCCAAGAGTGAAGCACTGCAGAACTCTGCCGCTCTAAAATGATGATCATGCCCTTCAAGAAACCAACGGATGAAACTCTGATTGAGCCAGTGTGCACATGGACCTGTGATGTCCTGTTTTAGTCGATTTAGACCACTGGTTTGTACTGAACACACTGTACTTCTTGTAGCAGCTGAGCCTGACACTGCAGTCTGTGTAGTTCATCCCCATTAAAGTGAAAGGGACAAAGTTGCAATACCAAGCCACAATGAAAAGACAATCAATTTTTAAAATCTGGATAATCCCTCTGATATAGGCGCCATGAAGGCATAGGTCTCTTATTTCCATATTCATAGTGATCTTGCTCACCCAGAGAAGACAAAACACGGTCTAACGTTGTGCGTGATGAAGTTATGTGTTTTCTATTCAAGGATTATCTCTCTGTTTTATATCTGTGTTCTCAGGCAGCCCATCAGGTTGGTGAGGATGAAATAAGTTTGTCTACACTGGGGCGTGTTTATACTATTGATTTTAATTCTATGCAGCAAATCAACGAGGATACCGGAACTGCACGCGCCATTCAGAGAAAACCTAACCCTTTAGCCAATGCTAACACTAGTAAGTATTTTAGGTTTTGGCTTATGTGGAATTACTTGAAGTCACACGTGCCTCTTCTTTTTCAATTTCTATTACATGTTTATAAAATTTATACAAAATTAGTTATGTCAGATGGTCGGTTCGTTTCCAGTTACTCAGGCGTTCTGTAGAACATTTTACCTTTTTCTGCAGTCAGTTTCTGACTTTGTGCCTTTTGTCTTCATAGGTGGTCATTCTGAGCTAAAAAGAGATGATGCTAGGGCGCAGTTGATGAAAGAGGACCCTGAGCTGGCGAAGTCTTTTATTAAGACCTTGTTTGGAGTGCTTTATGAAGTGTATAGCTCATCGGCGGGGCCCGCCGTCAGACACAAGTGCCTTAGAGCAATCCTTAGGATAATTTATTTTGCTGATGCTGAGCTTCTAAAAGATGTTTTAAAAAACCATGCTGTGTCCAGGTAAGGCATGCCTTATTCTTATTAACCTCTATAAAATGTTCTGTTAATTCTATGGGATGGCCAACCACCTGTTGCAAAATTACAACTCCCAGAATGCATACAACTATCATCCTACAGCAGGGCATGATGGGAATTGTAGTTTTACAGCAGCTGGAGAACCGCAGGTTGGCCATCCCTGCTATATGTGAATTACTAGTCTTATTAATGGATTTAATTCAGTAACATGTAACTTCACAGTGACTGCATCCCCCTGCCGATCCTGACCACAGTTTTAAACTGCTGTTGCAGGTTTATAAGGCTATTGAAGCAGTTGAGCCTTGAGTGTATCTACCTCTGCCAACTTTTTAATTAAAGGGTAATTTCCATCTCAGCCTTTCATGGCTAAGATGGGTATAACCCAAGGAGGTACGGAAACATCCAAGCCGGCTGCTTTCTCCGTGATGCCCATAAGTGTAGCACAGCAAGCTACGTGGTTTCCTGTAACCGTCAGTGTGATATGCATTTTGCGTAGCTCCCATTCATTGCTGTGGGAGTTGAGGCCTGGGTTACACTGCGACTTTTTGTAGCGTGACTGATTTTAACTATTGAATGACAACTGCAGTCCTCAAGGCTGCATTCATTTGGAATGCAGTTGGAGTTTAATAGTTAAAAAAAATCAATTAGCCGCACTACAAAAAGTTGCAGTGTAGCCCTAGCCCAATGGAAAATGTGAAGCGCAGCTGGCTAGGGTGTTAACATGATTTTGCCTACCCCTGGTCATCACTTAGTCAGATTATTCCTATCCCTAAACAGTGAGGGATCCGTGGGTGACAACTACCCTACTTTTTTTTGTTTGTTTTAGATGTACAACCACCTTACTTTTATACCAGTTTTCATAGATGTTTTTGGCTTTTTTAAACAAGTAATTGTAGTGGGAGAAATACAGTAATCCAGAGTTTTTCAGAAGCTTAATGTTCAGTGTACCTAGTTATTTGAATGCATGTTTTCATGCTTACAAATCTGTATGTTGCTAAATGAATCTTTGTATTCTCTCCTCTATTCTGTGTAGTCACATTGCCTCCATGTTGTCAAGTCAGGACCTCAAAATAGTGGTTGGAGCTCTTCAGATGGCTGAGATATTGATGCAGAAATTGCCAGATATCTTCAGCGTGTACTTCAGGAGGGAAGGTAATTTTACACACTTGCTTCATTGCTGCTTGTATATTATATAGATTTCAGTTGTTGACTATATCTGACAACCCTGCTAACATGCTTGTTAAAACTGGCATTCTGCGCATATATTATTTGGCACCCATGTTTTGTGGTTTATTAAGCTCTCTTTATGTTTACTCCAAGGTGTCATGCATCAAGTGAAGAACTTGGCCGAGTCAGAAACCCTTTTAACAAGTCCACCAAAGGTCTGCACCAATGGGTCTAGTTCTCTAGCGAGTGCAGCAACCATTAACACTGGAACTGGCACCGCAGCTGGAAATGCAGCAGCTGACCTCGGGTCTCCAAGCCTGCAGCACAGAGATGACTCTTTAGATCTTAGCCCACAAGGGTGAGGAAAAACTATTACTTGATTTTGCTCCATGTAGATAAGTACAGAATATGGGAAAGGGAACAAAGCTATACTTACAGTACCTTGTATAATCCTTAATTCTCTTCTATTCTGTAGTCGACTCAGTGATGTTCTGAAAAGGAAAAGGCTGCCAAAACGTGGGCCACGAAGGCCAAAATACTCTCCACCTAGAGATGAAGACAAAGCAGACAATCAAGGTAAAGATTGTACTTTGTATTTTTGTGTCTTGGTGAATGTGGACCGTTAATTTTTTTTTTTTTTCTTGTCTTAAATTGGTGAAACTAAAGGTAAATTCATGATACATTCCCTTTCTCCTGGTTATTTTAGCAAAAAGCCCTACAGCCACTCAGTCTCCAAAATCCTCATTTCTGGCTAGTTTAAACCCGAAAACCTGGGGCAGGTTGAGCACACAGTCAAATAGCAACAACATAGAACCAGCACGGACAGCGGGAGTTAGTGGATTGGCCAGAACCGCTTCCAAGGATACCATCTCAAACAACAGGTACAGTAATCTTACCATACTGTCATATTTTTATTCGTGTGCATTGTTTTTTAAGCAAGCTTGTTTAATACTCAGTGACATTTTAGCTGCATGGATTTCATTTGATAAATGTGTCTAATTCCTGGTTCCTTCTATCACGATATTATTTATAGAGAGCGAATTCGAGGATGGATCAAGGAGCAAGCACATAAATTTGTGGAACGATATTTCAGCTCAGAGAACATGGATGGCAGCAATCCTGCACTAAATGTACTTCAGAGACTCTGCAATGCCACAGAGCAGCTCAACCTTCAGGTACTAAAACTGATTATTATATGTAGATGTATTATCTGTCCATGTTATTTGGATACCTAATGGACTGCAGTTTTATATGACCTGAACTCACAGCATTATAGGGATCAGGTAAAACCACTTTCGGACCATGATCGATTAAAGTAATACAAGTGTACAATACAGCCAGAACACGGACGTGTTAATCTAGCTTTGGGCTGGGTTCACACATGACTGATTAGCTGCGGATTTGCTGTTTTTGTGCGACAAATCCTCGGCGTTGTACATTAGCAGCAGAAAAGCTGCAGTATTGCGGATTTGAAATCTGTTGCATGTGAATTTATCCAGCGGATTTCATTGCAGTTTTCATCCTTTTCAATGCAAAGAATGAAACTGCATATAATCTGCAGCAAAATCCGCAATGTGTGCACCTACCATTTAGTGCCTTTTTTCTGCTGCAGATTAGGGCTCATGCACACGACCGTATGTGTTTTGACATCTGCAAAAAATACAGATGACGTCCGCATGCATTCTGTATTTTGCGGAACGGAACAGCTGGGCGCTAATAGAACAGTCCTATCCTTAATAGACATGTTCTATTTTTTTTGCCGAACAGAAATAGACGTACAGAAACAGAATGCACACGGGATAACTTCCGTGTGTTTTTTTATTTTTGTTTTTTTGCGGACCCTTTGAAATAAATGGTTCCGCGTACGGTTCCCAAAAAAATAACCAACAAGAAAAGGAATGGACACGGAAAGAAAATACATTTGTGAGCATGAGCCCTGAGAAGCAGAAAATCCACAGCTAATCAGTCGTGTGAACCCAGCCTTACAGAGAGCAGTTACGAGTTGCCCCAGCAGGGCGTATGGAAAAAGATCTTCTAAATGACATAACCTTTCAGTAGATATCTTCAAAGGGGTTGTCCCACTTTAAGTAAAGGCCTCATCTGCGGGGTCCGACATCCCTACCAATCAGTTGTGTACAAGTCGTAACTACAGCACTGCTCCCATTGCTGAATAACCCCCTTTTATTGTTGTCTTTGTGAGACATATAGGAGTAGTGTGTGTTATTTCTCCTAAGCAAATGCATATGGCAAGAAAAATAAAAAAACATTACGTATTTCTTTAATCTTTTACTCTTTGTTTTTGTGGATTTATCTTTTTCTCTAACACAGTTTTAATATCTCCTTTATCCAGGTGGATGGTGGCGTTGAGTGCCTTGTTGAAATCCGCAGCATTGTCTCGGAGTCCGATGTTTCTTCTTTTGAGATCCAGCACAGTGGGTTTGTGAAGCAGCTACTTCTGTACTTGACTTCTAAGAGTGAAAAAGATGCTGTTAGTAGAGATATTCGACTGAAAAGGTTCCTGCATGTCTTCTTTGTGTCCCCAGTAAGTAATAAGAATAAGTACCCACATTTTACACACCTTTTTGTTGTTACATCAGTAGGTGAATGGAGAGACCAGTTGCTGTGGATTTACTATATGACAACACCATTTAAAATGCTGTAGCTGTCAGACCATAGCAACCTCACTGTTAAAGGGTTTTCTCAAAGTTTTTATTTAATGAGTATGGATCAGACAGTGATATGGTTCCCACTGCCCTTCACTTTCTGGTCCCAGGAGGCACTCTGGGACCTCCGTTCTTATGATCGCTGGGGGTCTCAGCAATTAAATACTTATTCCCGATCAACAACAAGACCATACAGAAACTTTCTTGAACAGTTACTTACAGTCCTGCCAAACATTTGCCTGTGTCTTTATTGCTTGACAGTGAAACACAATGTCTCTTGGTATTGCACAGGGATAATTAATGTGTTTTACTATACATTTTAGCTTCCAGGAGAGGAACCACTTGTAAGGTTAGAGCCAACAGAAAATGGACATTTGCTTGCACTGGTTCACAAAATGAATAACTGCCTCAGTCAGATGGAACAATTCCCGGTCAAAGTGCATGACTTTCCCAGCGGTAATGGTACAGGGAGCAGGTATGTCTTATTTTTTAAAGATGATTAAATTAAGGTTTCCACTGATTCACATGACCGTGCTCTGTCTGAGAAATCTGGCTTATGTGTCGGCCGCATCTCCTGGACTGACTGTGGGTCCCCTGACCCAAACTGACTCCATCATAGTGATATTCAGGTCCTATTTGATCACAGGTCTATTGTACTATACTGGTATCATCATTTGTATACAGTACAATAGACCCACAATCAGATAGGAACTGATCACTATGTTGCAGTCAGTTTGGGTCATGGTAGCCGCAGTCAACACACGGCCATGTTTCCTGGATCGAACAGTCGTATGAAACAGGCCCAAAAGTGACTTGAGTGGTTTTTTTTCTTCAGGTATTTTGATTGATATGCTGATAGGCTGCAGTTTGCTAGGTGTAAATTCTCATTTGCTCTTTGACAACCTGAATAACTACTGTATCCAATGATTTATAAAAACACAATTGAAGCCTGATGGATTCCTTATATGTCAATGGGAAGAGTTGCAAAAAGGATCCATCATACTGGAAATGGCTGCTGTACAAACATAAACCATGATGGCAATGTGAGGCTTTAGGCTTTCTTTAAGCTTTCTTTTCTCACAGTATGTTGTTTTTTTTTTTTTTAATTACCAGAGGGTCTCAAGCTCTAAAGTTTTTTAATACTCATCAGCTGAAATGTCAACTACAGAGACATCCAGAATGCACTAACGTAAAGCAGTGGAAAGGTGGACCTGTTAAAATTGATCCACTGGCTCTGGTGCAGGCAATTGAGAGATATCTTGTGGTTAGAGGTATGTTTTGTTTTATTTTTATGATTTTAGCGTAAACCCTAATGTAGAAATATTTTCAGATGCCTTAAAGTGAATAGTCACCACAAAATGCAATGCAGTCTGCGGGCAGCATGTTATAGAGCAGGAGAGTATGTGCAGATTTATATAACTTTATGGGAAAAGATTCAGTAAGACTTGTAATTTTACATATTTATATCGCTGCTCAACTTAAGACCACCCCCATGAACAGCTACCAGTGACTGACCGCTATCTCTGTATACACACTTACACAGAGAATACTGTCAATCACTGATAACACCTCCCCTGTGTACAGCTATCAGTAACTGACAGCTATCTATGTATACACACTTACACAGAGAATACTATCAATCACTGATAACACCTCTCTGTGTACAGCTATCAGTGACTGCCAGCTATCTCTGTATACACACTTACACCGAGAATACTATCAATCACTGATAACACCTCCCCTGTGTACAGCTATCAGTGACTGCCAGCTATCTCTGTATACACACTTACACAGAGAATACTATCAATCACTGATAACACCTCCCCTGTGTACAGCTACCAGTAACTGACAGCTATCTATGTATACACACTTACACAGAGAATACTATCAATCACTGATAACACCTCCCTGTGTACAGCTATCAGTGACTGCCAGCTATCTCTGTATACACACTTACACAGAGAATACTATCAATCACTGATAACACCTCCCCTGTATACAGCTATCAGTGACTGACAGCTCTCTGTACACAGCTGTACACGGGGGTGGTCATAAGTTACATACAGCAGAGATATAAATGTATAAATTACAAGTCTTACTGAATCTTTTCCCCCAAAACTATATATCAATCTGCTTAGCTTTCCTGCTATATATCATGCTGTCTGCAGTTTACATTGCATGTTGTGGTGACAGGTTTTTGCTCTTCTAATTTAAATTCTGGTGATACATTATGGCTTAAAGGGGTTGTCCAGGGGAATTTGTTACTTAAATGGTTGGGTTAAAAATAAAATTAAAAAATACATAATTATTTCTTATCCTCACCAATCCCTGCTGGTGCCGTTCTGACACTGCACTGGTCCTGATTCTGCAAACTAGAAACCTCCAGAAATGCCCACACAGCCAATCAGTGGCCACAGTGGTGAAGGAGTGGGCATTTTCAGTTATTTCCTGTGTGTGGAGAGCATCTGGGACCAGAGCAGCATCACAGCGGCATTGGATAAGTAATGATGATTTTTTTTTTTTTTTTTTCATGGATATTTTAGGTTATGGCAGAGTGAGAGAAGATGATGAGGACAGTGATGATGATGGTTCTGATGAAGAAATTGATGAATCTTTGGTAAGTGATTGCTATTGGTCAGGCAGTGCCCACTTGTAAAATGACAAGATGTACAGTATTCTCTCCAGGCCACCACATTTTACATCTTTGGTAGTTACCATATTCAATAGTGCCATCTAAGTTATAAAACCTTTATATTTGAAAAAGTTATTACAGGGCAGTTTGTGGGCTTAACTACATATTTATTAATATTCTGTCAAGCTGACCATGTGTGTAAAGAATTAATGGACATTTGTTGGAACCTTGTCTTCTCTAGGCTGCTCAGTTTTTGAATTCAGGAAACGTAAGGCATCGGCTACAGTTTTACATAGGTGATCACTTGCTTCCATACAATATGACAGTATATCAAGCAGTGAGACAGTATAGCATACAGACAGAGGAGGAAAGAGAGTCTACAGATGACGAAAGTAATCCTTTAGGAAGAGCGGGTATCTGGACCAAGACCCACACTATCTGGTAAGTGCTTCTGTTATGTATGCAACGTTGTTGAAATACGCAAATCTGGAACTTTGCAAACCCCTGTGCTTCTTTCATGTTTGCCAACTATCCAAGCATCCTGTATTGATTGCAGGTACAAGCCAGTCAGAGAAGAGGAAGAGAGCACAAAGGATACAGTAGGTGGTAAGCGAGGTCGTGCCCAGACTGCACCAACCAAAACATCTCCTAGGAATTCGAAGAAACACGATGAACTGTGGCACGGTAAGGTTGTCTGACAATATCACAATGGTCACATTGCACTGAACTCTGGAAATATACAATATAAAGAAAAATTCCTTTAATCTGGCAACCATGTACATGAATGTTGCCAAATTAAAAGATTTTCTGTATTATTGGATGGTTGTAGAAGAGTTGATGAACAAGCTTGTAGTAGATGGGAAAGAATGAAATGCCAGATTTGAACAAGCTCTCACATACAATATTGTCTGGAATGATAGGAGATTGAAATAAGTGATGTTACTTGCATTACTGGTGCCTTTATTTTTGAGTTACCTGCTCCGTTCCAGTCTCTTGCTGCATCACATGACCAGCTTCTGACTCGCTGAAACTTATAACAATTTAGCGCGGCCAGAAGTCACTTTCTCTGTTCATTCAACAAGTCATAGTGCCAGTCACTTGGTGCTGCAATAGACCACAATGGGTTACTCAAAAATAAAGGCACCTATCCTCAGGATAGATCATTAGTAGAGATGAGCGAACGTGCTCGTAACGAGCACTGTACCGCTCGTCTCCCCTGCGCTCGCATGGGTGCAGGCAGCCGCTTCTGTCGGGTGAGGAGGATGGAAGCGGCTGTCTGCGCCCATGTGAGCGCAGGGGAGACGAGCGGTACAGTGCTCGTTACGAGCACATTCGCTCATCTCTAATCATTAGTATCTGATGGGTGGGAGGTCGACTCCTGGCACTCCTACAAACAGCTTTTTGAAAAGGCCACGGCACTTTTTCTAGGCTAGTTCAGTCACACATTAATACAACCTACATACACCTGATCTATTGGAGCACACCCAAAATCACTCTAGACCTACAGAAAAAGGTGCCAAAGCCCGTACCAATGAATAAACCCAAAAAAAAAATTAAATCTTTATTAAGTAGTATTAAAACATGATTACATTAAAATCAGGGGAATCCACGTGATTGTAAAGAGAAAGAAAGACTGGTTAAAATAACCAAACAAGTAGGGGACAAACTGACATGCAGACCAGGGTGAATTTAACTATAAATATACCAGAAGTAAATTGCACTAGTATTAAATCCAAGTGGGGTCAGCCTAATTATAAAAAGCACTAAATTGTGCACCGACTTCACAAAAGAATGTGCATAAGGTCTGGTAATAACAAGCCACTAATAAAGGCCATTGGAAAAAGTACATCAGTCATCCGACGTCTGCATGGAGGCCCCCACTTATCCAACGGCTTCATCAGGGACAAAGTAAGTAGTTCAGTCACAGCCTACACACAGCTCAATCCTGTTCAAGTGAACGGGCCTGGACGCAATACAAAGCGCAGCGGCTATACAATGAATGGTGCTGTGCTTTGTTGATGTTATACTGGAGCTTTGCCACTTCTTTAAACAGCTGATCTGTGCTGGATGTCTGAACCCCAGTGATCAGATATCTACCCTGAGGATAATTCACCAATATTCTACTTCTGGAAAACCCCTTTAATTCAGGTTCCTCACCTCATACTGGTTAAATAGAAAGGAAAGAACAAAGCGGGTTAGAATTTTAGCAAATGTGTAAGTGTGCAAAGGTAAGAAAAGATATGTAGTACCCTCAGAAGGATTTAAACAAATTGGGGAATATATGAGACTGGCTACGTGTATTTCTAAGATACTGTACCAAGTCAGGAAGCTGATAGCATATTACTGGTTGGACCCTGCAGCCTCATCCATTTAAAAACTTAATTGCACAGGTATGGGTAGGATTGCCCTGTGTTATATACTTTACTTAGGGCCCATGCACACAAGCGTAGGCCTTCTGAGACATGCGGTCTGTGAGTGGGCCATATGTGCCAGAGCGGCATCGATTGTGTGCACCAGAGCACACGACTTCATACTTTACTATGATGCTGTACGTGTCAGGCCGCCCGGGGGACTACTGTCCCGCAATCACATGATAACCTATGACACTGTGCAGTCCCGTGCACACGATTGTATGTTTTTCTGCTTTCTTGTGGTAGCCATTTCTGTAAAACTGGTATTAGAAACTTCTCTTGCAATTGACAAAACTAACATTTTACCGGCAGTTGCTTAGACAATAAATTAAAGGTGATACTTGTATCTGCTGCACTTCCCCCATGACACTTTTACAAATTAAAACCGACTACTGTTTTAACTTGTGATTTACTAATATGTATGTGTTTCCTAGCTGGTGGCTTTGGGAGGAGAAGGATTTCAGTTTTGGCCGCTTATACATACGGTGCACCTTCCATAACCACAGCAATGCACGATTCTGAGGAATTTTTGTTCTATGTCACTTGAAACTGATTTTAATGTAGACGATTTTAACATTTATTTTTCCTCTGTACACAGATGGCGTGTGCCCAAGAATTGCTAATCCTTTAGACAATTACCTCATCTCCACCCCACCTGAAAATATCACCTTTGATGACCCATCCCTGGATGTGGTGATACTTCTGAGGGTTCTTCATGCTATCAGTAGATACTGGTATTACTTGTTTGATGTAAGTTGCACTGTTCTTTATCAGAATCCGTTTGCAGGTTTATTTTTGGCTGTCCTGAAGGTCATTTTGGTTTAAACCAAATAATGAACCATGATAATTAGGGGACTATAGTGAATAGTGGTGACATGTATGCAGTCGTGTTATTTTTCTGTCGTTTGTGAATTATTTGAACACTGCCAAGTTAACATGATTCCAAGTATTCACCCTGCGAAATGTACCTTTCCCCTTGTAAATAAACTTTTTTATGTGATTTCTCTCAGAATGCTGTCTGCAAAGAAATTATTTCCACATCAGAATTTATCAATAGCAAATTGACTGCAAAGGCAAACAGGCAGCTGCAAGATCCTCTGGTTATCATGACAGGGAATATTCCCACTTGGTTAACAGAGCTCGGGAAAAGCTGGTAAGTTGTGATTTTCCTACCACTAATGTTCCTGGCATTTTTATGGGTTATGCCATACATGAAATGAAGCAGATCTGACTTTGTGAATCCTATCAGACTGGATAGTGCCATGACTCATTGGCTCTAAGGGAGAGGCCTTTTGGCTTGGCCACCATGTAAGTCCTAGCCCTAGGACCAGCAGTGATTTTATGGCATATAAGTGATGGGAAATGCCTTTTAATGTGTTAGACTACTTGGTTGCTAAGTACAAGAACAGAATTTCTTATAATTTCCTGAATGTTCATTTTCTTTTCAGTCCGTTCTTTTTTCCGTTTGACACACGACAAATGTTGTTCTACGTGACTGCATTTGACAGAGATCGGGCGATGCAGAGGCTTCTTGACACTAACCCTGAAATCAACCAGTCAGATTCTCAGGACAGCAGAGTGGCCCCTAGACTAGACAGAAAAAAGGTAAGATTTCAGTGAGTTGGGGGGGGGGGGTTGAGGTGTTACAGCATTTAGTCCCGTTAAAGAAACAAAAGACGCCATTAATATAAATCTGAAATCATGTACTTACAGTTGTCACTGTTCTTCTCCTGTTACTATCCTGCGACGTTTCAGAACCATTACTTTAGCAAGAACAGGAGCAAGGTAAATTCTATATTCCTGCTGGTTGAGCACAGCACTCATGTGTCCTTTCTCTTTCAGCGCACTGTGAATAGAGACGAGCTTCTGAAACAAGCTGAATCTGTGATGCAGGATCTGGGCAGCTCACGCGCTATGCTGGAGATCCAATATGAGAATGAAGTGAGTTACCGCCACCATGAGTTTCCTGCTGTATCATTGTATATCGTGTAGTTAAAGTAAGGTAGCTCTATAAATGGCTCTATACAATCACCTGAAAACCATATTCATCCTCTCATTCATACCTTAACCCCTTCATGACCAAGCTGTTTTTTGTTGTGTTTTTATCGTTCCATAACTTTGTTTTGGCATTCCGAATACCACATTGGGAATATAACATTTTTTTAAAAAAAATTGTTCTTTTCATCTGCATACATAGCTTTTTATATATTTACATCTGCGAAGCTGTGTAAGGACTCATTTATTGATTAGTGATTGTTGCAGTGTGTATGACTTTTTGATCACTTTTTTTTTAATTCATAAAATTTTGGCAGGTGAAGTGACTAAAAAATGGCATTTTGATTTTTATTTTCCTGTTGCATTGTTCTTTGTGTTGAATATATACTTTTATATTTTATTAGTGTTGGTGATTTGGGACATAGTGATACCCATGCTGTTTATTTTTTTTATTTTTAATATGAGGAAATGATTTTTTTTTTAAATTTTTTAACCCCTTCCCAGGAGCTGCACCCGCCCAATCAGCTGCAGGGGACCAGTAGCCGAACCCCTGCTGCGTACGCCCGCATCGGTGTTTTCACCGATGCGGGCGTATTAACCCTCGATGTGCCGCGGTGAGCGCTGACCGTGGCACATGCGATGCGGGAGGAAGGGGAGTCCATCGGGTCCCCGCGCTACTGTGACGGGGACCCGATGGCTTGGATAGCAGCCCGATGCCTTCCTTAGGCATCGTGGCTGCTATCCCTGCGTGCCTGTGCGATCCAGCCCCCTGGATCACACAGGAAGCAGGCTGTAAGTGTATTACATTGAGTAATACACTTACAGCCAATGCATTACAATACAACAGTATTGTAATGCATTGTAAAGGGGATCAGACCCCCAAAAGTTAAAGTGAAAAAAAAAATAGTTTTACAAAAAATAAGTTTCAAGTAAAAAAAAGTACACTTTTCCCAAAATAAAGTTAAAAAAAATTTGTAAAAAAAAGGGGGAAAAACCCAATATGTATACTTTTCTATCGCCGTGTCCGTATCGACCGGCTCTATAAAAATATAACATCATCCACCTTCCCTCACGAAAAGTGTAATAGCAGATGATCAAAAAGGCGTATTTACCCAAAATGGTAGCAATCAAACTGTCATCTTGTCCGAAAATGATACCCTACCTGAGACAATCGCCCGAAAAATTAGAAAAATATGGCTCTCAGAAAATGGCAACACAAAAAAAAAAGATTTTATTCTGTTCAAAAATCTAATGTGTAAAACGTTCCAAATATAAAAATGTTAGACATATTGGGTATCGCCGCGTCTGTAACAACCTGCTCTATAAAAATATCACATGATTTGCCCCCTCAGGTGAATGCTGTAAAAAAAATTTTTTAGAACTATGCCAAAACAGCTAT
Source organism: Rhinella marina (assembly GCA_900303285.1). Lineage (NCBI taxonomy): Eukaryota > Metazoa > Chordata > Amphibia > Anura > Bufonidae > Rhinella > Rhinella marina. Next base: position 331,457 of record ONZH01015602.1, on the reverse strand, counting down.
TTTTTTTTTTCACCTTGACTCACAAAAATTGTAATACCAAGCGATCAAAAAGTCTTATGTACCCCAAAATGGTACCAATGAAAACATCACCTCATCCCGCAAAAAATGAGCCCCCACATAAGACAATAACTCAAAAAATAAAAATCAATGGCTCTCGCAAACCGATCCATCAAAATCTATGTTGTAAAATCCATATGGCGCTCCTTCTGTTCTGAGTCCTGTCATGTGCCCCCACAGCAGTTTACCACCACATATGGGGTGTTGCCGTATTCAGGAGAAAATGGGGAACAAATTATGGGGTGCTTTTCTCCTGTTACCCCTTGTGAAAATGAGAAATTTGGGGCTAAAGCAACATTTTATTGGAAGAAATTAAACTTTTGATTTTCACAGCCAAGTGTTTCCAAATTCCGTAAAACACTTAGGGGTGTCAAAGTGGTCAGTACCCCCCTTAATATATTCTTTGAAGGGTGTAGTTTCCAAAATGGAGTCACTTTTTGAGGGTTTCCACTGTAGGGGTACGTCAGGGTCTCTCAATTACAAAATGGTGCCTGAAAAACCATTCTAGCAAAATCTGCCTCCAAAATCCGTATGGCGCTCCCTTCCTTCTGACCACTGCCACAAACCCATAGAGACATTTACCACCACATATGGGGTATTTCTGTAAACTGCAGAATCAGAGTAATGTAGATAGAGGTTTAGTTTGCTGTTAACCCTTGCTGTGTTGCAAGAAAAAAATGAACGTGAATAATCTACCAAAAAAGTGAAATTTTGAAATTTCACCCCCATTTTCCTTTAATTCTTGTGGAACACCTCAAAGGTTAACAAACTTTGTAACATCAGTTTTTTATAATTTGAGGGGTGTAGTTTCTAAAATGGGGTCATTTATGGGTGGTTTCCATTACGTAAGCCTCACAAAATCACTTTATAACTGAATTGGTGCTCAAAAAAATGGTTTTGGAAATTTTGTTGAGAATTTGAAAAATTGCTTCTAAACTTCTATGCCTTCTAACGTCCTAAAAAAGTAAAATGATGCCAACATAAAGTAGACATATGGGGAATGTAAAATAATAACTATTTTTGGAAGTATTGCTATGTATTTTGAAAGTAGAAAAATTGAAATTTGGAAATTATTCAAAAATTCTGCTAAATTTGGTATTTTTTTTTTTATAACTAAAAATGAAATATTTTGCCACAAATTTACTACTGTCATGAAGCACAATATGTGACAAGAAAACAGTCTCAGAATGGCCTGGATAAGTAAAAGCGTTCCAAAGTTATTACCACATGAAGTGACACATGTCAGATTAGCAAAAAATGGCCTGGGCAGGAAGGTGAAAACAGGCCCAGGGTTGAAGGGGTTAATATTTAAATTTTTAAAATTATTTTTAAAGACCTTTTTTTTTTTTCTTTTTAAGTCTCTGTAGGGGAGTTGACCATTGTAGACCATATAGACTACAATGAATTACCATTGCCGTATATGTCGGGCACGGCTCAGTGGGAATGTCATTGTGGTAAGCAGGCTCGAGGCTGCCACAATGAGCAAACTATTCCCCTAAGCTCCACACAATACAGCCGTTTGCACCAGGGATTTCACTGCTCAGATGCTGTGGTTACAATTGACCTGGGCCTCTGCGGGGTTAAATGTCTGCGATCTACGTCATCACTGATTTCGGACATTGCCTCCAGGTGGCGGCTGTGGTGCCCACTCATCTTTAAAAGACCACACCTTGATGTACAGTTACGCCGAGGTGTGGGAAGGGGTTAAAATGTAATAAACCTTAAGCAGCTAGGAACGTGCCTCTGTATTGGTCTTGGAGAGTCTGGTTCTGTAATGAAGTTCTTTTCACTTAACAGTAGAAACACTAAAATGCTTTTAAACTTGAAAATCGTGCATAATGCACTGCCTGCCATCTACTGAAATTCTATTTGTGCCAGGAAATGGAAGGGCTGAATTTTAACTCTCCTCTATGCAGTTGATTTATACACCATGTCATATGTATTGTACAGACTTTTTAATAGGGGTGTCCGGGTTCAGAGTTGAACCCGTACATATCCCTGTTTTCACCCAGGCATTTCATGCTCCGATGCTCTCTTTTGCATGTACCAGGGTCTTCATGGGTAAAGCTAGGCCCGCCCAAATATAAACAAACAGATAGCCCTTGCCCTGCACAGATACAGCACAGGGCAAGGGAGAGCATCGGAGCATGAAATGGACAGAGGGGCTGCCTTGGTGAAAACAGGGATGTGCTCTGAACCTGGACAACCCGTTACTTTACCCTTGCTTTACTTCTGAATTTTAATATTTATTGTGTTTACCTTTTAGGTTGGAACTGGATTGGGGCCCACTTTGGAGTTTTATGCACTTGTATCTCAGGAATTACAGAGAGCCGACCTTGGCCTGTGGAGAGGTGAAGAAATCATGCTCACTAACCCTAAAGGTAAGTATGACCTTTGTCAAAGGTTTTTTTTTTTATTCTTTTCCAGCTCAGGACAAAACCCGTTAGTGACCAGCCTGTTTTGGGCCTCAGTGGCAAAATCATTTTCTTCATTTTTATCGTCACATGCCAAGAGCTGTAACTTCTTTTTCCATCGATGTGGCGGAATGAGGGCTTCTTTTTTGTGTGAAAAGTTGTAATTTTTAATGCCACAATTTTGGGGTAAAAAAAAGTTACTCAGTCTGCTTCTTCCCATTGATGTGAATTGGACGGAGATGATGCAATTACACCTTCTCGTCACTGCAACGTCAATGGCGAGCAGGACAAACACCCATACAAGCTCTGCATTCTCTTCGAACAGCTGATTTGCGGGGTGCCAAGTGTCGGACCCCTGCCGATCTGATATTTCTGACCTATCTTGAGGATAGAGGAAACTGGCCAGCCCCATTAACATGTGATCTTTTGATCCCTTCTATAATATAATACATTGCAATTGTTTATGCCCTGTCTTATTTTGTCAGTGCTGTACAGCTATCCAGAGAGGCGGAGCCTGCTACAAATACTCTGAAAGCAGGCCTGGGCCTTTATTAGACCTTGACTAATTTGTGGGTTTTAGATGGGAGACAGTGTCTACTTTTTCTGTAACTGTTTAGATGCTCGGTTATGATTGCGGCATCTAAAAAAAGAAATCTGCAGCACTCCTAAATGATGAAAAAAGTATAAACACTTTATTCACCCATGTGAAGAGATGCAACATTTCAGTCCTCTCGCAGGACCGTTTTCAAGGGGTTAAACAGTCCGGGTCAACACTTCTGACGCTCCAATCAATCACAGTAGGAGCCTGATTCTGTAAAAAGGCGATGGCCCAGCCTAAGGCCACTTAGTGACCACTGTAAAAAGGGGTTAAAACTTGATAGTCCAACTCATTCTTTGTGTTGCCATCTGTTTGTATTCAGTGTAATTCATGTCGTTTGGTATCTGTAGCAGAATTCCTGAATGAAGCCACTGAAAATCATTTACTTTCTAGGAACTCAAGAAGGGACCAAGTATGTTCACAACATGCAGGGCCTGTTTGCTCTTCCATTTGGTCGGACCGCTAAACCAGCACATATCGCTAAAGTGAAAATGAAATTTCGGTTTCTTGGGAAATTAATGGCAAAAGCCATCATGGACTTCAGACTGGTGAGTGCTAGTAGTCCTGAGCAAGTGAGACATCCTCATGTAATCAAAGTCTCCTGCAGTTTGTTTTCCTGCTTGAACAAGTAATGCTTTTCAGAAGGAAACTTTAGCACTGTTTAATCATTAACCCTTTCAGGACCAGGCAATTTTCCATTTTTGCAATTGTTTTGTACCTCTGGTCTTCCAGGAGCCATAACCTTTTTATTTTTCCATTCACATAGCTGTATGAGTTTTACAAGTTGTACTTTCTAATGGCACCATGAAATAGAAGAAGCTGGAAAACAAAATTCCAAACTGGGTAGAATTGGGGAAAAAATTTAATTCTGCTATAATTTTATGGGTTTTATTTTATACTGAGTTCACTATGCAGTAAATCTGACCTGTTAACTTCATTCTCGTGGTCAGTAATACTACAGCGATATCACATTTGGATCATTTTTCTTTTGTTTTAATACTGGGGAAAAAATATTGACCCTCATAACCTTTTTATATTTACAGCTATGCAGCTGAGTAATAATTCATTTTTTGGAGCAACTATCTGTTTTTAAAGGGGTTTTCTGAGACCTTTATACTGATGGTTTGCTGCCATTGAGATTTTTGAGAAGGCGCCAGCGTTTGCAGTAGCACCGCAGCCTTCTCAGCTCACCAAGCACAGCACCATACATTGTATAGCGGTTGTGCTTGGTATCACGACTCAGCCCATTTACTTCAATGGGGCACCTAGGCCATATAACTGATGAATGTGACATCACATGGCCTAGAAAAAGCTGCAAGAAGGCCAGGGTGCTGCTGCTCAAACAGCTGATCAGCGGGGGTCTCAGTTGTTGGACCCCCTCCAATCAGATACTGAAAGGTCATCAGTTAAAAAAAAAATCTCGGAAAACTTCTTTAATAACTTTTTGGAGTGTGTGCATCTTTTTGATCACGTTTTATTTTCTTTTTTTAAATGGCAAAGAGGCTATTTTATTTTTTTCCCCATTATGGCATTTACCATACAAGATAAATACATTTACATTTTAATTGCATGGTTGTTTTTGGACATGGTGATGCCTATGATCTTTTTTTTTTTTTTTTTTTTTTTATCATGGCGAAACAGGAGTGATTTGAATTTTATTTTAAAAACTTTTTTTTTTACCTTTTTTAAATCAACTTATGGGACTTAAAGGGGTTGTCCCACGAAAAATATTCAACAGTTTTCAAACCAGCCCCTGGATCTGAATACTTTTGTAATTGCATGTAATTATAAATTCTGTATAGCTACTGAGTTATTCAATAAAATGTATCTGTATAGTGCCACTTAATTTCTTATTTCTTTGACCTATTCACTGAGAAGGCCGCACATGCTCAGTTTCAACTTTTAACTGTCTCCTGAGCTGTGATAGGGAGAGCTGAGACACGCCTCCTGAGCTGCAGCAGAAAAGACACTCCCCTTGAGCTGTCAGCTTAATATAAATCTAGCAGAGCAATGAATGGGTAGATCTCTGGATCCATGTGAGGTACAGGGCTGGTTCTAGCTTTGTTAAAAAGAGGTTGTCATGGACTATATGATGTCTGATTTTCATTTTTTACATTATTCGTGGGATAACCCCTTTAAATATGTTATTTTCAGATCACTTATGGAACATTTACTATGTTCCTATGCAGCCCTGCCACCTGCAGGCCGATATAGGAACTGCTGTAACAGCCTTGGTTCGTTCAGACAGACCCATGCTATTACAGAGAATAAACGGCTTACCCAATCTCTGCGTTATCGCCGATCACAGACATTAGCTCAGCTGTCTGCTGTTTAAAACATCAGAAACCCAGCGGTTATGGAGCTGGCCAAGCGAGTGCCATTTTTTTAAACCCTGCCAGCAGCGTTCCTGATGGAGTTAAATGTATTACATAGAATTGTTTTATTTTGTGATGTTTTCATCTTTTTTTTTCTGTCCACTTATGTTCAAAAATTAAGCTAAGACTCAGAATAATATGACAAAATGTCCAACTGATTTGTTTTTATTTTCATAGGTGGACATTCCTCTTGGACTCCCATTCTACAAGTGGATGTTAAGACAGGAATCCTCTTTGGCCTCACATGATTTGTCCAATGTTGACCCTGTGGTGGCAAAATCTGTTTATCATCTAGAAGAAATTGTGAGGCAGAAAAGGAGACTGGAACAGGATAAGGCACTGGTAACTATTTTTAGGAGAGTCATTCAAGTTATTGATGTGATATACTTGTAGTCACATCAAAATACATCTGTGTTGATTAGAAGACGTGCTCAAGATTAAAGGGGTTGGTCTATTAGTGGTTGCACTAATGCTGGTAAGTGCAGGCATGTAGCTAGTATTAAAGGGGTTCTCTCACTTCAGCATATGGCATTTACCATGTAGAGAAAGTTTAAACAAGGCACTTGCCGTATTTTTCGCCCCATAAAACGCACTTTTTTTCCCCAAAAAAATGAGGGGAAAATGCCCCTGCGTCTTATGGGGCGAATGCTAATGAGCGCTTCCATAATGGAAGCGCTCATTAGCACCGGAGTACAAGGAAGCGGTGAAGACTCGGTACTTACCGCTTCCTGGTCCTCCTTTCGGCTGTGCAGCGCACAGTGTGAGGGCGCTCTGTGAGGCTGCTGGGGAGGGCTGATGTGAGGCTGCTGGGGAGGGCTGATATGAGGCTGCTGGGGAGGGTGATATGAGGCTGCTGGGAGGGTGATATGAGGCTGCTGGGGAGGGCTGATATGAGGCTGCTGGGGAGGGCTGATATGAGGCTGCTGGGGAGGGCTGATATGAGGCTGCTGGGGAGGGCTGATATGAGGCTGCTGGGGAGGGCTGATATGAGGCTGCTGGGGAGGGCTGATGAGAGGCATGGGGCTCTTATCTGAGGTCTGATTGGGGGTTATTCACATTGGGGTCTGATCTGAGGTCGTCTTGGGGGCTTATTAACATTGGGGGTCTTATTAGGGCTGTTAGCTGAGGTCTGATTAAGACTGGGTGTCTGATTGGTGGTCTGACTAGAGGTCTAATGAAAAATATTTTTTTTCTTGTTGTACCCCTCTAAAACCTAGGTGCATCTTATAGGACGAAAATATGGTACTAATGTATTGTTATTAACCATATTGCTTCCTTTTCTGGATTGATTCATTTTTCCATCACATTATACACTGCTTGTTTCCATGCTTATGACCACCCTGTAATCCAGCAGCCATGGTCATGCTTGCACAATATAGGAAAAGGCACCTGCCTTTCTGGTTGCTGAGAGTGTGCAAGCGTGACCACCACTGCTGGATTGCAGGATGATCATAAGCATGGATACGAGCAGTGTATAATATGATAGAAAAATGAATCCAGACAGCAAAGGAGACAATATGGACAATCACAATACATTAGTAAGTGCCTTGTATTAACTTCCTTTACAAGATAAATGCCATTTGCTGAAGTGAGACAACCCCTTTAAGCATTATCAAACTATTGGCACTGATGTCTGATGTCTGTAATATGAATAATTCTGTGTACGTGCGGGTCCACTCGCTTGCCAGCTCTGTGCTTGGAAAATGACTGCTATGGAGGGTTCTGTCCATAAGCATGTACCATTGATTTACACTGTGGACGAACTGTTCATGCGCTAGTGTAACTGACTAAAGGCTGCCGATGGCTGGAACCCTCCATTAGCAGACATTTTCAGTGAGCAGACCTGCATGTAAGTATGAATTATTCAAAATAAATTATTAGACTTCAACTGTGTGACTGCTGCTTTCACTTTCTGCTGGTCATCTAATAACCCTTATCTCTAAGGGTTACTAAGACATCATAAACACTTATTTAAGCCACATTCTTATCAGTAAGATAAAAACTGAGCTATGATGAGTGTTTAGGAGGGCAGAGGTAAAAAGCCCATCAGCTCCTGGTCTGACGGAAAAGACAGAAAATCCAAAGGGTGCTACAAGAGCATTTTAGCTCTGTACAGAAAAAAGGGACGCCATATTGTTAATAAAGACCAATTGAAAAATTGATTTTTTTTTTTTTAGCTCAAAATGAGTAAAAAATCAATGTAAAAAATTGTCCTCAAAGGTGTACATACCTTTTTAAGTTGATGATGTAGAAAAGTCAAAATTAACCTATTTCTTTACTTTTGTGAAGATTTGAGAAACCATTAACAGATGTCTGTAAGTGGCCTATGCCCAAGTATGTGCCGAACAAGTGGTTATTTCTCGTTCCCTACATACACACGGCTCCTCCTGTCTGAATAGATCCTTCCTTTACAGGATAGTGCTTCAGCCTCCTGCTGTAAACCTCTGTGTGGTAGAGGAGCAGGAGGGACAGGAATGGCCTGTCATTGCTGATTTATTAACTGTTTCATTCTACTGTTCAGTGTGTGAAACATAAGAACTGTGGAAAACACCTATACTGATCAGCCACCAGGTGGCATATGTGCACATGAAATGGAGTGTGGCTAGGGGTTTCCAAAATTATTAAAATGAGTTCCCAATTTTATTTCGATAGTTTTGCTACATATGTGAAAGGGGCGACTACAGCAATGGTTTCAGTTGTCATGAAGGTGTTTATTTTAGTTTTTTTTTTCCTTTTATTTTTTTTTATTTTCTGGCACATTTGTTGTCCTAGTAGTCATTAAAAACCTCTGGGGGGCACTAACACTTCTCCCAGCACTGACGGGGGTCACATAGCACTGTATTGATTTATGATGCTTTGTAACCCTTACAGTTCTAGAATGTATTAGATGATAGTGACATAATGCGGTTAGTGTTATCAAATATATTCCAGAACTGTAAGGGTTACATAGCGTCATAAATCAATCTAATGTTATCTGATCCTGGGAGGTCAGGCCGGGAGCTGCGCTGCGGACTCAGCATGACGCACACTCATCTGCAAGGGGCCTTAATCCCGCACCATCACATAAAGCCCAGCACCATGCACCATACATGTATGGTTGGTTGTTGTGGTATTAGGGAGAATTAGAAGAACATAGCTTCTTTCTTCCAGACAGCAGCACGCCTGTCCATAGTGTTGTCTAATACTGCAGCTCAGCTCCATGAGTGAATGGGACTGCTGCAATGCTACACACAAAAGCAGATTTTTAGACAAAAGCAGACATGTTTTCCTAATTGTGAACCACCCCGCGGTTTACAGTACGTGTTTTGATTGTCCATGTCCTCTTCCTTCTAGACCAAAGAGAGTCTGCAATTTGCACTTGAAAGTTTGAATATGAATGGCTGCTCTATAGAAGATCTGGGACTGGACTTTACATTACCAGGATTTCCCAATATTGAGTTGAAGAAGGGAGGGAAGGATGTGCCTGTCACTATTCATAATCTGGACGAATATGTACGGGTAAGTGAACAGACTGCGGTAATATGACCTTTAAAGCTGAAGTGAGTATAGTATGTAGATGGGGAATGATAGGCCTACATTGTGCTCTTCAGAGTTTTGACACTCGCTTTTCCTCATCAGTCAGTTTCATGAGATGCCAGACAGTCATTATGTTTCAGCTTTCCCGTCTGTGCACACAGCACTCTGTCGAGAATCAGAAATACTAGATAAAACACCTCTGACAATTGGTGATTTTACAGAAACTGATAGGTACAAAAAATGGTGAAATCACTGATGTGGGCGACTCTGCCCAGTGTACCGGGAAGTGGAAATCTGCAGTCTTCATTTTGACTGATCCTGTTCCTACTCGGTAAATGTCCTGTGAGCAGAAGGCATCCTTTCTTCATTGTAATGCTCTCCAAAGGAGAAACAATATAAAATATTGTAATTTGATACCCTTTAATGGCTAACTAAAACACATGATGTTATAAAGTGGCAAGCTTTCGAGGCTCTGAGGTCCCTTCTTCAAGGCCAGGAATGAATAAATCTCTGAAGAAACATGGATATAAGCAGTCAAGAACAGAGAGGTGGAGTAATAAATAGCAAAACAACAACAAACGGATGGTCTTCTTCATTGTATTATTCAACATCTAAAAGGGGTTATCTAAGACTAGAAAAAACATGGCTGCTTTCTTCGAATAAACAGCTCCACACCTGTGTGTGGTATCGCAGCTCATTCACTTCTACATCCACTGGTTGTAAAGCAGCGTGGATTACCATTATGGATTACGAGGACAACATGGCTTCAGGATTTAGACTGAGGAGGACCACATGTAAAGTAGACGAGCTGTAGTGATGGCCGACAGACGCCCTACATCTACCAGCTTTTACCCTTGCAAAGTTAAAGGGAGCAATGACACTGTGAAACTATTTAGTGTGGAACGCTTCCCAGGTAGCAGTGCTTTGGGGCTCGACGTAATTGAAGCGTAGCGCAGTGTGAAGCGGGTTCATCTCATTTAGCAGTGGGGGGCGCTGCTCTGTCTGTACACTGGCAGGCAATTACGGCAGAAGCCGACATACAAGGCATATTGTAACTTGAAGATTACATGCAGCTTTCTGTTTCTTTGCAGCTTGTTATTTATTGGGCATTGAATGAAGGCGTCTCCAGGCAGTTTGACTCTTTTAGAGATGGCTTTGAATCCGTCTTCCCTCTTAACCACCTGCAGTATTTTTACCCAGAGGAGGTTTGTAGTTTTGCTTTATTCTGTATATACTACTGCATATAGTATTGAGTTCATTTGATGACCTTTTCAGTAATGTGATGTTTTTATAGTTAGTTCCCAGAGATATTACAATGACTTACTTCAGATCTCTGGCTTTCAACGTGCAGTCCATGAGTATTGCTATGTTACATGAGGATCTGTATTCTGTTACTCTTATTTTGTTGCAACACATTATATTACACCTTGGTTGAGTAGTCTCATCTGCTTCTAGGAGTTTTCAGTGATTATTGTTTTTTTTTTTCCATTCTAAATATCATTGACCGATGCGTTATCTTAATAGTTGGATCAACTTCTTTGTGGAAGTAAGGCTGATCCTTGGGATGTGAAGACGTTGATGGAGTGCTGTAGGCCCGACCATGGATATACACATGATAGGTCAGTAGAAAACTTGTATTTTTATTTGTATCTGTGTATGATCGTGTGTGTTGTACTTACCCATCATAACCTTACTGTGATATTTCCTCCTATTCTCTTGCAGTCGAGCTGTGAAATTTCTCTTTGAAATCCTCAGTAGTTTTGACCATGAGCAGCAAAGACTTTTCCTCCAGTTTGTCACAGGGAGCCCAAGACTGCCGGTTGGAGGTAAGACCTACACCTCTACACAAGACTTTACACCCATTAAGCCAACAATTAGTAGCAAAGGACAATTATTATTTCGCTTTAGCAGTCCATGCAGGATCGTAATGGCTGATGGCTTGTTCGTCATATGTTAAATATTAATCCTTTTATTGATATTGATGACCTATCTAGAGGGTAGGTCAATAATATAAATAACCAGATAACCCCTTTAAAACCATCCGGCAGGCTGTTCTGGCAGAAAAACAACCTGCCAGAGTTCATCACATCCGGAATACGACAGCCTACCAGATGGTTTTAACGCTAGTGTGAAACTAGGCTTAGCAGCAGACTATATCAGAATTCGCCATCATATAGCGCATTCTTCTTAAAGGGGTTGTCTCACCTTGGTCTTTCCTGGCTGCCACACGCCTCTTAGGGCCTTGATTCCTAGCTTGCTGGGGGCGGTACTCATACGTTTGATTGAAAGCACAGGCGAGCAGGGCAGGGATGATGCAATCCCACCCCCTGCCTGTGCGTGCACGCTCCCGTGTTATAGAGCTGCGGGAGAATTTGACAGAGCACAGAGGAGGTGGCCGGGGCTGGGAGTCACTGCGCATGAATATGTGCGTGCTCGCTCCTGCAAATCCGGGCCATCAGAGCAGCCGGCCGAAGAACTTTCCATGCACCTGCGCTGCCACCACTGATAGCATTACAGTGGTGGCCGCAACCACTAGAAACGAGCAGGCAATTTGGGGGTCTTAGTTGGGGGGAAAAAATTCATAGAGGAAAAATGGACAACAGAAGTATATGGCAATATCAGTCATCAGACTGCGAGGAACAGAATGACTACTGATTAATGAAGTGAGACAACCCCTTTAAGTACAGCCTTAACATAGAGAGCTCACCAGAAAACCCCTGCTGCGCACTACATTCCCTTTTGTGGGCTATTGTCCCAGTGATATGTTCTGCGTGGGTGCTGGGACCTGTGCTCTTGAAGATCGATAGAAGCAAAAGGGTCTGCGCCTGAAAGTGCAGCAGAGGGTGCCTACAAGACATTTGGAGAGGTATCATTGTGACATCAAGGAGAAGAAGGCTGGGGAGGAGCAGACATTGGGGAAAAGAGGCAGGCTTTTGGGCACTTTGAAATGCAAAGCTTGCCCAGCTGGGCACTTGGGAGCATTTTTCTGGGCATTTACTGAACATCCAAATGAGATACAAGTATGTTGAGAATACTTATACCATGTACTGATAGCCATGGCTGGTTGTTTCAATAGTGAAAAGTTGGTGACGGGCTTTCTTTAAGGGGTTCAGCTTAGTGCATGAGTTATTTCACTAGAGTGACACTGGCTGTACATACGAGTGGCACCATTTCTTTCGTTAATAACAAAGCATCTGACAGGTTAAGATCTGATTGGTCTGGTCCTTATTTTCCAGTGTGCATTCTTCCAGAAGTCAAGATTACTCTTGTTGTATGTGTGTATTGTGTGTATTTCAGGATTTTTCTCTTTACTATAGGTTTCCGGAGCTTGAACCCTCCACTCACCATTGTCCGCAAGACTTTTGAATCCACCGAAAACCCTGATGATTTCTTGCCATCCGTTATGACCTGCGTCAACTACCTTAAGCTGCCAGACTATTCTAGCATTGAGATTATGCGTGAGAAACTGTTAATTGCTGCACGCGAAGGACAACAGTCATTCCACCTTTCCTGATCCGATGGGACTTTCCACGGACCTCGCTTAAGATAACAAATCATGATTACTTTTCTAAACCTGTCACCAGAGTCAAGGCGACAATCTCCGCCTTATTGTAGAGGGAAAAAAACAATGCAGATTACTACAAACACACACAATAAAAAGTGACCTGTTAGTCCCATTAAACAGTCCCCTGGACGTCTCAAACTGATCAGGCTTGAAAGATACGTGAGTTTGTTTAGAAAGTTATTTTTTTTCTTTTGCTTAAATTATCCTTTGAAGAGTGAAGTTTTTAAATTGCTTTTGCCGTGTGACTATAAAAGAGGAGGGATATTAAGGAAAAGCAGTCTTTAAGGGAGAAAAAAGGATGTTTTTGGAGCTGGAAAAAAATAAATATTGCTGTGCAGTTTAAAAATCCCAGTCTGTGTGTATCCATCAAGCTATATATGAGTCAGCGCCCTCCACCGCTTGTTCCCATCTGAGAGCAGATTCTGCATACAGATACATGGAATCGCAAAGCCTTTTCTTTGACAAATCTAGTTATGTAGTTGAGTGTATTTTTCTCACTTGACGCAGCCTCCCCAATTACCTGTTATGTGCAATTGAGTTCCTTGCAAGTGCAGACTTGACGGCAGGCAGCCTCGTTGTTTTAGTTTTTTTTGGGAAGAAGCAGCCCTGCCTCTGAACATGGTAACATCTGTCAGAGTGATATTCCTCCGAGTCCCAGAAACGTGTGGGGATGATGAGAGGAAGCAGAGATCCGATGGTTTGTTCTGGCCTTTTTTTCCAGGATACTTTAAAACTGTTTACACAGTATATAAAGAACTGAGTGGTGTTTTTTCGTTTCTTTTTGATTTGTTAAAAATGTAAAATTTAAAAAAAAATAAAATTTCAAAAAATAAAACAAAAAAACTTGGCTGGCTTGTATTTATCCAAATACAGCCATAGCATTTCAATTTAATGTATATTTTAAAAAAAATATAAAAAAATACAGTTTAATGCCCTGTTTAATTTTCTTTCTTCAGATTATTATTATTATTATTATATTTTTTTTAAGTTTTTTTTTTTTTTCTGGGTCTAGTTTGGGAGGGAGGGTTGGAAATGTTTTGACAATGAAAGCAAATGTTCTCAATGTCCTGTTCTATGTGCTGATTTCTCAGATCTGCAATAATCTACTTCATCAGGTTCATGTTTTTACCTGAATATAAATAAAACTGAGAAAAAGTTTGCTTCACGTTTTTTGTTTTTATTTTCTTTTATTCCATTCTCATTAGTTTGCAACACCTCCTTGTGTACATATTCCCTCTTTTTCCTATGACTGTTCATCTGTTAAAGGGGTTGTCCAAGTTATATAAAGATCAGGCAACCCCTGTAAATGGCCTAAAATAGCAAATTAATGGATACTTACTCACCCCATGTTCTCTGCTCCCCCCTCCCTGTTTGCAGCAGTCACGTTCTCTGCACACGGGTCACTGCTGCAGACGTCGGCTGAGATGTCCCATACACGGCTGAGGCCAGTGATTGGCTGCAGAGGTAACGTGTATGCACAGAACAGCACTGCTGCAGCTAGGGAGATGTCAGCAGGACTGGAGCACAGCACTTGAAGAAACAGAGTAGAAAACAGGCCAGTATCCATTCATTTGTTATTTGAGGCATTTACAGGGGTTGCCTGAGTTTTTATGTAACCCCTTTAAGCTGACCTAAAATTCTCCACTGGTATGATGGGTGTTCAGAGATTAGACAGGTAATAATGAATCGATCCCCACCAGACTCTACTTTCTTCTTGCTGTGAACATGCATTCAGTCACTGTTCCTGCACTTAAAATGTTTTAAAGCCCCTTTAAAGCTATTATCAGTCACTGTATGGTCTCACCCTCAGCAAAAATAGTAATTATTAGGCTTAGCGGCCGGTTTGAAAACTGCAGTATTTTATTTCTTTAAAAACCTGTTTAACATTAAAAGGTGATTTAACCAATAGGTTATTTTCTGATGACACGTTTTCTCTAAATTCATGGGGAAAAAAATAGTCTTACTTTGCCATATATTTAGCACTATACTTCAATTGCAGGTGCATTCAAATTAGAACAATCATGCAACACCCGGCCTCTTGGTTCTATTGAAATATGCTGGAAGTACTGCATGTATTTAAAGGGCATCAGCAGATTAGTACCTATGACACTGGCTGACCTGTTACATGTGCACTTGGCAGCTGAAGGCATCTGTGTGGGTCCCATGTTTATATGTAGAAATGAGCAAATTTCATGTTATGAAATTCGTTCACGCTTTGTTTGGTGGTAAAAGGTGAATTGCATTATTGGTTCAGTTACCTTGGACCATAATGCAATTCTATGACTGAATGTCTTTAGAGGCATTCCGTTATTAATTCCCTCATAATGGAAGTCTATGGCCTGCATAACGGATCCGTCCCGTTTCCATTATGCAGGGGAGTCGTCTCCAACATAAGGGAGACCGGACGGATCCGTTATGCAGGCCATAGACTTCTATTATGACAGAATGAATAACGGAATGCCTCTAAAGACATTCCGTTGTGCATTCCTTCATAGAATTGCGTTATGGTCCGTGGTAACGGAATCCATAACGCAATTCACCTTTTACCACCAAACAAAGCGTGAATGAATTTCAAAATATTAAATTTGCTCATCTCTATTCCTATGTGCCCGCATTGCTGAGAAAAATGACGTTTTAATGTATGCAAATTAACCTCTAGGAGCAATGGGTGCATTGCTCAGCTCTCTCTGCACTTTGACAGGGCCAGGCACTGTAAGTATCATTAGGCCTGACACTTTCAAAGTACAAAAGGCAGTTTCAGAAAAAGCAGAGCCTGAAAGTGTAAAATCTACGCCCCCGTTGCTCCTAGAGGCTCATTGGCATATTTTAAAACATAATTTTTCTCAGCAATGCGGGCAAATATGAACATGGGACCAACACAGATGCCTTCACCTTTAAAGTCAATGGGGAAACGCATATTGAAATAGAATATATATAATATAAATGTGTAGTGCACTACCACATGGTAAAATGTTGGTGGTTATACATGTAGCTAGGGCTACACACTGACTTTGGTTTTGTGCAACTAAAAATGCATGTGATCTGGCAGTGACTTGCTGTTGCGTTGAAGATGCACCAAGTGCGTATTTGCAACAACCAGTAGACTAAAAGCAAAAATCTGCACTTGTTGCAAATAAGTCACAGATGCATCCAAGTTACATTGACCTCTATGCTGTAAAAGTTGCTTGCAATCTGCAACAAAAAATCCAGCAGGTTAATATTTTTTGTGGCTGCAGTGTGGTGTCACAGCAGTCACAAATATTTCTTTGTAATGTAGTGTTGTAGACCTAATGTATAAGAGACTGCACGAGACAGATTCTAAATACCCTGTGTGATCCTGGCCATAGATGGATTAAAGGCTATGTACACCTTTTGGGGGCATAATTTTTTTATTATTGCATTGTCCTCATTTTGAGCTAAAAATCATTTCTTAAATCGATCTTCATTAGAGATGAGCGAGCAGTGCTCGTTACGAGCACTGTAACGCTCGGGTCCCGTGTGAAATGCCCGCAGGCATTGCGGATCCGTCCTCATCTGCATGTAAGTCAATGAGGACGGATCGTTTGGTATGACACTCATACCAAACAGTTCCGTCCCCACTGACTTTAAGACGGGTGGGGACGGAACCGTTTGGTATGAGTGTCATACCAAACGATCCGTCCTCATTGACTCATTGACACGGCACTGCTTGCTCATCTCTAATCTTCATTAAAAAAAATATTGAACCCTTTTTTCTGTACAGTTCTGAGATTCTCTAATAGAGGGATCTGAATTTTCTGTCTTTTCCGTCAGTTGGGGAGCTTACAGGCTCCTTATCTCTGCTCTCTAACAATATAATCACTCATAGCTCAATCCTTATCTTACTGATAAGAATGTGGCTTAAATAAGTGTTTAGGACCTCTTAGTAAATTAGAGGTAAGGTTAATTAGATGACCCACACAAAGTTAGGCTACTTTCACACTGGCGGCAGGCCTGATCCGGCAGGTGAAGGGTGCTGCCGGATCAGGCCTGCCTCAGTGACATGTGTGGAGCCGGAACCGCGCTCCGGCCCCACACATGTCACACAGTACATACATATACATACAGATAAACATACACACACATATAGACATACAAACACACATACATACTTACATGCTCCCCGGCAGGTCTTCGGAGCGTCAGGACGGCTCACACAGGTCACGATTCCCCACAGCGCCCTCTGCTGGGCGCCTGGTGGAATCGTCAGATGACGATTCCACCAGGTGCCCAGCAGAGGGCGCTGTGGGGAATCGTGACCTGTGTGAGCCGTCCTGACGCTCCGAAGACTTGCCGGGGAGCATGTAAGTATGTATGTGTGTTTGTATGTCTTTATGTGTGTGTATGTTTATGTCTGTATGTGTACCCGGATCCGTAATGGACTCCATTGAAAGTCAATGGAGGGCGGATCCGGTTACCATTATGGTCACACCAGACGGATCCACCCCCATTGACTTGCATTGGGGGTCATTCCGGATCCGTCTTGGTGCGGATGCCTGGACCGGAGAGCAAACCGCAGCATGCTGCGGTTTGTTCTCAGGTCTGAAGACGGAACGGAATGCTTTCAGGAGCATTCCGTTGTCTTCAGTTCAGTTTTGTCCCCATTGACAATGAATGGGGACAAAACTGAAGCGTTTTATTCCGGTATTGAGCCCCTATGACGGAACTCAATACCGGAATTTTAAAACGCTAGTGTGAAAGTAGCCTTAAAGTAAAAAGTACGATTCACACAGCTAGAGAAACTGTTAACCCTTTGTGACAGAGCGGCTCATTATTTTTTTAAATAAAGACCAATTTGAAAAAATGATTTTTAGCCCAAATTGAGTAAAATGCAATCATAAAAAATTACCTCTGAGATGTACATAGCCTTTAAAGCAATACATTTGTATCTGTGGGAGAACCCTTGTGGGTCGGTTATTATTGGATTACATAAGAATTTGATGTATTTGGTTTTTGCACCAGTCATATAGTCAAGTGCTTCATTCACATCTTTTGTTTGTGCTTCATTTCACTTCATTTACTCTCCTTTAGTCCTATACATCCATTCTGTACTAGGTTTTTTGTGACTTTGGTTCTTTCTACTGCCATTTAAAAACCAAACACATTTTCAATTGACTTTGCAGAAGGAATTTTTAATGAAACTACACATGGGGGGGGCACTTATTATAGAACGGCTTTTTGCACCTGTGCTGCCGGAGGAAGCACCTCATTTATGACGAGGCACAGGCCTCATCATAAATTAGGCGCACCTCCAACAGTCCATGCGCCTGGAGTGAAAGCTATGCCAGCCCCTGACTGGAGTAGTTTTCACTCCTAAATTTTCCAGGGCTGATGTTCCGGTCCCCAGGTGGTGTAAAAACATCCATACGACAAAATATTATTGTGTGGGTGTTTTAAAAGTTACACACAGGGGTGTTGTGGCTTTTTTATGCCAAACTGGCTTTAGTAAAAGGCCCTCATAAACTCCTGCAAAACTGACGTTAAAAAATTTCCTTCATGATAAATCTCCCCCTACCTTTTTTTTTTTTTTTTTTTTTTTTTACAAACATTCAAAACACATGAATATTCCTTTGTTTTGTTCAGTTTCAAGGGGTCATCCAGTTATTATTCTACCCCTGAAATGACAGAGTGGTGTGTTGGGCATGCGCTTGGCCACTCCATTCATTTCTATGGGAGTTCTGAGTTGAGTACAGGCTGTCTCAGGAATTCCCATAGAAACTTAATGTAACCGGAATACCTCTAACTAATTTTTTGGGAAATCACTTATATTATGAAGTCAAAAATCTGAAATCTCTTAGCAGCTTTCTTTAGGGTATAAATAAAGTTTGTGCCCTGACATCTGGGGTTTGAATGTATTTTTTTTTTTTTTTTTGCAGGCTCCTAAAGGATTTCAGGTCATTTGGTGCGGGACATATGTCCATAAATATTTTCTGCAGTCATATTTGACAAAGTTCTAGAAAGAGAGGGTTGGCAACACTGGTGCCCCAGACTTATTAAATTAGTGTAACCCGTACTTTGCTGTTGCCCAATATATGCAGATAACTACAGTGGTGCTTGAAAATTTGTGAACCCTTCAGAATTTTCTATATTTCTGCACTTTTGACCCAAGGATACATCAGATTTTCACACAAGTCCTAAAAGTAGATAAAGATAACCAAATCAAACAAATTAGTTGAAAGTATTAGACTTTGTCATTTATTCATTAAGGAAATGGATCCAATATCACTTGCCTGTGAGTGGCAAAAATATGTGAACCTTTGCTTTCAGTATCCAATGTGACCTATTTGTGCAGCAATAACTTAAAGGGAACCTGTCAGCTCCGAAACCCCCTGAAGTGTTGTATAGTGTAAGTGATGCTGAATCTGAATATGTACGTTTTATCTTCATACTCACTTCCATTCTGACGCTGTGCTCCCACAAACCAGCAGTAAAATGCACTCACTGGACTCTTCTTTGAGTCCTCTCCATTATGTGAGTGAGCACAGGAGTCCAGTGAGTGCATTTTACTGCAGGTTTGTGGGAGCACAGCGTCAGAATGGAAGCGAGTATGAAGATAAAACTTACATAACTGGACTCGACGTCACTTACACTATACACCGATTACTCTAGTTCAGGGGGTGTTTCAGAGCTGACAGGTTCCCTTTAAACTCAACATTTTCGTTGATTAGTCCTGCACATCGGCTTGGAGGAATTTTAGCTTATTCCTCCGTTCAAAACCACTTTAAGTCTGTTATGTTGGTGGTTTTCCTCCCATGAATTGGTCACTTCAGTTTCTTCCATGTTCTTACTATTGGATTAAATGGGTTATCCTGGAAATTATAATGGTGACATATCGCCAGTAGCGGCCTAACTTTTCCAGGTGCAGATGGGCAGCAATGTTCTTTTTGGAGAGCAGTGGTCTTCACCTCACCATCGTTGCTCAGTGTTCTCCTGAGGGTGGACTCATAATCATTAGCTAATGTGAGAAAGGCCTTTAGTTGCTTAGAGGTTACCTTGGGTTCCTTTGTGACCTTGATGACTATTCCTTCCCTTGCGCTTGGCATGATCTTTGTTGGTTGAGCACTCTCGCGGAGGGTTATAGTTGTGAGTTTCCTCCAGAGTCCAGATGGTTTTGTAATCTTTTTCCATCCTGATGATCAGAAATATCCTTTTTTTTTTTTTTTTCTGTCCATGATACACTTCCGCATACACGTGTTCTGAAGATCAGACTTTGATCCTTGTTCTGTAAATAAAACAGGTCACCTACTCCTAATGGTTATCCCATTGAAAACATGACTCTTATTTCACCTTCAAATTATCTGCTAATCCTAAAAGTTGACATCCGTTTGCCACTCAGACATGTGATATTGGATCATTTTCTTCAATAGATAAAGGACCAAGTCTAATAATTTGACTTAAACAGGTTGTCCTTACCTACTTTTAGGACTTATGAAAGTATGTAAATCTGACATAGTTTTAGGTCAAATGTATAGAAATATAGAAAACGACTGTACCACTGGGAAGCCCTGTGTTTCTAGTATTGAAAGGACAATTGCCTTACAAGGTGTCATAGGACATGCACAGTATAAATCTTCCTTATTCCACTGATGGTGTTAGAAGCACAATATAGATGTTTCATAGAAATATGACAAGGTACAGTATGGAACATCCAATAAATACTAATACTTCTCTTGTGATAACTTCAGAGTTCATGAATTGCCCCTCCTCGCAGTGATCATCAATCCAAAGTGGAAGAGCCATTTATATGACAAGAAAAACAACTCAATGGACTAACCCCTTCACACATATGATGTAACTGCACATGCAGAATGCATGTAATTTACCGCAATCGAATTTATAGTTACACTGTTAAGCAGCCCCAGAATCGCCGCTGTCGCGGACAGCAGAGACAATGGAGCAGCCGACAAGGGACCAATCAGAGTGGTCCCTTGCTGGCAATCTTGCCTCCTGCTGTACAGACTAACCAATTGGAGCGTAGTTGCCCAAATAGTTCGGTTTCAAGCTCTGAGCTCCACAGCCTGTAGAGGTCAGAGCCTAAAATCAGGTATGCCCTCTGTGCCCCCATCTTGCCTCCTGTAGCTCGCCGTGTGCCTCCGTGCACTCCATCACTGTGTGAAGATGGTTCGGGGGTCATCAGGTAGAGAGCTGCCGCCATCAGCAACGGGTGTCCTCTAATGGTCGAGATTGATGCTGACATTGATCCTGGCCATTTAGCCGCTTACATGCTTCTGTCAGTAGCGACCGCTGATGTTAGGAGTTAACCGTGGGGGTTCCCTATCTTTTCCATCAGGCCGCAGCACTAGGCAGTGTCCTGATGGTTGCCATGGCAACCCATGTCGTTATGGACGCCAGGCTTACCACGTACCTAAGCTTGACAGACCCCGCCAGAGGCAGTGTCTGATGAGGCTCAATGTTCATGTAAAACTTACAGTACTGTACACTGTAATAAGTTTCAATGAAAAAAAATTCTGATATCCGCCCATTTATAATTGATTCAAAAATGAAAAAATAAAACTACACATAATTGGTATCGCGCATCCATAACGACCTGATCTATAAAAGGATCATTCAAACACAATGACGGAATTGCTGTATTTGTCACCTCACCTCTTCAAAAATTGGTACCAATAAAAATTACAGGCTGTCTTGCAAAAAACAAGCCCTCACACAGTTACATTGGTGAAAAAATGAAAGTTATGGATGTTGGTATATGGCAATAAATAGAACTTATTTTTAATAGAAAAGTGATTTTATGCTGCAAAAGTAGTAAAACATAAAAAAAACTAACTAAATTTGAGATCGCCCTTACCGAATCGACCCCAAGAATAAACTTTCTATTATGTCCCTTAAAGTCACTTCAGAACTGAATTGGTCCTTAAAAAATTGCTGCCGAAACTCTAAGCCTTCTAATGTCCTAAAAAATGCCAACATAAGGTAGACATATTGTGAATGTTAAAGGGGTTCTCCGCTTTTTACTATTGATGACTTATCCTCAGGATAGGTCATCAATATCAGATCGGTGGGGTCCGACACCCGGCACCCCCGTTGATCAGCTGTTTAGGGTAAATGCACACAATCAGAATTAAAGGGGTATTCCCATCTCACACATGTAGTTTGTATAGTTAGATATAGCCATACCAGTATTATTACTAATAGAATGTATTTATATAAAATGTACCGTTTAGAAGATTTGCCTATTTGTATATCCATTGTCCCACACACATCAGTCAGGCCGTTGCCCCTGGTTACGACCACCGCAGCCATGTAGTAGTGGTGGCCGGCTTGCTCTTGTTTAAACCCGCTCTGAGATAACTGCTGTATTGTGAACACACATTACATGAGCATGCGGAGACACATCTTAGGGCTGAAGCATTTTTGTCTGCGCTTCCAAAACGCAGAGAAGCGGATCCTGTTCCAAGATCAATTCATCTCTATGGAGCAGGATCCGTTTATAAAGTCTGTGTTTTGGACGGATGCTGATCATTGCGTTTTGGACTGGTTGCGTCCAAAGCACAGATGTGAAAGTACCCTAAGATGTGTCTGCACATGGTCATGCAATGTGTGTTCACAATACAGCAGTTACCTCAGAGCGGGTTTGAAAAGGAGCAAGCCGACCACCACTACTACATGGCCACGGTGGTCGTAACCAGGGGCAACGGCCTGACTGATGTGTGTGGGACAATGGATATAAAAATAGGAAAATCTTCTAAACGGTACATTTTATATAAATACATTCTATTAGTAATAATATTGGTATGGCTATATCTAACTATACAAACTACATTTGTGAGATGGGAATACACCGTTAAGTGCGGATTTTCTGTGCAGAAAATCCACCCCGTAGAATTTGAAATTCTCATGTACACGTTGCAGATTTTTAGAATTTATTTTATTTTTTTCCATTCACTTCAATGGGCAGAGTAAAATCCGCACCAAATGATTGACCACACGGATGTGAACACCTGTGGATTTCAGTGCGGATTGTCCACATATAAATCCTGAACGTTTGCATTTACCCTTAGGCCCCTTTCACACGAGCGAGAGACTTGGATGTCTCCCGCATCGTGTGCCGTGTACTGAACTGCCGGCACTGAACTGGGTTACATAACATTATACTGATTTATGATGCTATTCAACCCTTACAGTTCTGGAATGTGTTGGATAACACTGTCAGCATTATCCAACACATTCCAGAACTGTAAGGGTTACATAGCATCATAAATCAGTATAATGCTATGTAACCCCAGTTCAGTGCCGGGAGGTCAGTACACAGTACACGTTGCGGGAGATGTCCGAGTCTCCCACTCGTGTGAAAGGGGCCTTAGAACGTGTGCCAGCCGTGCCCGTGCTGCGGGCCGCAAACTGCGGTCCGCAATGCACGGGCACTGACCGTGAGGCCACCGCATGTGGATCGCGGACCCATTCACTTGAATGGGGTCCACGATCCGCATCCAAGGGTACGCACCGCAAAAAAGTAGTGCTTACGCTACTTTTTTGTGGTGTGGAGGCACGGCCAGAAACACCACGGAAGCACACCGTAGTGCTTCCGTGGTGTTCCGATCCGTGCCTCCGCTCCGCATCTCCCGGATCGCGGACCCATTAAAGTGAATGGGTTCGCGATCCGTGATGCGGCCTGCACCCGTTTATTGCGGACCCGCCGTATGTGGACCGCAATACAGGCACGGCCGGTACACGTTCGTGTGCATGAGGCCTTAAAGAGAAGGCGGCGCTCGTACCAGCACTGCCTTCTCTTCTCTGTTTACCTCCTTGCACCAGCTAACAGTGAAATTACAACTATACCGTCCCTGTTCACTTCTATAGGACAGCTCCCATTTGCTCAAGTGAATAGGAGAAATTCAAACTTAGGAAATAGCGCATTTTTCAGAATTTTCTATAAAATATGGGATTTTTTTTTATACATATCAACTCAAAATCACCACTAACATGAAGTACGATGTGTCACAAAAAAAAAACTTTTAGAATTATTTGAATAAGTAAAAGCGTTCCAAAATTATTACCAGATAAAGTGACGCGTCGATTTGAAAAAAAAATGGGGCTTCTACATTTGGTCCAAACTGGCTTTTGCTGGAAGGGGTTAAAAGACTATGCACAATAAGCGGAAGGTAGAGCTTTCTACCGGATCGGAAAAGACTTTCATTTTATAGTAAGTACATGAAATGAAGAACAGGATATTTCTGTTTATACCTTGCTTTTCTGAGCAGCATCCATTGCCAAAACACAAGTGCCTGCCAAACTGCCCTGTCTGCTTAAAAATCAATGAATCCAATTATAGAAATGTCTTAACTCATGAAAGAGGTGAAATGGGTAAGACACCATCAGTGTAAGGGATCAGGGACTGATCTAGGATAGGAAGGAACACCTTACCTTTCACCCCTATAACACTAAGTAGTCATACATTGACTAGCATGGTAGCCATATAAATGGCACCTTAATGTCGGCATTTCCTTCGTAGGAAAGCCATTTGTAATTTTTTTTTCCTTGAGTATCACTCAAAATCTGAGATCCACATGATGTACACGATGTTTAGTTTTCTTTTGAGATGTAAAATGTACGTATTTTGAACCTGGAGCATTGCCTGAGGTCTCTTCGTCTATTTCCTGATTCTCTACAATGAAAGTTAGGATTCCGAGAGGTTTAAAGGGCTTTTCCAGGGGGTCAGTATTGATGGCCTATCCTCAGGACTCCCGGCACCCCCACCGATGGTGCTCCGTAGAGTGCTTTAGCTTCTTCCTAGCCCGGTGACATCACGTTCATTTATCACATGGGCTAGGCGTAGTCCAGTCCCATTCACGCGAATGGGCCTTGGCTGCAGTACCAAGCATAACCACTATACGATCTACAGCTTGGTAAGCTATGAGGAGACCGCAGAGCTCAGTTGAATGGTGAGGGTGTCTGCATTGTGAGATGGGAATTAGCCCTTTAAAAGCTGACACATTTTAGGCCTGGGCTTCTCAACCGCACATAATGTGACTCTGCTTTTGAGATAGTATGTCAATATTAAATATGTAAAAAAATAATAAAAATGTAAAAAAAAAGAATAGCGTATTAGGTATCGCCGCATCCGTAATGACTGGCTCTATAAAAATATCACATAATCTACCATGTTTAATTAACGCTGGTGCTAGTTTTTGGTTACCTCACAAAAAACGTAATATTGAGAGATCAAAAAGTCATGTACCCCAAAATGGTACCAATGAAAATGTCAACTCATCCTGCAAAAACTAGCCCCCACCCAAGACAAAAGAAAAGAAATGGCTTTCAGAAAATGGAACAGAAAAACATGATTTCTTTTTTCAAAAATGCTTTTGTAAAATTGGTAAAAAAACATATATATATATATATAAAATTAGTATCTCTCTAATTGTACTGACCACCAGAATAAGAGCTCGTGCACATGGCCGGTGCTGGCCCGCAGCCGTATTGCGGGCCACATCATGGATCGTGGACCCATTCGCTTCAATGCGTCTGCAATCACGGAGATGCGGAGCGGGGGCACGGATTGGAACTCTTTCTGGCTGTGCCTCTGCACCGCAAAAAAGTAGTGCATGCACTACTCAAGTGAATAGGTCCGCAATCCGAATGCAGCGGCCCCACTGTCGGTGCCCGTGCATTGTGGACCCCATTGCGGTTCGTGTGCATGAGCCCTAAAGTTAACTTTATTTTTCCCACATGGTATTCACGGCAATAACAAAACCCAAAAGACAATGGAAGCATTGCTTCTTATCCTGCTTCCCAACAAGCAAAATAAAAAGTGATCAAAAAGTCATAGGTACCCCAAAATAAAACCAATCATAATGGCAACACATCCTGTGAAAAAAATAAGCCTTCACACACACATCAAGAGAAAAATAAAAATCGTATGGTCGTATAGAGGCTGAACGAAAGCAACGTGGTGCCCGTAAACCAATCTGTGCTGTAAAAGCCAAAAAATGGTCTTTACTGAACCCTGCAGCATAGCCAAACAGCAGATTACGATCACATATGGGGTGTTACTGTATTCGGGGAAAAATTGGTAAATTGTGGGAGTCCCTTTTCTCCTGTCACCCCTTGTGAAAATGAAAAATGTAGTCCTAAATGTAGTCATTTTTCTTTTTCACAGCCGAGTGTTTCTAAATTCTATGAAACGTCTGTTGGGACAACGTGCTCACTACACCCCTTGAAATATTCCTTGTGAGGTGTAGTTTCCAAAAGGGGAATCCAATCCACAAAAAATAAAGCGTTTAATTTTATTCACAACAAGGGCGGTGCTGGGGACATTTATCATTTGCACTTGTTTTTGTGTCAGTTTTAAGTCTGTCTGTTTTGTCTGCGCCAAAGTTAAAAAAATGGCGCACCTGAATATATTTGGTGTGAATGCAATGTGTTGAAGTACACCAGGAGGTTACCTGGTCTGGAACTGTGACATTTGCAAAAGTGCCATAATCCATATCCAATCTCACTGTAAGATATAGACCACAGTGGCGAGGATCACTAAATGTCACAAAATTTGACCAAACGTCTCAGAAAACCCTGCAATTGGCATGACGTGCAACATTTTTAAGCCACAAAACTGACTTATCTGATTTGATAACTGCCCCTCCCCAGTCACCAGCCCGTTCTGAGCCTTAGTGACCAGGCAATTTTTTTATTTTTTTTCATCACCTTCCAAGAACTGTAATTTTTTTATTTTTCCATCGATGTGGCCATATGAGGGCTTGTTTTTTGCAGCACAAGTTGTCATTTTTAATTGTGAGGTGCACATAACGTAGAAATTTACTTTTATTAACTCCTTCTTGGGGAGGATGGGAAAAAACAGCAATACTGACACTTTTTACGGTATAGTTTTTGCAACGTTCATTTTTTTGGCATAAATAACATGAAAACTTTGTTATTTGGGTCAGTATGATTACAGCAGTACCAAATACATATAATTTTTTCTTTAGTTCCACTACTTTTGCATAACAAAAATCTATAAAAAAACAAACAGCAATTCTGGCATTGTTTTGTTTTTAATTTTTTTACCGCGCATACCATGTAGGATAAATTACATGATAATTGTGTAGTGAGTTTCACGCCAGATTTATCACCTGAGATTTTCCATAAAAATAGAAAGTAGAAAGTCCAGGAACATCTCAACACAGAAGTCTTAGACTGAAAGATGCAAAAAAATTACCAAATATTTTATAAATTTGGCACAAATTACAGCAATGCAGACTCCTTTAATATGTAAAATTTCCCTCTTGATTAATCTCTCCCCCATTCTACATCTCTTGTCTATCTAATAGACCCTACAGGGAAATTTCCCAGTGGGCTGATGCCCAGCGGGTAACCTGAGCCCTCCTCGGCCGCCAGCTGGATATATGATTGTCACACTGGCGGTCCATGTCCACTGTGGTCTTGGTTTCCTGGGCAGGTGTGGACGTCACTCTGCTCTCCCTGTGTGAATTGGGATTAGAGATCTGTGAACTTTCCTTCAGCACTTGTAGAAGGCTTGCACAGTAAAATATCAATTTTTGCAGATGACACTAAACTGTGTAAAGTAATTAACACAGAAGAGGACAGTACACTGCTACAGATGGATCTGGATAGACTGGAGGCTTGGGTAGAGAAGTGGCAGATGAGGTTTAACACTGACAAATGTAAGGTTATGCATATGGGAAGGAATAATGCAAGTCACCAGTACATACTAAATGGTAAAATATTGGGTAACTCTGACATGGAAAAGGACCTAGGAAATTTAGTGAACAGCAAACTAAGCTGTAGAAACCAGTGTCAGACAGCTGCTGCCAAGGCCAATAAGATAATGGGTTGCATCAAAAGAGGCATAGATGCCCGTGATGAGAACATAGTCCTGACACTTTACAAATCACTAGTCAGACCACACATGGAGTACTGTGTACAGTTCTGGGCTTCTGTGAACACGGCAGACATAGCAGAGCTGGAGAGGGTTCAGAGGAGGGCAACTAAAGTAATAACTGGAATGGGTGGACTACAGTACCCAGAAAGATTATCAAAATTAGGGTTATTCACTTTAGAAAAAAGACGACTGAGGGGAGATCTAATAACTATGTATAAATATATCAGAGGTCAGTACAGAGATCTCTCCCACAATCTATTTATCCCCAGGACTGTGACTGTGACGAGGGGCCATCCTGTATTTTGTGCCACACTATTGTATTGCCTGGCCCGCCTACTTCTTTTGGTCCTCGTATGTGTGTTGGTCAACTTCTGTCAATTTAGACCCACCTACAAAATCGGGCCACTTTTATGTTCTTTTCCAGGGCCACTTTAAGTTTCCAGTTCACCCCTGCTAATAGTAAATGTCGGTCACTCACTCTAATACTCCCTAAAAAGACTTTCAAAAGTAGTTCAGGGGCCCATAAGATAGTGATCCCTCTTCTGGATTGGACTGGCCATAGATCCTACAAGGAACATTCCTGGCAGAGCCAATGCCCAGGGAGTTGCTTGAGCCCTCTTCCTGAGCCGGGTACATAAAGAACTGATGATCCCGGCATTTAATAAGGCAGGTCCCTATGTACCAGGCCGGTGGCCGCATTTTTGGATTGGGTACATGGATGCAAAAAAAAAACGGGTCTGCATGGTAATATTGATTTGTAAGTGTCAGTATGCTCTCATACTGTATCATACTAACCAACATTACATTTGGTAAATTTGGGGCATATAAGCCCTATTACGGTGACAGCGCCAACCAATTGCGGAACACCCGTTTACGGACAGGGCAAACATTTTTGGGCACAGACACCCCAAATTTGTTGGACCTGTCTCTGAAAACTAGGGACAGTCCTGACAAATGTGGGCCTGTTGGCAACTATGCAGTGTGAGAAAACCCTGAAGAAGAATAGGGTTGTGTACAAGAGGCCTTAGAATGGAAATCCCAGCACTGTACCCTATCTTTAATACAACAGATACCAAATGTGCCCAACAGGCCCCCCTGACTTATGATGGGTAAGCTGGGGTTCCACCCTTTGATGGAAAGCTTAGTGTTGTATTTTGTACTCTTTTTGATAAGTCTGAACTGCTGACAGAAGCCTCAGTGGAAACCTGGAGGTGTTCTCCATTGCAACCAATCAGAAGGCAGCTTGTATCTTCTCAGTGCAGACTAAAATATGTAAGCTGTGATCTGATTGGACTTCCCCACAGGTAGTGCACACACAGGCTGCTGCTCCCTCCATCCCTCTCCCCGC
The DNA here is from genome assembly GCA_900303285.1 of Rhinella marina. Taxonomy (NCBI): domain Eukaryota; kingdom Metazoa; phylum Chordata; class Amphibia; order Anura; family Bufonidae; genus Rhinella; species Rhinella marina. The sequence continues at coordinate 302,709 of ONZH01015602.1, read as the reverse complement.
CGCCCCCGTTCTCGCCCTGTCCCCGCCTCCACGTGTTCACCTCCCTCCCCGCTCTCCCGCCTGTCAGTCATCGGTTGTTATAGTAACAGGAGCCGGCTGGTTGCAGCTCAGTGATCGCAGCATCCAGAGCCGGGAGCGGGTACCAGAAGCAGCGGACACTTCCAGGAGAGCAGCGGAATCAGCAGCCGCCCTTCCCCATGCCTCCTCCGTGGTCTCCGGCTCTTGTGCCCCAGCTTTTCTTTCTTCTTCTCTCCGCTCTTCTTCTGGTCTCTTCAGATCTCCCCGGGGATCCGTGCGGGGGAGAAGCGTGCGACACGCAGGTAATGGACGCGGTCACCGCGGTGTAGGGGCATAGGGGACTGGACAGCACATACATGTAGAAGGCATGTCAGCCTGCAGGGGACACTCCTGTGACTATGAGGGTCATACATGTGTAGTCAGTATCAGCACATACAATAAGCATGTAACTGAGGCGCAGACCCCACAGTCTGCGGGAGAAGAGGCTGGTAGTGTCATGTCTGAATGTCACCTACTACATGCAATGTCACAGGGAACAGTGTGCCCCCATGTGAGGGATACAGGAGGCAATGGTGTCACCTACATCCACCTACCTACCTGTCTATTATCTATCTATCTACCTGTCCTATCTATCTATCTATCTATCTATCTATCTATCTATCTATCTATCTATCTATCTATCTATCTAATCTATCTACCTACCTCTATTATCTATCATCTATCTATTTATCTATATCTATTTACCTCTTTTATCTATCTATTATCTATCTATATTTATCTATATATATACCTCTATTTATCTGTAATCTATTTGTTTATATCTATCTATCTGTCTATTTCTATTTACCTCTATTATCTATCATCTATCTATATCTATCTATCTATTATCTATCTATCTTCCTATTTATTGTCTATCATATATCTGTAACTATTCACTATCTATCTATTGATCTCATATCTATCTATCTATCTATCTATTATCTATCTATCTTCCTATTTATTGTCTATCATCTATCTATAACTATTCACTATCTATCTATTGATCTCCTATCTATCTATCTATCTATCTATCTATCTATCTATCAGTCTGTAGCTGATGGCTGGTGACGTGCGGCACTTCTCTTCCATTCCCGGCTGATATGTTGGGTGCAGATCACTGATGCTTTGTTCAGCACTGTACAGACTGGTGTCTCCGGTGGAGGTTGTACTTCTGTACTACATGGCCTGCCATCCCTGGAGACGGAATGAAATGTACAGATTTCTATGGATTTGGAGGATGACTATTGGGGTATGGATCTGTATGAGAGCCGTGCAGGTTTTATCCTTTCCTTTGCTGTGTTGCTTATTGAGTCAGCAGTGACTGTGGTTTTACACGTTGGGTAATGCATCGGTGGCACCAGGGTCTGTGCCAGTGCTGAAAATACCGTTATTCCGTCACGTGGGTCAGATGTGTGAATGAATGGCTTAGTCATGCACCTGTGATTGAATCACGCAGCCTACATCACGGGTCACGTGTCGCGCCCTGTCTCATTTTAATGGAATTGTCTAGTGCCTTTAGGTCATTAGGTTCTGTCACCATAGTGGCCTGTCGGCCAGAGCGATGTGCCAGAGATTTCATATGCTCGCCCTCCATTACCACTGTCAGGAGACAGATACGGATTACGCTGGATATCAGCCTACAGCGCGCCTTCATATTGTATATAGCGACTATAACACAGATATAGTCTTCCTGCGGCTGACATGTCACCAGTGGGGCATAAGCAGGGCAAGAGGTGCCCATTTTGATGTTTGTATGGATGCCCCTGGTGGACATACCCATAATATGCCCCTTACTAGAAGAAAGGGGGCTCCATAGCAAAGACCAGTAAGGATGTTTGTTTCAACCTCCACGGTTGTTTCATGACCCATGACCTAATTCCTGACCCCTTTGGAGAGAAGAGTCCTGTAGGTGCCTGCTGAGACACTCCGCGGTTACCATCCGACGTACAGTGCTACCTCAGGGACCTGCCATGCTACCGTTCATTGCTGGTATGATATGCTGGGTGTAGGCTTTGCACCGACATGCCATGAGCATCATTCTGCTCAGACCTGAAATGCATTGGAAGTGAAGTTGTACTGCGTTATTTGTTTTTAGATGATCCAATAAAATTTTGCAGATTTTTATGGATTTTGGGTGCTGGGCAGTCATGTACCTGGGGGGGACGGGGGTATCTGGGAAATGTTGACATTCGTAATTTTGTCTTTTGTTGAATGTCAATGAAAATGGACCAATATAAGAAGATCTATATAGAAAAAAGCAGAAACCATTTCGGCGGAGCCAGTATGGTAAATTCAGATTAAAGTCGACCCGAGGCTCGTGGAGACTGGAGGAAGCTTTTCATCTTCAGGGCAGTGATGCAGGGAACATCTCAAAAGGTCCATTAAAATGTTCTGGTGGAGCTTGACGTAAAATAATAAAATGAGGTATATTCATCTAAACCAGAGGTCCAGGCTGTTGTGAAACTACATCTCCCATCATGCACACTTGTTTGACCGTTCTCTCAACAACCACAGAATTGAAAGGAGCATTCTGGGAGTTGTAATTTCACAACAGCTGGAGTGCCGAAGGTTGCTGATCCTTGATCTAAACGTTCCCACACCGCTTTGATTCTTACTGGTCTCTACCTCCTGGTCCCATCTTGGCGCACAGCAAAAGCCTGGAAATGACTGGTCAGTGCTGCAGAACGTGATTGGCCAAGCGGGCATTTCCTGCACGTCAAGAAGGTCCAGAAGAAGAGATCAGCATGGGACCCTGTGAGCGTCGAAACGGGAGCAGAGCGGGAAGGTGAAGTGTTCCTTATTTCATGTGTTCTTGGCAGACATGAGTCGGCCACTAACCCAATTCTCCCGAAAACTGGGTTAAAATCTCTGATAAATGTACCTTGGATCGGAGAGCTTTGCTGCAATAAGAATAAAAGACTCCTATAACATGAGGAATAATCTTAAAGAAGAACTCCCGCAAAAAATTTTATTCTCTGACCTGTTAGAAAGATGCATGATATAATCTCTAGTGAATGTAATCTTCTCATCAGTGACTGTATTTCTGAGTTATCCCCTCTCTTCTTATTGTAGCTGGGTCATGTGACCAACTCCCTGACCTCCAACTGACCCAGGACAGGAAGCCAGTAACTGCTCTATTCATTCCTATGAGACTGAAAGTGAGGCTCCCATAGGAATACATAGAGAATTAGACTTCGTGTCCACACATAAGGTGCTGTGTAAGTTGGTGAGTCTGATTGCTGGTCACATGACACAGATGAGAAACATCAGGGAGATATAACTCACAAATACAGACACTGTCAAGAAAATGACATTCACTACAGATTACATCGTGTACATTTCTAGCAGGATAGAGAATAAAATTTTTTGCGGGAGTTCTTCTTTAATGAATTCTTCTGAAATGTTCCACCAAGTTCCTGGAAATGGCTTCACATCACTCTCAGACTATTACTGCATAGTAATGGCAGTGTAATGGTGCCCTATAGTGATTCCTTCTTTGACATCTTTTTATAATATACTTTTATGTGTAGACTTAGTATCAGCAGCGAAGGTGAAGTGCGCCTGTATAAAATGTGCCAGGAAGATTAAACGTTTTGGACAAAGCCCAACCTGCACCTCATCAGTACATAATCATAGGGAGAACCCTGGGCAACACCTTAAGGGCTCACGGCTGTATGTATCTTGACGTCCATGTGCATTCCGTATTTTACAGAACAGAACAGCTGGCCCCTAATAGACCAGTCCTATCCTTTTCTGTAATGCGGACAATAATAGGACATGTTCTATTTTTTTTGTGGAATGGAAATACGTACATACAGAAGTGGAATGCACACGGAGTACCTTTTGTTTTTTTGGGGGACCCATTGAAATGAATGGTTCCTCATATGGTCCGCAAAAAAAACGGAACGGACACAGAAAGAAAATACATTTGCGTGCATGAGCTCTAAGGCTGAGTTCACGTTGGCCGTGAGCTTTCTGTTCTTCTGATCCATCTGTGATCAGTTTTCATCGGTTTGTATCAGTTCCTTCAGAGATCAGCTATTTATGACTGGAGAAAAAGTACAGCAGTTAGGACTTATTCTCCCGTAAAAAAATAACGTCTCTGACGGAAGTGACACAAAAACTATGCAAACTGAGCACAACTGATGCTCAAAATAAAACGGATTAGTTGTTTTTTTTAAAATTTTTCTGACAAATCAGAAGAATGGAAACCTGAACACCGATGAGAGCGAGCCGAAGATTCAGGCCTCTTTCCCGCCATGTTTTTTTGTTTCAGAAGGGCTGCATTGACACAACCTTGGGGCGGCCGTACCCATTTTGCAGGCCGACATTGGGTATAATTGCAGTCATATCTGAACTTTCATGATTACAGTGGATTTAGGCTTTAAAGGGGTATCTCACTTCAGTAAGTGGTATTAATCATGTAGAGAACACTAAGGCCCCTTTCACACGAGCGGAAGACTCGGACGTCTCCCGCATCGTGTGCCGTGTACTGACCTCCCGGCACTGAACGGGGTTACATAGCATTATACTGATTTATGATGCTATGTAACCCTTACAGTTCTGGAATGTGTTGGATAACACTGTCAGCATTATCCAACACATTCCAGAACTGTAAGGGTTACATAGCATCATAAATCAGTATAATGCTAACCCCGTTCAGTGCCGGGAGGTCAGTACACGGCACACGTTGCGGGAGATGTCCGAGTCTCCCGCTCCTGTGAAAGGGGCCTAATACAAGCCATTTACTAATGTATTGTGATTGTTCATGTTGCTTCTTTTGCTGGCTGGATTCATTTTTCCATCACATTACGCACTGCTCGTTTCCATGGTTACAAACACCCTGCAATCCATCAGTGGTGGTCGTGCTTGCACACTATAGGAAAAAGCACCAGCCTATGTGCTCTCCCATGGTCCCGGCTACCAGAGAGGCCGACACTTTGTCCTATAGTGTGCAAGCACGACCACCACTGATGGATTGCAGGGTGGTCATAACCATGGAAACAAGCAGTCTATAATGTAATGGAAAAATGAATTCAGCCAGCAGAGGAGGCAGTATGGCCAATCATAATACATTAGTAAGTGCCTTGATGAAGTGACACAACCCATTTATTAAATGCAGTCAAGCCCTGTACAACCCATAGTGGGGGGTAAGTACCAGGGTAGCAGTCACACACCTACTATTAGACCCATCTTCTAAGTGGCCCCATCTGTGCACAGTAAGGAGAATTAAATAGAGCCCCTGGTTTCCTGTTGCACCCCTGCTGTGTTCATTATGCCGTCTTCTTACTTTTTGCATTATTGCTGTGATAGCGTTGTGTTGTGATATCACCATGTGCACGGCGCCTGTACTGTGATAACACTGTGTTCTTTATCTCTGTAGTGTGACACCACAGTTATACATTCAATTATCCTTGTGTTGTGACATGACTGAGTGTATTATCTCTATCCTGGGGCATCTCTATGTGAATTACCCAGAGCCGTGTAATAACTCACACATTATCGCACCAGTGACATCACTATGTGCATAAGCTTTCTGCTGTTATTCCTGTATTGTGAGAGTGCCATGTGTATTAACTCTGCTGCGACATCACTTGTGCTTTATCCCTGTCCTGTGACATCACTTGTGCTTTATCCCTGTCTAGTGACATCACTTGTGCTTTATCCGTGTCCTGTGACATCACTTGTGCTTTATCCGTGTTCTGTGACATCACTTGTGCTTTATCCCTGTCTAGTGACATCACTTGTGCTTTATCTGTGTCCTGTGACATCACTTGTGCTTTATCCCTGTCTAGTGACATCACTTGTGCTTTATCTGTGTCCTGTGACATAACTTGTGCTTTATCCGTGTCCTGTGACATCACTTGTGCTTTATCCCTGTCCTGTGACATCACTTGTGCTTTATCCCTGTCTAGTGACATTACTTGTGCTTTATTCCTGCCCTGTGACATCACTTGTGCCTTATCCCTGTCATGTGACATCACTTGTGCTTAATCCCTGTCCTGTGACATCACTTGTGCTTTATCCCTGTCCTGTGACATCACCTGTTCTTTATCCATGTCCTGTGATATTACTTGTGCTTTATTCCTGTTCTGTGACATCACTTGTGCTTTATTCCTGTCCTGTGACATCACTTGTGCTTTATCCCTGCCCTGTGATATTACTTGTGCTTTATTCCTGTTCTGTGACATCACTTGTGCTTTATTCCTGTCCTGTGACATCACTTGTGCTTTATCCCTGCCCTGTGATATTACTTGTGCTTTATTCCTGTTCTGTGACATCACTTGTGCTTTATCCCTGTCCTGTGACATCACTTGTGCTTTATCCCTGTCCTGTGACATCACTTGTGCTTTATCCCTGTCCTGTGACATAACTTGTGCTTTATCCCTGTTCTGTGACATCACTTGTGCTTTATCCCTGTCCTGTGACATAACTTGTGCTTTATCCCTGTTCTGTGACATCACTTGTGCTTTATCCCTGTCCTGTGACATAACTTGTGCTTTATCCCTGTCCTGTGACATCACCTGTTCTTTATCCATGTCCTGTGACATCACTTGTGCTTTATCCCTGCCCTGTGATATTACTTGTGCTTTATCCCTGTCCTGTGACATTACATTACATATTATCATTGTATTGTGACATTGCAGTTTGTGCATTATCTTTATACTGTGACATCACAGTGTGCATTATCCTTGTGCTGTGACATCACTTTGTGCATTATTCTTGTACTGTGGCATCACTTTGTACATTATCCTTGTACATCACTGTGGGGCATCCTTGGGACATCATTGTGCATTATACTTTTGTTATAACATCACTTTGTGCATTATGTGCATTATCCTTGAACTATGACATCACTTTGTGCATTATCTAGTGACATTACTTGTGCTTTATCCCTGCACTGTGACATCACTCGTGCTTTATTCCTGTCCTCTGACATTACTTGTGCTTTATTCCTGTCCTGTGACATCACTCGTGCTTTATTCCTGTCCCGTGACATCACTTGTGCTTTATCCCTGTCCTGTGACATCACTTGTGCTTTATCCCTGTCCTGTGACATCATTCGTGCTTTATTCCTGTCCTGTGACATCACTTGTGCTTTATCCCTGTCCTGTGACATCACTCGTGCTTTATTCCTGTCCTGTGACATCACTTGTGCTTTATCCCTGTCCTGTGACATCACTCGTGCTTTATTCCTGTCCTGTGACATCACTTGTGCTTTATCCCTGTCCTGTGACATCACTCGTGCTTTATTCCTGTCCTGTGACATCACTTGTGCTTTATCCCTGTCCTGTGACATCACTCGTGCTTTATTCCTGTCCTGTGACATCACTTGTGCTTTATCCCTGCCCTGTGATATTACTTGTGCTTTATTCCTGTCCTGTGACATCACTTGTTCTTTATTCCTGTCCTGTGACATCGCTTGTGCTTTATCCCTGTCCTGTGACATCACTTGTTCTTTATCTCTGTCCTGTGACATCACTTGTGCTTTATCCCTGTCCTGTAACATCACTTGTGCTTTATCCCTGTCCTGTGACATTACATTACATATTATCATTGTATTGTGACATTGCAGTTTGTGCATTATCTTTATACTGTGACGTCACAGTGTGCATTATCCTTGTGCTGTGACATCACTTTGTGCATTATTCTTGTACATTACTGTGGGACATCCTTGGGACATCATTGTGCATTATACTTGTGTTATGACATCACTTTGTGCATTATCCTTGAACTATGACATCACTTTGTGCATTATCCATGTACGTTTTTGTTGGGCCTGGCAACTGGGACTTGACCGATCATGGGAATGGACCAGTCATTGTGCCAAATACTGTGTGTCACCTAAAGGACATTTTCCACAAATGACACATCAATTTCAAATGCCATAAATGTTGGACTGTCAGGCTGTGTTCCCCTACAGTTTTGAGGACAAGGGTATCGGCCATGTGTGGTCTCAATCCATTGAACTCATAGAAAAATAAGCAGCATGTTTCAGAGCGAACTCATTTCTTCACGTCCTTGTGATACCTTCAGATAAATATCTGCAGGTTGTGATTATTAGTGCATTCATTTCTGTAGTCGAGCTTGAAAGATGCAAGGAACCCAATCTTATGTGGCTATAATTACCATCACTAGGGGTTTAACACAGATTGGTAAACATGGGCTAAATATGGAAGAACCCCACTGTTCATTTTCATTCAGGAACATAGGATCCAGGGCTAGAAGTGGAATCTCTGCTATGTTGTATCCATCAGATCAGTCTCAGCTCTGTTCCACCAGGATGTCAGTTTTCTTGGTACTTTCTTATTGAGATCCTGCTGTGTTCAGCATGACTTGGAGAATGGAGGTTACTGCTGTTACAGTAACTTGATTGTAACTTAGATGAGTCACTACAGCATGAGCCCATGTTTCAGTAGAAAACTGAGATGTAGCCACTTTATAGAAGAATAACAAAGATATGGGACAGCTTATATCATTCTGTGACTTACTGCTGCTATAAGTACAATAGCTAGTATCTTTCTAGGCACAGTCCTACCCTCACAATAGAGCAGTTCTGCAGATTAGTGGTAAGTCTATTAACTGCTGTACAGAAGGTCTGAGGTTCAAACTGTCATAACAGAGCAGTTCTGTAGAGTAGTGTTCAGACTGTTACCTGCTGTATAGAGTCTGAGGCTCAAATCGTCACAACAGAGCAGTGTTGTAGAGTAGTCTTCAGCCTGTTACCTGCTGTACAGAAAGTCTGAGGTTCAAACCGTCACAGCAGAGCAGTGCTGTAGAGTAGTGTTCAGTCTGTTACCTGCTGTACAGAAAGTCTGAGGTTCAAACCGTCACAACAGAGCAGTTCTGTAGAGTAGTCTTCAGTCTGTTACCTGCTGTACAGAAAGTCTGAGGTTCAAACCATCACAACAGAGCAGTTCTGTAGAGTAGTGTTCAGTCTGTTACCTGCTGTACAGAAAGTCTGAGGTTCAAACCGTCACAGCAGAGCAGTGCTGTAGAGTAGTGTTCAGTCTGTTACCTGCTGTACAGAACGTCTGAGGTTCAAACCGTCACAACAGAGCAGTTCTGTAGAGTAGTGTTCAGTCTGTTACCTGCTGTACAGAAAGTCTGGGGTTCAAACCATCACAACAGAGCAGTGCTGTAGAGTGGTGTTCAGCCTGTTACCTGCTGTACAGAAAGTCTGAGGTTCAAACCGTCACAACAGAGCAGTTCTGTAGAGTAGTGTTCAGTCTGTTACCTGCTGTACAGAAAGTCTGGGGCTCAAACCGTCACAGCAGAGCAGTGCTGTAGAGTAGTGTTCAGCTTGTTACCTGCTGTACAGAAAGTCTGAGGTTCAAACCGTCACAACAGAGCAGTTCTGTAGAGTAGTGTTCAGCCTGTTACCTGCTGTACAGAAAGTCTGGGGTTCAAACCGTCACAGCAGAGCATTGCTGTAGAGTAGTGTTCAGCCTGTTACCTGCTGTACAGAAAGTCTGAGGTTCAAACCGTCACAGCAGAGCAGTGCTGTACAGTAGTGTTCAGCCTGTTACCTGCTGTACAGAAAGTCTGAGGTTCAAACCGTCACAACAGAGCAGTTCTGTAGAGTAGTGTTCAGCCTGTTACCTGCTGTACAGAAAGTCTGGGGTTCAAACCGTCACAGCAGAGCATTGCTGTAGAGTAGTGTTCAGCCTGTTACCTGCTGTACAGAAAGTCTGAGGTTCAAACCGTCACAACAGAGCAGTTCTGTAGAGTAGTGTTCAGTCTGTTACCTGCTGTACAGAAAGTCTGGGGTTCAAACAGTCACAGCAGAGCATTGCTGTAGAGTAGTGTTCAGCCTGTTACCTGCTGTACAGAAAGTCTGAGGTTCAAACCGTCACAACAGAGCAGTTCTGTAGAGTAGTGTTCAGCCTGTTACCTGCTGTACAGAAAGTCTGGGGTTCAAACAGTCACAGCAGAGCATTGCTGTAGAGTAGTGTTCAGCCTGTTACCTGCTGTACAGAAAGTCTGAGGTTCAAACCGTCACAACAGAGCAGTTCTGTAGAGTAGTGTTCAGCCTGTTACCTGCTGTACAGAAAGTCTGAGGTTCAAACCGTCACAACAGAGCAGTTCTGTAGAGTAGTGTTTAGCCTGTTACCTGCTGTACAGAAAGTCTGGGGCTCAATCCCCAGCAGAGATGTGTCAAATATTTTTTCTTCTGTGTAGTTAATCTCACAAAAAAAAAAAAAAAAAACCCAGAGTAAAAAACATTACAATAAATGTGTTTTTGTAACATTACATAACAGTATTTGGTACCCATGTAATCATATTATTGAACATATTATATTTGGCGATTGTTAAACAGCCTAAATAAAAATTCAGCAATTTTTCCCTTCATTAAAACCATAATTAAAGTTGATAGAAATTAAACTTTTACTGATGTGTATGACAAAGTGGCCTGACGCAAAAAAAAAAATGTACGGCTGTGGCATGGCTATGAATGTGAGAAAGGATGGGTATGGGGCACATGGTTTGACTTTATGGGGCCCTGAAGTTCCTCGTGGCAACCCTTCTTCAGACTGAGATCTTTGTATAGTTATAAGGTATTTGGACGGAGATATGGATACATGAGGATACATATATTTTCCATTTTCAAAGGTTTTTGTTTTTTACTTAATGAAAATTGTAGTTTATTTTTTTAGTTTCTGCATATTTGTTTTAAGAGGACATATTTGTTTGATTGTATGCGCACCCTTCCAGGTTTGGACTGAGGCAGTTTCTGGAATATACTGTCTCTCTAACATGTTCCTGCTTTAAAGTGACCACGTGGCAAAGAACTGGAAATGCTTCTTCTTCCTGTAGGAGAGGAGCTCACTCCACACCCAAAGTTACCTATAGTTATCATGACATATGGTGACACCACATATAATCTATCCTAATAGACAGCGTCCATTTTAAATGCAGACTAATGAACAAAATTTCATTCCACCTCGGACCTTTGTTTGTGTCTGGTAGGGACATATTTGGGGAAGATGATGATGACATATTTGGGGATGTATGGAGATGATGTGCCATGGTAGTCTGGCAGGTCATCTCTCTGCAGTGATGATATAACCACTGAGGGCAGTGACTGCCGACAGTGATCACACGGGTAGTCGGGGACTTCACAGCTTCAGCGACGGAAACAAAGACTGCTGCGGAGCAACAGAGTGGCGGTGGCTCCTGCTGACTGCCATATTTAGTTGGTAGGTGGTGGTACCTCCCTTCCTTTGCTGCAGTCCTACTGAACCAGGCTACAACGCTCCTTCTAGTCTGCATGGTGATCTTGGCCTAGTATCTGGATTACGTTCCTACCTGTCCTTTTGGTTTGTTCACCTATTACTTATTGTTCTCCTCCTTATATTAGGTACATGGTTGGTATAGTTGGAAAAAGACACAGGTCCATCAAGTCCAACCTATAATTCTACTGTGTTGATCCAGAGAAAGACAAAACCTCTATAAGATGGATGCCAAGTGCCCCATATTAAGGTATATGGCAGAACCATTTGTTGGATTTAGGAGTTTAGTACCTCTAACAATATTTTTGCATTCGGACCTCGGCTATCTTCGGACCCCCTGTCTTATCCTTTGGCCTGTTACATCCTGACCACTCTCCTGATGATAACCCTTGACTCCATTCATGACTATGCTAGTGCCCTATCAGCGCTACTGCCACCATTCTGGGGAGTGGAAAAGGCCATACCGTCTTGTGGGGGTTATAAGGGTTGTCCACTGGACACTTGTAGCATATATACATAAGATGTGCTATAAACGTCTGACCGATGCTGCTCCCACGATGGGACCTGCTTCTGTCTCAAGAATGGGGCCCTGTCTCCTGCTGCCATGAAAAGCGGTTGCTGTGCAAGCATGGCTGTCCCTATTCACTTCTATATGAGTTCCAAAAATAGCCGGGTAAGTGTTTTCAGCTATTTTCAGATGTCCCTTAGAATTTAATGGCGTGAGCAACACCCACGCAGCCACCTCTCCAGTCCCAGGGGTATGAGATAGGAGCGGGTTCCTGTGGATATGCCTTAAACCTCCAGATGAGAATACCCCTTTAACCACCACAAGGTGATATGGACAATAGATTAAAGGCCCTTTTAGACGGGCCGATTATTCTCCCTGCCCGAGCGCCGATCAGCGATATCGGCGCTCGGGCAGGGAGCCTTTACACGGCCCGACGAATCGAGCGCCGGGCCGCACGAGTGATCGCTGTATCGCTCGTGCGGCCTGGAAGCTCCATACTGTCAGGCGCACATCGCCTGTTTACACAGGGCGATGTGCGCCCGACAGATTGGATCTTTTGGTTTCTACAAAAGATCCAATCAGCCGACGAACGAGCGTTTTGCTCGTTCGTCGGCTGATTAGGGCCACTTTTACACGGGCCGATTATCGGCACTAGCGTTCCTAGGAACGATTTTTCGGCCGATAATCGGCCCGTGTAAAAGGACCTTTAGTCTGCACGTAGATAACATCTGTGCTTGTCTAATAAGGAAGCAGAGCGTTCTGCTGACCTTGATGATTGTCTATAGCATCCACGAAGTCCTGGACGAGTCTATTTATAGAAGCACAAAAGAGCTGTGGCTTTATGACAAGCTGCCTGGTACAGTTAGAATCCAGTCTGAGATGAGCAGGATGAAAGGTACCAGTCCTGCAGATCTTACACGGGTAGCTGGGGAGTAGAGCAACAACGTCCCCTGGAGATGGAGGATATTGCTGTCTTCTATCCATGTCAGTGTAGTACAGACGTAAAGACTTGATTATACCCTGTCTTTGAAGACTACTCCGGTGAGGCATGGTGAAGGAAGCTAACAAGCGCCTGGTATTAATTGCCCGACTGATGTTAATTTCACACTCAGGCTCTAGTCTCTTGGACGTGGCTTCTTCATTTGACCTAGCCTGGAGAAATCTGCTTTGTAAGCGCGGTCTGATGCTTCATTCTCCGAGCACGTTTCCTAATCTCTTGGATGCCCCTCTCCTCTCTCATATCCCCTTCCTCCTTCTCCTACCTCTGTTCTTATTGATCGAATGTCCTCCCACTGCCTCTCTCCAGCCTATCCGCTAGAAAGCAGCTCCCACCTTCTCCCCGTCACTTTCTAGCCACACAGTGACCTTTCTACCTGATCATCCGTGTGTTTTGTTAGGCGGCATGAGACGTAATGTTTCTTTCCATACAATACAACCAGTAATGACTTCTCATGACTATAATTGGTGCATACATATTAAATGAAAAGAGCAGCAGAACCCGGAGTTGAAAAAAAATGCTTCTTCCTTTGTGCACAGATCCTGATCAATGTTGGGTCCTAGCGGAGCTTTTCTTAAGTGTGAGCTAGGAGCTAAAGGATTTCAAGATGGATGAATAAGGAACTGTAACTATTGCAACCACAGAAGCCGAGTGATATTCTGCTTCTGTTTTGGCGTCCAAGGCGAGTATTTCTGAATGTGGCCCCCACAGTCCCTAATAGTTCTTGGACGGACAAGCGTACTGTTTTAAAAAATCCATAAATTGGAAAATGGTACCCCAGGCAGCCACCTACACAGCCAACCCCTTGACCCGGGACCAGTGGAGCTACGTGTACAGAAGGGTAAATTATCACTATAACAACTAACTTACTTTTTCTGAAATGCTTAAAGGGGTTGGCCACTTTCTAACTAAATTTCATAAATGCCATAACCTGATGTCTAATATTCCATATGACATGCTAAAACACAGCATCCTTAACCCAGCACCCACTCTGAAGCAAACATTGGCAGCATCCACAGCACCCAAGATGGCGGCAGCCTTGTCATTCACCCATGGGACTGCCTCTGCTTCTCTGCAGGTGCAGCCTTGCAGTTCCCCAGAATAGGGTAGTTGCAGAATTGTTTCTTCTTATTTAATTTATGTATGTTATTAAATGTTCTGATGTATTGCAACCCCATGATTTTTTATGGATAAGTCAGGGTTAACAATCCTGACTCTACCCTGTAGGAGGCTGGACCTAGGTCTGCCTCTAGTTTAGTGTGTGAGTCTAGTGTTAGCTGAGGAAGAGAGATGAGCTTCATGTGCACACTCCTCAGAAGACTAGGCCTGAGTCACAGAGAATCTGCATCAAGAAAGCACCTCTACTTTACAGTACTCCAGAGTAAGAAAGAACCTGATGGTCCAGAATTTGCATGGTCGATCAATGGAGTGAGTCAGTAAGGTATTTGCTGTTTAAAGTTGATAGACTTTACTGTAGTGAGAGGGAAATTGGTAATACACCCTTCACATTTTGACCTGGTTTTGGCCAGTTATTTCTTATTTCTCTACCCCTCAGCTGAGAATTATAGACATTTTTGTGAGAGCCTTATTGCCAGCCTTAGATTCTGTAGGGGGAGACTTTGGAAATATAGAGAGATGTAGTGCTACAACCCCCATCATTGCCTATAGCCATCAGAGAAGATTTGCACTGTGAATTGTTTTGAACTCTGTTTTGTCACCGTTGGATGTACTACAACTCCCATTCAGCACTTTAGTAAAGAGACTTGTCTGTTTTCCACAGCTGGCCTGGTTTACATACTCCAGCTCCATTCCCTGGCCACTGCACCTGGACCAGTCCCGTAATAACAAGGGCACCCCAACTAATATCAAACATGAGCCCCAACATCAGGGTGTGCCCGGAGAGAAGAAAGGGAGTGCCTACCTGTCAGTGTGAAGGTTACCACTGTGATGCATGTGAATAACTGTTGCAGCCTGAGACACTACCACTCTCATCCTCCACTCCTCCTGGGACGTGGCCGAATCTGCAGCGTGTATCTATATATGCACCAAATACTCTCTATGTGCATATGAGGATGCAACTGGGGAGACGGTCACTTGGGTAAATTGCCGCCATCTTGGGAGCCATGGACTTGGTGACCGCCACTTCCAGTGTGTACACAGGGTACCCTTGTGCAGCGGAGGAAGGGTGGGCTTTAGCACTGGCGCTGAGGTAAGAATACAGGGTTTTAGTGCTTCATGTGCCAGTACAAATCAGACTGAATGAGATTACATCAGAATGTGCCCAACCCCATGTAAACCTCCATCAGACTTCTGCCTTATTTTATGTATGTACTTATATTTTTTTTAGATTTTATTTTGCTCTCTCCTATCCTGGTCTATGTTACCAGTCCCATGATGCCTCAGCATAGCATCACACGACATAGTCATGTATGAATTTGTAGGGACTGTCCCTAATTTTCATTTTCAGAGATAGTCCTATCAAACTCAGGCTGTCCCAGGCTGAAAATGTAATACACAGAGTTGGTCGGCACTCTTCGAGTAGTGGTAGGTGCTCTGTGGTAAAAGGTTGTGCAAGAATTTCCTAAAGTAACCACGGCACTCAACAGATTAGTTCAAAACTTGTAGTAGTTTACTTCATCCATCCAAAATTATGTATATACGTGGACATGGGCCAACGTTTCGGTCTTATCCAAGACCTTGATCACGGCCTGCTGAGCATCCTCCATACAACAAGGACACTGGACGTGATCAAGCTCTTGGATAAGACCGAAACGTTGGCCCATGTCCACGTATATACATAATTTTGGATGGATGAAATAAACTACTACAAGTTTTGAACTAATCTGTTGAGTGCCGTGGTTACTTTAAGAAATTCTTCCAGGCTGAAAATGGACGGGGGTTAACATAAGACCCCCCTAAGGAGGCATCCCAATGGGTTTAGGGGCATTCCCAGGATGGGGCTTTTAAATGGTACAACATAGAGCCATAAGAATAGATGCTCCAGAGTTGATATCACATGGGGAAAACGAGTAGTTACTAAAACTGACACGTCAGGAGAGGGGAGAGATCCTCTTTAATAAATGTGGTCCACGGCCTCCGCACCTGAAATCTGGCACATTTCCAAAATTAATAGTAAATCTAGCCCATTGTGTTCCTAGTGGATATTCATGAGAGTCTGTCTGAAAAATGTGTTCTATGTGCCCCTGTACTGACGCTAGCTTTTAACGAATTGATAGACTAATGAATATAGATTGAATGCCCAAAATGGTTCCTTCCTGCGCCTTGGGTTGGGTCTTCCATCATGCGCAGAGCGGCGTTCTCTTTCAATGCCTAATAGTCTGCATTTTGTAGTTGTTTTTTTCTTCCCTGCGATACGTCTGGAAGAGTAATTGCACATGACTTATTTTTAATTACAATCTAATGGAAATGACAATTTAACGCAACCCAGGCGGGAGCGGGAGCGGCTCCACATCTCTTTGGAATAAGTGTTTGGGGGCCTCCTCTGATTAGTTGTGACAGGGTGGCTGAGTGAAGAGATGTAATTTCCCACCTGTTTCCTGAAAATCTCTCAGATCACACAATGAGGATTATTTTAAACACAAAGCTATATTCTCTGCCTTAATACACGGAGCACATCTCCTGCTCGTCAAATGTAAAAATACCGTGCTACGCGTGTGATTAGATTTCCTTAATTGTAGAGACGTGAATGACTGTGTTAGGCTGTCTACATCTGTCTGGAAGCATCTTAAAGTAGTATTTTTCTTAAAGGGGTTAGCCCACGTACAATACTTATCCAAAGGAAGTATGACTGCTGGGACCCCCACTGGTCATCCCCTTGTCGGTATAGAACTATAGTGCACATGTGTGACCACCGCTCCTTTAAAGGGGTCGTCTCACTTCAGCAAATGGCATTTATCACGTACAGAAAGCTAATACAAGGCACTTACTAATGTATTGTGATTCTCCATATTGTCTCCTTTGCTGGCTGGATTCATTTTTCCATCACATTATACACTGCTTGTTTCCATGGTCACAGACCACCCTGCCGTCCATTAGTGATGGTCATGCTTGCACACAATAGGAAAAAGCGCCTCCTCTTTTGTGGCCGTGACCATGGGAGCGCACGTAGGCTGGTGCTTTTTTCTATAGTGTGCAAGCATGACCACCACTGCTGGATTACAGGGTGGTTGTAACCATGGAGACGAGCAGTGTATAATGTGATGGAAAAATGAATCCAGGCAGCAAAGGAAGCAATATGGATAATAACAATACATTAGTAAGTGCCTTGTATTAACTTCCTCTACATGATAAATGCCACTTACTGACGTGAGACAACCCCTTTAAGTTCTATGGGACTGACGGAAATATCTGTTTGCTGTACCCACAGTCCCATATAAGTGAAAGGAACAATGGTCACACGTACATACCACCACTCCATTCAGACTGGAGTAGATTTAGACCATTTTCTACGCCTAAAACAGGCATAAGAAATGATTAATGAGACGGGCCTGCAATCTGTGACAGATATACGCTAAAAAGTGACGTATATCTGTTGTAAATGACCCTCTAAATGTTTGGCTTAAACTCATGGGTGATGTTGGATAAGGGTATGTTCACACTGCAGTGTATGTATGAGGTATGCGTCAGGAGGATCTGCCAGCCTACACCTCCGACAAATGCCTATAAGCGAGCCGTGGCATATGTCACCATCACTCATAGGTTTTCATATTAAAGGGGTTTTCTGCGATTTTGATATTGATAACATATCCTCAGGATAGGTCATCAATATCAGATCGGTAGGTTCTGATACCTGGTGCCCCCGCCGATTTGCTGTTTGAAGAGAAGGGCATGCTTCTTGCGAGCGCTGCCTTCCTTTCATTGTTTACCTGCTCGCTGTCCACATCGCAGCGGCGAGTAATGACACCTAAGCCGTCCCATTCACTTCTATGGGATGGCTCCTTCATATACACTTGAATACTACAGGTTCGTCCCATAGAAGTGAATTGGGAGGCTTAGGTGTAATTACACCTGCTCACTGCTGTGATGTTGAAGGCCACACATGGAGCGTGGCCTTCCTTTAACCAGCTGATCGGTGGGGGTGCCGGGTGTTGGACCCCTGACTATCTGATATTGATGAACTATACTGGGACATCAGTATTAAAATCCTGGAAAAAAAAACTTTAAAATAAAACATACCATGCCTCTGTATAGAATAGTGTAAAAGATGGCGCTGTTCTCCACAGTTGTGTACTAACGTATGCTGAACTGATGGAGATGAGAGGGACATTCTTTAGGCCAGGGGTGCACAACGTTTTTTTGGTGGGTGCCACATTGCCAGACTAAACCAACAACGAGGGCTGGAAATAAAATTTAAAGGGGTATTAACAACTGAAATACTGTATTTATGGCATATTGAACATACAGTATAAATCATTAATGTCTAGTTACATTTCCAGAACTTCCATGTACAGAATACATGAAAAATACATGTGAGCAGCCACAAGACATAGACATACATGTCTGTTACCAGATGTTTGGGGGGCGCACAGAATGGTATCAAGGGCCGCTGGTTGTGTACCCCTGCTTTAGGCCTCAGCCAAGTCAGTGGGGGACTATGTATATAGTTGACATATGCACTTGGCGGTTTTACAAAGCATAAGCCATACATATTCTAATAGATAATAAGTAATCATTTCATTTCAGTAATCAATTATTTTAAGGTTCCTTTTGTGTAATATTACTTTTCAATTAAATATTTGGAACTACTTAGTATTACAGATGCGCCAAAGAAGTGACATCTAAAATTTGGCATTTTGACAAGTCTGTACGAAGCTAGACTTCTAAAATTTTGACCATAGCTTAAAAAGGTTGAATTGTAAGAGTATGACCACATGGTCAGGTTTCCTGACGAAAGGTTTGGAAGCCAAGATCAGGAGTGGATCATGAAAGGAGATAAACTAATAAAGGACCTTCTCTTTTTTAAATTCACCCCTGGCTTTGGCTTCCAAAACTGTATTCAGAAACCTGAACGTGTAGCGGTACTGTTATAGTTTGTTAGCTCAGAAGCAATGAGCTCGTACTAAATACGTATACCGCTTCATGTTCAGAAGTCTCCCTTGTGAGGTCTGTCAGATGCAGATTTGAAACGTTTCCTATGGCGGTATGAGCAAACGCTGAGGTTTTACAGGCACAATGTGAGAGACGGCAGTGATATTTCATTACTCAGACGATAAGCACAAGCAAGTCATGGATAGGAAAATGTTACCCCAGATAGAACAGATCTTACTGATGGCAGCCAAAAAACGTATTAGGACTAAACAGACGTATTTACAACCTGATGAGAGGCATCTGTTCCACGTACAGAAGAAATCTTAAGGGAAGCGGAAAGAATAGAAGCAGAGTAATGGGAAATGGGCAAATGCATTATTTAGAGCTCATTTCCACTCCAAATGTGTACGGAGCCACAGTCTGCAACCTTGCAGACAACTACTTTTATGTTTCAGTTCTACAAAGCACCAAATTCAACATTTCCAGTCTTGGACAGGATCTCAGCACCTTCTGGAGCTCCACAATGTTATAGACTTCTTTGTAGACAAAGCAGATACATTCATAAGGTTTTCTTTTTGTTGCCTGCAGGTCCAACTGGGATGATTGTAAGAGTGACCGTGTTTGGTCCGTGTGTCTGTTTTTTGCCCTCAGTGTGTCGTCCATATTCCACGTACACTGCTAGGCTGAAAATTAATTTCCAGAGCATCTTCTAGCAACAATCCATGAAAACCACAGACCAAACACAGATGGCATCCGTGTTGTGTCCGTGCTTTTCATGGACCCCACTATAATGTGATTGGGGAACTGTAATGAGGGACAAAAATAGGGCATGTTTCCATGGTATCATCACGGACCCACAGTCAGTGGACAACCACTGATGTGTGACTAGTCAGTGGGTCACTGGGTATGTGTGGCTTCCATAGATATCATGGACAGCACACATCCATGATTCACTGACGTGTGAGGGGCCTTACTCTCTGACAGGTAGCATTTTGGCCTTGAAGAACAGAAGGGAAGCAATTTGTGAATAAAAGAAATGAAGGCATCAGGTGTACCTAGGCTGGACCTGGACTTCTGACAGAAGTATGGAGTCCACACTACTTATTTTGAAATCACTCTTGGTTTCGGCTTCCAAATCTGCATGCAGAAACCTGACCTTGTGGCTAAGGGTTTGTCTGGTTTCACAATGAATTTTTTTATCTGCCCAGAGTACCTCATACAGAGCATATTTTGCCGCATGTACCTGTTTTTCATGTCTGCCCTTTCTTTCCCTTGTTGTCAGCATCTCTGCATCCTGGCAGGATGTTTACATGCAGAACTTCCTGTTTTCGTCAGTTTCCTGTTTGGTCTGCTCAGTAATGTTGTACAGGGATTACTCCACCTTTACATGATGAATAACTGGTGTACACTTACCTTAATAAGATACTGGCATAAAGCTCTTTTCACATTATGTTTATGAATTATGTCTGGCTTCCGCACTGAAAAAGCTCCTGGTGCATATGCTATATACAGTGCTGGCCAAAAGTATTGGCACCCCTGCAATTCTGTCAGATAATACTCAATTCCAGAAAATTATTGCAATCACAAATGCTTTGGTAATAATATCTTCATTTATTTTGCTTGCAATGAAAAAACACAAAAGAGAATGAAAAAAAAGTCAAATCATTGATCATTTTACACAAAACTCCAAAAATGGGCCGGACAAAAGTATTGGCACCCTCAGCCTAATACTTGGTAGCACAACCTTTAGACAAAATAACTGCGAACAACCGCTTCCGGTAACCATCAATGAGTTTCTTACAATGCTCTGCTGGAATTTTAGACCATTCTTCTTTGGCAAATTGCTCCAGGTCCCTGAGATTTGAAGGGTGCCTTCTCCAAACTGCCATTTTGAGATCTCTCCACAGGTGTTCTATGGGATTCAGGTCTGGACTCATTGCTGGCCACTTTAGTGTCACTTAAGTCTTCAGTGCTTTCTCTCAAACCATTTTTTAGTGCTTTTTGAAGTGTGTTTTGGGTCATTGTCCTGCTGGAAGACCCATGACCTCTGAGGGAGACCCAGCTTTCTCACACTGGGCCCTACATTATGCTGCAAAATTTGTTGGTAGTCTTCAGACTTCATAATGCCATGCACACGGTCAAGCAGTCCAGTGCCAGAGGCAGCAAAACAACCCCAAAACATCAGGGAACCTCCACCATGTTTGACTGTAGGGACCGTGTTCTTTTCTTTGAAGGCCTCTTTTTTTCCTGTAAACTCTATGTTGATGCCTTTTCCCAAAAAGCTCTACTTTTGTCTCATCTGACCAGAGAACATTCTTCCAAAAAGTTTTTGGCTTTCTCAGGTAAGTTTTGGCAAACTCCAGCCTGGCTTTTTTATGTCTCTGGGTCAGAAGTGGGGTCTTCCTGGGTATCCTACCATAGAGTCCCTTTTCATTCAGATGCCGACGGATAGTACGGGTTGACACTGTTGTACCCTCGGACTGCAGGGCAGCTAGAACTTATTTGGATGTTAGTTGAGGTTCTTTAGCCACCATCCGCACAATCTTTCGTTGAAATCTCTCGTCAATTTTTCTTTTCTGTCCACATCTAGGGAGGTTAGCCACAGTGCCATGGGCTTTAAACTTCTTGATGACACTGCGCACGGTAGACACAGGAACATTCAGGTCTTTGGAGATGGACTTGTAGCCTTGAGATTGCTCATGCTTCCTCACAATTTTGCTTCTCAAGTCCTCAGACAGTTCTTTGGTCTTCTTTCTTTTCTCCATGCTCAATGTGGTACACACAAGGACACAGGACAGAAGTTGAGTCAACTTTAATCCATTTCAACTGGCTGCAAGTGTAATTTAGTTATTGCCACCACCTGTTATGTGCCACAGGTAAGTAACAGGTGCTGTTAATTACACAAATTAGAGAAGCATCACATGATTTTTCAAAGGGTGCCAATACTTTTGTCCACCCCCTTTTTATGTTTGGTGTGAAATTATATCCAATTTGGCTTTTTGACAATTCTTTTTGTGGTTTTCCATTGAAAACAAAATAAATGAAGATATTATTACCAAAGCATTTGTGATTGCAATCATTTTCTGGAAGAAATTGAGTATTATCTGACAGAATTGCAGGGGTGCCAATACTTTTGGCCAGCACTGTAGATATATATATATATATATATATATATATATATATATATATATATATATACAGTTGAAACCAGAAGTTTACATACAGTATATAAAAAGACACATATGCATGTTATTCTCAATACTGACATGAAATCAGAATAAACCTTTCTTGTTTTTGGTCAATTAGAATAATTATTATTTTCCAAATGTCAGAATAATGAGAGAGAGAGAGAATGTTTTAATTCATTTTTATTACTTTCTGCAAAGTCAAAAGCTTACATACATTTCATTAATATTTGGTACCATTGCCCTTAAACGGTGTGACTTGGGTCAAACGTTTTGGATATCCTTCCACAAGCTTCTCACAATAGTTGGTCAGAATTTGGGCCCATTCCTTCTGACAAAACTGCTGTAACTGAGCCATGTTTGTGGGTCGCCTTGCTCACACCTGCCTTTTCAGCTTTGCCCATAAATTTTCAATAGGATTGAGATCAGGGCTTTGTGATGGCCACTCCAAAACATTGACTTTGTTATCCTTAAGCCACTTTATAACCAGTTTGGCAGTATGCTTCGGGTCATTGTCCATTTGGAAGACCCATTCGGCCCAACCTTTAACTTCCTGGCTGATGTCTTGAGATGTTGCTTCAGTATTTCCACATAATCTTCTTTCCTCATGATGCCATCTATTTAGTGAAGTGCACCAGTCCCTCCTGGACCAAAACAACCCCACAACATGATGCTGCCACAACTGTGTTTCACATTTCGGATGGTGTTCTTAGGCTTACAAGCTTCTCCCTTTTTCCTCCAAACGTAACAATGGTCATTATGGCCAAAATGTTCAATTTTAGTTTCGTCAGACCACAGGACATGTCTCCAAAAATGAAGATCTTTGTTCCTGTGTGCATTTGCAAACATTAATCTGGCTTTTTTATGTTTCTTTTGGAGTAATGGCTTCTTCCTTGCAGAGTGGCCTTTCAGCCCATGTTCATAAAGTACTTGTTTTGCTGTGGATATTGACACAATCTTTCCAGCTTTCTTCATTATCTTCACAAGGTCTTTTTCTTTTGTTCTTAAGTTGATATGCACATGTGAGACCAAAGCACGTCCATCTCTGGGACACAGAACCCATCTCCTTATGAGCGGCATGATGGCTGGACATTCCCATCTTGTTTGTACTTGAGTATAATTGTTTGTACAGATGAACAAGGCACCTCCAGGTATCTTGAGATTGCACCCAAGGTGGAGCCAGACTTGTGCAAGTCCACAACTTTCTTCCTGATATCTTGGCTGATTTCTTTAGACTTTCCCATGATGCTACACAAAGAAGCAGTTTGTTTCAGGTGTGAATTTAAATACATCGACAGGTATGTCTCTAATGAACTCAGATGTTGCCAACAAACCTAACAGAAGCTTCCAAACACATGGCATCATCATATGGGCAGTCCAGAATTGTTTAAAGACATAGTAATCTTAGTGTATGTAAACTTTTGACATTGCAGAAAGTAATAAAAATGTATTAAAACATTCTCTTGCTCTCATTATTCTGGCATTTGGCAAATAGTAATAATTATGGTAATTGACCAAAAACAGGAAAAGTTTATTCTGATTTCATGTCAGATATTGAGAAAAACATGCATATGTGTCTTTTTATATAGTGTATGTAAACTTCTGGTTTCAACTGTATATATATATATATATATATATATATATATATATATATATATATATACACTGATCCCTCAAGATACAATGGCCTCAGGATACAATATTTTCACCATACAATGGTCTTTTTTGACCAATCGTAAATTGGAACTAGACTCAACATACAATGTCTCAGACTCAGATCCAACCAATCAACGCAACTTCTCTGGTAAAATAGTTGCATTAGTTGCTAGTTATCAGCTGTTCCTGACCGGTATATGCAAGAATCTTCTTTAGATATCTGCTTATTTTTGTTAAATGTTCATTTTCTCTTATCCTGGATGACACTTTTGGGGCTTTGGAACCAATTACTCAACTTACAATGGTTTCAACATACAATGGTCGTCCTGGAACCAATTAATATTGTAACTTGAGTGACCCCATTCACCCAATATATCCAGACTGTTATATACAAATGACTACAGTGAAAATGAATAGGATTTTTTTCAATGGGAGTCCTTTGGTGGCATATCCCACGATATGTCTGTATGCTGTCATTGAAGGTTTACGTGAAATTCTTCCAGGTTATACCTACAATGCAGGGTTCAAATTGGAGCCTTAGTGTATATATGAGGGGTTTCCTGTCCCTCTCTTCCCAATAATCTGACATCTGGTGAGGAGCGCCAATCCCGCATGGCCGGCGACCAAGGAAAATGTCCAACGCTCAACAAGTATCATTCGCGGGTTCCGTGAATTAGAAGAGGACATGTATACAGTACTTGCTGGGCAAGTTGCCTAGGCTGACTCTCACAGCATGCAGCAGCCCAATCCGGCAGCAGAGGGCCTGGAAAATCCCTTTAAATGGTATTTTATGTATATATACAGTGAAATGCTCCGTCTATGTAAACTCTTCTCTTACAAATCACAATGTTACCTCCTTTCCATCCACTGAAGGTCAGAAAGTTTCTACTTCACAGATCTCCCGTCATATAACATGGGGGATAAGAGAGATGTGTGTGAACATCAGCAGTGACACAGATTGATGGCTTTCCAAGCACAGTCCTGAGGAGGTTTCCATGTGACTTCACAGTCAGCAATTTCTGCATGTTCTTCCCTCACAGCTAAAAGCCAATATTTTTGCAGTCCTAGCATGGTAAGTATTGCCATCAGGGCATTCCATCTCTTGTAAGGCAGAGTCATCAGTCTTATCCGGGGCCCCTGACAGCTGTGGATTGATGTGTGACAGTGATGCTGTTCTGTCCAGAAAATATTGGAGAGCGGCGTCATTGGTAATCTCTGTTAGCTTATGTGGTATGTTTCCAATTAGCACTCTACAGGCTGCCATAAACAGCCATCTGTAACCTGCAGATTGATCTCAGGGAATCTGGAGGTTAAAGTGTTTATCCAAGACTATTAAATGTCCCCCATATGTTGGGCTCCTCATACTAATTCTACTTACCTGGCTCCCCACTCCCCGCGCCGTTCCTGGTCCCCACACCGACGTTGCTGCTTCTCTCCATGCGCTGAAAACTTCTGGTGTGGGGAGGGGACGGGGTAACCAGCATTTTCAGTATTTAAATGAGTTTTCAATCTTATAGATACTGATGACCTATCCTCAGGATAGGTCTTAAGTATCAGATCGGTGGCCATCCAACACCTGGTATCCCCTCTGATCAGCTGTTTTTGGTAGTAGATGGAGCAGGACTAAGAAGGCTCTGGCAACTTTGTATTGGTGGTGCCGGTGTTCGTAAAGGGGCTGACCAGACGTGTATCTACGAAGCCTCAGTCTGCAAACCTGTGGAAAGATGACACTTTTTCTCTGACAATTCCCCAGTCCTGGCTATGGTTTTGTGACCTCTCAACTCTGTGGGGTCATCCTCTGACGTTGTGACCAGATGTACTCATGCCTCTTCCTGTTCAGCAATGTAATGGAGATGTAGCTGAACAGGAAGAAAGAGGAGCACATCCTGTTGCAACATTAGAGGAACTGATTGGGTGGTCACGTGATCCCATATGAATGGGTCCACATCTATTCGGCAATTTTGTGGAATGGGTGTGGACCCATTCATTTAATTAAGGCCACAAAAGATGCTGCATTGTTCCATTCCGCGGCCCTGCAAAAAAATATAGAGCAAGAATAGACATTTCTATAATGGGCCTTCCGTTCCACAAATTGTGGAATGCACACAGGTGGCATCCTTATGCGGACCTCAAAACATGGCGCAGTTGTGTGAATGCGCCCTTAGGATGCAGAATCAGTAGAGCTATGGAAGGGTAAGCAGTGCTTAGAGGGTCTTCTCTTCATAGGTTAACTGAAAGAGGCTTTTCAGATACTGGCCCAGAGAACCCCTTTATGCTCAGTTTCCAGATGCAATGCACTGGCACGGCTGCTATACTTCTGCTTCTGTTCCATTCCAATGTTCTGATTCCGTCAGCAGATGGTGAAGACAGGAGCCGCGGCGTGGGATCAGGGGGACCTTCATAAGGTGAGTGACTCTTTTTTTTGTTTTGCTCACACCACAGGCTCTTCTTAAATGGAGCCTTTCACTTGTTTTTCACCTATATAACTAACAGAAGTACCCCACAGAAGATTGCAGACACATCCCAGACATACCTGTGTGCATTGTGTGTCTGTATTACATGTCCAGGAAAAGCACTTTTATTCTGCTGGAAAACAGCTCCCAAGTGCCCAACTGAAAGTGAAACTAAAAACAGCTTTCTCTCCCAACTCTATTTCTAACAGCTATATCTTCTGACATGCTGGATATAATGCTGTGATTTTGGTATTGTTTGAAAGCCTGTAATGCCAGCTTTCAAAGAAGGTCAGCTACCAATTCCAAGATATGAGCAGCTAAGCAGCCCTCCCCTCTTCAGTCTGGTTTGCTTTGGGCACTTGCAGCAGTAGAGCTGGGCACTTAGGAGCTGTTTTCTTGGACATGTAATACAGACACACAGTGCACGCGGGTATGTCTGGGATGTTTCTGCAATCTACTGTGGGGCACTGCTGTTAGTTATATAGGTGAAAAGCAGGTGAAAGACTCCCTTTAATGGTCAAACAAACTCTTTATCACAGATAATGTAGCGTCTTTTTTTCCAGCAGTTTGCAATCTATGTATCTGGACACTGGTGAAACATCTCCTGACTCTGCCATTAAATATTTAGGCATGGTGGTAGTCATTTACTGCTCATATGCAGATCTGCTGCAGGGATTAAATATTTAGTAACTTATATGTGATTCTTCAAAACTTGCTGAGCTATCAGTATTAAGCTGTGGGTAGGGGCCCGGAAAATATGTGCTTTTAATTTTATACCAAAAAAATTGCATGAATCCTGCAGTGTTCTCTACATAAGCAAAATTGCATTTTATTGAAAAAAGATCATAAACCTGGGATGTAGAATTTACTAAATAAGCGCTCTATGGTGTGCAGTAATGTGCAATAGGCCTCAGATATTATATAACGGCTGCCGCCACGTACACTGACGGCCTGTTTTTCAGTCAGTGTATTGTTTCAGTACATTAGATTTCACTGCTTTCTAATGCCAGGGGCGGCACATTACAATATGTGGCACGTGTGGGTACTCATGCAGGTGCTGTCGCTTCCAGTTTGTCAGATCGTGAAGTGAGCTGTATCCACTAGAGTAATGTTCACATATTCAAGATTTCCACATTTCAAACTTTATTTTTTATTAAACATTCTTGACATATACAAGTAAAATTCTACTTTACAACGTCTTGAGGCACATATAGGCTCCATAGACGTCAGACAGAAGTGTTAATACACCTGTATGTTGGATATACTTATACTCAGCTTATAGAGATGTCAAATGCAATAAATAAAAGAACAAAGAAAAAGACAACAAAAAACCCAAAACGTTTTTCTCCTACGCCCTTTTAGTGTAGTTCAGTGTGGCGAAGATCCCTAAGGGACCAGATCTTCGAGTACCAATCCACATTTCCTTGTGTTAAGGCTGTGTAATATTCCAGAGAACGAACATCTTGAATACAGGAGTAATAATCTGCTTTAGATGGAGGAGCAGCTCTTTTCCAAAAAATCACGGTGAGGAACTTTGCCGCAGTAAGCAACTGGAGGAGCATCCTGGAGACAATCTCATTTAGTAAGCAAGTAAGTGGATCTAGTGCCCTTGTGCATCCCATGATTGTCTGAATAACAGAAGCAACCATACTCCAGAAGGGCATTATATGAGGACAGTCCCAAAATATGTGATAGATCGAGGCACAATTGGCCAAGCATCTCCAGCAAACTTTAGAGATAGAGCCATTGAGGGTATGGTCCAATGCATGAATATTTTCCGCTGGTTCTCCTTATAGACTACACAATAGGAACTAGCAAAATCTGTATACCATATTATGTTCCAGAGGTCTGGTGAAATCTCTCTGTTAAGCCATCTTTACCACTTCCACATACTTAGATGTTTATCTCCTACCAAGTAGGCCTGGGAGGAGAGCAGGCCATAGATATCAGAAATGAGGCCTTTAGTTGAAGGACCTTGTAAACATATTCTTTCGTTCTTTCATTTGTTGATAGTGATATGTGGAGGAAGACGGGTTGTGATATATACTTTTCAGTTCTGATAAAGAGAGTAAGCTGTTAGTGAGGGGGTCTCGCGAGTCATGGAATCGTTAAAGTCCCACCTCTATCCACGGTTTAGCCATGGCCGCCTCACTTCTGGCCCCTAAATGTGGGGGGCATACCGTACGTGTTTGCCTGTGAATTTACACGCAAATTTCCCTAATTTCAGTTGAACTCTGCATTGACTGCAGCAAGCTGTCACTGTAACTCTTTCTTTAGCAGATCATACTACCAGCACATAATTTTCTGTACAGAATTGTAAAAAACGTGATTTAGGGCTAATGCACACGGCTGTTTTAAAGGGAACCTGTCAACTTTATGCTGAACTTACTGAGGGCAGCATAAAATAGTGACAGAAATGCTGATTTCAGCGGTGTGTCACTCATGAGATAAAAGTAAGTGGTTGCCGAGAACCAGCATAATAATCATTGCAGCCCAAGCCTTGAAAAGAGTCAAATCTACCTGGGAAGAGTCATGGTTATTCATAATCTCCAGCTTCCTCCGTCCATCTTCTGATGATTGGCAGTTCTCTCCTAGAGAAAAAGGGAGAAAACTAGGTAGAAGATTGTCAGTCATCAGCAGGTGGGCAGGGAGAGCAGGAATTCATGAGTAACCAGGACTCTTCACAGGTGGCTGGGACTCTTTTCCGGGTCCAGTCTGCAATGTTTGTAATGTTGGTTCTCAGTAACCACTAACTTTTAACTTATAAATGACAGATTGCTGAAATCAACTCACCACTTTTTTCTGCCTTTAGTATGGGCTGCATAAAGTTAATGCCAGGTTCCCTTAAGTGTTTTGCAGTCCACAAATCGCAGATTGGCAAAACTGTGATCCCAGGACCATTAATTTTTTAAAAGGGTAATTCAATTTCACAAACAGCCCCCCCATGTGCCAGACCCCTCACAGGTAATATACTTACCCCGCTCTCGGTTCCCACACCGCCACTGCTGCTTCTACCTGTACACGGATGAAAGCATCTGGTGTCGGGGAAGCCTTTGTTTGAGCTTCTCAAAACTTGGGGGGGGGGATTCATTAACTTTTTGATCAATGGAGTTATTCTGATTACCTGATTGGAGTCGGGAAGGAATTTTTTCCCCTAAAGTGGGGAAAATTGACTCCTACCTCACAGGGGTTTTTTGCCGTCCTCTGGATCTACTTGCAGGCCGAACTGGATGGACAGATGTCTTTTTTCGGCCTTATAAACTATGTTACTATGTTCTATGCATAGAAAAGTCAACATTTTTTTTTTCACAAGGCCCATTTTGCACAAAAAGTTGCAAATGTACCCCTCCCTGTGCTTTGCACTTTTCTAAAATGTGTAAGGCATACGCCCGACAGATTTTGCAATACTTGCGAATTACATCCGAAGTCTATGCCAGCTCCATCCTGTCGTAGCGTTCATTTTCTGGAGCACAGACCTCCTGACATGCTCCTCTTACTTAATGTGGCTCATCATATGCCAGCCTATTTTTTCTTGACGCTGCAGTAAGGAACGCCAGGTTTAATAACCCCCGACCTAAAGCCGCTGCCAGAGACATGCCATTCCAGCCCTGGCGGTATATGTCACTTTTATGTATCTCGCGCCTCTGCCTCGCATCCTGTGCTAGCATTTAATGAGGCGGGAGATCGTTTCAGACAAGAAAAATAAGCATCTGAAGAATGTACTAATCTTCTTAAAAAATAAATGAGCGGCCTGTTCTGAAAACGCCTGTTGTATCAAACTGGCAAACCCCCCAGAGCTGTGTATGTAATGAAAATGAACCGCTGTTTTTACAAGTCTCTGACAAGTAATCAGATGCATGCATGTCATGTGGGAGCCGTGGTAGACCAGCACAGGGATATGAGTGATAAATTAATAATGTTCTTCACACTGTCTATGTGGACGAGTCATTTCTCCTGCAATATACATACACTTCATACAAGAAACCAGGCAGGATTTGCATGGAAACAATGGAGAATGTTCAAATTGGGTCACAGTTGCCAGCAGAATTCCATAGGGGTCCTTATTGAGCACTACTGCTCCTTAGGATAAGCCATCAGTATCAGATAGGTGAGGGTCCGACTTCAGGCACCCCCAAGCAGTGTTACCAACCTGATTTTTTTCTGGACAACGTATCCAAAAATCCTGGATATAGTAACATAGTTTATAAAATCTGTTATCCTGAAAGTTGATCCAGAGGAACGCAAAAAGAAACCCTGTGAGGTAGAAGCCAATTTTCCTCACTTTAGGGGAAAAAATTCCTTCCCGACTCCAATCAGCAATCAGAATTACTCCCTGGATCAACGACCCCTCTCTAGTAACTATAACCTGTAATATTTGTGTAGAAACTTTCTTTCCTCTAGCCTAGAGGATGTTTTTGTTTTTATAATTGCATTTTACTTATTTTGGGCTAAACATTATTATGTCTGAACTCCTGACAACTCATAAACACTCATAGCTAAATTTTATAATTGCATCATGTCACATGACATATGGGTGACACATGACCACTGCAGGCAGTCATTGTCTGCAGTGGTCAGGTGACATTGTGTCAAACCTGATGTAGATGTAGGGGGACTTGGGGCCTGCAGAGCCAGCAGGGCAGCTATGGAGCCTGAACCCAGTGACAGATATCAGGTATGTATGATTACCACTTTGGATCTGACTAGCTTTTGGGGTCTTTAGAAAATGTCCACAAATGTGATTAACCTCCTTAAAGGGGTTTTCTGGGAGTTAACTACTGATGACCTCTCCTCAGGATAGGTATCTGATCGGATGGGATCCGACACCCAGGACCCCCACCGATCAGCCGTTTGAGAAGGCACCGGCATTCTCTCAGCTCGCCAAGCACAGCGCCGTACATTGTATATTGGTATCGTGCTCAGCCCCTTTCACTTGAATGGTGCTGAGCCGCTCCTAGGCCACGTGACCGATGAACGTGACATCACTGGCCTAGGAAAAGCTGAGAGAAGGCCTCAGCACTCATGGGAGCGCCAGTACCTTCTCAAACAGCTGATCGGCGGTGGTCCTGGGTGTGGGACCCCCACTGATCAGATACTGATGATCTATCCTGAGGATAGGTCACCAGTAGTTAACTCCCAGAAAACCCCTTTAATTAAGAGTACCATTCTGATACAGTGAAGATTTGTATATGTTGCAGCCATTCAGCTTACAGAGAACTCCTTTTATCCGTTTCCTATACCTTTTACTAGCCCGCACCCTTGTTTTTCTGTTTGTCTTGTTTGCTTATGACTGGTTTAAAAAAATAAGAAAATTATTGTAAATAAATACATGTAAAAAAAACCCACAAAGTAATTGAACGCTGATAACTCTCTAATGAGCGTGCATGCACTGTAATCACGTAGAGTAAATAGTTGTAGCGACTGAAGGACTGGTGAGAAAATGCTTAATTATATGAACCTATAAATAATTGTTGCTCGTTTGATAGCCTACATGAGACACCGTAAAATAGCGTCCAAACAATTTTTAACTATTACTAACAGTAATGTTGTATGTAAAAATGTTCTCGAATCAGCAATCATTTGATCACTAATACGAATATCTGTTTGTGTAAATTGACCTGTTAAGGGTCACTAACTTTTCAAAAAAATATTGATATGTCATAAAGACATATCAAAATTTTAGACCGATGGGGATCTTAGTGCTGAGACCTCCTCCGATCTCTAGAATGAGGGAAGAGAAGCACTCACATATGGAGCGCTCTCTACTCGCAGCATGAGACAGGTTCAATAGAAGTCTATGGTCCCATCTAGATTCCATCCTCAAGAGCGAGGAGAGAGAGTGCACGATGCATGTGCCTATCCTCGTTCTAGAGATCAGTGGGGGTCTCAGTGCTCACCCCCACCGATCTATACATTGATATGTCTCTATAAAATATCAAAAGTTTTTTGAAATACTAGTAACCCTTAAAGGGGCTGTCTCACTTCAGCAAGTGGCATTTATCATCTAGATCAGGGGCCCTTGATACCATTCTGTGCGGCCCTCAACCATCTGATAACAGACATATATGTCTATGTCTTGTGGCTGTTCACATGTATTTTCCATGTATTCTCCCATTAGATGGGAGTTCTGGAACTGTAGCTAGACATTAATGGTATATACTGTGTGTTCAATACACCATAAATACAGCATTTCACTTGTTAATACCCCTTTAAAATTTTATTTTCGGCCCTTGACGTTGGTTCAGTCGGACAATGTGGCCCCCACCCAGAAAACATTGAGCACCCCTGATCTAGATCAAGTTAATACAAGGCACTTACTAATGTATTGTGATTGTCCACATTGCTTCCTTTGTTGGCTGGATTCATTTTTCCATCACATTATACACTGCTCATTTCTATTACAACCACCCTACAATCCAGCAGCGGTGGCAGTGCTTGCACACAATAGGAAAAAGTGCCTTCCTCTCTGGTGGCTTGGACCGCGGAAGTGTGCATAGGCTGGTGATTTTTCCTGTAGTGACCACGTTACGACCAGGGTTGTGACCACCCTGAAATCCAGCAGAGGTGGTCGTGCTTGCTTGTTACAGGAAAAGGCGTCTGCCTCTCTGGTGACCAGGACTGTGGAAGTGCACATAGGACAATGTTTTGTTCCTATAGTGTGCAAGCACGACCACCACTGCTGGATTGTAGGGTAGTCATAACCATGGAAAGGAGCAGTGTATAATGTGATGGAAAAATGAATCCAGCCAGCAAAGGAAACAATATGGATAATAACAATACATTAGTAAGTGCCTTGTATTCATTTTATGTACATACCGGTAATAAATTCAACTTGCTGAAGTGAGACATCCCCTTTAAATTAGCATGTTCATACAAGACAAATCATAATACAACAGGGTGAATCACCTAGTACCATAGACCAGTTTTTTCTTACTTCAGTGTACAGAGCCGTTTTAGTTCATCATACTGTGGCTGTGTAAGCAGATTGGTGGTGGTGGTGGGGGGGGGGGGGGTCTGATATCCCTCACTTTCACCTATGTGATATTGAGCCCAAGCATGGTCCATCAGTAAGAAAACTCTTTAAAAAAACAATTCACAGCCAATTTTATTTATTGCTCTAGTACATCCAAAATGAGAAATTAAATAGCTTATTTAATAGTTTCCCGTTGTCTTCTTTCTGCATCTCCTATGAGTCCTTACTAGAGCTGAGCGAACGTGCTTGTAACGAGCACTGTAGTGCTCGGATCCCCTGCGCTCTCATGGCCGCAGGCATCCGGATCCGTCCTCACCTGACTGTAAGTCAATGGGGGTGGATCCGTTTGGTATGACACACGAGTGTGTCATACCAAACGGATCTGTCTCCACTGACTTGCAGTCGGGTGAGGAGGACGGATCCGGATGGCTGCGCCCATTAGGGTGCAGGGGATCCGAGCACTACAGTGCTCGTTACGAGCACGTTCGCTCAACTGTAGTCCTTACCTATCGCCATGGTAACAGACAGCAACAAAGCTGTGTGTAGTCAGATCCTGCTGTCAAACGTCTTTCCGATTGTCCTCTACTTCTGTATATAAATTAATACCATATTTCCCAACCAGACTGAGGTCTCCTTGCCACGGTGGATAGGCACAGATTTTGTTTGGTCAATATATATTTGCTAAGCACCTCATGTTTATAAGCATAGTAAATGCAATATTAGTTTATATACAGATTGATATAGATAGATATATGTGGTATACATATTTGTGCTGGATGGCTCTTTATGGAATAGGGAGGTCTGTTGCGCTATGCCTTAGAATAAAAAAAAATTGAAACCGCATCTAATACCAATGGAGAACGAAGGATCACTCCTTAGTATGATGGGGGCCTGTAGGTCTGTTTAACATCTGCTCAGGAAGCTTTCCCAGTGCATATGGCGCATAAATACTGCAGGCTCAGTGTGAAAAGACCCTTATTAACCAACCAAGTAGATGTTAGCAAACTGTACGGGACTGATGCAAGAGAGTGTGACTGTAGGGTGTCTGCAACTATAGTCCTGCACAGGAGACAACAAAAAAATCTGAAGGCAATTTTAAGTCAAGACTAGTTGCAAAGATGCTTCATTTGTTAGATACATTGGGGGCAATAAAAATGTGTTGCAAAGAAGCACATAAGGAAATATGTAGCTAACTTCTATCAGGTACTATAAGCAATACATGAAAAGATGTGATAAAATAGTAGTGGCAAAAGAGACATCTAAACCAAAACACATATTCCTAAAGAGCGGCTGCAGGAAGGCAGTAATCGCATTGTTTGTAGTCATCACTTTCTCCACTGGGAGCATTACTGAATGACTCTTTCATAGATTCAATGGCAGAAAGGTACGTGTGACCCTCGAGAGCAGATAAGACCTAACTGGCTTGCATTAGGATTGTGACAGGTAGGACATAAATTGTCTAAGAAGATTTCATGGAACACAACCAAAAAATACACAGTTCTCCTGTAACTGGGTCAGTTTTCTCTTGGTTTTTCAAGTGCTGCCTTTTCAGATTAGGTGCTCAGAATATCAGCCATACTGACCCACTGATTAGAAGTTCTCACAGCCTCATTCTAAGAAGCTCAGAGTCAAGTGTATCCGCTTCCAATTGAATGTCCACCTTTAGCAGATTTTTTTTAACCCTTTCATGACATTTTTCACCTTAAGGACCAGGCCAAATTTTGGAAATCTGTCGTGTGTCACTTTTACTTATCCAAGCCGTTCTGAGATTGTTTTCTCGTGACACATTGTACATCATGATAGTGGTAAATTTGAGTCAATATAAATCACCTTTATTTATAAAAAAAATCCTAAATTTACAGAAAATTTGGAAAAATTTGTAATTTTCTAAATTTGAATTTCTCTGCTTTTAAGGCAGATAGTGATTCCTCACAAAATAGTTATTACTTTACATTTCCCATATGTCTACTTTATGTTGCCATCACTTTGTAGATGTAATTTTATTTTTTGGGGACGTTAGAAGACTTAGAATTGTAGAAGCAATTTTTAAGAAATTTTCCAAAACCATTTTTTTAAGGACCAGCTCAGTTCTGAAGTCACTTTGTGGGGCTTACATAATAGAAACCACCATAAATGACCCCATTTTAGAAACTACACCCCTCGAGGTTTTCAAAACTGATTTTACAAACGCTCTCCGCTGCGATTGGACAGCGCTCCAGCCAGGGAGAAGGAGACGCCCATTGAGAATCCCTGGCGTCTCCTCCTCCCTGTTCCTATGCTATGCATTTTCATAGCGCGCGCTGGATCTTCACAGGGGAGCAGCGGGCCAACGGAGCTACGCCCTGAAGAAATAGTAAGTACCCCCAATTCCCCGGCCCATGCCCTCCAAAACCTGCTACTTATTTAGCAGTGTGTGGACCCATGAAAGGTCCTCTTTAACTATACCATGGCAAGCCGGATGCCTGTGAAAGCGTCCGGTTGCCATGGTAACTATCGGGATGCTGCCACAGCAGAGCAGCATCCCGATGGGGGAGGGAGCTCCCTCCCTCTGTGATCCAGCCAAGCATCGGGTCGCTGCCACGGCACAGCAGCGACCCGATGGGAGAGGGAGGGAGCTCTCTCCCTGTTAACCCCTTCCATACAGCGGTCACTATGGACCGTGGCATGGAAGGGATTAAACGGCTGACATCGGTGCCAGCACCAATGTCGGCCGTTTCAAGCAGAGTGTCAGCTATATGCTGACACTCTGCTTCAGCCTTACGGCCATCCTGATTGCGGAAGAGGAGGGAGGGGGGACCGCCGGCCATCCTGACACAGGGGATGGGGGAGCTGGGGGTGTGAAATAAATAACGCTGGGAAGGAGGGAGGGGGTCAGAGTCTCAAGCAGCGTGTTGTAAAAACTTTTAGGAAGATCTGATCCTTTCAGCCGGCATTAGGATCCTGTGATTGGCTAGTCTGTACAGACTAGCCAATCAGAGCGATCACTGGCCCGGGATCGCCCTCATTGGTCTCGGGCCAGCTAGCTGAGACCCCTGGCTGTATGTTATAGCCGGGGTCTCAGCACTGTGGTGACAGTCTAAATAGCAGTGCTCCATGACGAGTATACACGTCAAATAGCGTGAAGGGGTTAAAGAAACTGCATCCAATATACTGTGCAGGTTAATTTAATATATACTATAATCTAAGTTTGATCCAGTAGAACCGTGGGAGGTCTTCATATCATAGGCTTACTACAGGTGATAAAATGGGATTGCATTATGGCATTCTAAATCCAACCTACAGTGAGGACTGCAGGGTAAGTTTTGCTGGTGATACAATAATGGGGTACTAAGTAAAAGGAGGTTTGTGGTTTAGGGGTCCCAAGACTAAACTGATTTCGGGGGTTCCCTACTGCTGTCAGCTTTTATTATTAGGGAGCAAAGTATAAAGTCTTATGTTCTCTGCGGTCCCTTGTGATACCATACAATGTCCTATTAAAATAAACCCTAGGATCTAGCCATACACACTTCAGTTTGGCTGAGCATGCATGTGTATTTTATAGGGAGTGGGAATAAGCCTCAAGAAGCCCAATTCTTTTTCCCCCAAAAAAATACGGTATTCCCCCCCCCACACACACACACACACACACCTTATTGGAGGTGTGATGAGGAGGTTGGTGGTTGGTTCAACGCATCAAACATTTGGATTAATTAAAAATCAATAAAACCATTTTGTAACACCATTAAAATTATTAATCACATCTATTACATGGATATTGGTCGTTCTCCTTCCCTGACACTGTTCAGTTTATTTGATATCAAACTTTCTCAGTTTAAAAAAAACCCCTAAAATATATTCAAAATGCAGCCAATGTTCTATTCCCTAGATTTAGGATGGAAAAAAACACCCTCAATTTCAGAATGGCTCAAGGAAATCTTCATAACTCTGAAAAAATGCATTGGACGAGAGCTGGAAAATTAGACCTATCTTACGATATGGAATAAGTGGAATAGCTTCATAAAGTCAGATAATTTATCTTAGCTTCAAGAATGAAACTCTTTTGTGTGAACTTATATTGAGGAGATCATGAAATCAAGTTTCTAATTGCTTCCTTCATCCCTATTACCTTTTCCTTCTTATGTTTTCTTAGATCTCTTAAATAGGTTGTCTCACTTCAGCAAATGGCATTTATCATGTAGAGAAAGTTAATACAAGGCACTTACTAATGTATTGTGATTGTCCATATTGCCGGATTTGCTGGCTGGATTGATTTTTCCATCACATTATAAACTGCTTGTGTCCATGGTTACGACCACCCTGTATTCCATCAGCGGTGTCCGTTCTTGCACACTATAGGAAAAAGCACCAGTCTATGTGCGCCCCCACGGTCCTGGTCACCAGAGAGGCTGTGCCTTTTCCTGTAATGTGCAAGCACAACCACCTCTGCTGGATTGCAGGGTGGAAATGAGCAGTGTATAATGTGATGGAAAATGAATCCAGCCAGCAGGAAGAAAGTAATATGGACAATCACATTAGCAAGTGCCTTGTATTAAAGAAGAACTCCGGCAAAAAAATGTATTCCATGTCCTGCTAGAAATGTACATGATGTAATCTGTAGTGAATGTCATTTTCTTACCACTAGCTGAATTTTTGAGTTATATCATCCTGAAGTTTCTTATCTGTATCGTGTGACTAGGAATTAGACCCACCAACTCACACATAGACTTATGTGTGGACAGGAAGTCTAATTTTCTATGCAATCCTATGGGAGCCTCACTTTCAGTCTCATAGGAATGAATAGAGCAGTTACTGGCTTGCTGTCCTGGGTCACTTGGAGGTCATGGAGTTGGTCACATGACCCAGCTACAATAAGAAGAGAGTGGAAACTCAATTTCAGCCTCTGATAAGAAGATGACAATCACTACAGATTATATCATGCACCTTTCTAACAGGTCAGAGAATAAAATTTTTTGCGGGAGTTCTTCTTTAACTTTCTATGCCATTTGCTGGTGGGACAACCCCTTTAACTTAACTTCCTCTAAATGATTCATATTACCATATTATCATATTACCATGTATGGCTCTTGGCCTCATGGAACTACATTCCTTGCATTGTGACAGATGTGCTTTTAAAA
This sequence comes from Rhinella marina, assembly GCA_900303285.1. NCBI lineage: Eukaryota > Metazoa > Chordata > Amphibia > Anura > Bufonidae > Rhinella > Rhinella marina. Next base: position 264,484 of record ONZH01015602.1, on the reverse strand, counting down.
TACTGAAATATATGTGCACAACTGCATTCCCGCTATTGAGAAGTGGGTTAAAACAGTATCTCTCATTTTTGTTTGCTTGTTTTCCCAAAAAAAAAAAATCTTAAAAACAAAATGTATTACCAAAAAAACAAACGGTAGATGCACATTAGATGGTTGGCCAGTACCACCAAACGGTGGTTCATCTTATGCTGTGATGGCTAACCTCCGACACTCCAGCCGTGGTAAAACTACAACTCCCAAGATGCACATTTGTTTGGCTATTCTCAGAACTCCATAGAAATGAATGGAGCATGCTGGGAGTTGTAGTTATACCACAGCAGGAGTGCCGGAGGTTAGCCATCACTAATCTAATGTGTTTGTCCACCTTTAGTCATTTGGAGACTCAGTAGGAGTGAGTAGCAGTTCCGTAGGATTGTTCCATGCTGTATTGTCACAGTTGACTTGAATCTTGGCTGAGAATCTCTACATCCATCGTCTGTCTTCTGCCATTGGAATCCATTTATATTCAAGCCCTCATGATTATTTTTATTTAAAAAATTTACATCCTAAAATCTTTGTTATTAGAGCGATATTCCCATCTCATCATCTAATCATGGCTATGATTAGAATACCTGCCGTAGCTGATGGCCAGAGGTGGCTAGGATTACAGAAACGGGCGAGCTGGCTGAGTTGCACCATTTCTGTAACTCCCATAGTAGTGAATGGGAGTTATGGAAAAAGCACAGAAAACGGAAGGTAAGGAAACAGCATATATTTTACTGTTCTGTGCTGTTTCCCTTTCGCCTGTTCCTCTTCCACCACATGCAATGGATATTACAATCTCAGCCATGAATGGGAATACCCCTTTAAAAAAAAATCTTATTTTAAGTGTGTTAAATTTGTAAGAAACTTGCCTCATGCTGACAGATATCTACTGATTCCCTGTACATGTTCTAAAGTTACAGCGCATATTCTGAGCACAGAGAGAATTTTCTTTTCCAGGCAGGTTATTTTGGTCCTGGCTGCAGGGAGTGATAAATCTTACTGCTTGTACTGTCTATTACTATTACCATATTCCACACTGGCTGCCTTAATTGGTTGTGCTTTATACCTGCTTGAAATTTTATGTAGTAAAATTGAAAAGTGTAAATCCAGGTCAGGTTTGTTTTATTTTTTATATCTTTTGGAGAGGATGTCTTACAGATGGCATTCGGAATGGTAAAGTAACTATATGACAGACACTTAGTACATGCTGCCTGATTGTATTTTATATAACCTAAAATCATACATGTAGTCTCAGGTGACTTTTAATACTAAGCGGTCATATGTGTGTACATGAGTGATAGCACTATATCTGGCCATTATATGATATGAATACTGCATTTTCTAGTGGTTTACCCACTCTGTGGGCGCAATCTCTATTTTTTAATTTTTCCCCCAAGCTAGTAGGTAGAGACTAGTTGCTATTGTGTCTCCCATATACAGCACACAAAGAGAAGATGAGATCCTGCTCCTCTGTTTCTCTGTAGCACATCCTTAAAAGAAGCATTAACGACAGAGTAGTATGGAGCAATGTATCAGTGAATCCAGAACTGGGATGATACGGAAAACTGAATGAAAGCTGCAACAGTGTCTCTGTGGCCAGCATGTAACCTGATCCCTCAGTGAGTTAAAGGGCATCTGTCATCAGATTTGTATCTGTCTGTGTTGGTCCCATGTTCGGATGTGCACGCATTGCTGAGAAAAATGTTTTCATATATTCAAAAGAGCTTCTAAAGCAACAGAGGCTCTATTTCCTCTGCAACTGCTGTGCCCTCTCCGCTTTGACAGGACCAGGCAGTATAAGGCCACCTGCACAAGAGTGCTTTTGGATGCATGTAAGATCCGCACAAATTTCTGTGTGGATCTATGTGCGTTTCTGCAGCATATCCGCACCAAAATCCGCAATGTTTAACAGCATTTATTGGTGTGGATTTGATGCGGTTTTGCCACAGTTCTCACCTCTCCACTGAAAAGACTGAAATCCGCAGCTGAAACTGCAAACATAATTCATATGCTACGCAATGCAGGTTAATTTCCGCACTGATAAAATCCGTAATGTGTGCATGAATTTAGTGTATTTTTATACACTTTGCTGGTACTGTAATACGCTGTGTTTGGAATCCATGGTGGAAAAACCGCACCTATTGCACAATGTTTGCAGGTGGCCTAAACGTGATCACGTCTGGTCCTGACTTCTAAAGCCAAAGTGCAGAAAGTGCAGCATTTGCAGAGAGAACTGAGCCTTTAGGTGTAATGACAACACCCCTGTTACCCCTAGAGGGTCATTTGCATATATTAAAACTTAATTTTCCTCAGCAATGTGGGCACATATGAACATGAAACCAACAAAGATGCCTTCTGCTGCCAGGTACTGTATTGAATACTGCTGCACTCCAAGTCTTGAATCAGTGTTAATAAATCTTTATTCACCAAAACATGTGCAACCTTTAAACTGCAACCAGTCTTTCTCGTGTCTGGTTGTGTAGTGCCCTGGAGCAGGAGTACATTGAAGTCTGGACGTTTGTGGACATTTGCCTGTTTCTCCTATGCAAAGTCATCAACTTCCTATTTTATTTCACTTTAAAGGGTTAACTTGCACTGACTTATACTGTTTTTAATACAGGGTAACTGCATTTATATGTTTGATTATTATTGGATGTTTAATGCAAGTCTATGAAAGTCAGAAACTGTAACAATGTATTTGTTTGGGCTGAGTTTCTCCACTCCACCCCTCCCACTAGAAGGTTCTGGTTTAACCATAAACTGTATATAAGGATTGCAGTCAGAGCCTCTAGTGTTCTGGAGTTAGGGAACAGTGATTAGAAGAGGAGATTCTGCTTGAGTGACCAGAAGAAGATGCTAAAGCCTTTGGCCAGTGTACCAGTCTTCTGACAGAAAGGAGCAGCCAACTCAGGCCTTTCCTCTGCATCTAACCCTTCTTCTACCAGCGAGGAGACTGGAGAAGACAGCCCTGTATTGTTTTGCACCTGTATTTTTAGTGCTGCTATTTAGAAGAATGCAGACAGATAATATGATGTACAAGTTTCTCGGAGTCCTTCTACTTCATAATCGGAGAGATCGCTGTAGTCCCTTAACAGGTGTCACTAATTACAACCACTTGTCAAAATGACAATGCTGGCTTTGTACAGCGATATCAGTCCTTCCTCCACTGGGTAATACATCTGCTGCTGTGTGCTGCCTGCTATCTTCAACACAAATGCATTTATGAAAAGCAGTCGGATGGATTCTGTACTGAACTAGGACAGTCATCTTTCAGCCTTATCCCACGTCTCATGGTTATCTGGGATCTGTAAGATGTTTGCATAGTGTTTCACAATTCGTCTTATTTCTTTGCTCTGTACGTGGAGCATTATTAGATGTCTTATATGCTCCTGCTAACATTTAATCGGTCACAAACCAAAATCTTCTCTGCAACATCACAATAATTACTGTGAAGGAGCTGGGGACATTAGAGAAGTAGGACTTACCAACTTAATTGGATGATATAATGTGTCTACCTATTAACAGGAGGCCATGCTTGACCAGATTTTCGCCTCTAATTTAAGGCTCTGGAAACACAGTTGATCTACATTTAATTGGGCAATTATTATCATCATTATTATCGTTATTATTATTATTATTATTATTAAGCACTGTCAAGTTATTATTGGTGGCAGTATAGGATATCCTGTCTTTTGGTGGGAACTATTTTTTCAGGGTTCTCTGTTGTGTACTCATCAGGTCTGTTAATGACGCCATCACTAATATGGGCACAATCAGGGGCGTAGCTATAGGGTGTGCAGAGGTAGCAGTCGCTTTTGGGCCCAGCAGCCTGAGGGGGCCCAATGACGCTTCTGCTGCATAAGAAGACACACAAAGCACTGAGGGAAGGGCGGCCCAAGCTGAACTCTTGCACCAGGGCCCATGAGCCGTTAGCTATGGCCCTGGGCACAATATTATAAAAATTGTCAACAATATTGAAAGTGTGTGTATACAATATATATATATATATACACAGTGATCCCTCAAGATACAATTGCCTCAGGATACAATATTTCCAGCATACAATGGTCTTTTCTGACCCATCGTAAGTTGAAACTAGACTCAACATACAATGTCTCAGACTCAGATCCAACCAATCAAGGCCACTTCTCTGGTAAAATAACTGACGGATCCGGAATGACCCCCAATGCAAGTCAATGGGGACGGATCCGTTTGGTGTGACACACCAGTAATCCGGATCTGTCCTCCATTGACTTGCAATGGGGGGGTCATTCCGGATCCGGCTACACATATACAGAAATACATACAGACATACATACATACTCACACATACACACAAACACATACATACTCACATACTCCAGGCAGGGACGCCAGCAGCATGTCTTCACGCTCCTCCTGCGCGCAGCTATGACGTTTCCCCACTGCGCCCAGCAGAGGGCGCTGTGTGGAATCGTCATCACTGCGCGCAGGAGGCACGTGAAGACGTGCTGCCGGCGTCCCTGGCTGGAGTATGTAAGTATGTATGTGTGTGTATGTATGTATGTTTGTCTGTGTCTTGTCCCAATGTCTGTGTCAACATGTGTGGGGCCGGACCGCTGCTCCGGCTCCACACATGTATCAGCGGCAGCACGGATCCGTCGGCACCCTTTAGGTGCCGGATCCGTGCTGCCGCTAGTGTGAAAGAGGCCTTAGTTACTAGTTATCAGCTATTCCTGACTGTTATATGTAAGGACTTGTTTTATCTGACTTAGTTATCTACTTATTTTTCTTAAATCTTAATTTTCTCTTATCTTGGATGACATTTTGGGGCTTTGGAACCAATTACTCAACTTACAATGGTTTCAACATACAATGGTCGTTCTGGAACTAATTAATATTGTAACTTGACGGACCACTGTATATATACACACACACACATTTGCAATATTGTTGATCATTTTTACAATTCTAAGGCCCCGTTCAGACTGCCGTATATTTGCGGGTCTGCATTACTGCGGACCCGCAAAAATACGGGGGCCGTCCGGCGTGTGTTCCGCAGCGCTCGGAATACACGCTGGGCGCCCCCATTGAAAATGCCTATACTTGTCCGTGCGTAAGGACAAGTATAGAACATGTTCTACCTTTTAGCGTGCCGCCCATAGAGGTGAACGGGCCCGCCCCTATTCCGCAAATTTGCGGTATAGGTGCGGACCCGTTCACACGGTCGTGTGAACGGGCCCTAATCCTAATATTTCTGTCAGAAAATGGCATCAAAAAGATGACTTTATAAGTCATGGGATTACTTTATTGTCATTTGGAGTAAACTATAGGCTCCATAGTTGGTACCCAAACTAGTAGAAATAGGGAGGATGGAATTTGTTGAATTAGATGGCAAATATAAATATAGGAAAAAAAACACCATTCATGATGGATATATATATATATATATATATATATATATATATATATATGTATATCACTCTGCCTCTCATCTCCTCTGCATATCACTCTGCCTCTCATCTCCCTACAAGTGCTGTTTGTTGCCCATTGCAGCCAATCACAGCACAGCTTTTATTTTACTGCAACACTTCTCAATCTGCCTCTCCCTGCATGTTGTCAGAAAAATTAAATCACCCTCACTAAACGCCTGTCGTTCAATGCTTGCCAGCTCCCCGCTGCTCTCCAATTCCTGGTCTAGACTCTTCACACAGGAAATGGCGGGAGATAACCGCTCAGTCACTGGCCATACTGGTGACCCGCCTCAGCCAGTGATTGGCAGAGCGGTCATTTCCTACCATTACTCGTGTGTCAAGTCTAGGGGAGACCAGTGGTGATCTGAACATTGGAACAACAGCAGTAGGGGGGGGAGGGGGAGGCCAGTTGGGGCCAATAATGGTGAATATTGATTTTTTTTTTTTACATAATTCTGAGCACTATAATAAGCAGATTGTCCCTCACTGGATACCCCCTTTAATGGGATGTTCTGGGATGTATCTCCAGAACATCTGCCACCTGTGTAAACCTTTTAATCTACATACCTCATCAGTTGGTGCCAGTGCCCTGCGATCTCCACAATTTCTATTCTATTTGTAAGCCCCTCATCCCTGAGTTATGGGGGCCGATTGAGTGCCTGATATGTTAAGGAGGCAGTGTTAGCCACGGAGGCAGCCACCAGCACTCTTTTCCCTGCACTCTTTTCCCACTGCTCTGATCCTGTCTGTGCTGATCACAGCAGTGAAGATCATCCCCCCTTGGGAAACGAGTTTTGATGGTTCCTCCCTTTGCCGATACAACTGCTTTCATTCTTCTGGGAAGGATTTCAGATAGTTTACGGAGTGTGTCTGTGGGAATTTGTGCCCATTTGATTGTGAGGTCAGGCAATGAGGTTGGAGAAGGTCTTCCAATTTGTTTCAAAGAAGTTCAGGTCAGGGCTCTATGCATCTTCTCAATGTTCTCCACATTAACCTTGTAAAACTATAGGCCTCGCTTTGTGCACAGGGGCACAATAATGGTGGAATAGGAGAGGGCTTTCCCCCAAATTGTTGAACATTAGGAGCAAAAAATGAGAAAGATGTCTTTTTACTCTATAGCTATAACATTACCTTTCACTGTATGCATCTGGGCATTCTATAAACCCATATCCATCCATCAGACCAGCAGATAGTGAAACATGATTCATCACTCCAGAGAACTCTGCTCCATAGTCCACGTACCACTCCACATGATAATCAGCATTATGCTTGGTGATCAGAGACTCGTGTGAAGCTGCTGTACCACGAAAAGCTGTTTCATGATACTCCCTATTCATAATTCTAGAACTGTTTGGTACTCTGTGGTGAGTGATGCAACAAAGGATAGACAATTCAGCGCTCGACAGCCCCAGTCTAGCAGCCTTCTTCATGCCTGAGCTGTTCTTAGTCTTAGATGCCTTCATTTTTCAATAATAGCGCTTACATTTCACCGGAGCAAATCAAGCAGATTAGATATTTCACAAACTGAATTCTTGCAGAGGTGGTATCATATGATAGTGCCTCCTTTAAGGTCACTGAGCTCTTAAGCATGATCCATACTTCTACCAATGTTTGTCTATGGAGGTCGCATAGATCCAGAGATCTCCACATTCATTGCTCAGGGGTGTGTCTTTTCTGCTGCAGCTCAGGGGGTGTGTCCATGCTCTCCCTATCACAGCTCAGGAGGCAATTGAAAGATTAAACTGAGCATGTGCGGCCTTCTCAGTGAGCTGGTCAAAGAAATTAGAAATTAAGTGACACTATAGATACTTTTTATTGAATAACTCGGTAGCTATACAAATGTTTTAATTACATACAATTACAGAAGTATTCAGATCCAGATTTTTTTGTGGTACAACCCCTTTAATAATTAGGAGGGGGACCACATATTTTAATGAAATTGTTTCATGAAAACACTATATGTTGGTGACTTGGAAGATGATAGATCTGTTATATTAGAATAGTAATTATGTCAGATATTAAAGCATTAATATGATTAAGTGCAAAGTGCCTGGATAAGATGTCTGAGTTCATGTAGCACAGTATATAAGGAGAATTAAAATAATAAGTGTTGGTTATAAGGTTATAGCCTAATATATGGGGGCACATTTATTAAGACCAGTGTTTTAGACGCCAGTCTTAATAAGTCCCTGCAGTGGCGGTAGATCACCAAAGTTATGTAGACCGGCACCGAGCTCTCCATAACTTCAGGGGTCCTCCGCCACTTCTAAATGTAAGACAGCTGTCCTAAAACAAGCGTAGAAAGAGGTGAATGAGACGGGCCTCCTGGCCCTTTTCCCTTCCCCACCTTCTCCACGCCCCCATTTTTAGACCTGACGTGAACGGGGAGAAATCATTTATTAAACAGGCATATTTCTGTTTAATAAATGACCACCGTGGTGTTTCTTACATGGCAGTCGTGAAAATGACAAGTGAATCCATGGACAAAATAGTAACTCGTCATCCACTAAGAAGACTACTTCCGTAGTCAGACTTTTCACAAGCCACACATGGTCAGGTTTTCTTGATGCAGTTTTGGAGGCCAAAATGAGAAGTGGATAATAAAGGGAGAGAAAGTATAAAGGACAGATACAACGTCTCTTTTTTTAAAATTCACTCCTGGTTTTGGCTTCTAAAAAGAAACCTGACCGTGTGGTTTACATCAGAAACCTGACCGTGTGGCCATAGCCTAAGGGATTAAACAGGTTATTACCAGAGCCCACCAGGAAGCAGGATGGATGGATGTGATGACATAGCAGAGTCCTGACAGAAAGGAAGGAACAGTAGAGTTGAATAAGCCGCAAGCATTGAATGGCAATAGAACTGCACAGCTGTGACATGTACTGACCAGCCGCTCTGCCAGTATCATTGAGTGTACCAGAAGGCCAGCGAGCAGCAGAAGAAGACTACGGCACTGGGACATGGCACGGTCATTAGTAACGCAAATCAACATTATTTTTTCACTTAGACACTGTCAACAAACTAGAGGCAGTCAGATTCTGGTTTCCATCAGATACAGTGTTGTCAAGGAGACTTTGCATGGATTTAAATTGCCAAACACATCTGTCTGTATTCGTGTGGGCATTTATGTATTTGGTAATTTGTATTTTTACAGACTACATGACAAAAATGCAGCTTACAGAAATCCAACCAGGCGATGTAATCAGAACTGCCAGTTTTACAACATTTGTTTTCTTAAATCCTTAGCTAGGTCTAATTTAAAGGGGTTTTCTGAGATATTTTTTACTGATGACCTATTCTTAGGATTGTTCGTCAGTATCTGATCAATGGGGGTCCGACACCTGGGACCCCCGCCGATCAGCTGTTTGAGAAGTCACCAAGACTCGTAGTACTGCTGTGGACTTCTCTCAGCTCACCAAGCACAGCGCCGTACATTGTATAGCGCCTGTGCTTGGTATCGCAGATTCGCAGCTCAAACCCATTCACTTCTATGGGGCTGAGTTGTGCCTAAGCCGTTTGACTGATGAACGTGATGTCACATGGCATAGGTAACACTGTTAGAAGACCGCTGAGCTACTGCAAATGCCTGCGCCTTCTTAAACAGTGGATTGGTGGGGCTCCTAGATGTCGGACCCCCACTGATCAGATACTGATGACCTATACAGAGGATAGCTCATCAGTAAAAAAAAATATAAAACGCCTTTTAAAGATGCTGTCTCATCTAAACATACCCTTTCCATATACCTGTGCAATTGGCGTTCTATTGCTCTGCAGAATCATCCATGTAGCGCATAGACGGGCTTTCATTTACTGCTGCTGCGTGGATAAATTATGGTCAGCCGCAGCTTTCCCCTGCCACAACAGCTCATGCCTGCATCACGATGGTCACTAGCTGATCCCTGGTTGACATCAATATAGAAACTGGTTGTCATGGTATAACAACTCCTTTAGGCCGAGCTCACATGTGACTGATTAGCTGCAGTTTACGCAGCAAATCTGCCGCATTGTACAGGGTCAGCAAAGTAAAAGCTTCTGAATTGACATCCACACTCTGCGTACTAAAACCACTGTGTAAATTGAACTGCGGGGAAATGTGCAGCATGTCAATTTATGCTGCAGATCTCTCTTGCAGATTTCTCCTTTAACAATGGAGATGGTCAACTGGCTTTTCTGGACTGGAATGGAATACGTTTGGCTTTGTTGCAATTTTTGCAGCAAAAATGGAAGCAGATTTGTCTGCTGGATTTTCGGTCCCTTGTGAACCCAGCCTTAAAGCGGTTCTCCAGGAATTAAGAAAATTAAAATACTTATTTAATACTTTATTATAAATATATTCCCAAATACATTTCATTAGTTATAATGGCTCGTTTTGTCTGGGGAGCAATCATTAGGAGAAACAAAATGGCCGCCGTCCTATTAGTACACACAAAACTTGTCCTAATCACACGGATGGAGTTCATGAGGAGACATGAAGTACAGAGAGGATGGTGGAGATGTGATTAATGAGCAGCAGCATTTGTATACAGTCCTGTCCCTCCTCTGTGTACTTCATGTCTCCTTATGAACTCCTTTCATTCAGAGATTCAGCTGAAGACCTTATCAGCTGTATTCAGGATCATAATCCCTGACAAGCAGAGAGGAGGATGAGGCAGCTCTTTACCTCAGTGTTGTGAAGTAACTTGTCCTGCTGTGTGATTAGGACAGGTTCTGTGTGTACTAATAGGACAGCGGCCATTTTATTTCTCCTAATAATTGCTCCCCAGACAAAACGAGCCATTATATCTAATGAAAGGTATTTGGAAATATATAATAAAGTAATATTTAGGTATTTTAATTTTCTTCTTAATTCCCAGAGAACCCCTTTAAAGTGTAGATGACCAGAACAAGCTTTATTTTTTTAAGACTAAACCAAGACCACAAGAAAGAAAGACAACCGAACAGAAAAGAAGAAAGGCGCAATCATTGGCAAAATGGATGCACGCTGTCAGAGAAATCGGTCATGGGTATTCCTATTATCATATGACTGCAAGCGGTCAATACTGAAAGCACTTAAAGATAATCTTCAGTTGCTACTTAAACACTATAAAGTCAGTGACCTTGACTAAATGCAGGAGAGGACACAGAGGTAAGTAACCACACAGCCACATACCCTGCACATCTTATGCAGTTTTTAGCACATTCGATACATTGTAATAATAAGAATAATCATATTTATTTATATAGCGCCACCATATTCCACAGTGTTCACGTACAAAACAAAAGACATCACAATGTAACTGGCTAATATACAAACTGAAACACTAGCAGTGAGGGCCCTGCTCACAAAAGGTTACAATCTATGAGGATCACCCATAGTAGTTATATTACTGGACTGACCATTATGCTGCTCCCTTAATTGGTGAAATCACATAAGATGTAAAGTGACTGCAGACATCTGTAAGTTGTAGCTGACCAGGATATTATTGTCCGGAATGAATAATGATCCTGCTACCTGCTGCTTGCTTTACATTTGTTACTTCAGAGACTTCCACGCATCCATCTCATGGTGAACAGAACATGTGCGAGGTCACCCAGATATGAAGAAGGTTAATCCCGGGAGTTTCTGCTTTGAACAATTCCTTGTTTTGCTGCTATCACTATAGAATAATGCTGGAGGCTCATCTGCATTGATAATTACCATTGTACACATATAATTAATGTTTTTGAGCGGAGGATTTAAAATGGGCCAAACATATGCAACACGTCTATGTTTTTATGTAGTAACGTCCAGAGAAGAACAACCTTAATAATAGTAATTAGATGTGCCGTTATATTGTGTACAGCTGTGTTTTATAGAAGGGGTTAATAATTATCAGTATGGCTGTTACTGTTGGTATAATTATGATTTTTTTCTTGTTCTCTTTTTCCCAACATGTAGGGCTATATGCTGTATTGCTAACAAATCCACCATTTCAGGTTCAGATACTCTTTAAAGGGGTTATCCAAGCTGGGCCCCTCACAGTGAATATACTTACCTGGCTCCCCACTCCCTGCGCTGCTCCTGTTCCCTGCACTGCCACTGCTTCTCCCTGTGCGTGGATGAAAACATCCAGTGTCAGGGGGAGCAGTCAATGGCAGATGTGGACAAGCCTCCCTAGCATCGCGGGTGACCCTAGGGAGGCTCGTCACCATCCCTGCCTGCCATTGGCTGCTCCCCTCCGACACTGGATGTTTTCATCCATGCACGGGGAGAAGCAGCAGCTTGGGGACCAGGAGCGGCGCAGGGAGCCAGCTAAGTATAGTCATGTCCTTCTTTTAGCAAATTAAGTAAATACAAAGAATAGAAAACTTAGGCTTCCAGATCCGGTTGTATTATCTTTAGCATCTTTTAAACGGATCCAGAATAACCTCTATTGAAAGTCAATGGAGGACGGATCCGTTTACCATTGTGTCACACCAAACGGATCCGTCCCCATTGACTTGCATTGAGGGTCATTCCGGATCCGTTTAGGTGCGGATAACTAGTACAGAGAGGAAACCGCAGGATGTTGCGGTTTGCTCTCCGGTCTGAAGACGGAACGGAATGCTTTCAGGAGCATTCCGTTGTCTTCAGTTCAGTTTTGTCCCCATTGACAATGAATGGGGACAAAACTGAAGCGTTTTATTCCGGTATTGAGCCCCTATGACGGAGCTCATTACCGGAATTCCATAACGCTAGTGTGAAAGTAGCCTTACAAAGAATAAGGGTTAGATAAAACACAATATAATTACATCCACGCTTTATCTGGAGTCCTGACTACATCCAGAATGAAGGTACTTACATCACTAATTGAGTTAACATCTGACAGCGACACATCAGCTGGGGAGTCAGTTTCAGCTAAATCAGTCAGACTACAGTAGATTGTAAAAACACCAATTTTCCTACACAAGGATGTCTCCCTCATAGGGAACTTCAGTGGCTTGCTGAAACGGTCCAGCTTTTATACTGTGTAAGGGGGCGCTCTCACCAGCAGGGCGACGATGACAGATTCCTTTGCAGACAACAGGATTAGAGTCCAAACGATGTTTTATTTTATGTTGTAACTCACTGGGTAAGGTGAGGTTCCAGCAACCAAAACATAAGTCAAGCAAAATAAACTCCTGCCCGTCTGGGCTCTAGCTAATACAAATATGTCTCTACCTCAACTATTGAGCGCAGGACACACATGGGGAATCCAGCTTCACAAGCCAGCACAACAGCCAGCTTCCTTGGCTTTCCAGGCATAGCTCCCAGACTGACATCCTGGGATGTCTTTTATTTCCCCCTAATGATCCCAGATGACCTCGCCTGTGATCTCCTCAGGCTAGGGGAAAAACATGCCCTGGAATGGGGTGGATTGGGTAGGTCCCACTGCCAAACCTACCTTCCCAATCCAAATAAAATCCAGCCCTTTAATTTTAACAACACTAGCTCCAGCAACTATGCCTTGCTGACACGATACAATCTTCCTGGATTTTTTTTTACCTCACCGAGTTGAGGAACCTGGGTGGGATACACACCCATTCCAGTACTTTACCATACACTTTACCACAACTGTTTTAACCAAAGAGCTTCACCCCCCCCCCCCCTAATAGAATGGAGCTTGATTATGCAATCCATGATGGTCACTGTGTATATCTTGTTTATCTGTTATTATTTTGGACCTTGGTGTGGCCAATTCCCAGATCTGCAATGAATCAGATTCCCAAGATAACCTTGACAGACAATAGTTAACTCTCTTGCACAAACATTTCATTTTCAGGTCAAATAAGTGGGATAATACTTGTACACATGTCTTCTTTACTCAGTCTATCAGATAAAATGGACAAAGTCTTCCACAAACATTCCAGATCAATTTCTTTGTTTATTTCATCAGACAGAAATGGACAAGGTCTCACACAAACATGCCAAACAAATATTTAGTTGATATATTGGTCAGGACAATTTTATCAGATCCAATGAATTCCAAATGATCAGAGACTCCATATTCACCCGTTACATGCACACGACTGTATGTATTTTATGGTCCACAAACCACGGATCCGCCAATTACGGATGCCGGCCATGTGGATTCTGCACTTTTCTCGGCCCCTATTACAGAAATGGCTGTTTTTGTTCACAAAATGGACATGTTCTACAAGTTGCAGAATTAGCACACTGATGTCATCCGTGAGCTGTCTGCGTTTTTTTTTTTTGCCACTCCATAGAAATGAATGGATCTGCATGCAATCAAACATGGACCAAAAATCTGGTCATGTACATGAGGCCTTAATGCGCTGAACAGCAACTTTAATCCAGGCTTGCATGATATGCAAATTTGCCTTTTCAAATCATAGAGACTGTAACTTTGCTCCCTGATGTCAAACATTATCGCTTAGACCTTCGCCTTCTGCACCTTGATTGATGTTCCCTTTCACAGAGAATGAGATCCCTTTGCGTCTGCAAATCTCACACAGGCGCCATTTTGTTGTATTTCTGGTGCAAGTTATGTATGGTGTATAGCACTTCACCTCAAGGCTTTAAAGAGGGTTGTCCGGGTTCAGATCTGAACATACCCATAATTTCACCCAGGCAGCGTCCCTGATTTTAACATCGGAGCATTTCATGCTCTGATGCTCTCCCTTGCCCTGCACGGGATCGCGCAGGGCAAGGGCTTTCTTATTTACAACAACACACTGCCGGGCGGAGGCTTCCATCCAGAAGTGTGTTCTGTGACGTCACCGGCTCTGATGGGCCAGCTTTAGCACTGCCCTAGCCGTTTTACAGGCTAGGGCAGCCCTAAAGCCCGCCCATCAGTGCCGATGACATCACCGGGCTCACTGCTCGGTGGAAGCCTCCTCCTGGCAGCCCTCAGGAGAGCCCGGTCCATTACCGGAACTCCAGAAAGTGCCTTTGCCTGCGCGATTCAGCGTAGGGCAAACTAGAGCATTGGAGCATGAACTGCTCTGATGCTCAAGTCAGGGGGGCTGCCTTGGTGAAAATATGGGTATGCCACCCCTTTAATTTGCATGCGCTGCACAGTGGGAGAACCTGCTCCAGCCCTCTGTGCTCCAAACGTGTGCAAACTTTCCAGAAATGCGTGAAGTCGAGGCACCTCAAGACTAATGTGAGCAGGCTGAAAAGGTACTGTGGGCTGCTTATATCACAAAAATAAAGTAGCAGGTTCCCTTTAAAGGAAGTACCATAAAGGAAAGTCATTGAATATAGGCAGTGAAAGGGCACGAATATATGAAGGAAGTGCATCAATGCACCTTGAGTCCCTTGTAACAAAAGTGCATTGCAAATGTTTGTTGGGGATTGAATCCATGTCTTTTTTATGTCTGTATTATTTTTATGCTTCCTTATGCTGCCCTAACAAGACTATCGTGCAGACCATTGTATCTTTACATCCGGTGCTGTGAACAGTAAGCACTTTACTTGGAAATCTGTTGTAACTCCTTTATTATTTCAAAGGGGAAGATTTCTTAGGAGATATCAGTTACATGAGACAGTGACAGAAGTCAAGTCAATGGTAACTTCTTGAGCGGTTTGTCAGTGCAGTCAAGTCATGTCTTGTCCACCTGCTAGTGAAAACTTAAAAAAGGAGAGGATTTGCATCATACTCCTGAGCTTTGGCCTGGCCTGAAGGGGGTTGTGCGTGCAGGGATCCCAGAAATATTGATGAACTTAAACACATATGCAGGGAGGAATGATACAAACTTCCTCCTTAATATTTGCAAATATTATTTGCACCTGCAGGAACCATTTGGTAGAAGTGATTGCTGCTAATGGTTATTGAAGGCTTCTTTTACTTTTTGTCCGTGCTCTATGGGTTCTTAAAGGGAATCTTTCACTAGTTTTATGATGTCCATGATGGCTTTCATTTTCATTGGCTGCTCTCCCCCAACACCGGATTTTTTCATCCGCGCACGGGGAGAAGCAGCAACGGCAGTGTGGTAGCCAGGTAAGTATATTCAGTGTGAGGGATAAAGACCAGAATGGTCAAAACGTTGCTGATTGTTATGCTGCTGGTTTAAATAAAAAAATGGATTTTTCACTGTTGGAAGAGTGCTGCGGATATCTATTCTTTCCAGTTTGAGCGGCCTGGCCTATGGGGAAGATTTTAGTTACATTGTGTTTGTAATGGTGATACCAAAGGGTTCAGTTACTATTTATTGCAACTGCAGAACGCACCCACATATCTCATGTTCTTAAAGAGGCTCTGTCACCACTTTGCAACCTATGTATTTATATACATAGGCATGTAGGTGTTGTAATCCTCTCCTCAGACATACCTTCAAATTGCAGAGCCAAGCAGCGATTCTTCCAGAAAAAGAACTTTTATAAATATGTAAATGAGGCTTCGGAGCACCGGGAGGCGTGCTCTTTCAGTCTGAGCACTGCTTCATCAACGCTCTCCCGGCTCCAAAACCCGCCCTGCAGCCTTTATCCCCGCCTCTCCTGTCTCTGATGGACAGAGCTAGACCCTTTGGTCTAGCGCTGAAATCTCGCGCCGGCGCATGCGTTGTACGCTTGCAGTGCCGAACACTGCAGGCGCGTTCAATGTATTGCGTACGCGCCGTCACTTCTCTGAACCCGGAAGTGACGGCGCGTTCGGAAGCTCAGCTGATCGGAGCGTACGCAATACATTGAATGCGCTTGCAGTGTTCGGCACTGCAAGCATACAACGCATGCGCCGGTGCGAGATTTCAGCGCTAGACCGAAGCGCTGGTCTAGCGCTGTCCATCAGAGACAGGAGAGGCGGGGATAAAGGCTGCAGGGCGGGTTTTGGAGCCGGGAGGGTGTTGATGAAGCAGTGCTCAGACTGAAAGAGCACGCCTCCCGGTGCTCCGAAGCCTCATTTACATATTTATAAAAGTTCTTTTTCTGGAAGAATCGCTGCTTGGCTCTGCAATTTGAAGGTATGTCTGAGGAGAGGATTACAACCCCTACATGCCTATGTATATAAATACATAGGTTGCAAAGTGGTGACAGAGCCTCTTTAAGAGAAAGAGATCCCCTTTAACAAATTAAAGTGTAGGTGGTATTATTTCTGTAAATTATATAGTGTTTTCTGTACCTGCATTAAATAATTTACTGTTTCTACAGAGCGTTATGTAGTAATTAATTTACTTACTGCTTACATGCAATATGCATTGATATATTTAGCATCT
This sequence comes from Rhinella marina, assembly GCA_900303285.1. NCBI lineage: Eukaryota > Metazoa > Chordata > Amphibia > Anura > Bufonidae > Rhinella > Rhinella marina. The sequence goes on along the minus strand of ONZH01015602.1, from coordinate 247,856 downwards.
GTGTCAAACCTGTATATGTATTTACTGCACAAATTGATCTACTGTTTCTACATTGTGTTAAATTAATACAGATTCATTTATATGTATGACATTTTGAAGTGTGTTAAACATGGCTATCATCGTTGCCATCTCTAAATTGTAATCTATCAAATAAAGATTTGTGGGACAGTCGGCACATTTGTTGTTTTAGGATTGATGGGTTTTGTGGTTGTTTACACCTGTTATATCTGTCAGAGCTGTAGTGGCAAAATATGAACTTTCTGTAGGATTATTTTTAGTTTGTATTTGACCCATATTATAGTAGCATGTATTACTATACAACCTAGATTTGAATGGCTGTTTTACAGGCTAGGGCAGCGCTAAAGACTGCCCATTAGTGCCGGTGATGTCACCAGGCTCATTGCTAGGTGGAAGCCTCCACCTAGCAGAAGCCTAGTACGTCACCAGATACAAAAAAAAACGACCTTGCCTTGCACTATGCAAGAAATGCTCCAATGCTCAACTCTGGAGGCTGGAGGGGTAGAAAACAGGTTATGTCCGGGTTTAGAGCTGAACACCTTTCCGCCTTTTTTTTTAGTACTCTAAACAAAACAAAAATTTCGTGACCACCTGAGCAAGTACTGCGCCCACATTTTAAACAATGAGGGTTGAGGAAGACTGAGATATAAAACTGATGCCACTGCCAAATTTCCGTTCACGCCCCCATCAGAGGATTGGTGTAACACCATGATCTTAGGAACCATCCCTACAGTAGCACTCAAATATTTTTTTCTGTGGTTTTCATACCAGTGTAGCTTTCCTGTCTTCTTGCGCAAGTGCCATGTGATTATGCAAAGTATACTTGCCTTTTTATCCTGGCAGAAACTCTGGGCTCTACTGCACGTGCACCAGTGTGTATTTGCACTGCGCAAGCGTAAGAATAGAGGTCAATTGCAACAGGATGCAACAAGACCTGTTTTAGCTCCTTTCTAATCTTAAAAGGAAAGTAGCTTTCAAAAGGATCCACTCATGACCATTGACTGTGCATTTTAAATAGCAGGTATGGGAAAGCTGGCTTTGACTCCAATATTATGAAGATAATGTTAGGAAGGCAGACCTTAAAGGGTTTCTGTCACCAGAAATGACCCTATTAAACCAAGTGTCATTTGCAATGAGCAAATGACACTTGATGCCAGTAATGTTACTATTATAGTCCTCAGTAACGCCGTTTTGCTAAAAATTACGATTTTATAATATGCTAATGACCTCCCCTAGGTGCAGTAGGCGTGAACCTGCACCTAGGAGAGGCCATAATAACGCCTCTTACCACGCCCCCGGTCGCGCTGATTGACAGGGCCGGGCAGCCAGCTCTTTCGGCTCCCGGCCCTGTACGATCCGAAATCCCGCGCCTGCGCAGTAATGAAGCCGGGACCCGGGCGGGCGCCGGCTCTCAACGCACGCTGATCCCGCGCCTGCGCATTGCGATCAGCGCGCCTAGAGACCGGGGGCGTGGTAAGAGGCATAATTACGGCCTCTCCTAGGTGCAGGTTCACGCCTACTGCACCTAGGGGAGGTCATTAGCATATTATAAAATCGTAATTTTTAGCAAAACGGCGTTACTGAGGACTATAATAGTAACATTACTGGCATCAAGTGTCATTTGCTCATTGCAAATGACACTTGGTTTAATAGGGTCATTTCTGGTGACAGAAACCCTTTAAAAGTGGAATCTTGGTGCTGCAGCTACCTGTCACTGAAGGTGCAGATTCTAAGGGCTCCTCCTGTCCTTCATCAGGGTATGCAGCTAGGAAGTTGGATCGCCAGCAGAGGTGGACTGGGAACTTAAAGAGGACCTTTCATGGTTTTTTTTTAGTTTAGATAAATACCTATTCTTGCGGCTGATGCTGCCACCCTGCCTTTTTTTTTCAAATAGCGCTCCTACGCCTTGATGTGCCCCCTTGCCGTTTTCCTGCTCAGTATGTAAATCTGAGCATCGGTACAGGGAGGAGGAGACGCCAGAGTTTCTCAATGGTTGTCTCCTTCTCCCTGGTTGTGCTGCGATATAATCACACCCAAGAGCGTCACAGTCAGGGAGAAAAAAAGCTCACCTTCTCAGCGGGGGGTACCCCACAAGAACAGGTATTTATCTAAACCAAAAAAAAACATGAAAGGTCCTCTTTAAAGCAGCTCTGGAAAAACCTAATAGTCCCCATGCTGTAGGCAGGTCCAAATTGACAGAAGGCGAAGCAACACAAGTAGATGGGACCAGCAATACCATAGTGCTGCACAAAATACCGCCCATGCAGAGCCGAATATCACAGTGCAGCACATAATGTTGCCACTCCCTTTACAGTATTCAACTGTATCACAGTTCTGAAGATGGCAATACAGCTGAATTCAGGAGGGCATCTGCCAAGTGCATAAGTACCTAGAATCAGTAACTACTTAGAGCATGAGATCATTATGTATACAGCTGGCAGCCATGGGGGGGCTCAGGCGGCTCCCCAGGCATCAGCTCACTGGGAAGTTTCCCTGTAGGGTCTATGGTCAGTCCTCATCGATCTCCAGGTTGAAAACCTTGGCATAATCAGTGACAGTGGTATGTAGCAGCAGTGTTAGAACCAGAAAGTACCATAAAGATAGATCCTTGGGTTGAAACCAGAATATTGACCAGGAAAGACAAATTCAGGGAAAAACACAGTCAAATTCCAGCCCAGGGGTCAATGTAATGCTTTGTTCACACCACAGATTTCAGTATGATTTTCCCACTCAAGACTGTGTGGTATCTGTGCTGAAACCGCCATTGTTTTCAGTGGGAGTCCATGCCCCCATTCATGGTTTTCCAGACTGTGCCAAGAATGGGCACCATGGGAAACCGCAGCCGCAGTTTGCTCATGGTTTAGCTCCATTCAATGAGCAGGTTCATGGCACTGAAATTATAAAAATGAGGCAGGTGGCTGGTAGACCTAGTCATATTATATTTTTCCATTGTAAATTGCTTATTTGTTGTTTGGAGGACAATCCTAAGAAAATTCCACCTACTGTACGTGTGTTTTTTCTAAATTCCTCTAGTAGTGACAGCTCGATAGTGTTAAACTGTCTAGAAAAGCCCATTGGCCCTTCACTGCATTCCATATTACCTTCTTACAGACAAGACATGAAGTGGAATTTCTAGTAATAACTTATTTTAAATGTATTTTAAATGATGATAAAACGATGGCTGGCTGGATGCAGCTAGTCATATTTCATAGCAGATTTAATCTACGCTCTTGATATATTACCATGGCCTAAGCAGCAGTTTCTCTACAGCTTCAAGAAGTACAGGTGTTTTTATATTCTACTTAAAGATGGACAAAGACATGAAATAAATGCATGAGAAAAGTAATTTTACATTGTTCTTTTCAGATCATCAACCACATAATTGACCATTATTTGAGTTTTTGAACAGTTGTATTACATTTTTTCAGCTGATTGTCAGCCATAGCGTGAAGTTGATGGTACATTCACTATTATTTTATTATTCAGCTCTTAACACTAAAAATCACTGCTTTATTTTTGTTACAATAAAACATGAAACTTCAATAGTAAAAGTTTTAAGCTTTTATTGCTTACTTTTATGCATTTAGAACTCAAAACACTAAGGCCCCTTTCACACGAGCGAGTTTTCCACGCGGGTGCAATGTGTTATGTGAACGCATAGCACCCGCACTGAATCCTGACCCATTCATTTCAATGGGTCTGTGTACATGAGCGTTTTTTTTTCACGCATCAGTTCTGCGTTGCGTGAAAAACGCAGCATGTTCTATATTCTCTGTTTTTCACGCAGCCCTGGCCCCATAGAAGTGAATGGGACTTCAGTGAAAAACGCATTGCATCCTGAAGCAAGTGCGGATACAATGTGTTTTTCACTGATGGTTGCTAAGAGGAGATGTTTGTAAACCTTCAGTTTTTTATCACGCGCGTGAAAAACGCATCAAAACGCATTACACTCGCGTGGAAAAAACTGAACAACTGAACGCAATCGCAGACAAAACTGACTGAACTTGCTTGCAAAATGGTGCAAGTTTCCCTGAACGCACCCTGAACGCATCTGGACCTAATCCCTCACGCTCGTGTGAAAGAGGCCTAAAGCTTATGGAAACTTGTACTATTGGACCTTCTTTGTGACATTTTTTAAAGGGGTTGGACAGGATTAGAAAAACATGGCTGCTTTATTCCAAAAATAGCGACAAAAAATATGCGTTGTATTTAGGCTCAGCCCCATTCACGTTTAAAGGGGTTGTCCAGCCATGTACATTTAACACAAGGCAATGGATGGTGTAAAATAAGTTACATTCACCTAAGGCTAGGTTAACATCTATCTTTTGTAACTCCAGTAGACTGTTTCGGGAGAGGTACCGCCAGATCCCCATACCGCATGCAGAGGTATATTTCTGGCAAAAAGCCGGCATTCGTGCCGGAAACCCGCTGTATCCCCTCTGGATCTTGATATAGTAAATGGGGATATGTTTCTCTTCTGGAATGGATATGAACTCCAACACCGTTCCCGCTCCAGCACTTCACACACTGACATTGGTTGCTACTTCTTGGTTCCTCTTAACACATGAGAAACGCCCACTCAGCCAGTCAATGTCTGAGGCAGGTCATCATTGTGGCCACTGATTGGCTGAGCAATCATTTACTGCGTGCTGAGAGAGACCAGGAAATATGACGGGTGGAGGAATGTGAAGTATCAGAATGAGAGCAGTGGGGATTGGTGAGGTGAGTATGACTAAGGTTTGGTGCACATATGTCACTTGTGTATGGTCATTGTTTTTTTATGTGGAGTTGGTTGATATGTTTGTATATGCCCAGGTCCGTCATCTATAGACTGATTGAAGACTGAAAAAAACAGCATGCAGCATCTTATGAACAATGCCATAGAAATCTGTCTGATCAGTTCTAGCTCCAGTTTCCCTTTGGTGTTTCTGTACCACACCAAAAAAACTGAACCTGAACTGGATCGCCAGATATATTTGAAAGGGTCCTTATTTTGTTATTTTACCCTTGCAAGATGTTTTAAAATGTGAATTCGAAAGATTTGAGAATCAATAATAATACACAGGCTAAGTGAATAAATATATTTAGTAAGTGTGATTAAATATAAGATAACACAGAAAAATCACATACTGAATAATAAAAAGTAAATACATTACTAGCCTATATATGCAATATTATGGGGTGAGACACCATCGATCATGTTATAACACATGGCTTTCTACCACGTAATAACACATGACCAACACCCCAGGGTGTACAAGAGATGGGGCAACTCAATACTTATATCCTACCTAGGATGAAGTTCCAACTGGAGTCCCTTGAATGTATGTGTGTCACATAGTTTAAACCTTTTAGCCCCTTCTCCATTGTGCAAGACGCATGTGTCTGATATCACTCAGGAATGTGGTCTTATCAGCACAATGGGGTATGGGAACTACATTACAAGGCACATCTTTACACAGAATGGTAATAATAAAAGAGAACAGAGTTAAACAGACAGAACCAGTCAGTACTTAAAAAATAACCTTATAATACATATGGCCATATCATGAATATGAGATTTATTTTGGATTCTGCATTCTAGAAAAGGACATAGGAAAACTTGAGGGGGTTCATGGGTGGGTGACCAGATTATTAGATGGGATGGAAGGTCTCTTATAATGAAAAGTTTGAAAAATCTACAGTTTATGTAGTCAAACTATGTAGTGCCGTACTTCCAGAGGTTGTAACAGCAGGTGCTACTGTATGTCAGCATATAACAAAGGGCTAGATGCATATCTAATGGCAAATGACATTGAGGGTTATAAGTCATCTAATGTAATGATCTGAGGTTGAACTTGATGGACTTGCAGTACCAAAGTCAAACTGTGGACAGGTGTGGCACTGTTTTTAGAGCAACCCTGTTTTTCAAATCCTGTACACCCTCTTTAATGCAGCAAGAATAAAGCAGTGATTTAAAGCGACAAGTGCTGGATTTGTATAACCTTTTGGATTAGCGGATTTACAGCGAGTCAGCAGCTTTCCGTGCACTTGAAGTTAAGGACTTGTATGCAGTTTACTAGACGTTTTAAGCAGTGAGTCTTCATTATTGATTTCACTTTTACTCTTCTCCCTGTTGTGTGTCGAACATTTAGGGTGATGTTAACATTGCATTTCCAGTGTGTGGCATCTGCACTGGGAAACATAACCATAGACCTCTATGGACTCGACATATTACAAAAGAGTGTCCTTTTGGCATCTGTCTGGACTATCACCAGTTAGCATACCTTAGGAATGTGTCTTCAGAAAATAACCTATTCTTTAAATCAAGTTTTTATGTTAAGCACATTGTTAAAGAATTTTTGGTGATGGCATTGTTAATTTTCATGTTAGTATATTTAAAAATCCTGTAGTTTTTGTACTGATAGGTACCACGTCTTGGTCTGTTCAGATCACATTTCAGCAGTCATCTCATTATCATCACAGGCAATGACATAGAACCTCTGTATAGATAGCAGAGGATCCACCATTCACGCTAGATGATTGTCGCAACTTATCTAATCCCCCTCCCTGCACAATGAACTCTGCACAGGTCACATAAGATGCCTAGAAAACTCTCCCATAGAAGCCAATGAGTCCCCTTCGGACTATTGTATCTGTGGCACGTGGAGGCTGCTGTAAATCATATTAAAAACAACTTAGGCAAGATGGCCACCCTCATAATTGTGTTCTGGAAATAGAATAAAAAAATCTACAATCAGAATAAAAACAGATTAGAAAAAAAGGGTATTTGTCACCTAGTGTGAGTGGTGGATCCTCTGCTATTTATACAGAGGTTCTATCTGTCATTTCCTGTGATAATAATGAGATGACTGCTGAAAAGTGATCTGAACAGACCAAGAAGTGGTACCTACCTATCATTAGGCCTTGTGGTCAGTACAACAATGACAGGATTTTTTCTAATGGTGTGAACAAAGCATTGACCCCTGACTGATGCCCCAGGACCACATCAGTAATTCGCGGATCCGCAATTTACAGACAGCAAAACAGATACGGTGGTATAAATGTATCCTGAAAGGAATAGCAGAGTTGTGCTGATATTTTGTGATCCATCTGTTCTCCGGTCAGGGAAAGGTGACCGCAGCTTGAGCCCTTGTCAGTACACTGATTGTGGTCATGTTCATGTAAATGTCACTGCACTTGTTTTCAGATTGTTCACACATGACATGAGTCTGTGGCTGGTTTATCAGAGTTATAGCCTGATTTATCAAGATGATATGTGGAGAATCTGATTATTTTATACAGATGATTTCCTTATCAAACTCACATTCTTTTAAATGAGAAAAACTGGATAAAAAGTAAAGAAGACAATGACAAACCATTGTTGCAATTTTATCTTTATCAGATGCATTGTATCCGTATTATGTATGCTTCTAGTGAACCAAAACCAGATTTACAGGCTATGAGCACCTTCAGGCCAATTTTTTGCAAACTGCATTTTACTCTATTTGGTCAAAAAATAATTTTTTCAATCAGTCAGATTGCTGCTCCGATGGCGAGGGGTATAGCCATTATCTCTGAATTCCTGACAGATCATAAACACTCATTATAGCTAAATTCCTGTCAAACTGATAAGAACATGGCTTAAAGGGGTTTTCTCACTTCAGCATGTGGTATTTATCATGTAGAGGTAAGGTAATACAAGGCACTTACTAATGTATTGTGGTTCTCCATATTGCCTCCTTTGCTGGCTGGATTCAATTTTCCATCACATTATACACTGCTAGTTTCCATGGTTATGACGACCCTCTAACCCAGCAGCGGTGGCGGGGACCATGGGAGTGCACATAAGCTGGTGATTTTTCCTGTAGTGTGCGAGCATGGCCACTACTGATGGATTGTAGGGTGGTCGTAACCATGGAAACAAGCAGTGTATAATGCAATGGAAAAGTTAATCCAGCCAATGAAAGAAGCAACATGGAGAGTCACAATACATTAGAAAGTGGCTCATATTAATCTCCTGTACATCATAAATGCTATTTTCTGAATTGAGACAACCCATTTTAAGTGAGTGTTCTTGAGCTGTCAGGAGTTCAGAGATAAGGGGTCAACCATCTGCCAGACAGCTGGCTAAATTGTTTATCCAGTACATCATCTGTCTCCATGGGTTCACTTTACATATCGTTTTAACTGGGGAGTGCAGTTTACGTCCAAATTTTGGAAAGCTGTGTGCAACCTTTTGGATGTTATACTTGACATTTCACCAATGCCCACCAAGATGATTGGGCTGCTTTGCTTCTGATTAACTGGAAGGATTTTGGCCCTGAAGAAAGGTCATCTGGACCTGCTGAAAATATTAATGCTCATATTCTGTTACATCAGCGGCCCATGTCTGTCACTGGCCGCTACTTCTATAAGGGACATTATTCATTGAACTACTACTCCCTCCATTTTGCCTTCACCACTACTCCCCTCCTCTCCTCTGTGTGCAGTTGCGCGGCTGCTTCTAATTATTAATCAGCTTCTGCTATAAATGCTGGACTGCCTCTCACGCCTTGCCTGAGCTTAGTATTTGCTATTTTACCAGTGAAGGTGAAGGTGTACCATTCTGATTGTTTGCTGTTAAACCAAACTTCTGCCTGTTCACCGACCCTGATACTCTGCTGTCTGTCCTAGCCTTGGATTAATGTCATGGAATTGCACATACTCTGCATGCCCTATCTTCTGCCTGTTTACTGACTACAAGTACTGCTTGACCCCCTTGGTGATTCACACTATTGTCTCTATCCTCCGTGGGTCAGCTGCCAACTCCACCATGAGTTTTTCAAGACATAATGGTCTGGTGGGTTCCCTGCAGCGAAGTCTAGATCCCTGTGCAGGAGTTAAACCAGGGGATTGCCAGATAACACCCTTAGGATTAGCCTAAAGTCAAACCAGTTAGTTGGTAGAGTGGGTCTACACCCACTGTCCATTACAAATTTGACATTTCATGAAATATACTTGTAGTTGCAAGACTTTTTCCTTCCTCTGAGTAAAGCCAAATACTTTCAGCCTCTGTGTGGGCAATGATAACCATCATTATAGGCTGACTACCATAATAGCAAATGTTTTAAAATGTGGTATCAAAGCACCTGCAAGAGGACTTCTGACATCCTAAGGCATTTTCTCAGACTATATATCCATTGATTATAATGGGGTTGGCATATAATTTTGGCCTGGGTTCAGGCAGAATCTCAGAATTTTTTTTTATGGGAGCCAATGATGACGTATGCAACTGTATTGAGGGAATTTATTAAGAAATGGCTACCAGAATTGTGACAGAAAGCAGTAGAAACTTTTGGTGCATGTCTCCTTTGCACACAAATTTGTGACTTTTTTTTATTTTATGCTACACTTAGCGCATTAGAATATAAGAAAATTTGGGTGAGGATTACTGGAAGGGGCATGGTTTGATGCAGCCCAACATATTTGCCAGAAATTGGTAGAGATTATGCTACAATTCTATGTCGAATAAAACTGGAACTCTTTTGAACGGATATTGTTTGCTGAGATCCAAACCCTAAGGATCCATTCACACATCACTTTTTTCCCATTCATTTTGCAAAATCGTTGCGATAAGTGATGTGACTGCAGTGTGTGATTAATACTACACTAGCCATTGGCAGAGCAGCGGAGCACTTTTTTTGGCAGTTACGGTTTTCAACAAGTTTATCAAAAGATGCAAAACGTATGGTAAATTTATTGTAACTGACTTTATTTTTGCATTTCTGGGGAAAGTAGTGTAATCATTTTGTGCCACTTTTTAGAACGCTGCAATTCATAAATGTCGAAAATGCTCACTAAAACCATGCCTACAATGGCACGTGGAGCTTGAAAATGGGGCATTTGCAAAATGCAATGATATATTCTCCCCATACATTGTAAACCTAAAGTTCTGCCACTAGAGAAGCGAGCTTGCAACACTATGTAATTATTGAGTTTATTGTATAGCATTAAGCTCCCTCTAGTGGCAGCTGCAGGCAGCCAGAATATTTTAATCTGGGGAGTACTCTGACAGTTCACTATCCCTTAAAGGGGTTTTCCGATAAAAATGATCTTTTACCAAGTTTCAACAACATGGCCCCCAAAACAGAAGATTCATACTTACCTGCTCCATGCCGCTCCATGCTGCTTCTGATCTCTCCATCTTCCATCCCAGCACTGTTTACATCCGGCTGGCTATGGGTATGGTCACATGCACTGCTCCAGCCAATGACTGGCTTCAACAGTCATGCGTCTACAAGCAGCACATCACCACTGAAGCCAGTCATTGGCTGGAGCAGTGCATACGGCGATGCCCATAGCCATCTGGATGTAAACAGTGCCGGGAATGGAGAATGGAGACAGCGGATGCAGCACAGAGGACCGGAGAGCCATGGAGCTGGTAAGTATGAATTTTCAGTTTCAGGGGCCATGTTGCAGGAACTTGTTAAAAATAATTTTTACCGGAAAACCCCTTTAAGATCTTGTAGAATTTCTGAGCACAGTATAATAGTGCCAGAAATTCAATACTGCCCCAGTGAGAAGAAAGAGATCAATCAATGCAGCAGGGGAAAGAGGTGACAGAGGACACGGCTTGTGCCTATAGAGTAATAGAGCTTGTTATATAAGAAGATTCGCAGGAACAGAAACTAGTCACATAAACCTTATAAAGTTATTGACAAGTAGACTGCTTGTCCGTTGACAGAATTGATTTGGCATTAGACCACGGATTATAATTGACAGTCAAATGCAGTTCTAATTTATCACACCTGAAATGTGCACTGAATAGTATGGAGCCTGTAAGTGGTCAGGTCTTCTTCATATTGACACTCGGCATTTGATTGCTGTGTTACCTTGTACATGATTTATACTGGATTGTGGATATTCTACCTAATTGTGGATAAATGGTTTGAAGCCAGTTAAACCTCTTCAGAAGTCAGTGTTTTTTTACTAGCCAGTCTACTTGGAGCCCTTGCTGTCTTGGGAAATTGGGGTATTGGGGTTTGGTAATCTGTTACATATCCATGAGAGGTTTTTGTTTTGTTAAAGGGGTTGTCTGACAGTTTTTAAAATCTTCAGGGGAGAAGACAGGCTTATAAAATAAAGGAAAGAAAGCTTAACTCGCCTTCTGAGAATTCCTCTGTTCAAGTCCCTGCTGTAGCTTCTGGTCCCCATTAGACTGGTCTGAAATTGATGACATCACATGGCTCGTTCACAGGAGTTCTCAGCCTCAGAGATCAGGTCCCATTCATGCACACTAGCTAGCACAGTGATGGCAAACCTTTTAGACACCGAGTGCCCAAACTGCAACCCAAACCCACTTATTTATCACAAAGTGCCAACACAGCAATTTAACCTGAATACCAATATAGTATATCCTCCATGTTTTTTTATCATTTAGTTATAATAACCTGCCTGCATTCATTGCGCTGCTTGTGCCGGTCATAGCGCGCCCTGCGCTGATGAATGGCAGGGAAAGTCTAAGGTATATTGGTACACCATAGACTTTTTCCAGGGTGTGGGTGCCCACAGAGAGGGCTCTGAGTGCCGCCTCTGGCACCCATACCAGAGGTTCGCCACCACTGAGCTAGCAGCATTGGACTGAAGACCTTGGACCCACCAGAGGAAATGATTCTGAGGGCCCACCCTCTGTGTATATAAGACCTTAAGGGCCCTGTTTTATTAGTGTCCATTATTGTCAAATCTTGGGACCATTGGAGGATCCAGTGGCCAGTCGGACCCTGCACACTAGAACCTAGGTGCCTACAGTAGGTGAGTTAGGCTTTTTTTCTTGATTTAATAAGCCTGTCTGCAGATTTTAAAAACAGCCGTTGAAAACAAGAAAGTGAATACCCATTTTCGGAATCACAGCATGGAATCACAGCAGATCCCCACCTACCCCACCTCTGCACATTACCATGAGCCCCAAGTGGGCTCTGAAATATGCCCAGGTTTGTCCGAATCTGATGATAGCTCTTCTGCTGTTGTTATGGCTGCTTATACCATTATCACAGTGCATTCAGCTCATGTTATAGCAGAGCAGGTGCAGCCAGACCCTCTCTATTTACTTTGCTGTCTGTGTCGGTAGGAGCTATGTCTATGACACGACGGAGCGTGCTGTCCCTGCCTGCAGATCTTCATTGTACAATAGAGGGAGAATACTCTGTTTCTGTGGTAACTGCTTTGTCAGCGATGTCTGTATCTCGAAAGATCCGGACGCTCTCCACTAAACAGACAAAGGCAGCTCGATTTAGCAGCATTTTCGTAGCCTAGAGTGTCAGCAGAAAGAAGGGACAGCAACAAAGATCGGGCTGTATGCAAATTTCTATTCATCGGGAGGAATCGATGCTGTGCATTCACTCATGGATTTACTTGCGTCCTTTATTTTGTAAGGAAATGCCATATCTAAAGGTTTCCTTTATGCCGAACGTGACTATTTTTCATCTCCGACTGTAGTCAAGGATGAAAGGCAGCCTGCCTGTGCCGTAATGCAATCATCTCATTGCCTCTGACATGAGATCAGCTCCAGATTTATCTTCCTGAGGTTCCGCTGCTAGATTTACCTTTTCCTGTATCTGACCAAATTACGTTCAACCTGGGTAAAATATAAAAGGAAATAAATCAGCCAAGGTCATATGTACATTGAGGTAGCTAGACGGTGGGAGAGATGGGTGGGGTCCACTTCCCAGTTGGTGCTTTTTTCCTTTATCCTGGGAGGTAAGAACCTGCTCTGTACACATGACCACATTGGCACCCACAAAAATAAAACACTGGGCTGAGACACCCTCCCTTTCTATCCTACAGGGGATAGAAAGGAGAGATGGGCAACCAAGTATCAGTCGATGTGGGTGTTTGCTTTATGTATCAATCATGGTAGAAAAATGCCACTAAAACATAACTTTAAATCTATACGTTAATGCCAATAAATATAAAATTAAAGCACTCAATAAAAAATCAAATAGGACACAATGTTAAAAGAAGGCCATTGGGCCAGACTCACCCTTACCGTAAGGTATCCACGAAACCTCACTATGACAGCGAAGCGTCCAGTATTCTTTTTGTGCTGTGGTAATGCTTTTTGAAGCAACCCAACCCTAGGGTCGCCCTACACTGGACCCTCGTAGACCACTTAACGGGAATGTGTCATCAGAAAATGACCTATTGTTTAAATCACATTTTCATGTTTTACATATTTTTAAAGAATTTATATAAATTATATTTAAACAAAAAACATAAAATCCTGCCGTTTTCGCACTGGCCACTGAGCCTAATAATAGGCGCCACTTGTTGGTCTGTAGAGATCACTTTATTGTAGTTATCTGCTCCTCTGTTATTATAATCCTGCCTGTAATGATATCACCCCTTTGTATAGATAAGACAGGATTCACTATTCACAATAGGTGATATCATAGCTTAGCTGCTCCCTCCTGACCTTTCAATGCTTTCTAAATGCTGTTAAGAACAGCTCAGGCAAGATGGACGTCTCCATAATCATGTTCAGGAAACAGAATTTAAAAAAATCTTTAATAAGTGAACTATGGTGTAGTTGTGTAAAATTATGATATCACATTTGCCTATGGTTTAACATGAAGTTAAAAGATTGGTGTGAAAGGTGAAAACTCTCTGAGGGAGATTTATCAGTTTTACATGAATCTGCATTGCCTTCATTTGCGCTAAACTTATCAAATGTTTCACGATGTTTGATAAATGTGGCGCATCTTTAAATGGGTTATCTAATACTATAAAAATGGCCCCCTTATGCCGGACCCCTCTCAATGAATATATTCACTCTGCTCCCAGCGCCCTGCACCACTCCTGGTCCCCGTATCGCCGCTGCAGCTTCTCCCTGTGCGTGGATGAAAACATCCAGTGTCGGGGGGAGCAGCCAATGGCAGGCGGGGATGAGGACGAGCCTCCCTAGCTCTGCCGGTGATGCAAGGGAGGCTCGTCCCCGTCCTACCTGCCATTGGCTGCTCCCCCCCCCAACACCGGATGTGGAGGACATTTTTATAGTATTGATAACCCCTTTAAGTCTCACACTTCTGTCTTAAGATGGCACTCTGCGTTCTCCACCACCCCGTTAATGGGGTAAGATCACAACAATTTTTTGCAACTTTTTGTGTATCGTTAAGAGAATTCGAAAGATTTGCGAATAAATAAGCTTACGCAGGCTACGTGAATAATGTAAATGAACAAATAAATCACATACAGAATAAAAAAGTAAATAAACATCACAAGCCAATGGGGTGGAGACCCTGTTGATCATGCTATAACCCATGGCTGTCTACCCCTGTTATAATACATGACCGACACCCCAGGGTGTACAAAAGAAATAGGGCAAAGTCATACTCACATCCTATCTAGATGGAGTCCTGATCGAGTCTGCTGAGACAAGGTGGGTAGCAGACTTTTAACCTGTTAGCCCCTCCTCCAATGTGCATCACTCAGGAATGTGGTCTTATCAGCACAATTGGGGGATGGGTACTATCTCTCTAACCCACTTCATTACAAGGAAACTTATAAACTATAATACCAAGTATTAAACACAATTGAAAACATTTTGCAAATCACATTTGATAAATCAGGCTTATATATCAGCTCAGAAGGCTGGCCAGGTCCACTTTCCAATCGACTTTAAAAAAATAGAGCAAGTGATATAAAAAAAAAAATTGTGCAAACAATCCCAAAAAGTCTCAAAACCCTATTTCTTTGCAGCTTTTTGGAGCCAGAATTGTGGAGTGCAGGATTTGTTCACTTCCACTCTGTGTTTTTGTCATCATTGTCCTTCTTCTGAATGTGAGAAAGGTAGGTTAGCGAAGGCTTGTAGAGAACATTCAACGCACGGCCAAATAGTGATCACTAATTGAATAGAGGATTGAAGTGGTTTAGCAAAGGAAATTGAATGTCCAATAATCAGTATTAGATCTGACTGATCGTAGTGATTTATCTAGAAATTTGATTGACCTTTGCTTTACCCCATTTGACAATTTAAGATGGGATTGTGAGTTGAGACAGTGACGTGAAGGCACCTCCTGTGCTTGCTTTTCCTCATATGGTAAGGAGAATGGATTTCTACTAGTCAGTCTTTTCTGTGTAGCCAGCAGTTGGAATGGCATCTCGTTGATTGGAGTACCACTATGCATTAAGTGAAGTCTCCAGAATCTATACATGCACATATTATGTACATCCTCATTTCTAGAAAAGATGCAAGGTACAGCTGTGGACTGGCTGCATTACATGAATAGTATAAAGAAGCTCTCTCCTTTCAGTTTTTCAATCACTAGTTTTGTATTAATGTATGCGGACATCTGTACATATAGGATATATAACTAAATCCAAGAATATTCATAAAAACATTAAGGGTTCATTTACGAACAGAAATACACCTATATGTGGCGTATTTCTAGCGCAAATTGTGGGGCAAAGGTTATTTGTGCCACAATATGTGACTTTTCCCCGCTCACAACCAGGTCTAAAAAAGTGGGCGGGGAAAGGGAATGGGCCAGTAGGCCTGTCTCATTCATCATTTTCTATGCCTGCTTTAGGCAGTGGATACACCAGCACCTCTACATAACTTCGGAGGATTCAGCGCCAGCGCAGGGGCTTATCAAGAACGGCGTCTCAAATTCATCAGACAGAATAGGTGCTGCACTATTCTGCCTAGTGAGTAAAACGGAAACACTACAGAACAATTATAAGTCAAAAGGATCTATTACAGAACAGACTTAAATGGATCCAGGGTTTGAAGATTATGGGTCATTGTGGAGTGCACACAGGTGGCATCCTTGTTTTGCGGATCTCAAAACTTGGCGCAGTCGTGTGAATGCGCCCTTAGTATGCAGATTCAGTAGAGCTTTGGAAGGGTAAGCAGTGCTTAGAGGGTCTTCTCTTCATAGGTTAACTGAAAGAGGCTTTTCAGGTACTGGTCCAGAGAACCCCTTTATGCTCAGTTTCCAGATGCAATGCACTGGCACAGCTGCTATTCTTCTGTTCCGTTCCAATGTTTCAATTCCGTCAGCAGATGGTGAAGACAGGAGCCGCGGCGTGGGATCGGGGGGACCTTCGTAAGGTGTGTGACTCTTTTTTTGTTTTGCTCACACCACAGGCGCTTCTTAAATGGAGTCTTTCACCTGTTTTTCACATACATAACTAAAAGCAGTGCCCCACAGAAGATTGCATACATATCCCAGACATATCTGTGTGCATTGTGTGTCTTTATTACATGTCCAAGAAAAGTACTTTTATTCTGCTGGAAACAGCTCACAAGTGCACAGCTCAAAATGAAAGTAAAAACAGCTTTCTCTCCCAGCTCGATTTCTAACAGCTATATCTTCTGATATTCTGGATATAATGCTGTGATTGGTATCATTTGAAAGCTTGGCATAAGAGCTTTCAAAAAAGGTCATTTAACCATTTTTCTATCAGCTACCAATCCCAAGATATGAGCAGCTAATGCAGCCCACCCCTCTTCAATATGGTTCGCTTTGGGCACTTGCAGCAGCAGAGCTGGGCACTTGGGAGCTGTTTTCCAGCAGAATAAAAGTGCTTTACCTGGACATGTAATACAGACACACAGTGCACACAGGTATGTCTGTGTATATAGCGAACAAGAATAGGCATTTTGAAAGGGGCGGCCGGCCGTGGTATTGCGGCCGTCTGAATGGCCCCTAACTTGGTTGCAACCATACATTTTGAAACTTTTCATTATGGGAACCTGGTCATGTAACCTCAAGTCTGACTCTTCGCCCTAATGTGTAAACTCGAACTCTCCCCGCGGCTGACTTCCTGTGAATTACTGGATGATATTATTACCTATCAAATCCCTCCTGGCAGCTCTCAGGCCCCTCCCTCCTCACCTTCTATGTTCCTCTGTATATCCCAGTATTCTGCTGAAGATATCGTGTCCCCCTTTCTTAAGGTCCAGGAGTGCATATATATAGTAGGTGAGTGTATACAGTGATTAGCTGCAGTGATATAAACCTCCTGACTCACACTGCCTGCCTGTACTATCTGTGTGTGCTGACTCTCCAGTGTAGTTCTATGATATATAGGTTCACACTGGTCTCTCTGCCTCCTGCTTGCAAGAGATGACATGGCAGACAGGCTCAAGCTGCGTCACATAGGAAAACATGGAGACCCTGCAGTGTGAGGGGACAGCAGTACTGGGTCATGGCTGCCCTTACACAGTGGCATGTAATGAAACTCTGTCCCCTCTGTCTCTGCAAAGTCAGGTATGATAAGAAATGTAGGGTTCATTAGGAAAACTATATCTGAAGAGAAGAAGTAATCAAGATGGCAGACATCACACAAATTGCACATCAGATAAAATCGGTATACACAAGGCATACCCAAGATCCTCTGTCTTATTCTTTAATAATGTCCTATCCTGCACTATATAAGCAAAAAATCTTCTGTCCTTCTTTACTATCTTGGTTGTCCCTTAGCCACTCTCTATCTTGACTTCTGAAACAGCCTCAAATTATTATAGTCATGATAGTTCCTACCCAAGGTTGGGTCCAGGACAAGTTACTCAAATGTCCTCTTTGACTTTTTCTCCTGATGTTCATACCCCTGTTGTCTATGGATCCAGCCATGGTCCCTGAATTTGTTACAAAAACACAAAACTAAAGCTTACCTAGTGCTCATTTATTTCAGTTTTTATTTGTCCCAGGGAGCTCTTTTAAACCTTCTAACAGTGTTAACTTCTATCTATATCTGTACGTGGATCGGCATTGATTGGGTGTCACTTGGTAACCCTCTACATGTATTCTTGTATCGATGGGTTTCCTGAGACGCCAATTAGAAAGACAGTAGCCTATATTTATTAGGACCAGGCTGGGATGTATAATGCTCCTAATTATACCAGACACAATACTACTTGGAGAAGGCTTCTTTTTTTATGTGCTTTATGTCTTTACTGATGTGATTTACAATGTTTTGCTGCTCAGTTATAGTATTGATGCTTTCAAGGATTAAATCAAAGTCTCCAGACATTTTATCATTTTTCCATGGCAGCGTTCTGCACAAACCTCCTCCCAATTATCCGAGTCAAGTTATTTCCGCAGAGCCGAAAACAAACAAATCTCACTTTCCGGCTAAATTGCTTTTCTTTTAGGAAAGGGAGTTGACTGTTGAGGCTTTTATTGTAGTGTTTCTATGAAGTCCCCTTGTGAAGGTCACGCCATTTGCCTGTGTGTTTGGCTGTGTACCTCTCTTGCATTGTAATGCCCACACAGATGAAGGGACCAGAAAAGCTCTCAATCTCTCCATCTCTCTGCGATCATTATCTGCCATTATGTTATTTCCTGTCCCTTCGAAAGCAAATTGAAGTCCTGCCATTCCTAAAAAATTGAAATGTGTGGGAGAAGCATTAACACCCAGCATTAACATCTCCACATCAGTTTTTTTGTAGAGCCGCATTATATTTGAAGCAAGGAAACCATGCTGGGGTCTTCTGATGTGACTTGTTCTGTCTCAGCTCTTATTTGCATGCTTTATGTCATCCCTATGTATACCCTCGCTGTTACACTGCTATACTGTTTACAGTATGAGAAAGTAGTGCAAAGATTAACCCATTCCTGACCAAGCAATTTTCCTTTTTTTTTTCATTTTCATTTTTATCACTGCCTTCCCGGGGAGCATAATTTTTATTTTCCATTTACTTAGACGTACAAAGTCTTGTTTTTTGCTGGACAAGTTGTACTTTTTAATGGCACCACTTGTAGAGTATTGCACACTATGTAAAGGGAAGCTGAAAAAAGTGGTGTGGAATTGGGGGAAAAAACGTAGTTTCTCCAAAGTTTTATGGATTTCATTTTTACAGTGTTCCCTATGCGGTAAAAGTGACCTGTTACCTTCACACTCTGGGTCAGTACAATCCCAGTGATAACACATTTTTATCATTTTTCTTGAGTTTTAATACTTAAAAAATAGCTTTTTTTTGCATACTATGGGGGTTATTTATTATCCCGAAATACGCCTATATTAGGCATATTTCAGGTGTAGATTAACCGTTGCACCACAATCTGCAACTTTTCACTCCAGGTCTGAAAAAAGTGGGTATGGCAGGCATGGGGACGGGCCAGAGGGCCTCTCTCATTCATAATTTTCTATGACTGTTTTAGGTGAGAAAATTACTTTATTTAAAGGAGTTCTCTGGGGTTTTAATATTGATGACCTATCCTCAGGATAGGTCATCAACATCAGATTGGCAGGGGTCCTATACTCTGTAAGAATTACACCTGCTCACCGCTACTGATGTTACGGCGAGCAGGTAAACAATGAAGAGGAGGCAGCTCTGGCACGGCGTGCGCCACCTCTTCAAATAGCTGATCCGGTAGGGTGCTGGGTGTCGGACGCCCGCCGATCTGATATTGATGACCTATCCTGCGGATAGGTCATCAATAAATAAAACTCGGACAACCTCTTTAAATACTCATGTGGCCAGATAACCGCTTTAATACATGGTGGTGGAAGGCTTCTTCTTCAGTCACTTGCCATACCTTGTAGCCAGGCACATGTTTGTGAGGAGGAGAACATGACTGACCTCTGGAGACACACGCAGAAGAATTTGTTAGCTATTTCTTAGTTTTTATTGCAGTAGTAGACAGATTGAGAGGAAATGATGGGATTTTGCTTTGTTTATATGTGTATTTTCTATGCTTCATGTTCCTTTAAATTAGAAATTCTCACATTAAGTGTACGAAATTGCTTCTTCTATCTTTGAAATTGTAAGAGTATGTAAAAAAACCGTTGCAGGTAATTAAAGATGATTACTTCAAGAATAAACAGTAGTTGTCCATTGTTTAGGTCCTCCAGTCCCTTGGGCACTGGGCTCTGCTTTAAGGATAGTTCAGGCCTGAACTACAGTATTACACATACACCACACTGTATTAATTTTGTAGTACAAGGTGTTACTTATAAGGCCTCCTGCATATGACGGTATTTATTTTGCGGTCCACAAACCACGGATCCGCAAAATACGGATACCGGCAGTGTTCATGCCACAGTTTTCTCACACCCTTCTAAAGAAATGCCTATTCTTGTTTGCAAAATGGACAAAAATTGGACATTTTATAATCTGTGGAACAGCCACACGGTTGCGGTCATCTGTGTGCTGTCCTCATTTTTTGTGGAATCATGGAATGAGTTTACGTGTGATCCACAAAAAATGCTGACAAAAACTGTAGTCGTGTGCACGGGCCCTAACTCAGTTTTATTGGACAAGATTACATTTTTCCATTATGCCACCGCCGTATTTAGAATGATGGCATTTGTAGAATACCTCGTCAAAATGTCCACGTTAAAAAATAGCAACTGTTTAGGTAGAAGAACCTTGTGGGGTTTCAAGGAAAGAACATGTAAAATTCTTTTTTTTTCAACCACCCCTGGAAATGGAACAATAATTGGTTTTCTCTCTTTCAAGGCAGCAGGCATCTTTCTGTCACAGGCACATAAAGTATTTACTTAGATTCGGCTTTTAAAGGTTTTAGAGTCGGGATGGAAATTTTTTTTAAAAAATCACATAAATGTTTCTAGGTCCTGTGATGTAGATCATTATGAGGTTGCATCATTAGGTTATTGTGCTGTTACAGCATTCTGTTATTGTAACATATCTCATTACAGACTCTGCAGTGTACAAGGAAAATTAACAATGCAAAACGATATGTTACTTGTGCTCGATCAGTAAGTGACCCCTGGAGTCAGTGGAGTCTGGAAAGTAAAAAATATTGAGATTTTTCTATGCAAATTGGGAGGCACTTTGTGGAAAATGTCATTTGCCCCTGCTGATTATGCTGTTCCTGTTTCATAAGAGCACACTTTGAATTGGGCCTTAGCTAGATTGGTTCTCCAAGACCGGGAACCCATGATCACGGACCTGGGCATTATCATGTCAAAGTAAAAAAAAAAACCTGACCTGTCACGAATGCTCCAGTATCGAACTCCCGTTTCCGCCACTTCCAGTCCAAGCTGGACTAGAATTTTGACGTACTATCTACATGGAGATCATCGCTGCCATCGCTTGACCTAAGACACCAGTGAGGCATGGCACAGCGGTAGTACATTAGGGTAGTTTGGGAAAAATAATTTACTCTTTTTAAAAGATTTGCCCCTGTCTTCTGCCACCTAGAAGAAGCCATTATTTAGATAACACAATGCCTGGAAGCCCTGTCTTTTAGGGGAAGTTCAAATCATGTTTTTGCACTACGTTTAAAGGGGCTGTCCCATTAAAGATATTATATAGTTCTCAAACCAGCACCTGGATCTCCATACTTTTGTAATTGCATGCAATTAAAAATTTTGTATAGCCTCTGAGTTATTCAATAAAGTCTGTATAGCGCCACCTGCTGTTTGTTTGTTTTTTCTTTGTCACTCAGAAGGCCGCACATGCTCAGTTTCATCCTTTAACTGCCTCCTGAGCTGTGATAGGGAGAGCATGGACTCGCCTCCTGAACTGCAGCAGAAAAGACACTCCCCTTGAGCTGTCAGCTTGAAATCTAGCAGTGGAGAGCAATGAATGGGTAGATCTCTGGATCCATGTGAGGTACAGGACTGGTTCTAGCTTTGTTAGAAAGAGACTGTCATTTAGTTTATGATGATTTTTATTTTTACTTTAATCATGGGATAAACCCTTTAACATATACATTGGGGGAAAAAAAGATGCAAACGTGTCGTACACTATGCAGAGTCCAGAAAAAAACGTATACTTTATACTTATATTTTAGAAAAGAGCCCTATGGTGATGGATGACACTGTATGACATCAGTTTAACATATGTCATGTCTATACATTAAATGCGAGACAAAAACATGATATGAACACAGCCGTAGTCCGCCCTGGCAAATGCAAATGACATTTTGGCAGTTCCAATAGAGTGGTCACCCTTCAGAGAATATCAATTCAATGATGGGTGCTTTTAGGACCTGCTGATTTAACCTTTGAGGGGCTCCTGTTTCCAGACGAAGCCATTGTCAGTGGGAGTAGCGCAGTCCATTGGACGCTATCTAGCAAATTAGCAACGCCGAGACTGCTTATGACAACGGTCAATGGCCAATATACATTTTTCTTGTAGAAACAAAATTCACTTATGTTAATTTTTTCAGCTTGTGCTAATGCTCTATCGTATTCCAGGTTCTTATTGATGTATTGTAATGGTTGATTTATTCACAGTATGATCAATTCAGTTTTACTTATCTATTTGTTACAGAATAAATGAACGGTGAACCTTTTAGCAGTTCTTTCAGTGGTTTTTAAAGCTCATCTTTATCTCTGCTTATTATCAGCCTGAGAAAGTGCTCGGTATGAGCATGAAACGCGTCATTGAATGAGTTCTGTTTTATCATTTTTTGTATTTTTTTTCAATTTATGTACAAAAAAACCATCATACATATGAAGAAAGTCTTCCAAAGCGTCGTTACTGTTTGAACAATACCTGGTAGATGATGCATGTCTTCCATATTGTTATCGAGTATCTCACCTGGGACTCTGAGGCAAAATACCCATCAGAAAATCAGCAGCTGAAAACAGGTTGTGTTTGGTGGTGTAATATGGTGTTGAGGTTTTAAAACTGTTTCAGAAGAGTTTCTGAGTGAGTGTTTTTGAGTTCCCTTTTAAAGTGTATCGAAAACCACAGTCAAATCTTTTTCAAAGAAGAAACATTGCATTTCTTAAGCTTTTTTATATCACCTACTGAAACAAACATGCACAAATGCAGTACCCGGGTTTAGGTTGGCCCCAACACTATCCTGGGTCTAATGTACACTGTGGAGGTGTCACCACATGTAGTGCACCCTAATTGGAAATAAATCCAGAGTCAGAGTCTGCAGTGAACCTGTGTGCTTCTTTACTGGAGAAACTCAAGTGCAAAACTATACAGACAAGACACTGCGCTGGGTTCTCCAGTCTCCTCCCTGGCAAAAGAAGGTTTGAAGCCGAGGAGCTAGCTGTCCCTCTCTCTCATAAGGCTGGTACCCTGGCCAAAGGGCTGATGTACCAGTGTCTGTGGCTCAATTGGCTGGCTCCCTGGTCAACGGGCTGGTAACCTGGGGTCTGTGGCTTAACATTCCCATTCTGGCATCTTCTTCTGTGCACTCATGAGTTAAATAACAAATTTATTTGCAAAAAAAAAAATCACAATGCGTTTTTGCTGACGGCACGTCATCTTCCTTATTCTTTTTTTGTATTTTTATTTTTTATTTTATTTCAGCTAAATAACGTGTGCTTTTTTATTTTATTTTTGATTTTGAAAATAAATTTATTTAGCTCTGGAACGGTAGCGCCCTGAATCTGTCAATTCTCGTTTCTACTACTTTCCATTGGGAAACGCCGCTTGACGGGATTGCACAGAGGGACCTGCAGCCTACTTCCAGACCGCACATGGAACGCCATCCCCTGGGCTTTCTGTGTGGATTGTACATGCTTGTTTTATTCTAAAGCTCACTTATTTTGTGCAGGTATGCCTTTTAGGTTTGATTTTGTGCTACAGAGCGCCTTTTCTTTGTTCTACCACTCATGCAGTCTGGCAGAGTCACTTCTACTAGTCCTTATGCACTGGTCCTTATCAGCAGACAATTAATGGCTCTCATTATATACAGTTTCTAGCTGAACTAGAACCTTCTAGTGGGAGGGGTGGAGTGGAGAAACACAGCACAAACAGAAACAATGTTACAATTTCTGTCTATCATAGACTTGTATAGAGCTCCAATTTAAGTCTATGGGAAAGGATAAGCAGTTTTTCGAAACATAACAGAGCTAAACCAGACAGTCAGAAGGTCAGTGCGTCTGATTTTTTTCCTCCAAATCTTTGCATAGGTAGAAAGTCATAAAGTCTCTCAGTATTAGCTGGCTGTTGAACAAGTTATATTACAATAAACATATACATGCAGTTCAACAATATAAAACACTATAACTGCACACAACAGCATAAATCACAGTGCAAGTTAACCCTTCAGAGTGCAATAAAGTAAAGTAGGGAGTTGATGGCTTTGTGTAGTAGCAATAAGGGAAAATGTCCACAAATATCCATAGTCCAAAGTACTCTTTCTCCAGGGCACCACACAAGGTGTGCACATGATCAAGTTTTATATTTGGAAGTCCAGGGAAAACTGTTGATGACATTTTGATGCGGATTAAATAGCAGAAAACAACCGTTTTCTCATGCTGAATCAATGGCAGATTTTGCTTATGTGAACACAGCCTTAGGAAAAAAAAACGAAGGGCCAGCAGGTTGTAGTTTCGAGAAAAGCAATTACCTACTTGCCTTCAGCATGACTTTACTGCAGTGAGCAATAAATACCTTCCTATGGAGTTGCTTTGACTGACAATACTACATGACAAATTCTTTCTTAATTGGCCTTCATTGGCCAAGAGACACGAGTGGAACTAGTAAGGCTTCCTTCACACGTCAGTGAATCTTGGATGTGTGCTGTCTGTGTTCTCCAAGGACAGCACATGTACTCATTGACTTTAGTGTGTTTATTCACACATCAGTGATTTTCCACTGGCTGTGGGTCAGTGGACAAACCATGCAGACATGCACTACTTTAGTCTGTGATGCGGAGCAAACAGTGAAGTCTATGAGTCCGTGAAAACCACTGAATGGCATGTTTTCATGGACCATTGGTAGGAGATGCTCTGGAAACTAATTTTCAGCCTAGCAGTGTCCATGGAATAGAGATGACACATAGAAGGCAAAAAACAGACACATGTACCACAGATACTTATTCTTCACCGATGAACCACTGACCATCTTGTCACAGATGTCATCACAGAGGCCTTCAAGGGAAACTGTCAACAGCTTGAACCCCCCACAACCAAAATCCTGTTCTGTTTATATTTGTCATTAACTATTTGATGAGCCCCCTATGATGCCGATTTACTGCATGATTCACAAAATGTTCCCACCCTATACATTAATGTGCTAAGTCCTATAAGCTTCTTGTAAAAGAGATGAGTCCAGCATGCTTTTACTTCTCCTGCATAGCCGTGCCCCAAGTCCATTCCGTGTCCACATGTCCATTCCACAAACAAAATAGACCATGTCCTATTCTTATCCTTTTTGTGGACAAGGACAGTGTCACGAGTAGGCCTGCGTCTGGAATCAGACGTTCTGCACGGCTTTCAAAGTGACATATTGGACAGGCTTTCCCTTTGTTTGTGTGCTCTTCACCACACCTCTTCCCCTCAGCTGTTGCCGCTTGGCAATCAGCTTTCCCCTATTTACCCCTTCCTCTCCCAGTATCCCTTGCGGTTTATAGCTTCTACCTACTGGGTTGAGAGTGGTGTGGATCTCGGCTGAGATCCTGTTGCTGAGTTCGGCCTAAGTTAAGTTTTCTTTCTTCATTTGTTGTTTTCCTGTTTGAGTCTCCTGTTCCTCCTTACGCTTGGAGGAAAGGGTGTACTCTCTGGTGTCACTAGCCTGCAGGGGTTCCTAGGGTGTATTTAGATTAGGTTCCTGTGTATGAACATTCCTACCATCCAGGATTGTTCATACTGGTAGTCAGCCTAGGGCCTAGTCTTAGGGTCCTCTGCAGGAGGTGACCAGTTCCCTGGTTTTGTCTGTCACCATCCCTCATACGCTCGGTGTGGCTTTTCCCCCCACACCAGAGCGTGACATTATAAACCGCCACTAACAAAAATTTATGTCATTTTTGTGCTGACATGGATGCTATTGCTACACTGGCTGAACGGCTGCAGGGACTCAGCTTGGAGGTGGCTGACATCCGCAACCAGATTCAGAGACCACAGGCTGGTGGTTCTGGGGGTGCTGAGTGTCAGGCCTGTTTGGAGCCTAAGGTCCCCCTCCCGGATAGATTTTCTGGGGAATGTGATAATTTTGTTCTATTTAGGGAGGCGTGCAAATTGTATTTCAGACTGCGTCCACATTCTTCTGGTAATGAGGAACAGAGGGTTGGTGTGGTCATCTCGCTGCTTAAAGGGGATGCGCAGTCATGGGCCTTTTCTCTGCCGGCCGGATCGCTGTCTCTCCGGTCGGTAGATGAATTTTTCAAGACCCTAGGGATTATCTATGATGACCCGGATCGTATCTCCCTGGCGGAGACCCAGATACGTAACCTTTGTCAGGGTGAGCGGCCGGTTGAGACTTATTGCTCTGAGTCTCGGAGGTGGGCGACCAATACTGAATGGAACGATCCGGCTTTACGTAGCCAATTCTGTCAAGGTTTGTCTGAAAGGCTGAAGGACGCTTTGGCCTTTCAGGAAACTCCGGTGTCTTTGGAGGCCGCTATGTCTCTTGCTGTGCGCATGGATAGGCGCCTGAGAGAGCGATCTAGGGGCCCCCGCTCTCAGGACGTACTATCACATAGTGTACCAGCTTCCTATGACACTTTGGGTGAATATTCCCCTAGGTTGATGTCTGGGGATGAACCTATGCAATTAGGGGGAGCCACTCCTGTATCCACCCATAAACATCTTGGTAATAAAAAGGGAGTGTGTTTCTTCTGTGGTCAGAAAGGACATTTTATCAATGTATGTCCATGCTTCCTGTCTCTAAAAGAGAGAAAGGAAAAGGGGGTGTTGAATTCTCATCTCACTCTTGGGGGGGTGGGTAGGGAGACTGAGGATGTGCATTTGTCTTTGTCCTGTAGTACCCGTTTTCTCCTGACTGCCGAGGTGGCGCTAGAGTCAAAAGTTGTGAAAATTGAGGTGTTTATTGACAGCGGGGCAGGGGTGAACTTGATTGATGCTCAGTTTGTCCGTATGCATGGATTGTCGCCAAGTTCTTTGGATAAGAGGATTTCTGTGTTTGCCATTGATTCTGCACCTCTCTCTCAGAAGTGTTTGTCTCAGATGGTGCATGATATCAAATTAAGAGTGGGTGAATTCCATCAGGAGCTTATTTCATGTTTTGTGTTGGAAGGTCTTCCTGCTCCTGTGGTGTTGGGTTTACCGTGGTTAAGCAAACATAATCCGTCCATTGACTGGCATACTAGACAAATTGTGGATTGGGGCGATTATTGTGTTGACAATTGCCTTAATACATCTTTTTCTGCTTTAACCACTAGGACTCTTCCTTCTTTTATATCGGATTTTTCTGATGTATTTTCTGAAGGTGGATGTCAGGATTTACCCCCTCACCGGGAATACGATTGTCCTATCAATCTTATCCCTGGAGCAAAATTGCCCAAATCTAGACTATATAACCTTTCTGGACCTGAGAGAACGGCCATGAAGGAATATATTGCTGAGAGTTTGGCCAAAGGACATATTAGGCCTTCCAAATCTCCGGTGGCAGCAGGGTTCTTTTTTGTTAAAAAAAAGGACGGAACCCTTAGGCCATGTTTGGATTTCCGTGAACTCAATAGGATTACTGTCCGTGATCCATACCCCCTTCCTTTGATTCCTGACTTGTTCAACCAGATTGTGGATGCCAAGGTGTTCTCCAAGTTGGACTTAAGGGGGGCATATAATCTGGTCAGGATCAAAGAAGGGGATGAATGGAAGACGGCCTTTAACACTCCTGAGGGCCACTTTGAGAACCTGGTCATGCCTTTTGGGTTGACCAATGCTCCTGCTGTCTTCCAGCATTTTGTTAATGACATTTTTCATCATCTTGTGGGGAGGTTTGTAGTCGTGTATTTGGACGACATACTAATCTATTCTCCAGATATTGGGACACATCAGGATCATGTGAGGCAGGTGTTGCAAATCTTAAGAGATAACAAGTTGTATGCAAAATTAGAGAAATGTGCTTTTGCTGTACATGAGGTGCAATTCTTAGGATACCTGCTCTCATCTTCAGGTTTTCGTATGGATCCAGAGAAAGTTGGAGCTGTTCTGAACTGGGACCGACCTGAAAATCTGAAGGCTCTTATGCGATTTTTGGGGTTCACCAACTATTACCAAAAATTTATTAAGAACTATTCGACTATAGTTAAACCCTTAACTGATATGACTAAGAAAGGGACGGATGTCTCTGTGTGGTCTGATGCAGCGTTGCAAGCCTTCTCCGCTGTAAAGGAGTGCTTTTCTTCTGCCCCTATATTGGTGCAGCCAGATGTGTCACAACCTTTCATTGTGGAGGTTGACGCATCCGATGTGGGGGTAGGAGCTGTGTTATCACAGGGCCCGTCACCTGGTAAATGGCGCCCATGTGCTTTTTTTTCGAAAAAACTCTCTGCGGCGGAGAGAAATTATGATGTGGGTAACAGAGAGTTACTGGCCATTAAGTTGGCTTTTGAGGAATGGCGTCATTGGTTGGAAGGGGCGATTCATCCAATCACGGTATTCACGGATCACAAAAATCTGGCTTACCTGGAGTCTGCTAGACGACTTAATCCGAGGCAGGCCAGATGGTCTTTGTTCTTTACCAGATTTAATTTCTTTGTCACATACAGTCCTGGGGTTAAGAATGTGAAGGCAGATGCCTTGTCACGTAGTTTTCCTGGGGGTGGTGATTTTGAAGATCCGAGCCCTATATTGTCTGAAGGAGTGGTGATATCCGCTCTTTACCCTGATTTTGAGGCCCAGGGAGATGCGCCAGAGTCTTGCCCTCCCGGGAAGTTGTTTGTTCCTTCTGATTTGCGTCATAAGGTGTTTGAGGAGCATCATTCTTCGGTGCTTGCGGGACACCCTGGGAGTAAATCCACTGTCGACCTAATCTCTCGTAGATTCTGGTGGCCTGGCCTGCGTAAGTGTGTTGAGGAATATGTGTCAGCCTGTTGTGTCTGCGCACGCTCTAAGGTGACACATACCCGTCCCTCTGGACCCCTACTTCCATTACCCATCCCGTCCAGACCATGGACCCACCTATCCATGGACTTCATTACTGATCTGCCTGAGTCGTCTGGTAAGACAGTTATTCTGGTGGTTGTAGATCGTTTTAGTAAAATGGCGCACTTTATTGCATTACCCGGTCTCCCCAATGCTAAGACTCTTGCACAAGTGTTTGTTGACAACATTGTGAAACTTCATGGCATTCCCACTGACGTGGTCTCTGATCGTGGGACTCAGTTTGTGTCCAGATTCTGGAGGGCGTTCTGTACTCGGCTCGGGGTGCAACTGTCTTTTTCCTCTGCCTTTCACCCCCAGACGAATGGACAGACTGAGCGTACCAATCAGAATCTAGAGACTTACTTGAGATGTTTTGTCTCTGAGAACCAGGAGGAGTGGTCCTCGTTTTTGTCTCTGGCTGAGTTTGCCATAAATAATCGCAGGACTCCACTGGTAAGTCACCATTTTTTGGTGCATATGGCTTTCACCCGCAGTTTGGCACATTTTCTGGTTCTGATACTTCTGGTATTCCTGAGGAAGAACGTTTTTCGTCATCATTGTCTTCCATATGGCGAAAAATTCAAAATAACTTGATAAATATGGGTAACAAGTACAAACGTGTGGCTGACAGGAGACGCATGGATGGTCCGGACCTAAATGTGGGTGATTCTGTGTGGCTGTCTACTAGGAACATTAAGTTGAAAGTTCCTTCTTGGAAGTTGGGTCCAAGATTTATTGGCCCATATAAGATCACGGCCATTATTAATCCTGTAGCATTTCGTCTTGAACTTCCTCAGGCCCTGAAAATCCATAATGTGTTTCACAGATCTTTGTTGAAGAGGTATGTTGAACCTCTGGAGCCATCTCCCTTGCCACCCGTACCTGTCTTGGTGGATGGTAATTTGGAATTTCAGATTGTCAAGATAATTGATTCTCGAGTTGTTCGGGGGACCCTTCAATATCTGGTTCATTGGAAGGGTTATGGTCCTGAGGAGAGGTCATGGGTACCGGCATCTGACGTGAATGCCAGTCGTTTGGTGAAAGCCTTTCACAGGTGTCATCCTGAGAGAGTTGGTCCTGGGTGTCCGGAGGTCACCCGTAAAAGGGGGGGTAATGTCACGAGTAGGCCTGCGTCTGGAATCAGACGTTCTGCACGGCTTTCAAAGTGACATATTGGACAGGCTTTCCCTTTGTTTGTGTGCTCTTCACCACACCTCTTCCCCTCAGCTGTTGCCGCTTGGCAATCAGCTTTCCCCTATTTACCCCTTCCTCTCCCAGTATCCCTTGCGGTTTATAGCTTCTACCTACTGGGTTGAGAGTGGTGTGGATCTCGGCTGAGATCCTGTTGCTGAGTTCGGCCTAAGTTAAGTTTTCTTTCTTCATTTGTTGTTTTCCTGTTTGAGTCTCCTGTTCCTCCTTACGCTTGGAGGAAAGGGTGTACTCTCTGGTGTCACTAGCCTGCAGGGGTTCCTAGGGTGTATTTAGATTAGGTTCCTGTGTATGAACATTCCTACAATCCAGGATTGTTCATACTGGTAGTCAGCCTAGGGCCTAGTCTTAGGGTCCTCTGCAGGAGGTGACCAGTTCCCTGGTTTTGTCTGTCACCATTCCTCATACGCTCGGTGTGGCTTTTCCCCCCACACCAGAGCGTGACAGACAGGCATTGTTACACTGGATCTGCAAAAAAAAACAGATGTCACACCGATGTCATCCTTTTTTTTTTTTTTTGCAGATCTGTGTTTAGCGGACCGCAAAGTACATATGGTCGTGTGCATGAGCCCTTAAAGGGGTATTCCCATCTTAGACAATGGGGGCATATCACTAGGATATGCCCCCAATACCTGATAGGTGCAGGTCCCACCTCTGAGACCAGCACCTATCTCGTAAAGGCAGCTGGCAAAGTCCCGGAGGGCACACCGCGCACTCCCTCCATTCATTTCTATGGGGCCGTCGAAAATAGCTGAGTGCTGGCTTGGCTATTTCCATTGGCCCCATAGAAATGAATGGGAGCTGTGGCCGTACAAGTGCAGTGCGCTCCCATTCACTTCTATAGGAAGAGAGTTTGGTGGTGGCCGGACCCGGGAAAACCCGGGGTCCTCCAGCCACCACTCTCCCTGCTCCATTGAGGTGGGACCCACACCGATCAGACAATTGGAACATATCCTAGCAATATGCCCCTATTGTCTCAGATGGAAATACCCTTTTAAGGGCGCGAAATCTATAACGGATCTAAAATCGGCACCAGATATTTAATAATTTTGGTAAAAGCTAGTGCAGTAATATTTTGGATTGTGGTATGTAAAAGCTGGAGACAGGTTTCCTTTATTGTCCTCTTCATAGTGCATCTATTTCATGACAGGTGCTCTTTAAGGAGATTGTTATGTTTCGGCGTTTACGGCCCACATCACAGCTGCCAGCAAACTGCAACTGCGAAGAAAACAGATCCGAAAAGCAATTATGCAAAAAGAAAGCAATATCCCAAACGGAGCGATCCCAGAATAGCCCCAAATCTTGCACCATAAGCTGATATGTTCTCGACATATTCTGTTTATTGTGCGACACCAGTGACTCTTTTCCATATATCTCATGTGATCCCAGCAGCTCCATTTATCCTGCCAGCGACTGTGGTAGTGGCCGCTGTGGACCGAGTATTATGCAGGGCTTTTCTCTAATTCTCTCCTTTCTTCTCCTCGAAATAAGCAGTGGTTCATGCCTGACAGTTTTACATCCGTAATATGTCATGTCCACCCTAAACTCGGCAGCCAGGATTATCTCCAGCTTCATAATTCTGATGGAGGACATTTTAGTTAAATCTCTCTTGTGGCTCCCCATCATTCACTATATTACCTTCATAATTCTTCTTATCATTGAAGTATGGAGTTCCTCTGTGCCTTCCCGTATCTCTTAGTATGCCAAGGCTAGGAGATTCTTTATCCTGCGCAGACATGTGACCTTTTATTTGCTTGTACAAAAATGAATTTCAAGCGCTTTCCATTGTATTTTCTTTTACAGTGTCTTTTTTTCTGTCTGTTACATTTTTAACATTTTTTTTTGCATTTTCTTAATTGTATATATAAACTGAGAGGAAAATAGCAGAAAAATGACAAACCTAGAACATGCTGCATTTTCAATAAAATGGCACTAAACTTAAAAAAATACAATAAAAAGCTTGAAAAACACCACAAACAAAAAGCACTGTTTATAGCACATTTTTTAATTTCACAATAGACTGCCACCTGGTTGCGGTTTAAAAGAAAACATCTGGTTGTGGTTTAAAAGAAAACAAGAGAAAAAATACTCTCACAGTGGCGAAACACACAAATTTGTTTGTGGTGTTTTTTTTAACCTGTAAAAAAACAACAGAAAAAGTGCACCTTGGCAGCTGCAGGTTTTGTGGCGTTTTTTTCTGGCTTCTTTTACTTACAGTGGTAGACATTTATCAAAACTAGCGCTAAGGAAAACTGGCTTAGTTGTCCGTAGTAACCAATCAGATTGATCCTTTCATTTTCCAAACAAGCTCTGAAAAATGGAAGGTGGAATCTGATTGGTTCATAACAACTAAGCCCGTTTTTCTTAGCCCCAGTGAGTCTTACAGCTAATATCTGGAGCTGCAGTTTTTTCTGAAAAAAGCACAAAAATGCAGAAAAGAAACGCCGAATAAAGTGTCAAAGCACCCTAAGGATGCTGTTACAATATGTCTTTTTGGTTTGTGTTTTTTTATGACTTAAAGAGAGTCTGTCACCTGATTTCACTTATATAACTAACAGCACTGCCCCACAGAAGATTGCAGACACATCCCAGACATACCTGTGTGCACTGTGTGTCTGTATTCCATGTCCAGGAAAAGCACTTTTATTCTGCAGGAAAACAGCTCCCAAAGCTGGCATTACAAACTTTTAAATTATACCGATACAGAATCATATCAGAAGATTTAGCCGTTAAAAAGGGAAAGCTGTTTTTGCTTTCACTTTTAGCTAGGCACTTGGGAGCTGTTTTCCAGCAGAATAAAAGTGCTTTTCCTGGACATGGAATAAAGGCACAAAGTGCACACAGGTATGTCTGGGATGTGGGGCAGTGCTCTTACTTATATTGGTGAAAATTAGGTGACAGACTCCCTTTAATTAAATGGTGTTTTTTTTTTCAAGCCATGTAATTTTTTCAGGAAAGTATGTAACCCCCCTCTCTGATGTAATGTCCACAGAAGTATGGGAAAAAAGTGAGTAGTTTCTATTGTGTTTTTAGGAGTTAAAAACACCAGTGCAAAACCATGTGTGTAGAGACTCTTACGATGGGTTTGCAAGTTTTTTCAGTGGCAGGTTTTTGGGTTTTTTTGCCTTTTCAATGCATTTTTGCTGAATGAACACCATTTTCAGGTGTTCGAAAAGTAATAAAAACGCCTTTGTTAAGTGGCCTTTCCCTGCATTTTTGGTGTATTGAGCTGGGGCAGAAGGTGAAAAGCAGAGGGGATCTGAACAACAGCAGTGAGGGATCGTGGACGTGAGTGAGGGTGCTTTCACCCATCTTTTATATTTCCCTGCCCTGTTTTTTTTTTTTTTTTTTAATATTCCTTGAAAACCTTTTTAAAGATGAGGTTTTTTGGACCTTATGTAAAGATTCTTTATTGTGGGTTACAAGCAGCTCGCTTTTTTTTCTTTTCTCTGTTGCATCAGTGGAGTGAAAGCTCATCAATATCTGAATACGTCAATCATCAACGCTCCACCAGGATGGGCAGCCCTGTTGTACATACACAGGAGGAGGAGGGGGCATTATTTCCACTTTGATGGAGCATTTATCCTGGTCACAGGTTCCATTTCCACCATGCAACATCAGTATAGCAACCATTTTCACACACAGGAGGACATTTACTATGCTATATACACTACTTTTGTGGAGTCAAAAAGTCGCAGGTTTTGCTGCATGCTTAGGACGACATACAGTAGTAGGCCCGGCACATTTTTCTGGTATGAATAGACAGAAAGATAACGCAGATTTTACGGAGCATGTGCCATCTTGATGAGAGGGAGGTGTGCGTCTCTGCATAAATTTGGTGCATCCTTCGGTGGCACAAGGCGAATCAAGACCAGCGAAGAAATCACCAGTCTCGATAAATGTCCCCCACAGTGTTAGGCCTCATGCACACGAACGTGTGCCGGCTGTGCCCGTGCTGCGGGCCGCATACGGCGGGTCCGCAATAAACGGGCACCGGCCGTGTGCAGCCCGCATCACGGATCGCGGACCCATTCACTTCAATGGGTCCGCGATCCGGGAGATGCGGAGCAGAGGCACAGATCGAAACACCACGGAAGCACTACGGTGTGCTTTCGTGGTGTTTCTGGCCGTGCCTCTGCACCACAAAAAAGTAGTGCAAGCACTACTTTTTTGCAGTGCGGACCCTTGGATGCGGATCGCGGACCCCATTCAAGTGAATGGGTCCACGATCCACATGCGGTGGCCTCACGGTCAGTGCCCGTGCATTGCGGACCGCAGTTTGCGGCCCGCAGCACAGGCACGGCCGGCATACGTTCGTGTGCATGAGGCCTTAAGCAGGAACTGATAACACCCAGTTGTCAATTTATACATACGTTTCCAGGAGGAATAACAGTGGAATGGCGCAATTTATGTATTTATTATACTCACTTATATAGCACTGACATACTCCGTAGCACTTTCCAGACATTAGAGTCAACCTGTCCCTGATAGGGCTCACAATCTAAGCTCCCTATCAGTGCTTTCCGCATCTTTTGCGGCACCATTGAAATGAATGCGTCCACATCCAATCTGCAAAAAATGTGTGTGTGCATGAGCCCTATCATGGATCCTATTAGAGCCTTCTGTGGGTGATAGATGCTGGATTTTTTTTCTGTGACAAGATGAAAGACAATGGAAAGGAATCCTTTGATTACATGAGAGATATATTACTCCGTCTGAGCTCTCGCCTGTATAGTGCTTACCCAGAAGTCAGAAACCATTACCCCAGCAGATTGCCACAGAAGTAGCTCATAAAGAAATGTTGTCTTGCTCTAATTGCTGAGCATAACTTAATTGGCCTTTTAGTTGAAGAAATAAACCTAAAAACAATTAGTGGTTGGAGCACAATGACAAATATATGAGTGTATGCTAAAACTATACACAGGGAGCGTAACGCAGCGTGATATGTTCTAGAACATTAAATAGAGCTGAACGCACGTTGCGAAGTTAAATCCTCAAGGAAGTTAAATCCTGAACCGACAGAAAGAGATGGAAACAGGGTGAGATGGGACAGAAATAATCTTTCAGGTCAAAAATACGTGGGAAAGGCTGCAGTAGTGTTAATAATAACATAACTGTATTGATCAACAGTCCTTTTACCCCATCCACGCCTCTAACTGCACCAAATAATACATGCCCAGTCCCCTTTGTGACCCCATACAGTAGTTATGTCGCTTAGTACCCCCTCATAGTAGAATACCCACTTACTACCATCACACAGTAGTTATGCCCCCTTAGTACCCCCTTAAGTAGTGCTGCCCTCTTAGAACAGTGCCCCCTTAGTGCCCACTTATATTAGTGCTTCCTCCTTAGTGCCCCCTTACACTAGTGCTGCCCACTTAGTGCACCTTGCAGTAGTGCTGTCCTCTTAATGCCCACCTTACAATTGTGCTGCACCCTTAGTACCCCCTTACAGTAGTGCTGCGTCTTAGTGCAGCTTACAACTGTGCTGCCCCCTTACAGTAGTGCTGCCTTCTTACAGTAGTGCTGCCCACTTAGTGCCCCTTACAGTAGTGCTTTTCCCTTAATGCCCACCTCACAATTGTGCTGCACCCTTAGTACCCCTTTACAGTTGTGCTGCCCCATTAGTGCCCCATCACATTATTCCTGCCCCCTTACAGTTTTGCTTCCTCCTTAGTGCCCCCCTTATTGCTGCCCCTTCATTCTTCTTACAGTTGTGCTGCCCATGTAGCCAAAAATAAAAAAAGCTACTCACCTAGTCCCGCCCCAATGAAGAACGGAGCATATCCTTCCCCGGCCCAGTCTCGCTCCACAGCATTGCACCATAGCGTTCGGGCTGGAAAATGGTGAGGAAGGTAGCTGACGGCCCCCTGCTTCATCATTGTATCCGGCTGTATCTGCATCCTTCTGGGGCCATAGGACAGTTGCTGATGTCTGGGACTGTGCCACTGGATCCGGGTAGTGGTTGGGAGGTATGTGTATGTAACAATAACCTAATATCATGTACTTTGCAGCCCTTTTATAATTACTTCAATAATACCATACAAGTTTGTGGGAATCAATCTTTGAACTTCCAGCAGAATACAGGCTGTCCATTACAGACAGTATCCTATATTTCATTACTGGTTTTGCGTATCTGATTTATAAAACATACTACATTTTCTAAGGTGACTGACGGCAATATCATAGCATTTCAACTCCTCTCAGCTCCACGGGTCAATTTCTGAAAGCTTCCTGATCTACAGGGAACAATTAAAAGAGTATACTGTATTAGAGAATTACTATTATACTAATATAGAGGATTATTAATTTACTAAAATAACATTTTGGCACAATTGTTTGCAATTTAATCTGCAGCTATTACTACCAGTTTTACCTTACTAGTATTAGTTATAATACTGCAATCAGGTTTAATAGCAGCTTGTGTTTATAATTTGCAGGGCACGCTCACAGGCTTAAGCCTCATTCACACGTCCGTGTTTAAATCCATGAAAAGGTGGTCAGTGATGTGTCAGTGATGGTTACATGTTGGGTCCATGTGTCCATTTTTTGCTGTCCGTGTGTCATCCATGTTTCACTGACCCTGCAAAGCTGAAAAATAATTTTTATAGCATCTCTTCCTAATGATCAGTAAAAAAACGTATGGCATCCGTGGTTTTCACAGACCCATAGACTATAATAGGCATGATGGATCTGTGAACACGAACACAATAGAGCATGCATCCGTGCATGGAGTGTGGTAAAAAACTGATGTCTGAATACACACATTAAAATGAATGGGTCCGTGTACTGTCCAAGGAGCACATGTACGTGAAACACTGACGCATGAATGAAGCTTATCCCCTGCCGATATATCCAGAAACTGCTCTGTCAAATATATGCGGTGTAGAATTGATTTTATTGATTATTTTATTTCCCTTTTATTATTTGGTTTATTGTATTAAATTAATAAACCACTATATGTAGTATACCTTGAGTGCTGACCTTCTCTTCTTTTTAGATATTGAACATATAATGGCTCTGTGGTCCTGGGAGCCTGGTTTATGCACTCGGTATAACGAATAGACCCTTGGCAGGTGTGAGTGAGATGCTATTGTGCAGTTTTCCATAATGTTTAATGTGTCCCCAGATGTGATGCTAGAGAAACCACACCTGCAGTATCCATAAAATGTAGATGTTGTGGAAGATATATCCACTATACAAATGGTACGCTGGTCGAACCTGGCATGGATCCACAGTTACGGTAAATCTGCTTCCATCTATGTCTCATCACACTGAAAGCATCTATTGAACTGCTTAGTGTGACTGAAACGTCCAAACCTTATGGCCAGGGCAGTGTTGGATTCCCGATGACTGCGGTAGTATCTCAGGTCTGAAGACAACCATATTGCTCTTGCACTGGATATAGAAATATACCGTATGCATGAAATACATGTTTTATGGCACTATTGCACTGCCGCTAAGACAATACAGTACTTTATGTTGAATTGTATGTTGGTTGTGGCACTGTATAGCATTATTATTTAGGCAATGGTATGGAAGTGTTATTTCACCAAAGTAAGGCGATGTTATTTGGGCACCACACTGTATAGCACTTATAATACGGCACTGTATGGTGTGGTTTCTGCATCACAGTAACTTTGTTAGGGTCCAACAGAAAGGAACGCACAAGGGTTCCATCCAAAATAAGGCTTGCCCCGCGTGACAGTCTCTAGGTTCTCTGTTATCTGCTACGGCACCTTTTTTTTTTTTAGCTTGGATACCTGATTCGCATGGGGTCTAGATTTTGGCATAAATTGTACAAAAATGTGGCACAGTATGGGGCACGTAGGCGTATAAAAAATATCTACGCCAAGTCTCAAATAGGGCACGTTTTGCACCACAATTCTGTTCAGTAAGCCAGCCAAGAGTCAGAGAAGAGAGTCTGACCCTGCACCACATGTATCATCCAGCCTATCATCCAGCCTGAGCCCCCGTGATAAATCTGGAGGAGGTCTAGACCACCTGTCTCAGGTTACGCCATCTACAGGCTTAGTAAATCTGCCCCAATGTATTCCAGCAGAAGATGAATACAAAACCAGCTTTCATAATCTTCCGTGAGCTTGGTCTTTGAGAAGACGGACACATTTTTATTGGTTTCATCTATGTCACTGCTGTTTGTCGTGGACCGATATGATTGGAATAAGGTCAGAGCTGTCAAATACAAAGCCTTGAGATGTATTTAATTGAGCTCCAGTTTAGAAAGCTTAAATAATATTGCTCAATAAATGAGCCTCCAGACTAATTCATCTCATGGCTCTGTGGCTAGCTAGCAGATGGATAAGCGTGTATTCCATAAATCACTGCCATGCACGAAGCAACTGAGATAGAGTGCAGCTTTCTAATACGTATATACCCAAAATGGCAGCAGTCAGGGCAGTACAGATAAAACTATGGTCAGGGCCAGCCAAATAAAGCCTGTCCCAATAGAACTAAATGCTAAAGTTATTTCTACCTTCAGGGTGAGCACTTTACATAACTAGTATTGAATTTAGTGAGGGCTCTTTATATCTGTATGCAGTGAGCATCCCCTAGTGTTGGCCTTAGGTAGGGAGAATTTGAGTGAGGCCAGAGATTTGGAGCAACAGAACTGTGAAGGTATTACTTTACTATTAGGACATAAGATTGCCATATGAGGGAGATGTTTCCTGCTTGGGATCCCTCATTTTTAGCCAGAATGGCTGCTCATGGTCTGGTGGACCCAGCCCAGCTTTGTATTACAGTAATATGACAGTTTTTCTGGAGAGATTATGGTGCAAATTTTACACCTTAAATCCATACAGAAAATGCTCCCAGTCTCCACACCATAGTTCATATAGTGTCGATTTTTCCAAGCACGGATTTCAAATCCACATCTTGGGAAGAATCCTGACCTAATAATTCTTGCCTCAGTTTCCACATGGAAGTCAAAGCTAGTGGTTGCTCATGGATCGCTGATCGAACACTGAAAATCACGGATCAAACACTGTGTGAGAGTGGCCTAAGGCTTCACCCACTTTTCCATTTTTCACTTACGTGGGCTACGCACATTTTTCACGGACAGCACTTTTCCCCATTGATTTTAATATCTTTGTTCACACATCGGTATTTTGTAGGATTAGGTCTGGGTCTGTAAAAAACAAATCACTGACACAACACGGATGGTGTAAAAGGGGATATTAATTACTGGTATTTTGGGATGTACCAATAATTAATATTCATAAATAGGCGTAAACCCGCTTCCGCTAGTTCCGCCTATTTATGCCTATGTAATTCACCTACTGCCTTTCACACGACCTAAAAGGGACTCAAAGTACACGTTACAAAAATACTATACACACACTGTATTATAAATAATAACAATATTTATTAATTATTAACAATACAGTACACCAAAACCTAACTACGCTGCACAATCCCGTTTAACTCCAACCACAATACTAACTAAACAAAACACACACACACTTATAGCAGCCCTCCCCAACCTAACTAAGTTACTGTCCCTGGGAAGCAAAAAGGGTTAAATTACAATCAGGGGATAACAAGGGGTATTGGCAGGGAAGGGGTTCAGGGCTATTGTAGGGTAATACAAGGGGTTAATAGAGGGCAGGAGTACTGGCAGGGGTCTGGTACAGGGGTCAGCAGCAGGGGTACAGGGGTAGTGGCAGGAATGGTATATTAGTGGATTAGGGGTTAATGCAGGGCACCAGGGGTTAATGAAGGGAATGGCAGGGAGGGGTAAATGGCATTGGTGGTTCAGGGTTAGGGGTACTCAGCCAGTCCAGGGGTCCTTGCTCGTCGTCCAGGGGATGATTCTTGTGCTCGTTGTTCCAGGGGATGATTCTGCTTTGGGGAGGCACGGCTCAACTGAAGAGTGCAGCGCGATCGGGTTATTTAAACCCGGTCGCGCTCGCTCCCGTGCTCCCGCATGTGCACGAGTGTGCACGAGTGCCGGCGCGGTGCTATGACGTCACCGCGCCGGCCCGCGCTGTTTCCCGGGCGGAGGATCTCTTTGATCCTCCGCCTGGGGAGCGCTTTGCATCTCTGGCGCTTGTAATTACAAGCGCCGGAGGTACGCGCTATGCAGAGACAGGGAAACCTATTGTTTCCCTGTCCTGTTAATTGCCCCCAGCAGCGCTGAGGGTAATTAACAGAAGGGACAGAAGATCATATCGATCTTCTGTCCCTTTGAAGTACCTGGGACTGGACTAATCAGTCCAGTCCCATGTCTCCAGCTATCCCCAGCAGAAGGGCCATTGTCCCTCTGCTGGGGGCTATGGGGGGGGCACCCTGGCTGTGACATGTATATAGATACATGTACATAACTGGGGATCATGTACATGTATCTATATACTACTGGAGGATATTAGGGGTATATATCTGGATAAAGGGGGCATAAACAGGGGGCAATATATAAACAGGGGACATTATATATATCTGGGGCATAAACAGGGGCCATCATTTTATACAGGGGCAATTATATAAATATATATATATATATATATATATATATATATATATATATACATAGGTGCATGCTAATGGGGCACATGCACACATATCTATATATACACAGTTAGAGCACCTGGTGGATATCCACATCCACCAGGGCTTCAGGCCTATGTCGCCGTGGGGCCACAGACCCTCAATTTGGGGCCACCCATATATGCATATACATATGGGTATATGCATATATTATAGGCAGCACCCACACTTCCTTCTACAGATGGCATCTGTGTTTTGTCCGTTTTTCACTGACCATTGATAGGAGATACTCTAGAAATTAATTTTCAGCCTAGCAGTGTCCATGGTATACGGATGACATACGGAGGGCAAAAAACGGACACACTGACCAAACGTGAATCGTTCATGAACATCTTCACACATCGAACAGGGGCAGATTTTTTCATGGATGTCAGATGGACATAAAAGTGG
The DNA here is from genome assembly GCA_900303285.1 of Rhinella marina. NCBI lineage: Eukaryota > Metazoa > Chordata > Amphibia > Anura > Bufonidae > Rhinella > Rhinella marina. Next base: position 206,945 of record ONZH01015602.1, on the reverse strand, counting down.
AATCCAGTCTTCAAAGTGCTAGTTCCAGTACTGCAGGGAACATCTGATTTTCGGGGGTGCTGGGTGTCAGACCCCCACAGACCTTATATCGATGACTTATCCTGGTCACAATATTGGCCTTCAAAGGAGTTATGCCATGACTAATGTAAAAAATAAAAATCAGACATCATATAGTCCATGACAATCTATTTCCAGCAAAGCTAGAACCAGCCCTGTACCTCACATGGATCCAGAGAGCTCCTCATTCATTGCTCTGCTAGATTTATACCAAGCTGAAAGCTCAAGAGGAGTGTCTTTTCTGCTGCAGATAAGGGGGCGTGTCTCAGCTCTCCCTATCATAAATCAGGAGGCAGTTGAAGAATGAAACTGAGCATGTGCGGCCTTCTCAGTGAGCAGGACAAAGAAATAAGAAAAAGAACAAACAGCAGGTGGTGCTATACAAATACATTTTAACACCTTGCCGACCGCCCACTGTCTTTAGACGGCGGGCGGCGCAAGTCCCCAGTCTGCAGCGCCGCCTAAAGACGGCGCTGCAGAAAAGGGGTGTCAGGGAGCCCCAGGACGGACGAGCGACGGGGGTCCGGCTGTGCCCAATAGCCGGACCCCTGCTGAATGCGCCAGCATCGGTGAAAACACCGATGCCAGCGCATTAACCCTTCATGTGCCGTGGTCAGCGCTGACCGCGGCACATGAGGCGTGCGGCATGGTCCGCCGCTATTCAGGATGGCGAGCGGGGCCATCGGGTCCCCGTGCTGCTGTGATGGGGACCCGATGGCTTGGATAGCAGCCCGATGCCTTCCTTAGGCATCGTGGCTGCTATCCCTGCGTTCCTGTGCGATCCACGAGTATTGTAATGCATTGTAAAGGGGATCAGACCCCCAAAAGTTAAATAAAGTGGAAAATGAAAAGTTAAAAAATAAAGTAAAAATAAATAAATAATAATAATAAAAGTTAAAAAAAAAAGCCATTTTCAAAAAAAAAGTTAAAAAAAATGGTAAAAAAAAGGTGAAAAAAGAAAGGTATACATATTAGATATCGCCGCGTCCGTATCGACCGGCTCTATAAAAATATCATGTCCTCCACCCCGCCAGGTGAACGCAGTAAAAAAAAAAAAAAAACTGTGCCAAAACAGACATTTTTTGGTCACCTTCCCTTACAAAAAGTGTAATAGCAGGCGATCAAAAAAGCGTATGTACCACAAAATGGTACCAATCAAACCGTAATCTTGTCCCGCAAAAAATGAGACCCTAACTAAGACAATCGCCTGAAAAATAAAAAATATGGCTCTCAGAAAATAGCAACACAAAAAAAAGATTTTATTCTGTTCACAAATGCATCTAATGTGTAAAACTTTCCAAAAATAAAAATGTTAGACATATTGGGTATCGCCACGTCCGTAACAACCTGCTCTATAAAAATATTACATGAGATGGCCCCCCAGGCGAATGCTGTAAAAAAATAAATAAAAAACTATGCCAAAATAGCCATTTTTTCCCTCTTCCCTCACAAAAAGTGTAATAGCAGGCGATCAAAAAGGTGTATTTAACCCAAAATGGTACCAATCAAACCGTCATCTTGTCCTGCAAAAATGATACCCTACCTGAGACAATCGCCCGAAAAATAAAAAAAATATGGCTCTCAGAAAATAGCAACACAAAAAAAAGATTTTATTCTGTTCAAAAATGCATCTAATGTGTAAAACTTTCCAAAAATAAAAATGTTAGACATATTGGGTATCGCCACGTCCGTAACAACCTGCTCTATAAAAATATTACATGAGATGGCCCCCCAGGCGAATGCTGTAAAAAAAATAAAAAAAAACTATGCCAAAATAGCCATTTTTTTCCCTCTTCCCTCACAAAAAGTGTAATAGCAGGCGATCAAAAAGGTATATTTAACCCAAATTGGTACCAATCAAACCGACATCTTGTCCTGCAAAAATGATACCCTACCTGAGACAATCGTCCGAAAAATAAAAAAAATATGGCTCTCAGAAAATAGCAACACAAAAAAAAGATTTTATTCTGTTCAAAAATGCATCTAATGTGTAAAACTTTCCAAAAATAAAAATGTTAGACATATTGGGTATCGCCACGTCCGTAACAACCTGCTCTATAAAAATATTACATGAGATGGCCCCCCAGGCGAATGCTGTAAAAAAAATTAAAAAAAACTATGTCAAAATAGCCATTTTTTTCCCTCTTCCCTCACGAAAAGTGTAATAGCAGGCGATCAAAAAGATGTATTTAACCCAAAATGGTACTAATCTAACCGTCATCTTGTCCTGCAAAAATGATACCCTACCTGAGACAATCGCCCGAAAAATAAAAAAAATATGGCTCTCTGAAAATGGCAACACATAACAAGATTTAATTCTGTTCTAAAATGCATCTAATGTGTAAAACTTAACAATAATAAAAATGTTAGACATATTGGGTATCGCCGTGTTCGTAAAAACCTGCTCTATAAAAATATCACATGACTTGCCCCCTCAGGTGAATGCTGTAAAAAAATGCTAAAAAAAACTATGCCAAAACAGCTATTTTTTTCACCTTGACTCACAAAAAGAGTAATACCAAGCGATCAAAAAGGCGTATTTACCCCAAAATGGTACCAATGAAAACCTCACCTCATCCTGCAAAAAATGAGCCCCTACATAAGACAATAGCTCAAAAAAATAAAAATCAATGGCTCCCGCAAACCAATCCATCAAAATCTGTGTTGTAAAATCCATATGGCACTCCTTCTGTTCTGAGTCCTGCCATGTACCCCCACAGCAGTTTACCACCACATATGGGGTGTTGCCGTATTCAGGAGAAAATGGGTAACATATTATGGGGTGCTTTTCTCCTGTTACCCCTTATGCAAATAAAAAAAATTGGGGCTATAGCAACATTTTATTGGAAGAAATGAAACTTTTCATTTTCATAGCCAAGTGTTTCCAAATTCCGTAAAACGCTTAGGGGGTCAAAGTGGCCAGTACCCCCCTTAATATATTCGTTGAAGGGTGTAGTTTCCAAAATGGGGTCACTTTTTGAGGGTTTCCACTGTAGGGGTACGTCAGGGTCTCTCAATTACAAAATGGTGCCTACAAACTATTTTAGCAAAATCTGCCTCCAAAATCTGTATGGCGCTCCTTCCCTTCTGACCACTGCCACAAACCCATAGAAACGTTTACCACCACATATGGGGTATTTCTGTAAACTGCAGAATCAGAGCAATATATATTGAGGTTTAGTTTGCTGTTAACCCTTGCTGTGTTGCAAGAAAAAAATTATTAACATGAATAATCTACCAAAAAAAGTGAAATTTTGAAATTTCACCTCCATTTTCCTTTAATTCTTGTTGAACACCTCAAGGGTTAACAAAGTTTGTAACAGCAGTTTTTTTATAATTTGAGGGGTGTAGTTTCTAAAATGGGGTCATTTATGGGGGGTTTCAATATGTAAGCCACTCAAAATCACTTTACATCTGAACTGGTGCTTAAAAAAAATGGTTTGGGAAAATTTGGTGAAAATTTGAAAAATGGCTTCTAAACTTCTAAGCCCTCTAACGTCCTAAAAAATTAAAATGACATTTATAAAATGATGCCAACATAAAGTAGACATATGGGGAATGTAAAATAATAACTATTTTTGGAGGTATTACTATTTATTTTGAAAGTAGAGAAATTGAAATTTGGAAATTTGCTAATTTTTCCAAATTTTTTTTAAATTTGCTATTTTTTTATAAATAAAAATGAAATATTTTGCCACAAATTTACTACTGTCGTGAAGCACAATATGTGACGAGAAAACAATCTCAGAATGGCCTGGATAAGTAAAAGCGTTCCAAAGTTATTACCACATAAACTGACACATGTCAGATTAGCAAAAATCAGTCTGGTCACGAAGGTGCAAAATGGCCCGGTCATTAAGGGGTTAATGAATAACTCACTGGCTATACTGAAAATTTAATTGTATGCAATTACAAAAGTATTCAGATGCAGGTGCTGGTTTGAAAACTGCTGAATATTTTTTGTGGGACAACCCCTTTAACTTGTAAATATTCAAATAGCGTAATTATTATTATAATGTCTTCTTCCTGTATTATATGTAAATTAGTAGGGCAATTAGGGTGTTATCTGCCCGTTCAAACCCCCAAACCACCCGCAACAACACACAGTTGTGTGCTGAATAGAGTGATAAAATGTATGATTAGCGCATCTGTCAGAAAGAGCTTGTATGTGGTTTCCAGTGATGTCTTCTTCTGCACTGCATGCCCACCTAACTACCAATATTATCATGTGCCAAAGTGTATAATGAGACACTGCATAGGATTTGTATGCACTACATGAGGCTCTCTTTCAGGGGCGGACTGGAAACTAAAAGTGGCCCTGGAAAAAATACTAAAAGTGGCTCTATTTTGTAGTCGGGTCCAAATTGATGGAAGGCAGGGCCAGCAATACCATATAGTGGCACATTATACCACCCCACCAGAGCCAAATACCACAGGACATCACAAAATACTTCCATCAGCAATAAATACCCCAGAAACCTCCACCGGCCAGCCGGGGGGGAGGACTTTCCCTGTAAAGCCTATGGCTAATCCGCCCCTACTCTTTTTCATGTCATGAGATCCATTCAGTACTGTGGCCTCATCAAGCACCAACCTAGGTGTGTTCTTCTTGTCCATGCATGGGCCACTGAGATCATCTCTGGTCTGTTGTGTTGCATGGAAGCTGCGGACCCTCGAGGCATGAGCCCCATTGCCCGCTTTTCTCTAATATACGTTTATAGAATCCAAGATTGTGCATTCAGAGCGAGCAGTCTTGTGGGGGTTGTCCACATTCCTCTCAAATGTCCCTCAATGTACTGCGTACAATATACAGTAGCTGATCTGTCCACGTGAAATATGTCTTCTCCTTACCTGCGACTTGCACAGAGAGATAAGGGAGAGAAGAGAGTGAGATTGGTGAAAACTTATGGATATAGGATGAGAGTAAAGCCATGAAACAGATTGAGGTAATTTGTTTCAGATAGAAGTAAAAACCTCCTTTGGGATCTCCGGCTGGAGGGAGAAGAGCGGCACAATTTATGTTAGTCATTAGGAAGAAGACGTATATTGGTGCAAGGGGAGGGAATGGGTGAGCACAAAAATGACAAACGTCTTTCATAGAGACTGGCTTCTCTCGTAAACGGGTTTTCTTCTTTTTAAATGAGAAATGAAGTTTAAACGATTTGCAATTTTGCTCCTTACAATTCCTTTCACGGTAAGCAGGGATTTGTCAGATGCCGTGAGATTTGTGAGAAAAGCCATTTTCACATACAGAATCCATGAGATCTTCTGTGGTGGCTTTCTAAAGCTACTATTAGCCAGTATTTATCATCAGTGAAATTCTGCTTCTTACTGAGATCAGCAATGGACATGAATGTGTCAAGGGATCGTCAGCACTATAAGTACTATTTTATTGTCCAGGTCATATATAAACTCGGGCAACAGCTGTAAAATTGCCTAAAATAACAAAAGAAGCAATACTTGGAGGCAGTGGTGACACACAGGTCACCACTGCAGCCAGTGACTGGCCTCAGCAGTGATGTCCCGTATACTACTGAAGCCATTGATTGGCTGCATGATGACCTGTGTGCAGCCTGAAAATGATGTCATCGGTGCAAGATTGCAATGTAGCAGCAGGGGAGAAAAGGAATTAGTATGGCTTCTTCTGTTCTTTTAGACCATTTACAGCTGCTTCCTGAGTTTTTATATAAAGGAAAACAAAAAGGAGCAGTTCACCTTAAATCTATGCCCACATCTATTTTAGGTTGCTTAAATTAATCTGAATTGAAGACTGAAAGCAAATTTGAAAATAGTTGCAATTAAAATTTTACTATTGAGCTACTAGCCAGTCTCCATGGTAACAGACTACAAACAAATGCTTTGTAGCCTGATCCTGCATTCATATGGTTCAACCACTGCTTATTGTTACGTTAGCAAGAGAGGACAGAAGAACATGATAAATGAAGCATTACACTGTGTACATTATTAAAATCAATTAGCTGTCCATTGCTCAGAATGACTTCATTGAGCCTTGCCTTTTCTTGCCTAAAAGGGGTTCTCCAGCAATTAAGAAAACAAAAATATTTAAATATTACTTTATTATAAATTTATTCCCAAATGCATTTCATTAGTAATAATAGCCCAATTTGTCTTGGGAGCAATCATCAGGAAAAATAATATGGCTGCCGTCCTATTACTACACACAGAACCTGTCCTAATCACACAGCAGGACAAGTTACTTCACAACACTGAGCTAAAGATCTGCCTCATCCTCCTCTCTGCTATGTTTGTCAGGGATTATAATCCTGAATATAGTTGATAAGATCTTCAACTGAATCTCTGTAGTAATGGAGTTCATAAGGAGACATAAAGTACAGAGAGGACGGACAGGACAGACTGTGGTAATGGAGATTGCATATAAGAGCTGCTGCTCATCAGTCTCATCCCACCTCCTCTCTATACTTCATGTCTCCTCAAGACAGTTACTTCATGTCTCCTCCTTATCAGTTGTATTCAGGATCATAATCCCTGACAAGAAGAGCAGAGAGGAGGATGAGGCAGCTCTTTATCTCAGTGCTCTGAAGTAACTTGTCCTGCTCTGTGATTAGGACAGGTTTTGTGTGTACTAATAGGACGGCAGCCATTTTATGTCTACTAATGATTGCTCCCTAGACAAAATGAGCCATTATAACTAATGAAATGATTTGGAAATAGATTTATAATAAAGTAATATTTAAGTATTTCCATTTTCTGAATTCCCAGAGAATCCCTTTAATCATACTGCATGCTCCATGGCAGGCTGCCTTTCCTGCTGTGGAAGCATAAGGATGTTATCTGTCCAGGATTGACGCTGCATATAATAATCCTTCCTCGTCAAAATTTACGACATATCATTTGCCTAAAACCCCAGCATTCTTTCTTCTTCATCATTGTGATATTCCGATTAGTACGTACAGGAAGTCTGTGGTGAGACATATGGTGAATACTGCTAGAGCTTGCATTCCGTGCACATGGAAGCAAACCTTAGCACCTACGATCACTATGTGGATAAATAAACTGCAGGAGGTCATGAGGATGGAGGATCTCACGTCTTCTTTGAGAAATACCTCGGTAAAATTCCGGAAAACCTGGCAACACTGGCTAATGTTTCAGGAATCTGAGGAGTTTAAGGCACTTGTGGCGTGAGGCGGCTGGGGGAGGGGTTTTTTTTTTTTTTCTTTTTCTTCTTCTTCTTCTTTCCCTCCCTCCTCATTTACTGTCCCACCTCATTCTTCCTTCAGGATTCTCGTTTTAGACAACTATGATAGGGTTGTGTGGTGTTACCTCAGGATTGGGGTTCTGGGTTACATGGCAATAAAGTCAGTTGCGGTCTTTTAGACCGTCCTTTCAAGCAGCCGTCAGGCTGAAGTTTTATGCTACTGAATTTGTGAGATTCCTCGATATCAGAAGTGGTCGCTCAGAGGTAAATAATAGTCAAACAATATTGAGTGATTTATGTTTGATGTTTATTTCAAAATTTACATGGTGGGGGCTGCGTCCCCTGGAATGTTATATTCATGTTAAAAATATAAAATAAAGAATTCAAAAAAAAAAAAAAAAATCCTTCCTCTCTCTGATCATGCTTATCGGTCCAGTATATATTACATGCTCGATCCTTGGCAGCCTATATATCACATGCTCGATCCTGGGCAGCCTATATATTACATGCTAGATCCTGGGCAGCCTATATATTACATGCTAGATCCTGGGCAGCCTATATATTACATGTTCGATCCTTGGCAGCCTATATATTACATGTTCGATCCTTGGCAGCCTATATATTACATGTTCGATCCTTGGCAGCCTATATATCACATGCTTGATCCTGGGCAGCCTATATATTACATGTTTGATCCTTGGCAGCCTATATATTACATGTTCGATCCTTGGCAGCCTATATATTACATGTTCGATCCTTGGCAGCCTATATATCACATGCTTGATCCTGGGCAGCCTATATATTACATGCTCGATCCTGGGCAGCCTATATATTACATGCTCGATCCTGGGCAGCCTATATATTACATGCTCGATCCTGGGCAGCCTATATATTACATGCTCGATCCTGGGCAGCCTATATATTATATGCCAGATCCTGTGCAGCCTATATATTACATGCTAGATCCTGGGCAGCCTATATATTATATGCCAGATCCTGGGCAGCCTATATATTACATGCTCGATCCTGGGCAGCCTATATATTACATGCTCGATCCTGGGCAGCCTATATATTACATGCTCGATCCTGGGCAGCCTATATATTATATGCCAGATCCTGTGCAGCCTATATATTACATGCTCGATCCTGGGCAGCCTATATATTACATGCTCGATCCTGGGCAGCCTATATATTATATGCCAGATCCTGTGCAGCCTATATATTACATGCTAGATCCTGGGCAGCCTATATATTATATGCCAGATCCTGGGCAGCCTATATATTACATGCTCGATCCTGGGCAGCCTATATATTATATGCCAGATCCTGTGCAGCCTATATATTATATGCCAGATCCTGGGCAGCCTATATATTATATGCCAGATCCTGGGCAGCCTATATATTATATGCCAGTCTGTAGTCTTCTAGGAGCTGTGTGTATTGTTGAGGGAGCGTGATGCACAAGGCAATTTGCAATGTTTCAAGAGAAAGGGGTCACATATTTTACTTTGTATATAAGCACTGAAGATATATATAATGCTGTAAATAGAATACAAATAATATACAGTTATTGTACTGCTGTCAGGCACTCATTAAAGACGATATGTTACGTATGCTTTCCATCATCTCTTTGCAGCACAGTTGAGGAACCATAACGAAGGAGTGTGATTAATAACATTGAATTATGGTTAATGAGAAATTGAGTGCCTTATTGGGAGGCTAGAACTCAAAATATCGCACATAGAGTCCCCTTAGCTCTCCAGTGTCCACCCATCCCTCCTACCTAGCCCATTACATCTAATAGAATTAATGGGCCTGAGCTTCAAAAGGCAGAATTCATCATTTTCTCCTGACAGTTTTACCTTGCCTTTTTTATTCCTTGCTTTTCCTTTTTTACATATTTATTCACTTTGCTTCTATGACACCAATGTTCTACAGTACAGTACAGACACTGGGGCACATTTTCTTATCCTTTGGGTGGTGTAAGTCTAGGGGTTAAAGGGGTTCTGCAGTTTTTTACTGATGTTCTATCCTCTGGATATGCCTCATTTCCCACTAACTCACACCCCATTAATATTACTATAAAACTAGACATGCCAAATTGCACCAATTTGCACCAGATTGTGGCACAGTTCATGACGACATCTTGGTAGACTCACATTATTAAATGTGGGCCATCGTACACATCAGAGCCCACCGCTCAATGGAGCTCGCAATCTAGATTTGACACACAGTTCAAATTTCATATAAAACAAGTTTACCAATCAATATGTTTTTGGAATATGGATGGAAATCAGTATCTGATCATGGGGGTCCGACACCCAGGACTCCCACCAATCAGCTGTTTGAGAAGACACCAGCACTAGAAAAACTTCAATAAAAAAAAATTGAACCAGAGAAGACACCAGCACTGCTGTAAGCTCACCAAGCACAGCACTTTACATTGTTTAGCGGCATGTGACCAATGAAGGTGATATCTATGGCCTAGGCAAAGCTGCGAGAAGGCCGTGGCGCCTACAGCACTGCTGGTGCTTTCTTAAACAGCTGATCGGTGGAGGTCCCGGGGTCAGACCCCCACCGATCAGATACTGATGACCTATCCAGTGGACCAAACCCAGGGTGTACAGTATATGTATAGGAGGATCAGGAAAGGGAGCTGTTGACTGTATGAGTGTTAGCTGCCTTGTTGAATTTTGCAATTTTATATCTCATTTTATATATCTTTATATCTTAATGTTATATTTCAGTAATATTCATTGAATAAAGAATTGAATTTAGCAGTTTTAATGTACTCAATAATTTCTAATCTAATTGTTCTATATTCTGCACCAGTACGGTATTTTGCTGCAGTCAATTTGTTAATTTATTCTTTACGCACGTACACGTGAGTCCCGTGCTGCAGACCGCAAATAACAGTCTGCAATGCATGGGCACTGGTCGTATGCCCACCGTTTACGGATGTGGACCCATTCACTTGAATAGGTCCGCAATTCACAAGATTTAGTCCGCACCGCAAAAAAATAGAATATATTCATAGTGCTTCTGTGGGCTTATTCTTCATGCCTCTGCTCCACACCTCTCCGTATCTTGCGCTTTGCGGACCCATTCAAGTGGATTGGTCGACATCCGTGATACAGAGCACACACGGCTGGTTCCCGTATATTGCCGACCCGCTGTTTGCAGGCCATAATATGGACACGGGCCACACACATTCGTATATTAAAAAAATCACTGAAAATAATGCACAATAGATGCAAAAATTATATATAGACAAAGGGGGTCATTTACTAAAACGATGGTCTTAATAACCCCTTTGCTGGCGGTGGATCCATTGCGAAAAGTCACAGATTACGTAACCTTTGCATTGCAATCTGCTACAGATATACACCATAAAACTGGTATATATCAGTAATAGACCCCCTAAGCCCTCATTCTGATATAATAAAATCTGAGATACTTAGTCAGTATATTTTGATCAAAACACATCTGTACCCGCCTACACGTGCCAAGGTGATCTCAGTCAGACAGGTCCTACTCTAAACCTACCTATGCCGTTGGTCATCTACATTTAGGAGAGCAGACCCTGCACATATAGTGTGCTGCTCCTAGTTACCGCTATGTGCATTAGCAACCAATGAGAGGAGGACCTTAATCAAGGTCGTCTGTGGGCTAGGTGGGGCAAAAAGTGCACAGAAAAAATGCTACTCTTCTCATTGGATGCTTGACTGCACACACGGATAGGTGTTAGATTAGGTCCTTCCTGACTGAGACCACCTTGGCGCTGGTAGGTGGGCGCAGATGTGTTTTGATAAAAAAATATTGGCTGAGAATCTCAGATTTTATCATTAGAGTGAGGACTTAGTCCATATATAATTTTTGCATCTGTTAGTACAATTATTTTCATTCATTTTACTTTTTCAATTGTAGTCATACACATCTTCCTATTTACGTATTTATCACATCGTGCAGGATTTTTTAAATCCTTTTCAGTGTTTTTTTTTTGTTATATTATAGTATCAATTCTATATTATGCTGTACAACAAAAGTAATCACACAAACAGCTCACAAACATACACTTATTATAGACATTTTTATGGAAAGCTACTTGACATTTTGGCATTGCTATGCAAAAACACCTAGTTAGTATGAAATATTCAGAGAGAGGCACCAAACCAATGATGTCACAGCAGCTCATTTGACTGTAGTCTACATTTTCCCATGGTCATTCTAATCCATATGTGTTTTTTTTATTATATAGGGGATTCTCTGTGTATTTTTATGGAAGGCACACCAGCATGTATTATATTTCTCCAGTGCGTGTAACATGAAAAATTAAGCACTTTTTGATTAGCCTTTATTAAAAATTTTCTGTCATTCTGTGTCTACAGTTCCTATCCAGACTAAGGGCTCATGCGCAAGAACGTATTTTTGGTCCGCATCCGCAAAAGATGCGGACAGCCCACCTGTTTGCTGTCCACATCTGTATGTCCATTCTGCGGCCCCACAAAAGAGATAGAACATGTCCTATTCTTGTCCCTTTTACGACAAGTATAGGACAGTTCTATAGAGGGCAGGAGGTTCCGTTCCGCAAAATGCGGACCGCAAAAACGGCTACAGCCGTGTGTATGAGCCCTTAGGGTGCATGTATTTGGCCATATTGCAAAACGCGGTTTTGCAAAAAATATGGATGGTGCTTGTGTGACGTCCATGTTGTATACACTTTATTGTAACAATGCCTGTCATTGTCCGGGAAACGGACAAGAATAGGACATGTTCTGTCTTTTTTGCAGGGCTACTGAACGGACATACGGATGTGGACAGCACACAGTGTGTTGTCCGCATTTTTTGCAGACCCATTGAAAAATGCGGATCAGATGGGGACCAAAAATACAGTTGTGTGAATGGAGCCTTATAAATTTCCATGGTATCAGAGTAAAAATAACCCGTATAAAGCCTATTTCATCTGATTCTGAAGTCATTGCCCCCTCAATCTATCTCACTAACATACAATACATTTGGCAGGCTGACAAGATATAGGGAGTAGGTGGAAATGATGACTGCATGTTCAGACTACACTTGATTTGTTTGTAGTATGTTACCATGGAGATTTCTGCATGGACGGTGTAAACACAAAACAGCAAAATATTTTAATTAAGATTATTTGGAGTAATAAAAAGTGGATGTAAAGGTGTAAATAGCTTGTAAGGGATTATCTGATATTATCAAAGACCAAGTTTCGTTAAGCCCATTGTATTAAAATGTGTGAATGTGACACTGAGCGCACAAATGAAACATTTTATAGCGACTTCCATTTTAGATATTTATTCACCAGGAAAGTATGTCATGTATCCAGACTTTAAAAGCAAGAGCTCATAGATCAGTGTCTAAAGAGTAAAAATTCTTACAGTTGTGTTTTTCCTTGCAGTTTGTTACCGACCCCTGCGCAGAGAAGCCATGCGCCCATGGGAACTGCAGTGTCAGCGGGAATAGTTACTTGTGTATCTGTAGTGATGGCTTCACTGGAGTCAACTGTGAGATGCCACCCTTTGAGCCCACGGACACCTCTGTTACTGATGTGCCACAGTTTCAACAGACCACGTTAGAGCCAACAACAGAAATGCCCCAATCTCCAGCTGTTATGGCACTGCCAACATGGAGGCCAAAGGTGGGGCAGAAGGTAACGACACTTCTGTGGGATGAAGTACAGGTGAGTGGAGGAACCGCATTCTGATTATCAATTTAATTGACTTATTCCCATATCTGTGGATTGGATGAGGACAAATAGCTATATATTGAAGCCTACCTACCTCCTCCCCAATAGACTGTGTTAAGAAGATAAAGCTATTTACACAATAAGGCCCCTTTCACATGACCGTATGCCCTCCGAGACATACAGTCTGTGAGCGGGCCATATGTCCCGGAGCGGCATCGATTATGCGCACGGGAGCGCACAGCATCATAGATTACAGTGATACTGTTATCGCCGGGCCGCCCGCGGGACTATTGTCCTGCACTCATATAAAAGAGTGATGACACCCCCACCAATCAGCTGTTGTATCTGGTGCCGGAAGGTGCTAGAACTCCACGGCTCCATCCATTGTGTAGTGGAAGGAGCTTGTAACTCCAGAGCTGCTCCCACTGAAGCATTATTTCCAGGGGAGAAAACCCCATGTAGTGGAACATGGAACTGTGCAGGGAGGGAAGTCAACGGTGAAGAATGCTTAGAATGTTTTTGCAGAAATTCTCTCAAAACCACCAAAGTTTTGCATAATTCCTGCGTGGCAGAAGTCTTGATACAACCGCAATTACAGCCCTGTTGGTGGGACATTTTTCTTGGAAAATGACTCAGCTTTATGCATATCACAAAATGTCTTAGGAATTTACAGCAGACAGCTCACAAAGACTCGGTGGTGGGATTTCTGACACTTTTTTTGTAAATAAAATATTAAAAGTTTGAGGACATCAGAAAAATGTCTGCCACTTCATATATAATTAGCGCTAGTTCTAATGCCAGGGCCGGTGCTTGGACATTGTCTTTGGCGGCACCTAGGAGTGAAAAAAAAGTCTGGAGGAAATGTGAGCGGTGAGTATCTGCATGTCTAGTCTGAGATCTGTATTTAAAGTTTCTGGCCCAAGGTTTGTATTTAGGGGTTGTTCACACATCAGTTATTTGATCAGTTTTTTCCATCAGTTATTGTGAGCCAAAATCAGCAGTGAAGCCTCCTCAGAGATCAGGTATAATGAAGAGATCTGCACTTGTTCTGCGTTTTTGACCTGCACATGGTTTTGGCTCACAATAAGGGCTCTTTCACATCACCGTCATGGATTCCGTTCTGGCTTTCCGTTATAACATTGTTATAATGTAAAATATCCATGAGACGGAAATCAAAACGGACACCTTTAGAGGCATTCTGTTTTGATCCGTCATAATAGAAGTATATAGGCAAGCATAACGGATCCGTCTGGTTTCCGTTTTGCTGGACGGAAAACAAAGTTTTGAAAGCTGAGCTCTGATTGGTTGCTGATCAGCCTTATGATATCAATATCGCCCACATAGAATAGTCACACAATTATTGGGCATTTTCTCTCCTATGCCCCATTTTCACCTGCCGCAGTCCCCCTATAACATCTTACAGAGGCAGGACAACTCCCAATTGCAGGTGATTGATCTGTAGGACACTACTGTAGTGATTCTGATGTTCAAAAGGAGAACTTTGAATATTAGCTTTGAAATGGATTCTGCATGCCGTAGTCTGAGGCTTAGAGAAGTCTATCAAGTACTAGTTACTGCTCTTCATCTTTCACATGAAGGAACCTTCCACATGAAAGGCTTTTTCCATAGCCTAGTCTAAAGAAAGATCTGTTGCCATGCTTAATTATATGGTTCCAGGAAGGCTGCAGTTCATAAATGAGATATAGAGTCTAGTCTGTGATTTATTTAGTGGGCAGGGGGTGATCTGACCATGTGTAGGCACGCTAGAAACGATCTGTCAGCTCTCCTGTGTCAAAAAATACTGATATTCCTCCTGAAATAGCAATGCGGGAGCATTTTGCCATTAGAACTCTGTATTGTATCGTTCCTCTACTATTCCTCCTGGAAATGTACAAGTAAGGGCTCGTTCACATCACCGTCCAGCCCTTCCGTTCTCCTGCTCCGTTATAGGAGCAGGAGAACGGAACGGACGGATTTGGGACATAATTGAGCTGAACGGAGCCTACGGACCCCATAAACTATAATGGGGTCCATTAGGTTTCCGCTCAGAGGAAGATTTTTGAAGCGGAGACAAAAGTTCTGCGTGCACAACTTTTGTCTCCGCTCCAAAAATCATCTTCTGAGCGGAAACCTAACTGACCCCATTATAGTCTATAGGGTCCATAGGCTCCGTTCAGCTCAATTATGTCCCGAATCCGTCCTTTCCGTTCTCCTGCTCCTATAACGGAGCAGGATAACGGAAGGGCTGAACGGTGATGTGAACGAGCCCTAAGTAAACATGATATCGTTACCCTTGTCAAAGGGATGTATTTCTGCATATTGTGGTGCAGTCATTGTATAGCAACGCAACCTATTGGCAAGAAGAATGGTAACACACAGATGTCAATGTATTCCTACTTTTCCTGGAGGAATAACAGAGGAAATGGCACCATGCAGCATTCTAAGAGGAATGAAATTATGTAGTAAAGCTCGAAGGTCCGAGTGTAGAATGGGCAGCACATGGAATGTACACTGACACATTATAATCAATGGGCTAAATCAGATGTGCAATTTTCCAAACAGACATAGGTCCGCGCAGAGATAATCGAGGTATGCACTAGTTTCGTCTGATTTGTGCACTAGACAAAAAAAAAAACAAAAAAAAACAGAGCATACGGAGGCCGTCTGTGTGCGGTCAGTTTTTCATGCATGGTTGCAAGTGAAAAGTGAAAGCAGTTTTTTTTGTTTTTTTTTTGGTTTTTGATGGATGTAACTAATGGGTGACGTCTAATGCCATAAAGATGGGAAAAACCGACAAACGGAACAAAGTCACAGTTGACGCTTCTTCACGAGCGGAAAATCATCCTTCATTAGTGGATGGTACTCGTCCAGTTGAAGATTTTTTGACTAATAATTGACATCTCTGTTCCAGGATAACGGGCAGATTAAGGGCTCACAAACGTATTTTTCTTCCATTTTCGTTCCGTTTTTTTACAGGTCCGTATATGGAATCATTCATTTTAATGGGGCTTGGAAAAAAAAAAAACGGAAATGACTCCGTGTGCATTCCGTGTCTGTATGTCCGCATGTCCGTTCCACAAAAAAAGTAGAACATGTCCTAGACTTGTCCATTTTGCGCACGAGGACAGGCATTGTTACGATGGATCCGCTCTGCAAAAAAAAACAAAAAAAAACGATTGCAACACAGACGTTACACGGATGTCATCAGTTGTTCTTTTTGCGAATCCGTGTTTTGCGGGCCACCAAATACATACGATCGTGTGCATGAGCCCTAACTGCTATGGATATTGGATCAGACAAGAAAAGTTTATGGGGAAAATTTTCAAGACCAGCGCTTTCTGCCCTGTCGAAGGATGTGCGGCCTGATGATAGGCCATCCCTCGTAAAGTCCCCGGAAACGCCTTTAAAGAAAATATGTCACCAATTTTTTTCTGCCAGTTAAAACCAGAGAGTGGAACATCTCCTTTTTTTCAGTTTTATTTTCTGATTACAGATTTTTGTATTCTATTTTCTGAACATGATTATGGGGGAGGACATCTTGCCTGAGCTGTTCTTAACAGCATTTACAAAGCATTAAGAAAATGCTTTACGGACCCTACTTACTTCTATGGGAGATTTTTCTAGGCATGCTCTGTGTGATCTGTGCAGAGGTCATTGTACAAGGAAAGACGAGATAAGCTCTGACAATCACCTGTTGTGAATGGTGGCTCCTGTCTTATCTATACACGGAGGTGATATCATTACAGGCAAGATTAGAATGACAGATAAGCAAATAACTGCAGTAAAGTGGTCTGTACAGACAAAGAAGTGGCACCTATTAGTCTTAGGGCCTGTTCACACTGAGTTTTTTAGCTGATTTTGGAGAGTTTCGGTTTCAAAATCAGCTCCAAAAAACGCCTCCAAACAGCCTCCCATTCATTTCAATGGGAAACAGCACTTGCATTTTTTCATACATGGAAAAAAGCAGCAGCATTCTGCCCTGAATCTCCCTTTGAAATGAATGGGAAACATTAAAAAACAGCTCCACGTAAGTTCATGTCTTTTTTTTGTGCGTTTTCCATGCAGTTTCACCAAAAACCTCGACCTGAAAATGCAGCTTTATATTGATGTGAACATTCATTGGTTAAAAAATTTGCATCAAAAATTTACATCAAAAACACCTAAAAAATGGGCTAAAAAGGGCATTCATGGTTTCTGCGCTTATTTTTTCAGCATGTTTTCAAAATCCTTTGTGTGAACAGCCCCTTGGTGGCCATTGTAAAAACTACAGGATTTTATGGTTTTGCTTAAATATAAATATTGACATGGAAAATTAAAAGTACCATCACCAAAAATTCTTAAATATTTAACATAAAAACGGGATTTGAACACAAGGTCATTTTCTGATGACACACTCCCTTTAATACTGCTGTGAGTGAGCATATGGCAGCATGTACTGTACATCATAATAGTCTACGGGGCGCCTGTAGGAGATGGATCTGTATTACCGCAATGTTGACGACCCCTTAAATATCAGAGCATCACTATTATAGGCCCCGGTGGCTTTCAGATCTTTCAGATGCTGCTCACAAGTCTCATTTATATTCTAATTTATATTCTTTATTCTAATTTTAGGTCATTCCAGATGTTGCTTGTGGAAATGCGAGTTCTAACACTTCCTCAGGGGGACGACTGGTGACTTTTGAAGTTCCAGAGAACACATCTGTAAAGTAAGACATTTTCTACGTATTACATACTTGAGACTAATATTCCTCCCTTTCCCTAGAGCTTAATTACATACCGTACCTTTGATTTATTTTCCTCTTTTTGCTATATCTGGATATATTTTGCTGAACCTCCTCTAAAGGGAATGTCCCCTATTTTCAGTATTCATTTTTGTAAATAGCTTTTATTTTCAGATTGTACATTTTTTAATGTCTTCTGTACATGACTATGGTGGAGGCCATCTATGCCTGAGCTCAAAATGGGCCACTTTAGAGCTATTTTTTCTAGTAGAAATGTATGATTTCACCAATTAAAATATATTACAAAAATGGTCAGTATCACTGCCCCTACACATTAAACAAAAAAATATATGACAGTTACACTTTAAAGGGTTTCTGTCACCAGATTTGGGCATACTAAACAGGATGGCATTTGCAATGTGCAAATGCCACCTGATGCCCAATCTGGTTTTCTTACTGTAATCAGATCAGCCGTTTTGTTAAAAAAAGCACTTTTATAATATGTAAATTAGGCATACTAGGTGCAAGAGGCGTTTACCTTGCACCTAGTAATCGCCGTGCTCCAACCTCTAGTGCCGCCTCCTGCTTCCTGATTGACAGGGCCAGGCAGCTTGCTCGATGAGCTGCCGGCCCTGTCCTCGCTCGAAATCCCGCGCCTGCGCCGTGTAGGCTAAATTCGGCGCAGGCGCAGATAGTTCACCCGGCCGCCCGGCTCCTGCCTCTCTCACTGCGCCTGCACCGTGAGGAGTAAAAGCGGCGCAGGCACAGTGAATTCCGCCGGCTCCCGGCTCTCTCACTGCGCCTGCGCAGGCGCACTGAGAGACCCGGGAGCCGGGCGGCCGGCGGAACTCACTGCGCCTGCGCCGCTTTTACTCCGCACGGCGCAGGCGCAGTGAGAGAGGCAGGAGCCGGGCGGCCGGGTGAACTATCTGCGCCTGCGCCGAATTTAGCCTACACGGCGCAGGCGCGGGATTTCGAGCGAGGACAGGGCCGGCAGCTCATCGAGCAAGCTGCCTGGCCCTGTCAATCAGGAAGCAGGAGGCGGCACTAGAGGTTGGAGCACGGCGATTACTAGGTGCAAGGTAAACGCCTCTTGCACCTAGTATGCCTAATTTACATATTATAAAAGTGCTTTTTTTAACAAAACGGCTGATCTGATTACAGTAAGAAAACCAGATTGGGCATCAGGTGGCATTTGCACATTGCAAATGCCATCCTGTTTAGTATGCCCAAATCTGGTGACAGAAACCCTTTAAGATGGTTTTAAGCATTGTCAGCCCTCTGCCGCCGCCCCCCGTGTTCCTTCCTGCTCCTGGAGAGAGGCGCTGCTCACAACCCAAGGGAACTGCCATTTTTACATTAGGATGTGCACGTACCTTTTCGCCTATGGTCCCTGGTCTTCTCCCCGCCGCACTGTGTCGTGACACATACAGTGTCAGGACGTGGTGCACGTAGGCAAGCACCATGACCCGACTCTGTGCGCTGTCAGGTCACAGTACAGCATGACAGGGAGAAGACCAGGGAGGGTAAGTGAACCTGCCAAGAGGCAGCGCCATCTGGAGCTGGAGAGGTAAGTTTATTTTAATATTTATTTTAAAAGTCTGATCTAAGGTCTGATTGGGGCTCATCTGAGGTGGGGAGGGTCTGATGCGGGCTGATCTGCGGCTGGGGGGCTGATAGGGGTCTGATTTGAGGCTGGGGGCCTATTGGAGGTCTGATCTGAGTCTGGGGGGCCTATTGGGGGTCTGATCTGAGACTGGGGGCATATTGGGGGTCTGCTCTGAGGCTGGGGGTATATTGGAGGTCTGATCTAAGGCTGGGGGCATATTGGGGGTCTGCTCTGAGGCTGGGGGCATATTGGAGGTCTGATCTGAGGCTGGGGGTCATATTGGAGGTCTGATCTAAGGCTGGGGGGCATATTGGGGGTCTGCTCTGAGGCTGGGGGCATATTGGAGGTCTGATCTGAGGCTGGGGGGCATATTGGAGGTCTGATCTGAGGCTGGGGGGCATATTGGAGGTGGGGAGGTCTGATCTGAGGTTGGGGGGTCTATTAGGAGTCTGATCTGAGACTGGGGGGGTCTGATCTGAGGCTGGGGGGTCTGATGGGGGTCTGATTCGAGGCTGGGAGGGGTCTGATGGGGGCTGATCTGAGGCTGGGGGGTCTGATCTGAGGTTGGGAGGTCTGATGGGGGTGTAATCTGAGGCTGGGGAGGGTCTGTTGAGGGTCTGATCTGAGGCTGATGTAGGCTGGGAGGTCTGATAGGAGGCTGATTTGAGGCTGATGGAGGTAGGGGGCTCTGATCTGAGACTGAGAAAGGGACAAAGGTAGGGACAGTGGCAGGGAGAGTGGAAGCTGGGTGAATCCCTCTCTGGACCCCTCTGGGTTTACCATGGCTGCCATTAATGCCAAATAAAGAACTAAATATATAACATTCTTAACATAAATATTAGACTGCTATATGTGGTCAAAATGGCGCCTGTACTATTTGTAATATATATAGCGTAGGCTCCATTTTGTGCTGCAAAAATACAGCACTCTAGATTTTTTTAATTGAAGCGCAATTTCTGTAACTTACCCATAAGTTACTTATATGTTTGACCAAATATAGCCGTCAAATTTTTGAGTTGAGAATTTTGTATGGCCCCTGAATGATGTTACAAATATCATTGTAACATATGGCCCCTGTGGGAACAGTAGTGAAAGTATTTTGTCACTATCCGGCATCAAGGTTGTCACGATGCTCACTAGCTCTGTGAATCTGACAGTCCTATATGGCAAGGTGACATCTTCCTGTCTTTTGGATCCCTAGAATCTCTCAGGATGCCACTGCCTCCCTCATTCTTCTATGGAAAGTGACAGCCGGAGGCTTCAACCAGTGTTCCCTTATAGATGGCAGAAGTGTTACCCTTCTTCAGGCGCCGGGTGGACTTGTGTTCCCCGATGAAATGCTAACACTTGGAAACAATTATTTCATTGGTAAGGATGGGTGTTTTCATTTCTACTGCATGCTATATAAAGCTCCCAAGCTCCCAAGACTGTTACAGTGACCGTCACCACACAGAGCTTGGTCAAAGGATGCTCAAAGTATTCAACCCTATGCTTTAAAGGGGTTCTCCAGTAATAATACCATTTTACTAAGTGCCAGCAGCTTACCCCACTAAGCTAAGGATTCATATGTACCTGCTTCATGTCGCTTCGTTCCTCCACGCTGCCTCCGGTGTCTCCATCTTCCGGTCCCCACACTGTGTTCTTCCATAGATGCATGGGAAATGACTGGCTTCAGCAGTGCTGCTTGTGGCCACATTACCGGTGAAGCCAGTCATTGGCTGCGGTGAAGTATGTGATCATGCCCATGCAACACCGGAAGAAAACAATGCATGGACCAAAAGATGGAGACACCGGAGGCAGCGCAAAGGACCAGAGCAGCAGGGAGCAGGTACTTATTAATCCTTAGCTTAAAGGGTTTCTGTCACCAGAATTATCCCTATAAACCTGGTTGTCATTAGCGATGTGCTAATGTCAGCAGGACCTAACGCAATTCTAACTTTTATAATATGCAAATTAGCCTCTAGGAGCAGGGGGTGGATGTTAGTCCTGCGCCTACAGCAGGGATCAGCAACCTGCGTCACTCCAGCTGTTGTGTAACTACAATTCCCAGCATGCTCAATTCATTTCTATGTCAGTTCTTAGAAGAGCAGAGCAAGAATGCATACTGGGAGTTGTACAGGGTGGGCCATTTATATGGATACACCTAAATAAAATGGGAATGGTTGGTGATATTAACTTCCTGTTTGTGGCACATTAGTATATGGGAGGGGGGAAACTTTTCAAGATGGGTGGTGACCATGGCGGCCATTTTGGATCCAACTTTAGTTTTTTTCAATGGGAAGAGGGTCATGTGACATATCAAACTTATTGAGAATTGATTGAGAGTTTGATGTGTCACATGACCCTCTTCCCATTGAAAAAACTAAAGTTGGATTTTATTTAGGTGTATCCATATAAATGGCCCACCCTGTAGTTTTACAACAGCCGGAGTGCCGGAGGTTGCCTACCCCTGTCCTAGAGGCTCCATTCTCCCACCTCATTCCATGCCCTGCCAGTCTTGATTGGTGACAGAAACCCTTTAACGAGGCAGGCTGCTGGCACTTGGTAAAATGGTAATATTACTGAAGAACCCCTTTAAAAAATTCCAGGGGTAATGAGGCTGTACTTATGACCTAACATAACAAAAAAAAACCTGCCTTTAAATCTGTGACTCTTCAGCTTTGTCCATCCATTTTTCCTTTTAAAGCCTAGAAAGCCTCTTTGCAGTTGACCATTTTGCCACCCACTAATTGTGGTTATGCCGCTTCTCCCCAGAGGCCACCCTCTTTTGTGTGGGCATACATAGAAGCAAGTGACACATCCATGCTTAGTGATTGTAACTGTAATTGACAGGACATTATAAATAAGGCTGGGACTACACAATGACTTTCACCCCTGACACACTGCCAAGGATCTCAAAGTAACTGCAACCAATATAAATGAATGGAGTCCCAGACGTTATAGAGGTCATGATGCAACAGTCTTTAGGCTATGGCCACACATTCAGGTTTCCTGATGCAGTTTAGGAAGCTAAAACCAGGAGAGAACTCAAAAAAAGTACTCTCTCTCCTTTTATAATCTGCTCCTGGTTTTGGCTTTCAAAACTGCATGAGGAAACCTGACCGCCTGGCCGTACCCTAAGAGACCCAACCCTGGGATGTCACAGCAGGTCTCAGCGCGACCCCATCCTCGTACATTAGTTGTGATGTATGCATCACTATACGGTACTGCAGTCCTTAGCCGTGTGAAGTGTTTCATTGTGTAGCCCCAGCCTGAAACTGTATAAAAGTGTGGATCTGGAGGTGCTTTACACGGCAGAATGATCTTCTCTGGTCTGACGTTATGTTCTGCTCCTCTAGGCTTTGTGAATGATTCAGTCAGTAAGTGCATTGTGGCTTTACGGCTTGTCGTGGTGGTTAAAGTCACTGACTGTATACCCGAGGGTAGCAGCCCAGAGGCCCCACATTGCTTCGGCAAGGGAAAATGTGTTACCAGGAAGGAAGAGGTGAGTGCAACCATGAATTCTGCAAATGTGTGGATTTTACTATTCTGGATGATACAATATATGTGCACTGGATATATCTTCAGATAATATTTGTCAACCATTTATATCACTTCCTTTATTCCCATTTATACTTTGGGGAAATAAGAGCTGAAACTGATGGTTACGGGAAACATGACCGCTCATTTTCATGAATGACACCTGACGTCTCGTCTGTAGTTCAAAATGCAGTTCAGATTATGATGTAATCAGTATACGTAAAGCAAAGCATTATGGGGCACATTTATTAAGGCCGGCGTTTTAGACGCCGGTCTTAATAAAGCCCCATGGCTGGAGGTAGATCCACAAAGTTATAAAGAGGCACTGGCCTCTCCATTGTTTCGGCGCATCCAGCGCCAGATCTTAATGTAAGACTGCTTCCAAGCTGTCTTACATATAGACATTTTTCTACACCTAAAACAGGCGTAAGAAATGGTGAATGAGAAGGGCCTACCCCTTACTTTTCAGTACTATACTGTATGTAAGCGGGAGAAGTCATCAGGAATTAGAATTTTGCCCCTTTAAGTATATCAATGAAAACAATGTAATAAAAATCAATGCCAAAAATATACACAAAAAAAAAACATAACAGAAATCCAAAGAGTACATAATACAGAGGGCGCCCCCTGATGGCAGTAGTTCATGTAACCATATCATCTCATAACAGGAAGGGCCTGTGTAGTTTGCTGCACTCACCCCCTTCCCATTTTAGGACAGAAGGGTAGCCATTTTCTGACCACATGTACAGTCATGGCCAAAAGTTTTGAGAATGACACAAATATTATATTTCCACATGATCTGCTGCCCTCTGGTTTTTATGTGTGTTTGTCAGATGTTTTTATCACATACAGAAATATAATTGCAATCATATTATGAGTAACAAAAGCTTATATTGACAGTTAGAATGAGTTAATGCAGCAAGTCAATATTTGCAGTGTTGACCCTTCTTCTTCAGGACCTCTGCAATTCTCCCTGGCATGCTCTCAATCAACTTCTGGACCAAATCCTGACTGATAGCAGTCCATTCTTGCACAATCAATGCTTGCATTTTGTCAGAATTTGTAGGTTTTTGTTTGTCCACCCATCTCTTGATGATTGACCACAAGTTCTCAATGGGATTAAGATCTGGGGAGTTTCCAGGCCATGGACCCCAAATCTCTATGTTTGTTCCCTAAGCCATTTAGTTATCACCTTTGCTTTATGGCAAGGTGCTCCATCATGCTGGAAAAGGCATTGTTGATCGCCAAACTGCTCTTGGACGGTTGGGAGAAGTTGCTCTCGGAGGACATTCTGGTACCATTCTTTATTCATGGCTGTGTTTTTAGGCAAGACTGTGAGAGAGCCGATTCCCTTGGCTGAGAAGCAACCCCACACATGAATGGTTTCAGGATGCTTTACAGTTGGCATGAGACAAGACTGGTGGTAGCGCTCACCTCGTCTTCTCCGAATAAGCTGTTTTCCAGAGGTCCCAAACAATCGAAAAGGGGATTCATCAGAGAAAATGACTTTACCCCAGTCCTCAGCAATCCACTCCCTATACCTTTTGCAGAATATCAGTCTGTCCCTGATGTTTTTTCTGGAGAGAAGTGGCTTCTTTGCTGCCCTCCTTGAGACCAGGCCTTGCTCCAAGAGTCTCCGCCTCACAGTGCGTGCAGATGCACTCCCACCTGCCTGCTGCCATTCCTGAGCAAGCTCTGCACTGCTGGTAGCCCGATCCCGCAGCTGAAACACTTTTAAGAGACGGTCCTGGCGCTTGCTGGTCTTTCTTGGGCGCCCTGGAGCCTTTTTGGCAACAATGGAACCTCTCTCCTTGAAGTTCTTGATGATAGATTGTTGACTGAGGTGCAATCTTTCTAGCTGCAATACTCTTCCCTGTTAGGCCATTTTTGTGCAGGGCAATGATGACTGCACGTGTTTCTTTAGAGATAACCATGGTTAACAGAAGAGAAACAATGATGCCAAGCACCAGCCTCCTTTTAAAGTGTCCAGTGGTGTCATTCTTACTTAATCATGACAGATTGATCTCCAGCCCTGTCCTCATCAACACCCACACCTGTGTTAATGGAGCAATCACTGAAACGATGTTAGCTGTTCCTTTTAAGGCAGGGCTACAATGATGTTGAAATGTGTTTTGGGGGATAAAGTTCATTTTCTAGGCAAATATTGACTTCGCAAGTAATTGCTGTTAAGCTGATCACTCTTTATAACATTCTGGAGTATATGCAAATTGCCATTATAAAAACTGAAGCAGTAGACTTTGTAAAAATTAATATTTGTATCATTCTCAAAACTTTTGGCCATGACTGTAGGGCAGGGAAGACGTGTGCTAGTCTGAAGGAGCCACCCATTCTTGTGGGTCTCATAGCACTTTCTTGAACTTTCTCTAAGGTTCATACATCCTGAAAGGAACCCACACGCCTCTGAAATGTGTTTGTAATCCCCACAGCAGCCTTAGGGTGTCCGCACATGTAGCAGATTCTGTTGCGCAGCAGAACAGGCAGTTTTGCAATGCAGTCCCGGCTCTTAATAATCATGGTGCATGGTGGGCTGCCCGTGTGCCAGAAATGAGGAGCTGGAGTAGAGTTCTGGTGTAACGTAGGCCAGTTTTCTGGATCACATGTTGTTAATTGAGTCAGGCCATGGTGGTCCCACCCAAAGCCTGCCTCTTCCTGCCCAGGTTTTTTTTTTTTTTTTAGAAAACAGGCAAGAGTGTCAGGAAAAAGCTGAAAGTTTTAATACGGAAGTTGTGACTAAATTTGCTACTTTTCTGGCCTAGAAGCTCGATCGATTTCACATCTGCGTTTTCCTTTGCAGAGGATCTCAGAACCGGAGGAAAACACTTCAGTTTTGTCCCTATTCATTCTCAGTGGGGACAAAGCAAACAAACCGGAACTCAGTTACCAGAATGCATTCTGTTCTGGTTTGTTGTGTTCCCATGCCGGACACAAAACCGCTGGTAGCAGCATCGGAAACTGAACATGCCGGCACCAAAAACCATATAAGTCAATGGTGCTGGATCAGTTTTTTTCAGACACGATGGAGCTCCCATTGACTTAGAGTGGTTTTAGTGCCGGATCCGGCATGTTCAATATAATACAACCGGATCTGTTCTGAACAGATACAGCCAGTTGTATCATTGAAACAGATACGTTTTGCTGTGGTTTTGAGAGCCCATGCTGGATCTCAAAACCAGACGGCAAAAACGCATATGTGAAAGTAGCCTAAATCTTCCCCATGTGCGTCACCTGTACTTGCTGTATAGCCGAAGCCCACAACATGTACGGCGCCCTGACTACATAAGATTAGATACCTCATACAGACATATATTCATTGGAAATATGAACAATTCACACTTTGTTCTTCTGTATGTAATGTGAACACTGCTAATTCATTAGGCTTTACACAGTCCTCAATAGTCCACCCACGCTGCTCATCAGGTTGCATACTTAGCTTGGAGCGGAAAAAAATACAGTGAAATAGGAGTTTACTAACCGTTATAGAAATGTCAAATACAATGTTATTTTTCCTATTCTGATTTTGTATTATTCTTAAAGGGGTTCTCCGGGAATTGAAAAATGAAAATATGTAAATATCACTTTATTATAAATATTTTCCCAAATACCTTTCATTAGTTATAATGGCTTGTTTTATCTATGGAACGATCATTAGGAGAAACAAAATGGCCGCCGTCCTATTAGTCCACACAAAACCTGTCCTTACCACACAGAGAGACAAGTTACTTCACATCACTGAGGGTAAAGAGCTGCCTCATCCTCCTCTCTGCTCTGCTTGTCAGGGATTATGATCCTGAATACAGCGGATAAGAACATTAGCTGAATCTCTGTAGGAATGGAGTTCATGAGGAGACATGAAGTACAGAGAGGAGGTGGTTGTAATAAGCAGCAGCAGCACTTGTATGCAGTCTCCATTACCACAGTCTGTCCTGTCCGTCCTCTCTGTACTTCATATCTCCTAAGGAGCTCCTTTCCTTCAGAGATTCAGCTGAAGATCTTATCATCTGTATTCAGGATCATAATCCCTGGCAAGCAGAGCAGAGAGGAGGATGAGGCAGCTCTTTACCTCAGTGTTGTGAAGTAACTTGTCCTCCTGTGTGATTAGGACAGGTTTTGTGTGTAGTAATAGGACGGCGGCCATTTTATTTCTCCTGATGATTGCTCCCCAGGTAAAATGAACCAATATAGCTAATGAAAGGTATTTGGGAATATATTTATAATAAAGTAATATTAAGGTATTTTCATTTTCTTAATTCCTGGAGAACCCCTTTAACTGTGTTGTTCAGTAAACTTGTACAGATCGCTTTGTCGGGTCTGTTTCATTAGACAACCTCTCTCTTCTTCTTTCCCAGCCTGTGTAAACCCTTACACATTAGAGGCATCTCTTAGGTTACTTTCACACTTGTGTTTTTGCTGGATCCGGCAGGGTTTAGCAAAAACTCTTCCGTTACTGATAATACAACCATCTGCATCCGTTATGAACAGATCCAGTTGTGTTATCTAATATATAAAGCTGAGTGTATGTGTGTGTATGTCCGCTAAAGGAATCCGCACCGTCGCAGCTAGAATCACGAAATTTGGCACACAGGTACATCTGGTGTCCGGGAAGGTTTTAGAACGGGTCTCAGCTCTCATCTCTTCCTGAGATATTCCCAAAAAATGCATTAGCCAATAGAAGCCTGGTCACATGACCTTTATCAGCCAATAGAAGCTCACAGGCAGTTAGTTTCCACACACACCAGGTTTCCATAACAACATAGCCAGTTCACTGCTGTAGGTCTGCTTTAAAGGGGCAGAGCGCTGTGGATGACACTGTTAAAGGGGTATTCCCCAATAGAAGCCTGGTCACATGACCCTTATCAGACAATAGAAGCTCACAGGCAGTTAGTCTCCACACACACCAGGTTTCCATAACAACATAGCCAGTTCACTGCTGTAGGTCTGCTTTAAAGGGGCAGAGCGCTGTGGATGACACTGTTAAAGGGGGGTATTCCCCAATAGAAGCCTGGTCACATACCCTTATCAGCCAATAGAAGCTCACAGGCAGTTAGTCTCCACACACACCAGGTTTCCATAACAACATAGCCAGTTCACTGCTGTAGGTCTGCTTTAAAGGGGCAGAGCGCTGTGGATGACACTGTTAAAGGGGTATTCCGGTTACCATAAATATACTTTATGTTTTAGACTAACTCATCATCAATCATTACCTCATATAATGTAAATTTCACATATTTACCGTTCAGTAGTAATAAAAGATGTTTTCTTCCACTGCTACCCACTTTCTTCCTAAATTACTATGGCATCGACCTGTAATTCAGGCCACCTTCAAAAGAAGGACTTAAAAGCCCCACCCCCAGGTCCCACTAAGTCATGCCCCCGACTCAGTCAGGCCCTAGGGGTAGGCTGATGTTAGGGTGGCCACATGTCCGGCTTTAGGCTGGACAGTCCAGTTTTCTGGCTACCTGTTCTCCGTCCGGCGCAGTGCCTGGACGGGCGCAGGGATGTCCACCCTTTCAGTAGCTCACGCTTAGACAGCTTCTCCTCCGTGTCTTCACGGAGCCAGGGGGCGTGTCCTCATGTTTAGTGGTGTGGCTTCATGGGAACTGGGGGTGCTGCTTCACGTTTGGGGGAATGGCCGGTGAGGTCTGGCTTTCTGGGGTGAAGACAGTGGCCACCCTAGATGCTGTGAAGGTCACAGTTAAAGGGAAGGGCGCTGTGGATGTTACTGTTAAAGGGCGGGCTGCTGTGGAGGTCACTGTTAAAGGGGCGGGCACTGTAGAGGTCACTCTCGATATATTTTAACGACACACACACAAACATTAAATGAAATAAATTAAATATACCCGGGCGAAGCCGGGTCCTTCAGCTAGTCTTTAATATAGCCAAGACAGATCCGTCATGAACTCCATTGAAAGTCAATGGGGGACGGATCCGTTTTCTATTGTGT
Source organism: Rhinella marina (assembly GCA_900303285.1). NCBI lineage: Eukaryota > Metazoa > Chordata > Amphibia > Anura > Bufonidae > Rhinella > Rhinella marina. The sequence continues at coordinate 178,184 of ONZH01015602.1, read as the reverse complement.
CACATTATGTCAGAGAAAACAAATCCATCCCCATTGACTTGCATTGTGGGTCATGACAGATCCGTCTTGCTCCGCATCCCAGGACGGAAAGCAAAATACAACATGTTGCGGTTTGCTCTCTGGTATGGGAACGGAATGCATTTTGGAGCACTCCATTCTGTTCAGTTCAGTTTTGTCCCCATTGACAATAAGTGGGGACAAAACGGATGCATTTTTTTCCGGTATTGAGCCCCTATGATGGATCTCAACACCGGAAAATATTAACACTAGTGTGAAAGTAGCCTTACATGTCCACATGGCGTGTTCTGTGTTAGAAGCAATGCTTCATGGGGAGAATACCTCAATCATACATCATGCACCAGTTTACTAGGTGTGTTAGATACTTTTCTCTTCATCTTCATCCATACGTCATGGCAGACGAACATAAACTCCATACATCAGTAAGGAATTTCACTCCTCTAGAATTGAAGAAAATGCAAAAAAATGTCTAAAACACACAATGTATTTACCTTTCATCACTCCACTTTTTGCATATTTACCATAGCATATCTTCCCTAGGAACATCAATAAGTTTCTTAGAAACCTTTCTCATTTCATTATCTTCAGTCATGTTTTATATGTAATTTTTTAACTGATGCCGCTTTATATCTAACTCACCCTTAAGTTACAGCGTCATTGTCATGAAACAGCATTGCTTATGTAAACATTATGACTTTGAAAGGTTAAAAGTCCATCCAACCCCTATGCTCCCTAAAATGCCCAGGCCCCTCGTACAGGTTATATTTATCCCGCTCCCTCACACCCACATCGCTTCTGAAGCCTGCACAGCCACTGCTTCATCTCCCAGTAGCACGGATGGCGCACCTGCGAGCGCCCCAAGCCCTCTCGCACCTTACGTAGCACAGCGCTGTTCATTGTATAGTGGCTGTGCTTGGTATTGCAACTCATACCCATTCACTTGTAAGCTACTCCTAGGCAAAAGCTGTGAGAAGGCATTGGCACGCATAGGACTGCCGTCTCAAACAGCTGATCGACAGGGGTCCTGGGTGTCAGACCCCCACCGACCAGATCCAGAAGATAGATCATCAATTATAAAGTCTTAGAAAAACCCTTTAAGTCAGCATGCACATAAAGTACCCTCTGCACACCCCCAGAACCAAATGTGTTCCTCCTTACCTTTACTCTTGGATGACCATGCTGCACAGTGACCAGCTTTGAAAAAAGTATGAAGTTACGATACTCTGTTGGGAGATGTACATGCTATATTGGTGATGTGAACTGAAGGCTGTCAAAGGACTTACTAGTATATCACATTAATGACTTTGTATTGTGAGAAATTGGAGTTCTTAGCATCATTTGTAGTAAGTTAAAGGGATTCTATAAACTACAAATATTAGTGATCTATCCTCCAGTCACCCAGCACCCCCACCGATCAGCTATATCAATGGGAAGCAGAAGGCTCCAGTTTCCGGTGCTGGCATACTGAAGTTCAGCTCCCACTCACATGAATGTCGCAGTACTCCGGCACAGCCAGTACATAGTGGCTTCCAGCTCCATACACAGCCCAAAACAGCTGACTGGTGGGGGTACTGGGTATCAACCCATCACTCATCTGATATTGATGACCCCCCCTCCAGAAAGGTCATCAATATCTGAACCCCTTTAAGGGTGGACTGACCTTTATTTAGTCTGTCCTACTAAACCGGACCGTCAGGACAAGAAACAATCCCGAGACAGTGGCTTTTCATAGGGAGTCATTACAAACTCGTCAGAAGTCGTGATTGCTCTTTTCTGCTTTAAATTATTTATCTGCAATATGGGAACATCCTGGTGAGAGTTATCATCATTTTGTATGCAGAAGCCAAACATTTTCTATGCTCAAACATGTAAAAACCACAATGAATTATACCATAGATTCCAAAACGGATTCCCTAACAAACATTATTACAGGATAGCCATGGCCTTTCCTAGGCCACAAACAGTCCATATACAGACGTGAACCCTGACCATCATAATGCCAGGAATAACCGTAATAGTACAAAGACAGCCCCTACATTTACCATCACATCATAGTGTTTAAAGGGTTAAATGGCAATTGGAAAAGGGTAACAATCCAAATTGCCAACATGACTGATTTCCCTTGTCACACATTCTATATAGCACAGCCGGTCCCACTTCTGTCATCTGTACCTATTTGTCTGTAAATAAAAAATTGATAAAAAGAGATCCCGAATGCAGCAGAACGGAGAACTGGCAGGTTTGTTCCAGCCCTTAGGCCAGATTCACACAGTGCAGTTTTTGATTCCACTCTGTGAATTTAACCTCATACTACTTATTGCAGCGGATGTTCGAGGCAACCTTCAATACAGTTTTTTTTTTCATTTTAATATTAGTTCTGTCTTTTTGTAGATGCACAGAAGATCCATACTTAAAGGGGTTGTCTCACTTCAGTAAGGGGCATTTTTCATATAGAGAAAGTTAATACAAGACACTTACTAATGTACTGTGATTGTCCATATTGCTTCCTTTGCTGGCTTGATTCATTTTTACACCACATTATACACTACTCGTTTCCATGGTTACAGACCACCCTGCAATCCATCAGTGGTGGCTGTGCTTGCACAATATAGGAAAAAGCACTAGACTATGTGCGCTCCCATGGTCCTGGCCACTAGAGAGGCTGACACTTTTTCCTATAGTGTGCAAGCACGACCACCACTGATGGATTGCAGGATGGTCTGTAACCATAGAAATGAGCAGTGTATAATGTGATGGAAAAATGAATCCAGCCAGCAAAGGAAGTAATATGGAGAATCACAATACATTAGTAAGTGCCTTGTATTAACTTCCTCTACAGGATAAATGCCATTTACTGAAGTGAGACAACCCCTTTAACTCCATATGTACATAACTCAGCCTTAAAGGTGTTGTCTCCCTTCAGCAAATTACATTTATCATGTAGAGAAAGTTGAAGGGAGTCTGTCACCTGTTTTTCACCTATATAACTAATAGCACTGCCCCACAGAAGATTGCAGACACATCCCAGACATACCTGTGTGCACTGTGTGTCTGTATTACATGTCCAGAAAAAGCACTTTTATTCTGCTGGAAAAAAGTTCCCAAGTACCCAGCTGAAAGTGAAACTAAAAACAGCTTTCTCTCCCAACTCGATTTCTAACAGCTATATTTTCTAATATACTGGATATAATGCTATGATTTATGCTATGCAGGTCAGAACCATTTTTCTATCTGCTACCAATCCCAAGATATGAGCAGCTAAAGCAGCCCTCCTCTCTTCAGTCTGGTTTGCTTTGGTCACTTGCAGCAGCAGAGCCAGGCACTTGGGAGCTGTTTTCCTGCAGAATAAAAGTGCTTTTCCTGGACATGTAATAGACACACAGTGCACACAGGTATGTCTGGGATGTGACATGTAATACAGACACACAGTGCACACAGGTATGTCTGGGATGTGACATGTAATACAGACACACAGTGCACACAGGTATGTCTAGGATATGTCTGCAATCTTCTGTGAGGCAGTGCTCTTAGTTATATAGGTGAAAAACAGGTGAAAGACTCCCTTTAATACAAAGCACTTACTAATGTAATGTGATTGTCCATATTTCTTCCTTTGCTGGCTGGATTCATTTTTCCATCACATTATACACTGCTCATATCCAGGGGTTACAGCCACCGCTTCAGCGCAGATACGAGGTGGCCGGGACAGGAGCTGCTGTGCATGCGTGCCTATGAGTGCTCCCACCAGAGAGGCCTCTGTCTTTTCCTATAGTGTACAAGCATGACCACCACTGATGGATTGCAGGGTGGTCGTAACCCCTGGATACGAGCAACGTGTAATGTGATGGAAAAATGAATACAGCCAGCAAAGGAGGCAATATGGACAATCACAGTACATTAGTAAGTGCCTTGTAGTAACTTCATAAATTATATTTACTGAAGTGAGATGACTCCTTTAAGGCTGGTTTCTCATATTCTGTATAGCACAGCCAGTTATACTTTTGTCATTTTTGTACTTTTGTCAGAGATTCCGAATGCAGCAGAACGGAGAACTGGCAGGTTGGTTCCAGCCCTCAGGCTAGATTCACACAGTGCAGTTTTTGATACCACTCTGTAAATCTAACCTCATACTACTTATTGCAGCGGATGTTTGAAACAGCCTTAAATATAGGTTTTTATTTTATTTTATTTTAATATTAGTTCTGTCTCTTTGTAAATGTGTAGTAATGTGTAGTAGAGCCATACAGAATGTGTTTTAAAGGGTTTCTGTCACCAGTTTTGGGCATATAAAACAGGATGACATTTGCAATGTGCAAATGTCACCTGATGCCCAAACTGGTGATAATTTTTTTACTGGTGCCCCCGTTTTTGAAATAAATCATCTTTTGTTGTATGCAAATGAAGCTTACTAGGTGCAAGGGGCGGTTACCTCGCACCTAGTAAGCTCCGTTTGCCCACCCGCGGTCACGCCTACCTTCACTTGATTGACAGGGCCAGGCAGCTTGTTGGATCCTCTGCCGGCCCTGTGCTCCATTCAAATCCCGCGCCTGCGCCCTGCGGAATAAAAGCGGCGCAGGCGCAGTGAGCGGCGCTGGCCGCCGGGCTCCCGGCTACCTCACTGCGCCTGCGCCGATGACGTCAGAGTACACATGACGTCTTCGGCGCAGGCGCAGTGAGGTAGCCGGGAGCCCGGCGGCCAGCGCCGCTCACTGCGCCTGCGCCGCTTTTATTCCGCAGGGCGCAGGCGCGGGATTTGAATGGAGCACAGGGCCGGCAGAGGATCCAACAAGCTGCCTGGCCCTGTCAATCAAGTGAAGGTAGGCGTGACCGCGGGTGGGCAAACGGAGCTTACTAGGTGCGAGGTAACCGCCCCTTGCACCTAGTAAGCTTCATTTGCATACAACAAAAGATGATTTATTTCAAAAACGGGGGCACCAGTAAAAAAATTATCACCAGTTTGGGCATCAGGTGACATTTGCACATTGCAAATGTCATCCTGTTTTATATGCCCAAAACTGGTGACAGAAACCCTTTAAAGACGCGACTATAGGTAAACCGTCCAAGCTGTTTAATAATTGACACAGATTTAACATCATGGAGATAGTGAGGAGTAATCTTGGCATCCCTGATACCAGCGCCCGCTGGCAGGATTTCCCTGTGTTATCAGTAATCCTGTTGTTTCTAAGCGTGACTGCCAAAAAACAGAATGTCATGCAAAGCCGTAATAACAAATCCCTATTTTTTAAGATTCAGCATTTCTATATTTTACTAACACCTAAAATATATTACTTGCTTTGCTTTAAAACAAAAAAAAAACAAAAAACAGCAGCATAGGCCTTGTCTGTTGACTTTAAAGGGAACCTGTCACATTGAACCTTGTGTCTGATCTGTGGGCAGCCGGTTTTGGAGCAGGAGGAGCTGAGCAGATAGAAATATAACATTATGAGAAAAGATTCAGAATAATTTGTCAATAAATCATATAAATCTCTGCTCTTTCTATGCTTAGGAGTCCAGTGGTCCAGTCCATTCACTGATTAGGCCCGCCCACCAGACTCCAAAATCCAGAATGATCAAGAATTAATGTGAATAAATGACAAGCTCTACTAAATCTTTCCCTTCAATCTGCTCAGCTCCTCCTGCTCTTTAACCTGCTGCCTGCGGATCAGACAAAGGGATCCATGTGACAGATGCTACAATACCAGAGTCAGACAATGGACATAATGTACAATGCACAGTTTTTGGAGAAAAGTAACCCTTGTTCTCTAATTCTGAACTTCCCACACTGGTGACCAATGATGTTGCCAGGATCCTACACGTCCATTTTTAGCTTCTGATTTATTCTGCTGGATTTATTGCTGTTTTCTGCAAAAACTGACTGAAAGCAAGTGACAACTTCCCTTTATATTTAAAATACTTATTTAAAGTAACTGAATACTATGCCTTAAAGTGCATCTGTCAGCAGTTTTGTACCTATGACACTGGCTGACCTGCGTTGGTCCCATGTTCATATGTGTCCATGTTCTATTTTAGTTTGACTTTATCTTTTTTTATTTTACGCCTCCCCCCCCATAAGGTCATAAAAGACTTTTGGGAGACATTTTTTACAACCATCCTATTGTATGCTTTACTGTAGGCTGTGCTAAATACAGGGACCTGAACCTTCTTTTTAATTTTTCTGTAATTCTTTCTCCGGCAAGGCCTGGGCTACACTGCTACTTTCTGTAGCACGACTGATTGTTTTCAACTAATGAACTGCAGCTCCAGTCCGAATGAATGCATTAAAGTTGAACGCAATCTTGCGGACTGCAGCTGTCAATCACTAGTTAATATCAATCAGTCGCGCTACAGAAAGTCTCAGTGTAGCCCAGACCTAACAATTCAATTAATTTTGCTGACATCATTCTCAGCTCAGTAGAAAGAACACTGAGGTACTTCTTAATTCTCAACTTATCCTTCATTCCCTGACATTCCTGAGCAAACTGTTATGAGTACAGGTTCATTTGAACCTAACTATCTCCTTTTAGAGATATTTTTATAATATGAAAGGGGGGAGGGGCCTAATTCCAATGAAAGGTAAAAAAAAAAATACATTTTTAGATTCATATTGTCATGCAAATTTTTTATAAAAATTATTATTGAAATAATCCTAAAATAACTCAATATCCTGTAGATGACCTTCTCTTTTAATGAGGAGGTCATCTATATATGGACCATCTCAGGGATTGCTCCTCCCACTACACCATAAATAAATTTGCTAATGACGGTGAGAACCTGGCACCCATTGAGGGGCCCATAATATGTAACATAAAAAAAAAAATCACTATTAAAGGAGAAATAGATATGATTTAACAGATACTCAACTGCCATCATCAAATATTCTTTAGTTTAGTATCCATATAATTATTGAAACTATTAAAGGGGTTGTCGGGTACAGAGCAGAACACGGATATCACCTCTTCTGTATTCACTTATGTATGAGAGGAGCATTGAAGCATTTCCTTGCTCTGATGCTCCCCTTTGCCTGGCTGCATTGCACAGAGTGAGCCTCTGTTTGTTGTGAGCAGGTGACATACTGGGCTTCACAGCACTGTGCTAGGCAGAGGCTTCCGTCTAGCAGTGAGCCCAGTGACATCACCTGCATAGATAGGAGGTGTATAACACCACCATAGACTATTTTGGAGGCGGGTTCTATGCTACTTTGCATAGTACCATCCTCCAAAAAGAGTCTAGGTCAACGCCATGCACCGCCAATCTATGCAGGTGACGTCACAGGGCTCACTGCTAGGTGGAAGCCTCTGCCTAGCATAGTGTTGTGAAGCCCAGTATGTCAACGGGGGCTCGCGATGCAGCCAGGCAAAGGGGACCATCGCAGCAAGGAAATGAATACATAAGAATTGATATTCAGCGCTAATCCATCGAGAAAAAACCTTTATATGTGATCTCTAAATGCGTCGGTCAGCCATTTGTATGTGCCTAGGTACACCTTGATAATAATGATATTTATGAACATAGATAGCTAGAATAAAATGATATTAGCAATATTCTCTGAACTTTCTGCGTTTAAACTAAAGCCACATTTACATTGGGCCATGGTCGGGCTGGTTCTTGGGAAGGAATGTTAGCACGAATGCTCATTCCCGATAATTGGCCTGAGGTGCCACAGATAACCTGAAGAACAAGCAAAATGCTCATTCATCGGGTGAAATCATGATTTATGTGGACACCTAAATCCTTTCTCTGCAGCAAGTCGTGTTGTGTGAACTGAGATCTGCTGCCTGAAAACAATGAATCTGTATGAGGACAAGTGATTCCAGCAACCATCGCGCATCACCATACAGTAGAAGTGACTGCAGCATGTAAAGGCAGCTCTCTTTGCATATATCATAACTTCATTTTTCTCAGCAATATATAATCCTGGAACGTGCGATTCCTGTATTTTACTTATCGTTTGAATAAAGATCCTGATTTTAATGGCTGCTGCAGTGCTGGGTTATTTTGTCCTAAAAGGGATATTGTCTCTTTAAATGTCATCAACATATTGCATAGTGCCATCTGTCTTTTGATGATAATGTAGGTGCCAATCAGTGGATAATTAAACATTCATTGGGCCAGAGCTGCTCTTTGTATTTGTCAGCCCTGGTCTACACAAAGCTGCTCATTTTGGCCACGTTTATTTAGCCATCATTGTAAACTCCTGCACTGTTACTGAGTAATACGTAGGGGCTAGGACAGCAGCTATCGATTATATTAGCAATCAAGTATTCTACCAAAGATTAATCTAGTACTCTAACAAAAAAAACTAATGAAAAAAATCTACCGTAATTAAAAGAATGCCGTCCCATGTCATCATCAGACCCCCCTTGCCATCAAGCTCCCCCGTGCCATCAGTCCCCCCACCTATGCCATCAAGCTCCCCCATGCCATCAGTCCCCCCACCTATGCCATCAAGCTCCCCCATGCCATTAGTCCCCCTCATGCCATCAGGCTCCGGGCTGGGATTTCACGTCAGTCTTAGTAAAAAGGCCACTGGTAGAATATGTAGCCAATTTATTAAAAGGCGCAGGTATGTGAAGTCCAGGAAAATGAAATCTACACCAGATTTTAAAGAAGGTGTGAGAGTGGTGTAGAGACCCAAAATGACACATATTTTATGCAAAATGCCATCTGTGCAAAGATTTCTGATTTTTGTAAGCACACATTATTTGTAAATGACCCCCATTATCTACTTGATTGTTTTGTACCACACTGTTGATCGAATTCATACACATGTGCAGTACCCCAGATTTGGGGGCACCTGCAAAGTTTGGTTTGTTATATAATGCTTGTAATGTTAATGCTATGTACTGCTCATTCCGTTGTTTCAGCATGAGCCAGACATTGCCAGAGTTAACTATCCTGGCTCAGCCCTCTCTGGAGCTCAGAGTATGGGCCGGTCCAAACACCTATCTCCAGAAGATTCCAGAGAGAGTAGCTGTAGAGAGGGAGGAAGATGGAGCAGTCTCCACATGCTCCTCTCCCATATCTTCCAGCTCCAAGCCCTGGAGCATCGTTCGCCTTCACAATCTTCAGGAGATGCAAGCAAGCAAGAGAGAGCGAGAGAGACAGCAAGGTAATCCAGCTTAAGGCGATTCAGACCAGGCTGCTGCAGAGGGATAACCAGTTAAGACATCATATGCACCCCAGAATAGTGGACACTACAGCTACAGTTGCCAGAGTACATCTATTAGTCAAAGATCCCTATAGCAGATATTTCAGCCAGAGAAATCTGAGGGTCATTGCCATATTCATCTGCTTAGCTCATGCGGAGACATCTGGGAGGACTTTGCATTGTATACAAACTTCTGCTGGATGTACTACAACTTCAATCCTGCATACAGTAAACAGAGACTCATGTTAAGTTTCATCTGGCCTGACTCTCTTAAAGGGCATCTGTCAGCAGTTTTGTACCTATGACACTGGCTGATCTGTTACATGTGCACTTGGCAGCTGAAGGCATCTGTGTTGATCCCATGTTCATATGTGTTCTCATTGTTGAGAAAAATGATGTTTTAATATATGCAAATGAACCTCTAGGAGCAACGGGGGCCCAGTTCTCTGCAACTGCGGCATCCTCTGCACTTTGATTGACAGGACCAAGTAGGGAAAACATTACCACACCTAACTTCTCCTAAGGTTAATCAAAGTGCAGAGGGCACAGCAGTTGCAGAGAGATGTCTTCAGCTGCCAACATGGGACCAATTGGTAGCTGAAGACATCTGTGTTGGCCCCATGTTCATATGTGCCCGCATTGCTGAGAAAAATGATGTTTTATTATATGCAAATGAGCCTCTAGGAGCAACAGGGGCGTTACCATTACATCTAGAAACTCTGGTCTCTCTGCAACTGCCGTGTCCTCTGCACTTTAATTAAAGGGGTTATCCCACGAATAATGTAAAAAATGAAAATCAGACATCATATAGTACATGACAATGTCTTTCTAACAAAGCTAGAACCAGCCTTGTACCTCACATGGATCCAGAGATCTCCACATTCATTGCTCTATTAGATTTATATCAAGCTGACAGCTCAAGGGGAGTGTCTTTTCTGCTGCAGCTAAGGAGGCGTGTCTCAGCTCCTCCTATCACAGCTCAGGGGGCGTGTCCATGCTCTCCCTATCACAGCTCAGGGGGCGTGTCTCAGCTCTCCCTATCACAGCTAAGGAGGCGTGTCTCAGCTCCTCCTATCACAGCTCAGGAGGCGTGTCTCAGCTCTCCCTATCACAGCTAAGGAGGCAGTTGAAAGATGAAACTGAGCATGTGCGGCCTCAGTGAGCAGGACAAAGAAATAAGAAATTAAGTGGCACTATACAGATACATTTTACTGAATAACTCAGTAGCTATAATACATTTTTAATTACATGCAATCACAAAAGTATTCAGATCCAGGTGCTGGTTTGAAAACTGTAGAATATTTTTCGTGAGACAACCCCTTTAACTTTAGGAGAAGTCAGGTGTGGTGATATTTTCCCTACTTGGTCCTATCAATCAAAGTGCAGAGGACTCCGCAGTTGCAGAGAGCTGAGCCTCTAGGAGCAAAAGCAACGCCCCCGTTGATCCTAGAGGCTCATTTGCATATATTAAAACATCATTTTTCTTAGCAATGCGGGCACATATGAACATGGGACCAACACAGATGCCTTCAGCTGCCAAGTGCACATGTAACAGGTCAGCCAGTTTCATAGGTACAAATCTGCTGGCAGATGCCCTATAACACCACATGCCCTACACGTGGCCTGCCTAGCACCCACATGGACATAAACACCATGGGCACTACCATCAGTCAGGTAACCCACAGCTACAGAGAGTGACCAGAGGGAACACAGACCGCCCCTTCTTCATTGTATCAACCCTAGGGAGCGACGGACTGGACTACATCATGACACATCATCATCAGGGCCACTACCACTCCCATCCTCTGCTCCAGCTCCTCAGGGGCTCAGTGCACATACACCATATCTCCCAACTTTCCAAAGAGAGAAAGAGGGACAAAAATTTTTTGAAAATTAGACCACGCCCATGCCACACCCCCTGTACACATCCATTTCCCGCCCACTAACACCAATTCACACCCTGCTTCTCCAAACAAACGGTCACATGTAATCGCTTCTGTCTTGATTTCCATGGATGCAGTTTCTGCCAACGTCCACTGTTTACAGACGAAATCCATGGCCAGTGGGGGACACTGAACCAGGGTGCTCAGGTAAGCAATGTGGTGGCTTGGGATTTCCTATGCTAGTGCCCACAAGCCTAAAGCATTATAGGAATTCTCTTAGAAAGTAGCCAACCCCTTTTAAGAGTCATTTTGAAGCAGTGTGTAATGTGAACAGTACTCTACTTATAAAACCAAACAAGCACCTATTGTGGAGTTTCAGAAGATACTGTATGTTTTGTCCTATCCTCATGTGTATTACCATTTAGTAGGCTTCCTCACTTACATTGGAAGGATCAAGTGTAGCGAGCCCCAAACAGCTTGCGCGTGTTCGTGGAGAAGTTTTACCGACTGTCGGCTCCACTCATTCCTGCTTCTTTATGTGGGACCGGAAGCAGGGGGCAGCGTCATCCTCCTCAAAGCAAGTCCAGTCTCCAAACACCCGCCCCTTCCAAAGCCCTGCCCGGACAGGGGCGGGGACGAGTGCCAGACTGGTGATTACTTCGGGAAGCACGCCTTGCCCTTCCTGTGTGCGTGTGGTTCCGGGTACTTCACTCCGCGCCGCCAGAGCGTTCACCTGGCTCTGTAGTAAGGGTAACGGCTAACGCACTGACTGCATGCTACACGCATGTCCCCGGTAATCACAAGTGAAAAAGGCCACTGCCTTTTACCATCAGCCGGGCCATGCAGGCAGCCACCCAGGACAGCAGTGAAAAACCGGGACTGTCCCGCTGGATCCGGGGCGGTTGGGACCTATGCATACACTGCCTATGTTGTAAAAGCCAGCGACGTTACATCTCCTCCCCTGGAAAATATGCTTTTGCTGGAAAGAATCATGTTTTTATGTCTTCTGACTATCCCTGCCCAGGCTGATCAAGAGGGATCTACTGCCAGCTTTTACATTGCAGATTAAAATGACGTATTATTTATTCCTTTCCTGCAAATTTATTTCTGCCAGTTGCATTTCATTTTCTGCTTCCATGATGTAGATCGTATGCTGGAGATAGAAAGTGTTAACCCTATGTATGAATCACAAAATCACTCTGGTGACAACTGTGCCTTACAGGAAAATTAATGCAACTGTTATCCAGGATGCAGCTCACACACGTCTCATGCAGTGGTCCTAATCAGATTAAAGCAACTTTTTATTAACAAGCTGTTCTCGTTATCATGTGAAAGGTTTATTTATCACCCTGGGGGTATTAAAGCGCTTTGTTATAGATATTGGGAATGAGTTTCAGAAAATGAAATCTTACTTGTAATGATTCTGTGCGCTCAAACAAAAGACTGTGGAGTATTCTTGGCTCATCATTTTACTTATCGCTTGTGGAAGAAAGAAATGTACAATGTGAACTTACAGCAGAAATGTATTGATGTCATGTATCCGACTTATCAGTAGCATCGACCTCTGCTACCTCGGTTTAATAATGTAGGTGATAAGGTAAATCATCTGGACTGGTCAGATGCTAGTTTTCAGATTTCCCTTTGACATAGGCAATGCTTTTCATTATTAGTGCAGATGTAGTTGCTGCAGAAGTCTCCAAAGCAGAATCCAGCCTACCAGTCTTGATACCCAACCCATGAATTATTTATCCCATGACCAATGTTCTGTCTAAGCCCGAGCAGCATTGTTCTCTCTAAGACAATACAGAACCACACTGAACAAATGTAACCTGCCGTGCCCAGTTAATTAGACATGCCGCAGTCAGATTCCCAGGGCCACCGAGCATCCAAGTAAATTGTATTACACAGTATATACGTCTAGAGCAGTGAAGGATTTATTATCTACATCCCTAATAGTGTGGGACAGTGGATTGATAGCAGTATTAGCAGTGGTCCAGGTCGGTGAAGGAGGTAATGTGTATATCCCTTCTGGTCTGTGGCAATTGAAGACATTAGTTTCAGCATCCCTGGTGGTCTAGGGCAGTGAAAGGGGTTAAAGGGGTTGTCTCGCTTCAGCACATGACATTTATCATGTAGAGAAAGTTAATACAAGGCACTAACTAGTGTATTGTGATTGTCCATATTGCATCCTTTGCTGGCTTGATTAATTTTTCCATCACATTATACACTGCTCGTTTCCATGGAAAAATGAAACCAGCCAGCAAAGAAGACAATATGGATAATAATAATACATTAGTAAGTGCCTTGTATTAACTGTCTCTAGATAATAAATGCCATTTGCTGAAGTGAGACAATCCCTTTAATGCCAGTATTCTCTGTGGTATATGGAATTCAAGGAGTTTATGTCAGTATCCTTGATAATCTAGGGCAGTAAAAGAGTTATTGGCAGTATACATTGTGATCTTGGGCAGTGAAGAGGTTAATGTCAGCATCTCTGGTGGTCTAGGGCAGTGAGGAGGTTAATGCCAGGATCTCTGGTGGTTTAGGGCAGTGAAGAGGTTAATGACAGTTTCTCCAGTGGTTTAGGGCAGTGAAGAGGTTAATGACAGTTTCTCCAGTGGTCTAGAGCGATGAGGGGGTTTCAGGTATTATACTTATGGCACATAATGTTGAATTAGCTGGAAAAAAAATATAAATAAATATATATATATACATATATATATATATATATATTTATTTATACACACAGACAGGTCAGATAATAGGGACGCTCATAATCTATACATTTCCTGACTGTACATTCTAGTGATTTAAAGGGAACCTGTCATCTCCGAAACACCCCCTGAACTAGAGTAAGCGTTGTATAGTGTAAATGATGCTGAATCCGAATATGTAAGTTTTATCTTCATACTCACTTCCATTCCAACGCTGTGCTCCCACAAACCGGCAGTAAAATGCATTGACAGGACTCTTCTTTGAGTCCTCTCCAATATGTGAGTAAGCACTGGAGTCCACTGAGTGTATTTTACTGCTGGTTTGTGGGAGCACAGCGACGTAATGGAAGTGAGTATGAAGATAAAACTTACATATTCGGATTCAGCCTCACTTACACTATACAACGCTTACTCTAGTTCAGGGGGTGTTTCGGAGATGACAGGTTCCCTTTAACTGATGATAGGTTCTACAGATTGGAAAAGGTTAACAAACTAGCCTGGGGAGGGGGGAATTGGAGACACATTCTCCACAAACGGGAAAGCTTTTGGATTTTTATGCTTAATACCACTTTCCCAAATGGCTAGAATCTTTGCACAAATGTAATCCTGCACTATTAATCTTACTGTGCTGTCCCACTCCAATAGCATATTTTGTATTTGAATGTTTTTCGATGTTTTTGTATTTTTAATATTATAAATATAAGGATAACGTGACCTGGTCATGCTGAGATAGGCCATGATTAAAGACAGGCCAGGCATGCTTTTCTCGGACTGAATATTTTATATACTGCCTATGGATTTGCTGGTCTTTCTAAGATTGATGATTTTAAATATAGATTGAATTAAAAAGAGAGATTTTTGTAACAGAAGTGATGCAGGCTCATAATGGATTTATATACAGTCTTACTTTATATGAAAAAATATATTTATTATGTAAAAAACAATTATTTGTACTAACTATACAGAAGTTTTCCTCACCTAGGTACTTCCACAAACACAGGGGGATCAGGCTTTGCTCAGCCAGCAGGTCACGCAGCTTCCGGGCACTGACACTGAATTATCATTTCAGTCCTGTTTTTATTCCCACATTAATAAGCCCAGCATCTATACCTGGGATTACTACAGGCTAGGAGAAAATGGTGTACTGGGTTGGGGAGAGAAAGACAGGTCCCTCTACTAACCTACACACCATTCCAGAAAAATCCATACCTAAAAAACACTTTAAACTATATTTTTAAGAAACAACCCAGCTTTGCTGCATTCTTTTTACCTCACCCATCTGAGCATTCTGAGTGAAATATATACCCCCTCCAGTTTGGAAAATGCATTTGGAAATCTACAGACCCTTTCACTTTTTTCACATTTTGTTATGTTAAATTTTTCCCATCAATCTGCACTCAGTACCCCATAATGAGAAAATGAGCTAAGAATTCTAGAAATTTTTGGTAAATTTATTAAAAGGGAAAAACTAAAGTTTGGCATGGACATTAGTAACATAGTTTATAAGGCTGAAAAAAGACATCCATCCAGTTCAGCCTGTTGTCCTGCAAAGTTGGTCTAGACTCTAGAGGAAGTAAAAGAAACCCTCATGAACTCAAAAACAAGAAAATATTGCTTCCCAACTCCAATCAGGCAATCAGAATAACTCCCTGGATCAACGACCCATCTCTAGTAACTATAACCTGTAATATTATTACCCTCCAGAAATATATCCAGGCCCCTTTTCAGCTCAACATCAGAGTGTTCCATAGTCTCACTGCTCTTACAGTAAAGATTCCTCTTCCTGAGTATGAATGGATGTTGGGAGAGGTCTCGGTACTGACCCCTGATATATTTATACATCTTGTTGGGTACTGTAGTCCATCCATTCCAGTTATTACTTTATTTGCTGAACCCTCTGAACCCTCTTTAGCTCTGCTATAGTAACAGTATTCAGACACTTTGCTATGTTGTTTCTACACCTTCATCCAGTTGATTGGACATGATTTGGAAAGACACATCTCTGTCTGTGTAAGGTCTCATAGCTAACAATGCATATCACAGTAAAATCCAAGCCATAAGGAGGAAGAACTGCCTCTGCATAAAGGTACAAAACGTTTCTGCTGAAAGTTCCCCAGAGCACAGTAGCCTTCATAATTCTTAAATGGAAGAAGTTTGGAACTTAGGACTCTTCCTAGAGTTGGACACCCCTTGAAACTAAATCGGGAGAAAAGGGCCTTCCTAAGAGAGATGAACATGAAATGGTGGAGCTACAAAGATCCTGTGTGCAGATGGAAAAAACCTCCAGAAGGTCAACCATCACTGCAGCACTCCACCAATCTAGGCTTTATGGCAGAGTGGCCAGAAAGAAGCCTCTCCTCAGTAAAGGAACTTTTTGGTCTTCATTCTAAGCATCATGTTTGCAGGAAACCAGTTAATTCTCATAACCTGCCTAATACTATCCCTACAGTGAATCATGGTGATGGCAGCATCATGCTTTGGAGGTGTTTTTCAGCAGATGGGACAGGGAGACTGGTCAAGGTTAAGGGAAAGCTGAATGGGGCAAAACAGAGTGCACTGACCTCTATGACTATGCCAAAGGTTCACCTTCCAAGAAGACAATGACCCTAAGCACACAGCCAAGACAACACAGGAGTGGCTTAGGCCTCTTTCACACTAGCGGCAGCACGGATCCGGCACCTAAAGGGTGCCAACGGATCCGTGCTGCCGCTGATACATGTGTGGAGCCGGAGCAGCGCTCTGGCCCCACACATGTTGACACAGACATTGGGACAGAAATACATACAAACATACAGACATACATACACATACATACACATACATACTTACATACTCCAGCCAGGGACGCCGGCAGCATGTCTTCACGCGCCTCCTGCGCGCAGCTATGACGTTTCCCCACTGCGCCCTCTGCTGGGCGCAGTGGGGAAACGTCATAGCTGCGCGCAGGAGGCGCGTGAAGACATGCTGCCGGCGTCCCTGCCTGGAGTATGTGAGTATGTATGTGTATGTATGTATGTATGTCTTTCTGTATTTCTGTGTAGCCGGATCCGGAATGACCCCCCCATTGCAAGTCAATGGAGGACAGATCCAGATTACTGGTGTGTCACACCAAACGGATCCGTCCCCATTGACTTGCATTGGGGTCATTCCGGATCCGTCTTGGTGCGGATGCCTGGACCGGAGAGAAAACAGCAGCATGCTGCGGTTTGTTCTCCAGTCTGAAGACGGAACGGAATGCTTCTAGGAGCATTCCGTTGTATTCAGTTCAGTTTTGTCCCCATTGACAATGAATGGGGACAAAACTGAAGCGTTTTTTTTCCGGTATTGAGCCCCTATGACAGAACTCAGTACAGGAATTTAAAAATGCTAGTGTGAAAGTAGCCTTAGGGACAACTCTGTGAATGTCCTTGAGTGGACCAGAGAGATCCTTGAACTGAATGAAACATTTCTGGAGAGACGTGAAATCCAAATTTGCAAACCTTGTGGCATCATACTCAAGAAGACCGGAGGCTGTAGTCACTGCCAAAAGGGCTTCAACTAAGTCCTGAGTAAAGTGTCTGAATATTTATGTCAGTGCAAGATTTTAGTTCTTCCTTTTCAATAAATTAGCAAAAATTTCAAACACTCATTTTCCCTTTGTCATTACAGGCTATTAAGTTCAGAATGATGGGGAAAAAATTTTTTTTGAAACACGTGGTGCGACAAAAATTTTTTCAAAAAAAGTATAAGGGTCTGAAGACTTTACGAATGTATGTGTGTGTATATATAGAAAAGGACTTATACTTTTTCTCTGTAGTTTTCTCTCCTAGTTTTCTACCTATTTGCACTGGCAAGGAAACCAGCTATGCTAAGCCACACTCAACGCCCAGACAAAAAGTCCTGTTTGATTCTGCTTTTTCCCTTCATTCCTTTCTTGGTTTACCGCCCCTTTAAAGGGATACTTCCATCAGAAAGGGATACTTTTTCCATCCTGCTGAATTGGAAACCTCCAAAGATTCCCTCATTACCCCATTTAGTCCAACTTATAAATGCAACATTGCCAATGTACAAATTGACCTTTAAAGCTATTGGCGTGCCAGATAGGTTTGACAAAATTTGGGGTCTATCGTTGAGTACCAGTTTAACATCAAGTTAGTTCAGATATAGGGCTCAGTTTGCTGTGTGTCGCTGCCCATGTGAATGTTGTGCGTGAATGTTGGATAGTGGCAAGTCCAGACCATTTATCATTTAAAAATGTTTCGAGTATGGGCTACAGGGGACACTATTATTCTGTATTCACATGCCAATGCCATGTAACCCTTCACTATGATTGTCCTTTACTTGTCACTCGACTTAGGCTAGTTTCACACCTGCGGCATCGGACTCCGACAGGCTGTTCCGGCGGGTGAACAGCCTGCCGGATCTGTGCTACCGCAGGTGCACGTGTAGGGCCTGAACCAAGCTCCGGCTCCATTCACAGTAATGGGGCAGGCCACGGATTTGGCCGTAGCATGGCAACACCTGCCGAGAGGCGGCCGGAACAAAAGTACTACATGTCTTAGTTTTGTTGCGGCCGCCTCTCAGCAGGGTTTGCCGTGCTGCGGCCGGATCCGTGGCCCGCCCCCCATTACAGTCAATGGGGCCGGAGCGTAGCCCACACGTGCAACTGCGGCAGCACGGATCCCCTGCTGGAGTCTGATGCCGCAGGTGTAAAAGTACACTTATGTGTGATATGTGTTCCTTTTGCTGTTTCCTTAAATTTTGGAAATGAAAAATAAAATCTATAAAAAAAAGAAAGGGATACTTTTTTTTAAACTCAGTTTTCATAGAAAATTATTTTTGGCTGTTTTCATTTCTGCAGTAGTATACCATTGAAAATTAAACCGCTGCACAGCTGATTCACAGCATATTTACCAGTTAGTGGCCTGATCTCTTCTGGACCCAATTATAGTGAATGAGGTCTGGTGGGAAAGTGGTAGTATCCAGCAGTGCTGGATCCAGAGAACTCTACTGGAATAGCCTGCCGGATTTCCCTGCCCTGCTTAATACTATTTTAACACTGTTTCTTGTATATTCCGTTTTCTATCCTCAGGACACATATTTCTGCCATTGTGACGCTGGATACGTTGGTTCCTACTGTGAAGAATACGATGCCTGCCATAGTAAGCCATGCCTAAATAATGGCACTTGCAGTGACCTCCCACAGAAGCACGATGGGAAAAACGCAACCTGCACTTGCTTGCCTGGTATGTTTTCTGTATGTCAGCAGCAATATCTAGTAGTCCTTACTGAAATAGCGCAACATAATAGTAGTGCTGCCCATCCAGGTTATAAATGTTTTCTGTGCAGGTTACACAGGGGGATATTGTGAAGCCCTAGTGAATCACTGCTTTCCTCAGCCATGTAGAAATGGAGCCACCTGTGTGACAAGCCTCAGTGGGTTCAGCTGCCAGTGTCCTGAGGGTAAGTGTTTATCCTTAGTATATGTTAAAAGTGGATATAGCATACAGTCAAAAACAAAGTACGCTCTCTTAGAATTGCATGGATTTAAGTATGAGGATATAATACAAAATTTCTATTCCTTAGAAGGTCCTGAAATTAACTAGGCCAAAATGCAGACACTGTATGTGAAAAATAAAGTACACCCTTACTGATTCCATAGAAAATAAGAGAGTAAGTGCTGCTCACAATATTCTCTTGATGAATTGATCATCAGCAAATGTGAAGTTTTGGCAGTTTGCTGGTCTGGAGCATTCAGGCGTGTGTTTACATAATACCAAGAAGGAAAGACATCAGCAATGATCTTAGAGAATCAATTGTTGCTGCCCATCTTCCTCTGAAGAGTTATAAGGTCATTTCTAAACAATTTGAAGTCCATAATTCCAAAGTGAGAATGATTATTCACAAGTGGAAAACATTCAAGACAGCGGACAATCTTCCCAGGTGCAGACGTTCCAGCAAATCCACCCCAAAGTCACAATGTTTAGAGAAAGCGAGGACTTCACAGGCCTCATTTAGCATGTTAAATGTTCAAATTCATGACAGAAAAAGATGGAACATTTATGGCTTGTTGAAAGGGTTGCCAGGAGAAAGCCTCTTCTTTATAAAAAAAAAAAAAAAAACGAGCGCATGGCTTAATTTTGCACAGTTGCATCTGAACAAACCACAAGACATTTAGAACAATGTTATTTGCACAGACGAGACCAAAGTGGAGATGAGGTTAGAAGATCAGAAATAAGGCTTCACATGAGCCATCAGCTGACGGGACTGAGAAGTCATACTCTGCAAACAGACTGATTTTTGACTCCTGTACCTAAAAAAATGACTGAACATTTTTATTAAAGACTAGAGATGAGCGAGTAGTGAAATATTCGAAAGTTCGAAATTTGATTCGAATAGACCGCGAAATTCGACTATTCGACCGGATATCGAATCCCATTAAAGTCTATGGGAAAAAAATGCTCGCCACTTGGAAATCTCAATTCGACCACTTGGAGGTCACCAAGTCCACCCTGGAACCTCAGAAAAGGATGCCAACACTGCTGGAATGCAACTGGGACAGCAGGGGAAGCATGTCTGGGTGCATATAACGCGCCCAAGTCGCACTATTACGCCACTATCACAGCCTCTCAACAATACACTCCAAACACAATCTAACCTCTCTGTAAAGTGAGACCATACAAGGAAACCTTCTTTCCTCTACATTGCCATGGACCCCAAGCCAAACTAGACAAAAAAGAAGATAAAATTCTGCACCCCTTAAAATCACGTTGCCTATGACAACCACAGATGGCATAGGCAAGGGGGAAAGCAAATAGACCCCACCCCTAATTGTCATTGTGTGTGTGTGTGAGATGTGGTCAGACATGTCTTCTTTAAAATGTAAAAACAACTCAAACACATGCAGAAGCCTTAAAATGCCCAAATTGTTGGCGCTTGAGATGTCAGTGACCCGACCTGGCCCAGTGTCATGTCTAGCAGGTAAAGCAGTGGGGATGTTGAGGGATGCGTAGGACCGCAAAAGGCAGGAAGAGGCCGTGGGCTGGCCAGAGGCTCATGGAAAATTTTGTGGAGGCCCAAGAGGTGAGACGTCTTAAAAATTGTGTGGAGGCTAAAGAGGTGAGACGTGTTAAAAATTATGTGGAGGCCCAAGAGGTGACACCTCTTAAAAATTATGTGGAGGCCCGAGAGGTGAGACCTCGAAAACGTTTTGTGGAGGCCCAAGAGGTGACACCTCTTAAAAATTATGTGGAGGCCCAAGAGGTGACACCTCTTAAAAATTATGTGGAGGCCCAAGAGGTGAGACGTGTTAAACCTTTTGTGGAGGCCCAAGAGGTGACACCTCTTAAAAATTATGTGGAGGCCCAAGAGGTGACACCTCTTAAAAATTATGTGGAGGCCCGAGAGGTGAGACCTCGAAAACGTTTTGTGGAGGCCCAAGAGGTGACACCTCTTAAAAATTATGTGGAGGCCCAAGAGGTGACACCTCTTAAAAATTATGTGGAGGCCCAAGAGGTGAGACGTGTTAAACCTTTTGTGGAGGCCCAAGAGGTGACACCTCTTAAAAATTATGTGGAGGCCCAAGAGGTGACACCTCTTAAAAATTATGTGGAGGCCCGAGAGGTGAGACCTCGAAAACGTTTTGTGGAGGCCCAAGAGGTGACACCTCTTAAAAATTATGTGGAGGCCCAAGAGGTGAGACCTCTTAAAAATTATGTGGAGGCCCAAGAGGTGAGACCTCTTAAACATTTTGTGGAGGCCCAAGAGGTGAGACCTCTTAAACATTTTGTGGAGGCCCAAGAGGTGAGCCATAAATATAAAAAATTGTTCTTATTTACGGAGCAATTCTACGGCGGTTAAGGAGGAGGAGGAGGAGGTGGAGGAGGAAATGGCACTTCATACAGATGGCACTTCACTTTTGGCTGCTTTCCACTGTTAACCTCTTAAACCTTTTGTGGAGGCCCAAGAGGTGTTGCTTTTAAAGGCTGCAGTTATCCACAGATTTGCATGCAATGTAAAATGGTTACACTCATTTTATAAAGGCAACTATCATGAAAAATCAGTTTAAATGTATTGAGGGCAGCACAGAGTATTTCTACAGAGGAAGGAGTATTCTTTTTATTTTTTTTCCTTTTTTTTATATGTATATGCTGTTGCCTTCAGTATATGAGAGTTGATTTCATGATGCTACTGCAGCCACTTAAAACGTTTTAAGTCTTGTTTTGTTTTTTTGAATACTGAGAATGCTATTTTGTACCAGATTTTGTATGTAAAGACTGAACACATTAAAATGAGAATGTTACCAAAATTATAATTTATAATTTATTTACCTTTTGTGGAGGCCCAAGAGGTGAGACCTCTTAAAAATTATGTGGTGGCCCAAGAGGTGAGACCTCTTAAAAATTATGTGGTGGCCCAAGAGGGGAGACCCGTTAAAAATTATGTGGAGGCCCAAGAGGTGAGACCTCTTAAACATTTAGCGCAGGCCCAAGAGGTGAGCCATAAATATATAAATTGTTCTTATTTACGGAGCAATTCTACGGCGGTTAAGGAGGAGGAGGAGGAGGAAATGGCACTTCATACATATGGCACTTTACTTTTGGCTGCTTTCCACGGTTGGAGAAGCAAAGTCCGGGTCAATCCACTTGCTGTTCATTTTGATTAGCGTCAGCCTGTCGGCACTGTCGGTTGACAGGCGGCTGCGCTTATCGGTGATAATGCCCCCGGCAGCGCTGAACACCCTTTCTGATAGCACGCTGGCGGCAGGGCAGGCAAGCACCTCCAAGGCGTACAGGGACAGTTCCAGCCACGTGTCCAACTTGGAGACCCAGTAAGTGTAGGACGCCGAGGGATCGGGGAGGACAGGGTTACGGTCTGCCAGGTACTCCCGCAACATCCGCCGATACTTGTCCCTCCTGCTGATAGCGGGTCCCGCAGTGATGGAAGTTGCACGAGGGGGTGCCATGAACGTGTCCCACACCTTGGAGAGTGTTCCCCTGGTGGCTGTGGGCCTGATGGATGTTGTGGGACTCTGGGAGACCCTCTCCTCTCTGCCGCCAGCGATGGTGGGTGGGAAAATCTCCATCATGTTCTGCACGAGTTCCCTCTGGTATTCCAGCAATCGATTCGTCCTCTCCTCTACCGGAATAAAAGAGGAGACGTTATCTTTATACCGGGGGTCCAGGAGTGCGAAGACCCAGTACAGTTTGTTCTCCACTATCCGGACAACACGTGTGTCCCGGGAAAAGCAGCCCAGCATGAAGTCAGCCATGTGTGCCAGACTCTGAATAGGCATGACCTCACTGCCCCCACCAGAAGGATCACTTGCCATTTCCTCCTCTTCCTCTTCCGCCTCCTCTCCGCCCCATCCGCGCTGAACCAATGGGACGCACACAGCCTGACTGCTACCCTCGCCGCCAGCATCCTCCTCCTCTTCCACAGCCACCTCCATGTCGTCCTCCTCCTCCTCATCCTCCTCCTCCTGCAACTGCCACCGTGAAGCAGACAAAAGTGTGGTCTGACTGTGTAGCTCCGTTGCGTCTCCTCCTACCCCCGTCTCCTCTGCGTGCAATGCGTTCTCCCTTATTGCGATGAGCGATTCTTTAAGGACGCCTAGGAGCGGGATGGTTACGCTCACTATAGCGTCCTCGCTGCTGACCTTCTTGGTGGACTCCTCAAAGATACGCAGTACATCGCATATGTCTGCCATCCATGGCCACTCGTGGTTGGCAAACTGAGGGAACTGAGTTGGAGGCACGCGTGGATTCATAATCTGGTACTCCATCAATGCTCTCTGCTGCTCACACACCCTGGCCAACATGGAATAGGTGGAATTCCAGCGAGTGGGCAGGTCGCACAACAGCCGATGTTCAGGCAAATGGAGGCGTTGCTGGAGTTTTTTTAAGCTAGCAGCAGCTACAGTTGACTTCCGAAAGTGAGCGCACAAGCGCCGCACTTTCACCAGTAGCTCTGCCAGGTTGGGGTAAGTCTTCAGAAATTTTTGGACTACAAGATTAAAAACGTGGGCCAGGCATGGTACGTGATTGAGTTCGGCAAGCTCCAGAGCCGCCACCAGGTTACGGCCGTTATCGCACACGACCATGCCTGGTCCTAGCTGCAGCGGCGACAGCCACATCTCCGTCTGCTGCAATATGGCGTCCCTCACCTCTGGGGCGCTGTGCTTCCTGTCGCCCAAGCTGATGAGCTTTAGCACCGCCTGCTGACGTCTCCCCGCGCCAGTGCTGCAACGCTTCCAGCTAGCGGCTGAGGGAGATGTTAAGGCACAGGAGGAGGAGGAGGAGGAGGAGGAGGGGGGTTTATCAGAACCCATGCTGGCAATCTTGGGCGGGGGTGGTAGGTAGGCCGTCTCTGTTTGCGACCCCGTCCCCGCTTCCACTACATTCACCCAGTGTGCCGTCAAAGAGATGTAGCGTCCCTGGCCGCAAGCGCTTGTCCATGAGTCGGTGGTCAAGTGGACCTTTGCGCTGACTGCGTACCTCAGGGCCCGCCTGATGTTACGCGACACGTGCTGGTGCAGGGCGGGGACGGCACTCCGGGAAAAGTAGTGGCGGCTGGGGACGGAATAGCGAGGTGCGGCAGCCGCCATCAGGTCGCGGAAGGCCTGCGTCTCCACAAGCCTAAACGGCAACATCTCCAGGGCCAGCAGTTTGGAGATGTGGCAGTTTAAGGCTTGGGCTTGGGGGTGACTCGAGGCGTACTTCCGCCTGCGGTCGAACGCCTGCGAGATGGACAGTTGTTGGGACGAGGAGTGTGAGGGTGCAGGCGAAGAGGCGGGGGAAGGGGAGGCTGAAGGAGAAGGCCCCAAAGTAGCCGAGGCAGAGGCAGATGTGGAGGTGTCCTGGCTGGAGGTCTGGACCGCAGTGGCAGCACACAACAAAGGGGAAGAGGCAGTGGCAGCAGGACCGGGCGCAGTTTGTATTGCGTTTGCTCTCTCCCACTCAGCCCAGTGCTTGACTTCCAAGTGACGCCGCATGCCTGAGGTGGTCAGATTGCTCTTCTCAGAGCCCCTACTCAGTTTTGAGTGGCAGAGTGTGCAAACCGCGCTCAGTTTGTCATCCGCACAAACATTAAAAAATCTCCACACCACAGAAGTACGAGGCCTCGATGGGGGAGCTTCGCGCGACTGCCCGCTGCGGGAACAGCTTCGGCCGTGCTGGCTGTGGCCTCACTACTTTGTCTGGACTGTCCTCTGCCTCTGGACATCCCTCTGCCTGTGGACATCCCTCTGCCTGTGGACATCCCTCTGCCTGTGGACATCCCTCTGCCTCTGGACATCCCTCTGCCTCTTGCTGCCTTTTTCGGTGCTGCGCAGACCACCACCTCTCCACTGCTTTCCCCGCTGGACATCACCCCTGGCCAAGTGGGGTCGGTCATTTCGTCATCCACCACCTCCTCTTCCTCACTCTGCTCCTCCTCCTGCCCACTGGACATTCCAACAGCCTCCCTTGATGGCAACTGCGTCTCATCATCATCATCGCTCATGATAACAGATGCTGGCTCAGGGTCCACATCAACAGGAGATGGCGAAAACTCAAGGGTTTGGGCATCACTACAAACAAATTCCTCTGCTAGCTCCTGGGATTCTTCCGGCACATCTGAAAAAGGACCCGAAAAGAGCTCCTGGGAGGGGTCAAGGGTGGGATGACTCTGTTGGCCAGGTGTGGAGGAAGGAGGGTCAGAGTGAGACTGTGTGGATGACTGGCTGGTGGACAACTGTGTGGAAGCGCTATCGGCTATCCATTGCACCACCTGTTCAACCTGCTCAGGCCTCAACAGCGGTGTAACCCGCCCCCTGCTTAACTGTCCCATAAAGGCAGGGATTCTGGATGAGCGGGATCCTGGCTGACCCTCACCAGCACGCATTGTATCCCCACTGGCTTCAACAAGGCCCCCAACAGCATTTCCGCGCCCCCGTCCTCGTCCACGTCCTATTCCGCTAGCCCCCGCCGCATTTTTTTTTTTTTACAATATTTTGCCTTCACAGCCGTGAAATTAGTTTGCAAGAGAACGCACAGTACAGTTGCCAGTTAAGGCCTATATATTGTATTTTTCAAGGTACACAGCCGTGTACTGAGTGATCAGACGGTGTGTATGAACAACAGTTATGAGAAATTACTTTGCAAGAGAACGCACAGTACAGTTGCCAGTTAAGGCCTATATATTGTATTTTTCAAGGTACACAGCCGTGTACTGAGTGATCAGACGGTGTGTATGAACAACAGTTATGAGAAATTACTTTGCAAGAGAACGCACAGTACAGTTGCCAGTTAAGGCCTATATATTGTATTTTTCAAGGTACACAGCCGTGTACTCAGTGATCAGACGGTGTGTATGAACAACAGTTATGAGAAATTACTTTGGCAAGAGAACGCACAGTGCAGTTGCCAGTTAAGGCCTATATATTGTATTTTTCAAGGTACACAGCCGTGTACTGAGTGATCAGACGGTGTGTATGAACAACAGTTATGAGAAATTACTTTGCAAGAGAACGCACAGTGCAGTTGCCAGTTAAGGCCTATATATTGTATTTTTCAAGGTACACAGCTGTGTACTGAGTGATCAGACGGTGTGTATGAACAACAGTTATGAGAAATTACTTTGCAAGAGAACGCACAGTACAGTTGCCAGTTAAGGCCTATATATTGTATTTTTCAAGGTACACAGCCGTGTACTCAGTGATCAGACGGTGTGTATGAACAGCAGTTATGAGAAATTACTTTGCAAGAGAACGCACAGTGCAGTTGCCAGTTAAGGCCTATATATTGTATTTTTCAAGGTACACAGCCGTGTACTCAGTGATCAGACGGTGTGTATGAACAACAGTTATGAGAAATTACTTTGCAAGAGAACGCACAGTACAGTTGCCAGTTAAGGCCTATATATTGTATTTTTCAAGGTACACAGCCGTGTACTCAGTGATCAGACGGTGTGTATGAACAACAGTTATGTGAAATTACTTTGCAAGAGAACGCACAGTACAGTTGCCAGTTAAGGCCTATATATTGTATTTTTCAAGGTACACAGCCGTGTACTCAGTGATCAGACGGTGTGTATGAACAACAGTTATGAGAAATTACTTTGCAAGAGAACGCACAGTGCAGTTGCCAGTTAAGGCCTATATATTGTATTTTTCAAGGTACACAGCCGTGTACTCAGTGACCAGACGGTGTGTATGAACAACAGTTATGAGAAATTACTTTGCAAGAGAACGCACAGTACAGTTGCCAGTTAAGGCCTATATATTGTATTTTTCAAGGTACACAGCCGTGTACTCAGTGATCAGACGGTGTGTATGAACAACAGTTATGTGAAATTACTTTGCAAGAGAACGCACAGTACAGTTGCCAGTTAAGGCCTATATATTGTATTTTTCAAGGTACACAGCCGTGTACTCAGTGATCAGACGGTGTGTATGAACAACAGTTATGAGAAATTACTTTGCAAGAGAACGCACAGTACAGTTGCCAGTTAAGGCCTATATATTGTATTTTTCAAGGTACACAGCCGTGTACTCAGTGATCAGACGGTGTGTATGAACAACAGTTATGAGAAATTACTTTGCAAGAGAACGCACAGTGCAGTTGCCAGTTAAGGCCTATATATTGTATTTTTCAAGGTACACAGCCGTGTACTCAGTGATCAGACGGTGTGTATGAACAACAGTTATGAGAAATTACTTTGCAAGAGAACGCACAGTGCAGTTGCCAGTTAAGGCCTATATATTGTATTTTTCAAGGTACACAGCAGTAGTGTCAAATATAGTTTGGTATGTAGCAGAGCACCTAATACACCACTAATGCCTCTCTCTGTCCCTACTCCAGCAGCTATCCCTGAATACAGCAGCCGTTCTCTGTAAAGTCTATATTGTAGTAAGCTATCACTGAAGTCCACTGTAGTAGCCCTGATAAGGGCTTTTAATCACGCTCCTGCCTATCCAACAGCTAAAATCTGTCTGTCCCTTCTCCAGCCTCTGTCCCTGACTAAGTTCACGCAGCATATGCGTACGAGCAGGAAGAGCTGAGTTTTTAATATTCGAGGTCACATGGTTTTTCCAGCCAATGCATGTAGACGCCGTTTTCGCGCTGCCAGCGTGCTCAGCGTGCCTGTCATACCCCCCCTGCATGTTGATTGGTGGAAAAAGAGCGCCAGGGAAGGTGGGAGGGGAAACGAATTCTAAGTGCGCCATCGCCGTTATACTCGAACGAAATCGAGTATGCCAAATAGCGTAGTATTCGATCGAATACCAGCTCGATCGAACACTACTCGCTCATCTCTATTAAAGACCAATTGAAAAAATGATTTTAAGCCAAAAATGAGTAAAATGCTATCAGGTGTCCATAGCCTTTAACTAATTTTAAGATGTTCTAAGGACCAGATGTTGTTTTTTAATATGTCGTAAATCGTGATATATAAAACCACAGAATTTAAAGAGGGTGCATTTTTTTCTTGTAAGTCTGTAAGTGCCCCAGGGAAACTGCCAACTTATTTCCATAGCTGTAGGTTGAAGTTCTTGGGCCCTAAAGCAAAAGCTACTAACTGGACCGGTCAGTATAACACTGAAAGGTCCAGTTAGCGACTCCATGCACTGCATGGTAATGTTATACAGTGATCCTTCAGGATACAATGGCCTCAGGATACAATATTTCAGCATACAATGGTCTTTTCTGACCCATCGTAAGTTGAAACCAGACTCAACATACAATGTCTCAGACCCAACCAATCAAGGCCACTTCTCTGGTGAAATATCTGTATTAGTTACTAGTTATCAGCTATTCCTGACTGTTATATGTAAGGACTTGTTTTATCAGTCTTAGTTATCTGCCTATTTTTCTTAAATCTTAATTTTTTCTTATCTTGGATGACATTTTGGGGCTTTGGAACCAATTACTCAACTTACAATGGTTTCAACATACAATGGTCCTCCTGGAACCAATTAATATTGTAACGTGACGGACCACTGTACTTAAAGGCTATGGATACCTTTGCAACCTTTGTATATTATTCATTTAGATGTATTCGAGGTACAACATTTTCGTAATAGGTTTTATTAACCCCTTCCTTACATCAACCATGCATGTATGGCAGGTGTCGGGGCTTTAAACATGGTGCCCACTGGGTGCCTGTTGTTTCACACAGCAGAACCTGGGGCTAATGTCTGAGATCGGGGGGCTAACTGTCCCCCTGTTCACACAACTAATAAACTCCCTCTTTCTCCTCCCTCACCTGTCTTTCATGCAACGGCAGGCATGTTTTTCCCCCTTATTGTGTAGGGCCACAATATCCACCCAAAAAACACCCTTTTTGCTACCGACCTTGTAGGCAGTGCCATTTTACTTCCACTTGGACCCCTATGTATAAACTATAACCTGCTGTTGGGAGGTGGGGGGGGCTACATGACTCACCTTCCTCCTAGTCATGATAGCCTGCTCATTTCAAACTTTTTTTTATTTAGTTAGAACATGGATTTTAAAGGGGTTATCCCATGACTAATGTAAAAAATGAAGGTCAGACAGCATATAGTACATGACAATCTTTTTCTAACAAAGCTAGAACCAGCCCTGTACCTCCCATGGATCCAGAGATCTCCACATTCATTGCTCTGCTAGATTTATATCAAGCTGAAAGCTCAAGGGGAGTGTCTTTTCTGCTGCAGCTCAGGGGGCGTGTCTCAGCTCTCCCTATCAAAGCTCAAGAGGCAGCTGAAGGATGAAACTGAGCATGTGCAGCCATCTCAGTGAGCGGGAGGAAGAAATAAGAAAAAAACAATCAGCAGGTGGCGCTATACAGATACATTTTATTGAATAGCTCAGTGGCTATACAGAATCTTTAATTACATGTAATTACAAAAGTATTCAGATCCAGGTGCTGGTTTGAAAACTGCTGAATATTTTTTGTGGGATAACCCCTTTAATCATCTTCCTGTCAGTGAATGCAAATGGACGCATCAGTCCAGTTTTGATCATAAGAATGTATATTATATCCTGTTACTTAATTGCACAAATTATATCTATAACCTTGTAAGTATGGACTTAAGGTACAGCCACATGTGACGTTAACCCTACAAACTTTCCAGAATGTGTAGCAGTAAAGTGAATGTGGTTTAAATCTCATCCACGTTATGCATAAGAAATCCAAATAAAAATTTGACCTGTGTTGCGGATTTAAATCCTGCAGCATGCTAATTTCGCTCTTTTCAATGCAGATTCTGCTGCGGAATCGCTGTTAAATCCACAGCGGGAATATCCAGCCCGTGTAGTTGTACCGTTACAGCTTGTTGAATTGATGTGTTTGCAAAAAATTAAATAGTTAATAAGTGTTATTATTTGCAGGCTTTGTGGGCTCATTTTGTGAGGAAAAGATAGATCCATGTTCCACATCTCCTTGCTTGAACAATGGTAGTTGTTACTCATCTGGCCTCTCGTTCTCCTGTCACTGCAGTCGAGGATACATGGGTCCCACATGCGCTCAACTTGCGGATTTCTGTGCCCTTAGTCCTTGCGCTCATGGGATCTGCCGCAGCATTGGGACTAGTTACAAATGTTTATGCATTCCAGGTAAGTTTATTGAGTGCAGGTACAGTATTAAAATGTATTATTATTATTATTATTATTATTATTAATAGCAGTAGTCAATTGTAAGTGAATATAAACTCACCTGTTCTGCAAGTGCAGCGAGGCCCTAAGGGAGCCTGAGCAGAGGATGGGAGTGATAGTGGCTCTGATGGTGATCTGTCACAGTGTACTTCCTCAGGCTGTCGCTCCCTGGGTTAGTTCAGTCAAGGGGGGGCACCCTATATTTTTTCTGGAAAATCCCTGTAGTCGTGGGCTTCCTGCCTGATGGTAGCTTAGGGGCACCCTTGATGTTAATATCCTTGTGGGTGCAAGGCAGGGCTTGAAAATGATGCAATGACCAGCGTGTGGTGCTAGGAGAGTCAGTAACTTAACCAAAGTCTCTCTTTACTGTGCACCAAGTAGGAGTTGTAGTTCCTCCAGCAATTATCTGTACACAGTGCAAATTCCATGCAGATATCCACGCAGGAGCTAAGCAGATGTTTACAGCAATGGCCCTTTAATTACTGTTTCTCTTGCTACAGTCGCTAGTATTGGGTTCACTGGCTAACAATGCAATCTGTAACAATTTCCACAAGTCAAACGGCGGTGTCCGGTTCTAATAATAATACGACTGGCCAAATCATAACTGAAGTGTGCGGGATGTCTGAACTCATTATCCCTCCACTGCAGTCAGGCCTGGGAATGCTGTACGCTGATTCCCTTGCTAACTAGAATGTTGTCATGTCTGTGCCCCTTATTATATTTTTTAAAACTTTTTTTAATTCCAAAAAGTTTATATTAAGTACAAGCATCAGAGATAAATTAACAATTAGGTATTTTTACAATATGCAATACTTATACATATTACAATCACAGGTTGTAAATTAAGGTACATTTTTAAGACAAATCTGTGTCCAGCATATGATGTAATATGACAATATACGAATGTGTCACAGATCAAAGGTCAGCTTGTACTTATGACATTAAATAAATGCATACATTTATGAGAAACAATCAAAGGGTTATGAACTAGGGTCTAAGGCAGAGGTGGGGGGGGGGGTACTCTGAACCAATCCCAAATTCAGCCAAATCAAATTTAGACCACAATGAAAGTATGAGCCAGATGTAGACTGGAGCGACATGGGTCAGCTAACCTTTAGTTGTCCATATTTGCTCCAAGCATCCTAGATTTTGTGGAAAATATGGGGGAGTATTCGAAACCCAGTGTGCTGTTTGTTCCAGACGGTACACCTGGTCACATGTCAATTGCCACATGGTCAAGGGTGAGGTTTTATCTGATTTCCAGAAGGATTCCAGAACAATCCTCGCTACAGCGCAGAAGTTTAGAACCAGGCGTCTGCCCTCCACAGTCAAAGGTAAATCATTTCCTAGCCCCAGTAGAGCAACTTGGGGAGTTAAGCGCACCTTTTTCCTTATAATATCAGACAAGGTCAACTCTTTTTTATCCCAGAAAGGTATAATTCCTGGTCATAGCCACCAGATATGATAGAAGGTACCTACTTGGTTTCCACATCTCCAGCAAGTGTTGCTGGAGGTAGGGAAAATTTTTTGCAACCTCTCTGGGGTGTAGTACCACCGGGTAAAAACTTTGTAATAGTTTTCTTGTAGGCATACACATCTCGATACTTTAGGGGTATGAGCTAGTAGATAAATTCTGTCTTTAGTAGTAAAGGCAGTACCCAAATCTTGCTCCCACTTTGAGAGAAAGTTATATGAGTTTGGAGCATTGCAATCTAACAATGTTAAATATATGTTAGAGATAATCTTCCGGGGGGGATCCTGGGCCAGAACCATAACTTCGAATTTGGTTGGCGAAGAGTGTCCCATCTCAGGGTCCTTACCCTTCATATAATGGAGTATATGAGTCAAGTGGATTTTTAAAACTTTTTTTTACTTAACAAGTGGACCACAATATGCAGGCATCAGATTGCAATTTGTGTAGGGTAATGGAATTGTCTCCATTATGCTATACAGAAATAGCTATATTACAATTCAGTGCTGCTGGCCTTAATTGTAATATACAAGTCATGAGCCTGGAAGCCTAATACAGGCTCGGGCTCAGCTCATTACTTTCAAAGAACGCCTTCCCTGATCTCCGCTGGGGATGTCTTCCATCCCATGAAGCGCACGCATTTGACCACGTGACCACGGCATCTAGGAGGTTAAATGTCTGCGATCAGCATTACTGCCGGTCACAGACATTAGCCACGAGTGTGCATGCATAGCGGATACCTAGTTAAAGTCCAGACCTCAACCTAATTGAGAATCTGTGGCATGGCTTGTAGACTGCTGTAAACCAATGCAACCCATATAACTGGAAGGAATCGGAGCAATTTTGCATGAAAAAAATCCCAGTTCACAGTTGTACTAAGCTAACTGAGACATGCTCAAGAGACTTGCGTCTGTAATAGCACCAAAAATCTATTATAATTCCAGGTTGTATTGCAACGAAACAGGAAAAGTTCAAAGAGGCAAAAACTGTCATAAGATATATTTTTATTTGCACAATGATCTATAAATTTGAGAATATATTTAAAGGGGTTTGCCACTTTCTGGCTAGTACTGACAATTGTGTTTGTAAAATTATTATGTGGCACTTACTAATATAGTCTTTGTTGAAATTCTGTGCCTTTTTCTATTGATGTCTTATTTGCCAAACATATCAACTTAAAGGGTTATTCTCATTTTAGACAATGGGGGCATATCGCTAGGATATGCCCCCATTGTCTTATAGGTGCGGGTCCTATATCCAGAACGGAGCCCCCGAACTGAATGAGGGTGCACTGCGCATGCGCAGCTGCCCTCCATTCATTTCTATGCGGCCGCCGAAAATAGCCGGCTCGGCTACTTCCGTCGGCTCCATAGAAATGAATGGGAGCGCACCGCGCATGCACGGCCCGGCTTCCATTCATTTCTATGAGCGCAGCGGGGAGCTGCGCCTGGTGGTGGCCGGACCCCCGGAAACCCGGGGTCCTCCAGGCGCAGCTCTCCCCGCTCCATTCTGGATATAGGTGCGGGTCCCAGGGGTGGGACCCGCACTTATAAGACAATGGGGGCATATCCTAGCGATATGCCCCCATTGTCTAAGATGAGAATACCCCTTTAAGCAGTCCTCCCATATCGTTTCTGTTCTATTAACACAAAACTTACGATTAACCCATGGATTCCAGATCATATTAAAAATCGCCAGTTTTTTCTTTCATCTGTAAACCATTTTACCCAAAAGTATAGTTGTATTTACATATCTTTCCCATATTTTCTGAGTTGGAGGATTTGGATCACTTCAATTTCTTTAAAATAGACCTTCTAGCAAAGCACAGTAATTTCCTTATAGTCAACTTATATTTACTTGCACTGTCCTCCAATCTGAAAATTTCTAAAACAGCTGTTTCTATATCTCTAATCAGATGTACCTGATATATATATATATATATATATATATATATATATATATATATACACTGTATATATTGTATCTTGTGTGTACTATGTGATGTGCATGTATGCTTAAAGAAGGCTATGTCAGCCAAACCATTGCATCTGGAATAAAGGACACTTATTGTTGCACAGCTATCAATATCTGATCACTGGGGGGTCCAACATCCCACACCCAGAAGCATTAAGATTGATGTCCTATCCTGAGGACAGGCCCTCAATCTACAAATCCTGGACAACCCTTTTAATGTCAAACTCTTGGTCCCTGTTCTGAAGGGTAGGAGAGTTAAACAGGTTGTCCGGGTTCAGAGCTGAACTCGGAAATATCCCCTTTTTGTTTTTACATTACACTGCTAGGCAGAGGCTTCCGCCTAGCAGTGTTCCTGGTGACATCACCGACACTGATGGGCAGGTGTTAGAGCTGCCCTAGCTGTTTTACAGGCTAGGCAGTGCTAAAGCCCTACCATTAGTGCCGGTGATGTCACTGGACTCACTGCTAGGCGGAAGCCTCCGACTAGCTTACCCAAGAAGAACCCGGTACGTCACTGGAGAAAAAGCCCTTGACCTGCGCAATTCAGTACATGGCAAGGGAGAGAATCAAAGTATGAAATGCTCTGATACTAGTCATGTCAGAGGGTCTGAGTGGGGGAAGAAAGGGATATGTCCGGGTTTAGCTCTGAACCCGGACAACCCCTTTAAGAAATGAGCCACGGTGCAACTGCAGGAAACATTGACGTAGTTCAGAAGTATACTGTGATCCAGAACATTGAATAAACTGGAAGTTAATGATGACACCAAACTGTTTAACCTGAAGACCTGAAGTAAATTGTAGAATGTCTAGGAAGGCAGATCTAATGCTAAGTGCTTCCTATGATACACGAATACTGAGATGTTCTTTGGAGAGGAAAGTAGATGATTTGTGTGGATTTGACTTATCCCTGCAAAACCATCACATTGTATGTCCTAAGAAACCTATGAATTGACCGTTTGAGTTTGTGAGTGAAGAAAATGAAAGATCTCAAATGCTGGTATTTGGTTTTGATCAGAGCAGCAGGAAGCCAGAAGCATTAAGATTTCCGTCTGATTTTTTCCGTCAAACAGAATAAGCCCTCAGTTTTTTGGTCTCACCAGCAGGCGCTTTGACCGTGAGTGACCTTTTGTTCTCATTGAGCTTGTGAAAGTGACAGAATTTTATTTTATTCATGAGAACATAAATCTGTTTCTTATATATTGGAAAATATTCACAATATAGGGTTCTACAACATAGGAATATTTTATAGTGTCCTTTAGACATTTAAATGTTCTGGGGAACCCTTACATTATGAATCTGTCTGCTCAAATTCATTTTAAAGGGGGTTTCAGGGCTCTAAATATTGTTGGCCTATCCTCAGGATTAGTGTTGAGCGAATTGGGTTCAGACTTCTGTATTCGAACCCGATTAGTTTGAAAACTTCATTAACAATATAGTCTTCGTACTACCGTAAAATGTATGAGCTCATTGGAGGTCTTTGCGATTTTGCCTCAAATATCGCGATACTTGCTTCTTCTCATGTCTATGCCTTGAAAAATACAATAGAAAAGCAGTGCATTGTTCTCTCAGGCTGCAGCCATATCTTCTTTCTCTCTCTCTACCCCCTCTGATGCTAGTGCACATGAGCTAGGAAGATGGCTAGGGTCAGTGTGGATAATTTTTGTTTACTCAGTGAGATTGGCCATTTTGTTAGAAGGGATCTATTTAGTAATAGTACAAAATAGATTTGGTAACAGTACCATCCACAGTGCCAATGCTGGGTAGCATGTGGAGGTATGCTGGGGACCAAACTACTTATATGGTATATACTCACGGTTGTCCTGATATCATATTATGGATATAACATATACAGAATGTATGTACCAAGTGTGGTCTCCATTACATCTCAGCAGTGGTTGTTACTCAGCTTTCCCTTACTTCTGAATTCCAAATTTGCCTAGTTATGTAGTGATAAATCCCTTCATAGATAGCTAGACCAACTTGCCTCTCAGGGTTCTGGAAAAGCTGGGTAACAAGCCTTTAGAGCTGCATTGGTGACAACCGACTATGTCGGCCTGGTACCATATGATAGATTCACACAATATATCAATATATGACTGATATGCCCCCATCACCGTCCCACAGCTTTCCCAGACTGTTGCCCAGCTTTCCCAGACTGCAGAAAGCCTACTTATGATTTAGTAAGTCCCCAGTATTGTAGAATACCTAGCTGGATTTACTACCCAGGAGCCTTAAAAAGCAGAATAAGCCATGATGAGTCTTCCAGCTGCGTCTTGTCTCTGTAGAGTTTGACACACAGACATCTTAGATTCCTCACTTTTCCATTTTTGGAAAAGTGATTTTGGAGCACCATCCACCCTCCTGGTGCTCCAAAATAATGATCCTACTTGTATTCCTAATACTGTGCCCACTGTCCACAAACATTGTACTGTAGAAATAATAATAGTTCTCCCCAATAACTTGGACTGCCCTCAATAATAATAGTGCCCCCTTCAGTACCCCCAATAGCAACCACATTAGTAGTGATAATAACTGATAATAATGTCACTACTGACATCCGCAGCACAGGCCGAACACATATACAGTGCATAGAGTAAGATAGAACAATGTTGGCTGTGTCCAGATGGATCTAATTATCAAATATACATATTTATATTGTTCTGTTTGGTTCTTTCATTGGTGATCATTTAGTCCTCAAAGAAATGTGCTGATAATATGGTATTACGCTATTCCTTTGTCTAATACTGTACACTGCACTGTAGCATTTTTTATACAGGAAAAATAATAATGAAAACTCCAGAGATTGAATGGTAGACTGACAGCTTATAGAGCCCATAATGATCTCTGTCAGTAAAAGTACAACTAATATTCTAACCACAGGGAAAAGGTTGAATGTGCTGGTAATTACTGTGCAGTTCAATACTTTCATTCATGACTAATCCTTTTACAGTATAATATAATAGGGACCGTAGATGTGAGAAAAGCTCTGCTTTTGCTTTGGTCAAAACAGTATTTTGTTCTTATTTATTATTCTATTTTTTTATGCTGAATGCATTTCTGAAAGTGTCAGTCAGTCATAAGACTCATCAACTTAAAGGGGCTGTCTGGAATTTTACTATTGATAAATATCTAATCATTCAACACCCGCACGCTTGCCGATCAGCTAGTCTGCGGTAGCTGCAAAGTGTTTAACAGATATGCTGATGTGGTTGCATACCTCATGTACATCTTCCCCATGTATTTGTCAATTTAGACTCTGACACATTTTTACCATGTTATCAAATCACTCTGGTTGGTTTCCAGTTGTTGTATCCAACCAAACCCATGATGCACTTCTTTTTTCTCTGCCACAGCTCCAGTACTGCCCCCAGGGGCGTAGCTAAAGGCTCATGGGCCCTGGTGCAAGAGTTCAGCTTGGGGCCCCCTCTCCTTAGT
Organism: Rhinella marina; assembly: GCA_900303285.1. Lineage (NCBI taxonomy): Eukaryota > Metazoa > Chordata > Amphibia > Anura > Bufonidae > Rhinella > Rhinella marina. The sequence goes on along the minus strand of ONZH01015602.1, from coordinate 140,949 downwards.
GCTCTGTTTGTCTTCTTATGCGGCACAAGGGTCTTTGGGTCCCCTCAGGCTCCTGGGCCCGGTACGACTGCTACCTCTGCACCCCCTATAGCTACACCCCTGACTGCCCCTAACAACACTCAGCTAGTTTATAGCTCCTCCCACCAGTGAGTTACATAGACACTCCCCTATCACTGCCCCTAACAACACTCAGCTAGTTTATAGCTCCTCCCACCAGCTAGTTACATAGACACTCCTCTATCACTGCCTCTATCACCCAGCTAGTTTATAGCTCCTCCTACCAGCTAGTTACACACTCCCCTATTACTACCCCTAATAACATCCAGCTAGTTTATAGCTCCTCCTACCAGCTAGTTACATAGACACTCCTCTATCACTGTCCCTAACAACACCCAGCTAGTTTATAGCTCCTCCCACCAGTGAGTTACATAGACACTCCCCTATCACTGCCCCTAATAACACCCAGCTAGTTTATAGCTCCTCCCACCAGCTAGTTACACACACTCCCCTATAACTTCCTCTAACAACACCCAGCTAGTTTATAGCTCCTCCTACCAGCTGGTTTAATAGACACTCCTCTATCACTGCCTCTAACAACGCCCAGCTAGTTTATAGCTCCTACCACCAGCTAGTTACATGGACACTCCCCTATCACTGCCCCTAACAACGCCTAGTTAGTTTATAGCTCCTCCCACCAGCTAGTTACATAGACACTCCCCCATCACTGCCCCTAACAACGCCTAGTTAGTTTATAGCTCCTCCCACTAGCTGGTTACATAGACACTCCGCTATCACTGCCTCTAACAACGCCCAGCTAGTTTATAGCTCCTCTGACACACCCTTGGACATAACATCATAGGAAATAAGAGCTGCATGGACATGGTCATGTGACCACAGCCCAGAACGGAAGATAAGAGCAATAAAGGTAAAGGAAATACATTACAAAATGACAGCGCCCTTCATAAATGATTATTTTAAATATAAAGCAGAAGCCCCTTTTGAAGTAACTGTGATGCAATACCAGCTAACTGGAAGGTTGATGGTCAGCTTCACTTTCATGTCAGACATGTTACAAGATTGTAAAATCTGAGATACGTGGGATACTCAGGTAGAGGAGGCCTTAAGTAGGATGTCACCATATGTGCCAGTGCCTAATTGTAAGAAGTCTGCCATCCAAGTAACAGGTCCATACATAAACCAAGGTAATAACTATTCTACTAAAAATGCTATACAATAAATAACAAACACTGTGGAGACAAGCCTAGGCTGCCAAACTGTGGTTGGTGCCTCCTTGAACAAGGACAGCTAATAGGTCCCCTGCAAGCACAGAGATCACACATCCCTGCTCTGTGTTCAGAATCTGCAGATAAAACAGATAAGTCAACAGCCTCCAGATATCGGTAAGAACTCCTTCAGTTTATTCACCACATGGAGCTACTTAGCATTTTGGTTCAATCTACAGAGTTTTTGAAAGACATTTTTGCATTGAAGGGAGGTTGTTGTTGTTGTTTTATCTGTTTTAAAACAGGAGTAAAGAAACCCGTTGGCAATGTCATACACAACCCCTGTCTGAGAAGTATGCTGCATTATACACATTGAGCGGGATATTCAGATGCTCATCAGGATCAGTTATTAAAGGGGTTCATATAAATAAAGCTTAAGGCTGCGTTCACGTTGATGTTCTTTATTTCCGTAGTTCTACTCTGTTGTAGCCCTGGTTCTGTCTCATGACAGACCGCGGGGGTTTCTGTCATGCTACCCAACATTCTGAAAAGCAAAACAAGTTCAGCATGTGGGGCTGTCTTGTCTCGTATTACTTTACATAATCTGGGAAGGAGGCCCCTAATGGAAACGTGGGTTGTCCACTTTTTACTATTGATGACCTATCCTCATGATAGGTCATCAATATCAGATTGCCCATGGTCCAACTCCCATCAGCCTCGCTGATCAGCCTTCTCTGCTCTGTCCATAAAAGTGAATAGGGACGCCATACTTATAGTAACATCTGCTCACCACTGCTATTGCTGCGGTGAGCAGGTAAACAAAGAAGAGAAGGCAGCGCTCATATGACCGCTGCCATCTCTTCTAACAGCTGATCTGTGGGGTGCAGGGAGTGGGACCCCAGCCAATCTGATATTGATGACCTATCCCAGGGATCTCAAACTCGTGGCCCTCCAGCTGTTGCCAAACTACAACTCCCAGCATGCCCCAAGTTTTACAAAAAGCTGGAGGGCCACGAGTTTGAGATCTCTGACCTATCCTGAGGACAAGTTATCAATAGTAAAAATCAGACACTTCCTTTAAGGGGTTGTCCAGAGGCACATTTTACAGAGGCAGAATGGTGCTACAATATAGAAGAAGCATTACTCAACTCAGTCATCTCGCACTGTACCTTTCAGATGATTATCGGGTCTCCGATCCCTGGTTTCGGCTTAACAAACAGAATATGGCAGGAGATGCCCGTTCAGCCAATCACTGGCTGAAGTGGGTCATTGATGTACCCAGTGATTGGCTGTGTAGGCATCTCCTGCCTTTTCCTGTTGTGGAGCCACAACCAGGAAGTGGAGATCAGCAAGAACTAGAGATGAGCAAAGCAAGCTTCAGAGAATAACTTCGGTATTTGATTTTTAAACTGGAAAACCATTTTAAAACTTGGATTCAAACTCTGATTTGGTTTCGAGGTACTAATCGAAACCAAAGCTGAGTTTGGTAAAAATCAAGGATCATAACCCCTGACAAGCAGAGAGGAGGATGAGGCAGCTCTTTACCTCAGTGTTGTGAAGTAACTTGTCCTGGGTGATTAGGACAGGTTCTGTGTGTACTAATAAGACGGCCATTTTATTTCTCCTAATCATTGCTCCCTAGACAAAACAAGCCGTTATAACTAATGAAAGGTATTTGGGAATATATTTATAAAGCAATATTTACGTATTTTCATTTTCTTAATTCCCTGAGAACCCCTTTAAAATGGCAAAGAATGCCAACCAAGAAGTATAAAGACACAGTCAGTAGCTGTTAGCTGAATGATGGTTTGGCCAACAGCTATCTCTCCTGACTCTCCCATACCTATACGTGTTCGATTAGGCTGAGCATCTATGTGTTGTCAAGGGGAGGAAGGAGAAAGCTGCTGCCAGACACTTCTAGTGGTGGCATGTCTCCTGACAGAACAAAAGGATCAGGCAAAAAGATTTAGTTTACTCAATGCTTCTCTCCCCCAGCATCATCAGTCAGGTGAGAGTCAGGAGCTCTCCCTGTACATTAGATTGTCAGTCAAACCTGCCATATTAAATATTGGACAGGATTAGTAAATCTGCCCCATTGTGCATTCTGTTAGTAATTGCCGGCTTCGCCATGAGAAGAACATTTCTGAATGTGCCACTGACGTGAATAGAATGTCCCTGGGATTATTTAACACTGCTGTACTGTGCTGTCGGCCATTTACCCCTGCCGTGGTCAGTGATTGTGCTGGTAAGTCACTTATACGGTGCTTTAGAATAAAAGCACCCACACTGGGTCGGGGTCTTTGTGCTGGTTTGAAGATTTGCTCATGAGAGGAATATTAAGCAGGCTGGATTACCGTAGAAGATCAACCAGAGTATGTCGAGCCCCAATGATATTTTGTAATCGGAACATTTCTATACATTTACATGAACAGAACCCGAGCATTGCTTCGTGCAGACTGTTATATGGAATCAGTGAATCCAATATTAGGTTATACTTTGAGACTACAATGATATGCTTCCTCCAGTTCCCCTCCTGCATAGCATGCCGTTTAGTAGCTGACTACATGAATCAGTCTTCTACCCCCTAGTGGACATGTGAGATATTTTTATATATTAACAATACACATACATTCTGTGGGAGATCAGATAATTCTGTCTATGAAAATGATGCATGTATAGGCATTGTAGGACCAGACAGTCAATGAAATCTACAGCTCATAGTGCAGTGTATTCCTTAAGTAGGAAACATAGCATTCAGGTATTCATTGATTTCATTTGCAGTCCAATCTTATGATTTTCAACAGAATTTGTTAAAAGGTAGCTAGCCCTTGAAAATCACCATCACAATAGTGACAGTAGAGAGGGGAAATATGATGATCTTGTATAATGCGCGGAGGGTCCACTTTTACCTGTATGACTGGCGGGATACAGAGACCTGCATTAGTTTGGGTTTACTGATGGCGACACCATCTGTGGTGTTAGACAAAGGTTGCCCGGCATTTATACCACATTGTTCCTGTCTACAACACATCACACCGCTTATTTGTAGGACATGGCTAGGTTATCTGCCTAAGGCCCCAATTACATGACCATATTTGTGGTCTACATTCAATCCATATTTTTTGTGGATCGGATCCGGACCCATTCATTTCAATGGGGCCACAAAAGATGCAGACTACACCATATGCTGTCCGTATCCGTATGTCCATTCCATGGCCCCCAAAATAATAGAATCTGTTCTTTTTGTGGACAAGAATAGGCATTTCTTACAAAGGGTAGGACAAGCAGATCTGCTAAATGCGAAATGCACACAGCCGGTATCTGTGTTTTGTGGATCCAGAATTTGCCAACCGTAAAAGCATTTGGTTGTGTAAATGCCCCCTAAAAGTAAGACTATAAGACTATAAGTAAGACTATAATTCATTTATATACAACTAATTGCTATGAGAGTTCAGTTTTGTGCACAGTTAAAGAGTCACTGAGGTTTCAAAAACCTTTTGATAAATCACAGAGGCATATCAAGAGTTTGGTCTGAATGCAGAGACCCCCACATCCCTAGAACGAGGAGAAAAGCTCTAGCATATCGTTCTGTCTCTCCTCGCTGAGGAAGATGGACTCACTAGAAGTTGATGGACCCGTCTTGTTTCCATGCTCTTCAGCGAGGAGAGACCGCGATATGTGAGCGCTTCTATCTCCTCGTTCTAGCGAGACCCTCACGATTAAAACTTTTGATATATCTCTTATGACATATCAAAAGTTTTATAAAAACTCAGTGACTCTTTAAAGCGACCCTCTAAGCCCCAGTAGGTAGTAATTACGGTACTGGACATCATGTCTCCATGAAGTGACCTCCTGCTGAGCCTGGGATGGGCCTGTTTTATACACAGCAGCCAATCTGAGGAGGCTGAGCTACAGGGGGAGGGAGAAAGAAGCACTGAACCAATGATGAGACAGGAGGTGTGACTCAGACTACCTCAGACTGCCTATAGACACTGTAGTCACAGAACATAGCTCTGACCTAATGAAGCTGATCTAAAAATGATTGAAACCCCAAAATGTGATGATAACAAATAGCAGGTATTCTTCTATAGGTATTGACTTATATATAATTTTTTAGGTCATTATTGAATAGTTCCTTTTTGCATGCTCATTTTTGTTCCTATACTGTGTTGGCTTTTCACATTAGATTTCACTAGTTCAATGCACAGGAATGAAATCATCAATGAATCTACATCGCAGTCAACAGGAACATTTGCATCTAGACCTACCCTTACATGGACTAAAGTGTGCCATTATGACTTATATTAAAAAATAATTTGCACCTTTTATCGTGTTAGACTAGGATTTTCAAAAAGTGTTCACCTTTAAAACCTCACACTATGGAATGAAATGCATCAGGACCTCTTTGCAAATCCAAGCAGAAGGGGCATGAGCATGTTTCCAGTGTGTCGAAATTGCTTTCACCTTGTAATATGACCTGAAGATTATAATAGAACATGAATTCTGTAAGGACTGTGAGGCCTGGGGTGGGCAGTTACTGTTATGTCAATGCCAGCACATATATCCAGCCCTCAGCGAATCTATCAGGTAATCTCAGCACTTCTGCTGAAATAAATTGCCACATTCACGTCATTTAGAGATAGTAAAAGAACATCTGAGCTCAGTGGGATTGACCTACAAATGGGTGAGAGGGAGCTATAATATATATCTTCAACAAATAACATAAACCCTCAAGATAATTTCAATTGCTTCTAGAAAAACTGAATTCTGCTGCTCTTATTGCCAATAAAATAAACTTGGAACATTTCCACACATAGAGTAGCTACATCCGGAAATTAAAGTTGAAGCATGGGCGGTCTTAAAAATATGATCTGCTACTATAGGATAGAGCCATGATAACTGATTTCTTGCCTACATTGTTTGAAGCCTTAGATTAATGAAAGTCACCTCCTGTTTTATTTCTGATAATGTCAGAGGCCAAGGCTGTTTCTCATTTCCTCTCTCATACACATGCTTTACACTGCAGCTTTATTTTTGTTTTCAGGTTGGCTGCTGTCTATGAGAAGAAGGTGGTCAGCTTATTTCCCATGAACATGTACGCTATGGTGCAAAAGTTTTAGGGTGTGGGAAAAATGCACACAGTTTTTGAAAGGACTCGGCAGGGAGGTTTTTCCGACCCTATACTCAGGACTTAGTTGAAGCACCTTTGGCAGTGATTTTCTGCCATTCTTCTCTGCAGATCCTCTCCATCTCTGTCAGGTTGGATGGGGACCATTGGTTGGCAGCCATTTTCACATCTCTCCAGAGATGTTCAATTGTGTTCACGTGCGTCTGGCTGGGCCCTCAAGGACCTTGACAGAGTTGTCCATAAGCCACTTCTGTTTTGTCTTGGCCGGGTGCTTAGGGTCATTGTATTGTTGCAAGGTGAATCTTCAGCCCAGTCTGAGTTCCAGAGCACTCTGGATCAGGTTTTGATTAAGAATATCTCAGAACTTTGCATCATTCCCACAACCCTAATCAGTCTTCCTCTCCCAGCCACTGAAACATCTCCACAACATGATGCCACCACCATGCTTCACTGTAGGGATGGTATTGGGCATATGATGAGCAGTGCATGGTTTCCTCCAGAAATGACGCTTAGAATTGAGGCCAAAGTTCAGTCTTGGTTTCATCAGACCAGAGAATCTTGTTTCTGACAGTCTGAGAGTCCTTTTGGTGCTTTTTTTGAAAACTCCAGGTGGGATTTCATGTGTCTTTTACTGAGGAGAGGCTTCTTTCTGGCCACTCTGCCAAAAAGCCCAGATTGATGAAATGCTGCAGTGATAGTTGACCGTCTGGACGCTTCTCCCATCTGCACACAGGATCTTTGGAGCTCAGCCACAATGACTATTGGGTTTTTGGTCACCGCTCTTACCAAGACCCCTAATTGCTTAGTTTGGTGGGGCTGCAAGCTTTAGAAAGAATCCTAGTTGTTCTACACTTCTTTCTTTTAAGAGTTATGGAGGCCACTGTGCTCTTGGGAACTTTCAGTGCAGCAGAAAATTTTTGTACCCTTCTCAAGATCGGTGCCTCCACACAACCCTGTCTCTGAATTCTACAGGCAATTTTTCCTCCTCATAAGTTTTTTTCTTATATGCATTGTCAGCTTATACAGACAGGAGTGTGTCTGTCCACAATGCATTATAACTAGGGTTGCACGATATATCGAAAACTCGGTATGGTTTCGGTACCTAGTGCGGTACCGAAGCTCGATACCGAGTTTTCTTGCGGTCCGATACTTAGAACATGGCGCGCGCATCACTTTAATGCGTTGCCCCATGTTCTAATATCGGCCTGCCGTGCTGCCGCGCTGCCAGGGCCCCCGCACCCCCCTCAGATCAGCCCACCCAGGTCCCAGCCACTTAAAAAAAAAATCATACTTACCTGTTCTGGCCGCCGCTGTCCTCACTGGTTCCGCGCTCCACCGTCTTCCCTGGCGCGCACTATGACCTGACGCTATGACCTGACGCAGCGTCAGGTCATAGTGAGCGCCGGCAGGCAAGAGAGTGGAGCGGGGAACTTGAGGACAGCGGCAGCCAGAACGGGTAAGTATGATTCTTTTAAAGTGGCTGGGTGGGCTGATCTGAGGTCTGAGGGGGGCACAAGACACTGACCTGAGGTCTGATGGGGGCACAAGAGGCTGACCTGATGGGGGCACAAGAGGCTGACCTGATGGGGGCACAAGAGGCTGACCTGATGGGGGCACAAGAGGCTGACCTGATGGGGGCACAAGAGGCTGACCTGAGGTCTGATGGGGGCACAAGAGGCTGACCTGATGGGGGCACAAGAGGCTGACCTGAGGTCTGATGGGGGCACAAGAGGCTGACCTGAGGTCTGATGGGGGCACAAGAGACTGACCTGAGGTCTGATGGGGGCACAAGAGGCTGACCTGAGGTCTGATGGGGGCACAAGAGGCTGACCTGAGGTCTGATGGGGGCACAAGAGGCTGACCTGAGGTCTGATGGGGGCACAAGAGGCTGACCTGAGGTCTGATGGGGGCACAAGAGGCTGACCTGAGGTCTGATGGGGGCACAAGAGGCTGACCTGAGGTCTGATGGGGGCACAAGAGGCTGACCTGAGGTCTGATGGGGGCACAAGAGGCTGACCTGAGGTCTGATGGGGGCACAAGACGCTGACCTGAGGTCTGATGGGGGCACAAGACGCTGACCTGAGCTTTGATGGGGGCACATTGTGTTGATCTGAAGTCTGATGGGGGCACAAGACGTTGATCTGAGATTTATTATTCCTGTACTGTGACATCACTGTGTTTATTATTCCTGTACTGTGACATCACTGTGTTTATTATCCCTGTACAGTGACATCGCTGTGTGTATTATCCCTGTACGGTGACATCACTGTTTATTATCCCTGTACAGTGACATCAATGTGTTTATTAGCCCTGTACGGTGACATCACTGTGTTTATTATCCCTGTACAGTGACATCGCTGTGTGTATTATCCCATGCAGGAAGAGGTAAGTGGTCCGTGTTTGAGTGTTTGTTTTCTATTTTTCAGGGTCGTGAATGCAGAGGACTACGTCGGATTCGGTGGACTACGTCGGACCAGATTTTTTATTTTTTTTTTTAATAAAATGGTCAAACAGGGGTCTGGGGGAGTGTTTATTTCAATAAAATGTTTTATACTTGTGTGTGTATTTTTTTTTACAATACTACAGTTTTAGTAATTACGGCTATCTACAGACGGCCCTGATTACTAATACTGGGCTTAGTGCTTGCCGGTATGGCAGGCCAGCACTAACCCCAATATCTATTACCTCGGCACCCACCGCCACCAGGGGTGCCGGGAAGAGCCGGGTACCCGCAGGACCGGACCTTCTAAATTGAGGGTCTGGCTCTGGGGCGGCTGCAGGCTGGTACCATTAGGCTGGGAAGGGCCAATAACCGTGTCCCTTCCCACCCTGGTAGTGCCAGGCTGCCGCTGCTGGTTGTATCTGGCTGGTGAAGGAAAAAAGAGGGGGACCCCACGCCATTTTTTTTTCAAAAATTTCATTATTTAAAAAAAAAAAGGCATGGGGTCCCCCCCTTTTTTCCTTCACCAGCCAGATACAACCAGCAGCGGCAGCCTGGCACTACCAGGGTGGGAAGGGACACGGTTATTGGCCCTTCCCAGCCTAATGGTACCAGCCTGCAGCCGCCCCAGAGCCAGACCCTCAATTTAGAAGGTCCAGTCCTGCGGGTACCCGGCTCTTCCCGGCACCCCTGGTGGCGGTGGGTGCCGAGGTAATAGATGTTGGGGTTAGTGCTGGCCTGCCATACCGGCAAGCACTAAGCCCAGTATTAGTAATCAGGGCCGTCTGTAGATAGCCATAATTACTAAAACTGTAGTATTGTAAAAAAAAATACACACACACAAGTATAAAACATTTTATTGAAATAAACACTCCCCCAGACCCCTGTTTGACCAATTTATTAAAAAAAAAAAAGCTGGTCCGACGTAGTCCACCGAATCCGACGTAGTCCTCTGCATTCACGACCCTGAAAAATAGAAAACAAACACACAAACACAGACCACTTACCTCTTCCTGCAGTGGGATAATACACACAGCGATGTCACTGTACAGGGATAATAAACACAGCGATGTCACTGTACAGGGCTAATAAACACAGTGATGTCACAGTACAGAGATAATAAACACAGTGATGTCACAGTACAGGGATAATACACACAGTGATGTCACAGTACAGGGATAATAAACACAGCGATGTCACAGTACTGGGATAATACACACAGTGATGTCACAGTACAGAGATAATACACACAGTGATGTCACCGTACAGGGATAATAAACACAGTGATGTCACTGTACAGGGATAATAAACACAGTCATGTCACTGTACAGGGATAATAAGCACAGTGATGTCACAGTACACCTGTGCAAACAAGGCCTGGGGACCAAGATAAGGCTAGGGGCTACACTGAAAAGGGCCAGTGGCGCACAGATAAGGGGTAAGGGGCAGGGTCACAAGCAAGGTCCTGGGGGGGAAGGGGGGGGTGAGGGATGCACAGATAAGGGCCAGGGTGGCGCACACAGGGGGCAGCAGAGACGACAACCAGAGAGGCACAGACAAAGAGGGAGTGGGGCACAGATAAGGGCCCAGGGGCGCAGACCAGGAAGAGGCGTACAAAGACAAGGGTCAGATCCCAGGGGTGCAGACAGGGGCCAGGTAGGCACAGCCAAAGGGGCGCAGATAAGAGCCAGGGGCTGCATTGAAAGGGCCAGGGTGGTGCACAGAGCAGGGTCAGAAGCAAGGTCTGGGGGGGGGGGGGCGCACAGATAAGGGCCAGGGTGGCATTAATAGGTTCTTTATTTTGGCGAGGTATCGTATCAGTATCGAGTATCGTGATACTTTTGTACGTATCGGTATCGAACTCAAAATTCTGGTATCGTGACAACCCTAATTATAACAGTTAAAAAATAACTGCATGAAAGGAGAAAGAGGGAGAGATGCCAACTCTGTCCCCCTGTGTAGCCAAAACAATTACTGTACCTGGAGAGGAGCAAGGGAGTTTTCTATATTGACTCACAATTTAGAAGAGTGGTGGTGAAATATATGTAAAACACAATTGCTTAAAGAGGACTTGCCACCACTCCTGACATGCCTGTTTTAAAAGCTACATGAGTTTCCCATGTAAGAACAATTCTGGAGCCTCTATTCTTATGGTTCTGTGTTGTGCCATTCCTTTATTATTTCTACTAGAAGTTATGAATGAATTACTAGCAGTCTGCAGTAAGGGTACAGAGGGGAGGTAACCAGTTGGGGGGGTGTACCTACACAGACTTACTCTATCCAATCAGTGCTGCCATTTTCAGACTGTGCAGGTACACACCCCAACTGGTTACCACCCCCTCTGTACCCTTACTGCAGACTGCTAGCAATTCATTCATAACTACATTCCTTGTGCTCACTCATTTTTGGGAGGTAAGAGCCACCATTGCCACCTGTCAGTTCTGACTGTATAGAACCTGCACCATAGTTTTGTGTTTTCAAAAACTGTATAATTCAAGAAGACATTGTGTATCCCTATTATACTGCCGCATCTCAGTAAAAAAATTTTTGCTGCTCCTGGACTGTGTCAAGGACATTTCTTTGTAACATTCTTGCCAAGCTTCTCCACAGCTTAAAGCTTCACTGTAGAATCCCCTTTTCAGTTTGAACCTTTTATAGCCACTTTTAACCCTTCTGCTTCCAGTTCTGTACGTTCACATATTACATCATATACAGTATATACTGTACTATTTTTTTTCTATTCATGCTTCCTATATTTCCATTCACTCTACAGCTCAGCCTTCACCTGCTGCTAGTCTCTTCATTGCTGCCTATCTTTAAGCTCTTTCTTCCTGCAGGGTATAGTCACATCTTGCATCTGAGGCTGACAGCACCAGCATAGTCATCTTTTTCTAATGATGTAACCTAACCTAACTAGATGATAATGGGATCACAGAAAGCCTTTCATGAATGGCATAGACAACACAGAACTGCTACTACTACTCTGCTCTAGAACTGCTACAACATAGAACTGCCTGTACTTCTGCAGCAGCCAGTAATTAGGATACAAGTTCTTCTTTTGCTTTCTTGCAAGGTCTCAGTCTTCAACTAATGCATATACCATAGAGGCAGCCCCTATAGCTGCTACGGGAGAGGGGGTCTAGTTATGGTTAGTCCTATTCTTTTGGCTACTATTTGATGGGAACCTGTGCAGGAACTGTTTTAACAAAAGGATGAGAAATTAGCCCAAGTAGCAACTTGTCCTGGACAGCAATACTTGGGTCTCATTTTGATCTTTGCTGTGAAGCTCCCTTTCTGCTGTATACTCGACTACATCCACTTTTCTCCTTTGGCTGGCCCAGACAACCACAATGACTTTTCTAGTCATGCCTCATCTCTGTAGAGTTTGCGGCCCATATTTGTCTCCTTGCTTTTCCTGCATCTTCCCTGCCTATTCCCTACCTGTGTGGCATGGTTTTTAGTTATACTGCTTTATGTAATAAATTATAGTGAGTTAGTAATAATAATTGTTAATGTGAGATAATAAGCACTATTGTTCTACAGTTACCACATTCCTAAGTGCTGAGGTTACTTTATATGCCTACTGCACACTGGAGACCTTTTTAGGAGGGGGCATTGAGCTAAAAAAGTTCTATGCGTTAAACAATTGCTTTAGCTCCACTGATGGCATTGATCGGGTAAGATGAAGTCTTGTGATTATCTCTCATTTGTACTACCATGGGGCATCGACAATGCCCTATGATGGAAACTGGTCGACAGTAGCTCCCCCATTGTTGCAGGCTAAGTGATTGTTACCTTTTTTATTCACTTAAAGGGTTTCTGTCATCAGAATTTAGCCTACAAAACCGAGTGTCATTTGCAAATCGCAAATGACACCTGATGACGGAAAGCCTTCTTTTATAGAAATCTGTACGGTAGTTTTTGTTAAAATAGCGTTTTTTATAATATGCTAATTAGGCCCCCTAGGTGCAGTAGGCGTGAACCCTGCACCTAGGAGCGGCCGTAATAACGCCCCTTACCCCTCCTCCCTTGCGTTGATTGACAGGGCCGGGCAGCCATCTCTTTCGTCTCCCGGCCCTGTACGATCGCGAAATCCCGCGCCTGCGCATTGCGATAAGCAATCCGCGCATGCGCATTGATGAAGCCGGGACCCGGGCGGCCGCCGGCTCTCAACGCGCGTGCGCAGATTGCTTATCGCAATGCGCAGGCGCGTGACACATCAAACTTATTGAGAATTTCACAAGAAAAACAATGGTGTGCTTGGTTTTAACATAACTATATTCTTTCATGAGTTATTTAAACGTTTCTGACCACTTATAAAATGTGTTCAAAGTGCTGCCCATTGTGTTGGATTGTCAATGCAACCCTCTTCTCCCACTCTTCACACACTGATAGCAACACCGCAGAAGAAATGCTAGCACAGGCTTCCAGTATCCGTAGTTTCAGGTGCTGCACATCTCGTATCTTCACAGCATAGACAATTGCCTTCAGATGACCCCAAAGATAAAAGTCTAAGGGGGTCAGATCGGGAGACCTTGGGGGCCATTCAACTGGCCCACGACAATCAATCCACTTTCCAGGAAACTGTTCATCTAGGAATGCTCGGACCTGACACCCATAATGTGGTGGTGCACCATCTTGCTGGAAAAACTCAGGGAACATGCCAGCTTCAGTGCATAAAGAGGGAAACACATCATCATGTAGCAATTTCACATATCCAGTGGCCTTGAGGTTTCCATTGATGAAGAATGGCCCCACTATCTTTGTACCCCATATACCACACTATACAATCAATTTGTGTGTTCCAACAGTCTTGGAGGGATCTATCTAATGTGGGTTAGTGTCAAAACCACCGCTATTGGTCTGTTTGTTAACTTCATCATTCACATAAAAGTTTATCTTTGGGGTCATCTGAAGGCAATTGTCTATGCTGTGAAGATACAAGATGTGCAGCACCTGAAACTACGGATACTGGAAGCCTGTGCTAGCATTTCTTCTGTGGTGTTGCTATCAGTGTGTGAAGAGTGGGAGAAGAGGGTTGCACTGACAATCCAACACAATGGGCAGCACTTTGAACACATTTTATAAGTGGTCAGAAACTTGTAAATAACTCATGAAAGAATAAAGTTACGTTAAAACCAAGCACACCATTGTTTTTCTTGTCAAATTGTCAATAAGTTTGATGTGTCACATGACCCTCTTTCCATTGAAAAAACTAAAGTTGGATCCAAAATGGCCGACTTCAAAATGACGGCCATGGTCACCACCCATCTTGAAAAGTTTCCCCCCCTTCCATATACTAATGTGCCACAAACAGGATACAGTATAGTATATGTTCACATTACATTCGTGATGTAGATTTAGTATACACCCTAAACATGTCTATAGGGTTACATAAGTCAAGTGAAGGCTATGAAATGTAACCTTAGGACCTCTATCTGGCCTGTAAATGTTACTGCAGAATAATGGAATATTGAATAATGTAGTATGTGTTCTCCTAAATAAAATCAATCAGACCCTAATATAAATACAGATACTTAAACGTATACAGACCCATTAAAAATAGGGATTCCAGAGTAAATACAGACCCACAGCAGGTCCCTAAAATACAGATCCAAGACCACACTTCTTACATTAATACAGACCAGAATAAATACATAGACTAGAGACCTGAATAAATACAGATCCTCCCCTGAAGCCTGACCTCTAAAACTACAGATCCCTGATCACACCTCCATTAAATACCCCAGAATAAATACCTATCACAGACCAGACCCCTAAGAGATCCCATAATAAAATATATGCCAGAATAACTACAAACCCCAAAGATACCTAGACCATAAATCAGACCCTGAAATGCAGACCCCAGAATACATACCTCAAACGAGACCCCCAAATGAATACAGACCACAGATTAGACGTTCTAAAGAAATACAGACCTCAGAGAGGAACCTTTAAAGGGGTTCTCCGGTAATTAAGAAAATGAAAATACTTAAATATTACTTTATTATAAATATATTCCCAAATACCTTTCAATAGTTATAATGGCTCGTTTTGTCTGGGGAGCAATCATTAGGAGAAACAAAATGGCCGTCCTATTAGTACACACAAAACCTGTCCTAATCACACAGGAGGACAAGTTACTTCACAGCACTGTGGTAAAGAGCTGCCTCATCCTCCTCTCTGCTCTGCTCGTCAGGGATTATGTACTGAATACAGATGATAAGATCTTCAGCAGAATCTCTGTAGGAATGGAGCAAATGTGGCTAATGAGTGCAGTCTCCATTACCACAGTCTGTCCTGTCCATCCTCTCTGTACTTCATGTCTCCTCCTGAACTCCATTCCTACAGAGATTCAGCTGAAGATCTTATCAGCTGTATTCAGGATCATAATCCCTGAAAAGCAGAGAGGATGAGGCAGCTCCTTATCTCAGTGTTGTAAAATAACTTGACCTGCTGTGTGATTAGGACAGGTTTTGTGTGGACTAATAGGACGGCGGCCATTTTGTTTCTCCTAATGATTGCTCCCCAGGCAAAACAAGCCGTTATAACTAATGGAAGGTATTTGGGAATATATTTATAACGAAGTAATATTTCAATATTTCCATTTTCTTAATTCCCGGAGAACCCCTTTAAGTTAATACAGACCCTCTAAACAAATACACACTCCACCAAAATACAAACCCTCTGCACTAAAACAAATACAGATATTAGGTCATCCACTACTTACACCCAACAGCTCACACTGTAGTCTGTGGGGCTTTGCAGCTCCATTCTGTATTTTCTGGGACCTGCAGAGGTATGGTCAGATGTGGTAACAGGACCTACAAACACGAAGAGACCATTGATGTCTCTCTCCTGCTTCTACCATGCCAGCCTTTCCCCACACCATAGTTTTCAACTGCATCCGCATCCAGAGGATCGAAACACAGTTGAAAATAGTGCGGCCACCTGGGGGTCCAGTGTAGGAGCACCGTTTGCCCTATGGTTAAAGCAATGCTGTACTGGGAGATACTGTAATTGCAGCCACCAGCCACAGGGAGGTGTGTGAGTTTATGGAATTTGTCACAGTGAACACGGTGTAGCCGGTGGTTTTACTCACGGTTAGTTGAATCTTCCCTGGGCCAGTGTGCAGTTGTGTGGAGGGTGGACACGACTTCCCTCGGGGCACACTCCATACGCAGGGCTCCAGGATGGTCGGTTGAGGTGCCTTTGATGTTAATTTTTACCGTGTCGGGCGGCTGGGCCCTGGTGTTTCGTGACGCCAGTGTCTTTTTAGGTAGACACACCATTTGCAATGATGAGGAGGCAGTTGTTAATAAAACAAGAGGTATCTTTACTTTTACCTTGAGTTCATATAGTTACAATAAATGTTGTTACAATTGGTTATGGATAAGATGTCCTCTTTGGCTGGTAGGTGGTTATAATAGGTAGTTAGTTAGGCACTGTCTCTTTAAATCCTGTTACTTTCACTCCCAGTGGGATTTTCTATAACTAGCCCTGGTTCTGGACAATAGTATATTAAGGTCACTTTCATAAGACCTTTCTTTTAGAAGGATACTCTGTGGGGCAGGAATGACACGTCTGCACCAGCAGGTTCCTGAAATACATATATATGGCTGCACCTCCCGGAGGGATCCAAAGTGTAGACAAACAACTTGTACCCGGTTGCTGATACTGTAGTCAGATGCCAGTAGCTTCTCTTGACCACATGGGTGCTGGCAGAGTCCATGAAGACCGGGGACGGTCGATTACCTCTGTCAGGCTTGACAGTCCAAGAAATATTCAGGGTTCTAGTGGTTTAGCTGTTACTTGTCACTTGTTGTCCTGACATGGCCAGTGTCAGGGCTAACGACAGCCTTTTCCTTTAGGAAAGGATCTCCACTTTTCTTCCTCCTGCACAATACTTGGTTCCATCATAACTAACTCCTTATACTTCCTCCTTTCTCATACTCTTCACTACATTTGTCTCACTACCTCTCCTACTCTAACTTCCTTACTTCCACATTACTACATTTTTACTCCCTCTTACTTCCTGTTACTGGGCCTTATATAGAAGGCAGAATGCCACCATCTAGTGGTGGGAATTAACACTGCAGTACTCAGCCATAGAGGTTCTTATACCATATACAAAATAGACAAGTGTTTTACAATGATATGGCTACTATAAATACATAGTCATAAACAGTTTGCCGTGTCCCTTTTACACACATATGTGGGACACTGCATAATTAGAATATATTCCAAAGTTGCTGAAAGTATAAACTACACATTATCTGTACAAGAATACAAGTAACTATGCAGTGATAAATATGAATAGTAACATAGTATGTCCACACAGGTAAGGTGTGCACCAGGTTAACTAGTGGTGTGCTATCTAGGGGTGGATTCCTCCTAACTCCACCCAAGAAATTTGTTTTTGACTTATGTGCTCCAAATAAAACAGTTCATACTTCACTATCCGATGTCTTGAATTCTTCTAACTTTCTGATAATCTTCACTTCACTTCACTCAAGACATACTGATAGGGAACTTAGATTGTGAGCTCCATTGGGGGACAGCTTGATGCTAATGTCTGTAAAGCGCTGCGGAATATAGTAGCGCTATATAGCGCTATGAGTGCATAAAATAAAGAACTGCTATGTGGGAGGTACTGTAAAAATATTTTGGCATCACACCATAAATGTAAAAAGACCCATGTACACCCAAAGTCCCTCTTCATAATTTTCTCCATATCATCATCTTTTATGAATATACTGTTAATAGTTCCTTACCAACCTACCTACCTGTACCTTAATGAATTACCACATTTTTCGCTTTATAAGTCACACTTTTTCCCCCCAAAAGTAGGGGGAAAATTGCTGTGCGTCCTATAAAGCGAATACTAGTGAGCGCTTCCATTATGGAAGCGCTCACTAGTATGTATTAGGTGCCGGGAGCAGGGAAACATACTCACCCTACTGCGCTGCAGCTTTGCTCCAGGTCCGGCGCTCCACTGTCTTCTCCTGCTGGCACTGCACTGTCGTGACCCCGTACCGTGTCAGGATGTAGTGCGCGCACTATGACCTGACACTGCATGCAGTCAGGTGACAGTGCGGCGCTGGCAGGAGAAGACAGAGGAGCACCGGATCCGGAACAGAGCCGAGGCACAGGAGAGGTAAGAGAGTTTATTTTATTCTTATGGGGGTGAGTGGGATGATCTGGGGGCTGATGGGCTGATTTGAGGTCTGATGAGGGTCTGAGTGGGCTGATGGGGGGGGGGGCTGAGTGGGCTGATATGGGGGCTGAGTGGGATGATTTGAGGTCTGATGGGGGTCTGAAAGGGCTGATATGAGGTCTGATGGGGGGCTGAGTGGGCTGATCTGAGGTGTGATGGGAGTCTGAGTGGGCTGATATTAGGTCTGATGGGGGTCTGAGTGGGCTGATATTAGGTCTGATGGGAGCTGAGTGGGCTGATCTGAGGTCTGATGGGGGCTAAGTGGGCTGATCTGAGGTCTGATGGGAGCTGAGTGGGCTGATCTGAGGTCTGATGGGGGCTGAGTGGGCTGATCTGAGGTCTGATGGGGGCTAAGTGGGCTGATTTGAGGTCTGATGGGAGCTGAGTGGGCTGATCTGAGGTCTGATGGGGGCTTATCTGAGGTCTGATGGGGGCTGAGTGAGTTGATCTGAGGTGTGTTGGGGGTCTGAAAGGGCTGATCTGAGGTTTGATAGGGGTTTGACATGGAGGGCTGATAAGGGGGTCTGATGTGATGTCCTGAAATTTATGGGGGAAACTACAAATTCCTATAAATGAACCAAATTGTGATCATAAGGCAGAAAGAAGGTTGGGCCATGGCTGCAAGGACAGGTTCATCATCTCCTTGAAACATAACGTGTGTTTAGCAGAACCGTCCAACATGCTGAGAAAGGTCAGGTTCAGGTTGTAGTTTTACAGCAGCTTGAGTGCCGAAGGTTGCTGATCTCTACTCCGTTCTATATGACGTAGACGTGTGGAGTAGACTTCTGCTATGGATCCAAATATAGAATTTACTTTGTTCAGGGCTTTATAGCATTGGTGTAGCCTGAGAAATGCTCCTAGAGTACAACACTATGGTGCCCCTGGCCGAATGTACCCAATCTACACCTGCCCTCAGTAACCAGTGGCCTATTGGCTTCCGTATGCACCCAGCCTCACCATGGGGTTTTACACTTGTATTTTGGTAACAATGGACTGTTCATATGATTTCTTACCTGTCTTAACAATAATAATAATGTTCTGATTTTCTTTTTGTCGCTGCAGGTTACCATGGATTGTATTGTGAGGAGGAATACAATGAGTGCTTGTCAGCACCATGTCAGAACGGGGCCACTTGTAAGGATTTAGTTAATGACTACAAGTGCGTTTGCCCATCAGAATTTGAAGGTAACAGTGTGAGATGCTTGCCAAATAATTGTTTAATATTAAGGTTACATAAAATGCTTAGCGTTATCTATCCTTGGAAATCCCAAATTAAAGCATGAAATTAATCATCTTCCGTTGGGAATTGGGAAACAGAACATCAATACACAATGATTTTGCTTATTTGTGGGTTATAATACCACTGCAGGTAAAGAAATATAATACAGTTACGGTCTACAATATAACAGAACGTTCTGTGCCCCTCCTCTTTTTCTGTTTAGATGGCTTGTTTTATTAATTTTTTGTGTTTTTCTGCGTGGGTTGCTGTTGGGTACATTCAGTATTGGTCTATGAGTTGTTTTCTACAGAAGTTTACATATATATAATTTACCTTTCTGTTGAGTATTATACAAAGCAGACTTAAACGATCACTTTTAAAATAAACTCTGCTTTTAAGGTTATTCCTATTTGAAATTTACAGTACATCGATAAGGGACTTCGGACAATAGTCAAGCTCTAGCTTGGCTATTTTTAGAAGTCCCATAGCAGTGAATGGAAAAGCCGCGCATGTATGGAGTCCTCTCATTTCACTTCAGGGATCCATTCTCGAGATAGGAGCGGGTCCCAGAGGTGGAACCACACCTATCGAACATTTATGGCACCACCTATGGATACGCTATAAATGTCCAGATGGGAAAACCTCTTTAAATAAAAAGTGGGTCACAAAAGGTCATAGGTGAGACCTCTTAATATACAGTAGCTATTGTAAACATAAAATAGTTTTAATAGTCTTTTTCTCAGGAAAAGTCATCAGTGTACCCAGAATATTTGAAAGTCATTTCTGAGAGGCAGCCATATATACGTGAGGGAAGGCAGGAATGCAAGGAATCCGTCTTGATGGAGACAACTGTACATTCTCATGTAAAATAAACGCTTCCTGTCTACTCTGTAGTTCTTGGCTCTGTCTGAATTTTCCTTTTGGAGAGTAGCAGTCATGGAGGTGATGGTTGTCCTCATAGGTCCACTAAACCACACTCTAGCCTATATAAATTTTACCTTGAACAGATTGTCTCTAAATCATCACTCCACTCTACTGGATCAGTGTTTAAAATGGGAGATTTATGAAGCCTGGTGTTTGCTACGCCAGTCTTGATATCTCCTGCGTTGGCATAGGATTCGCCAAATTTATGGTGAGGCCTTGTCATAAATTGGATGCATCCTCTGGCAGTCCATGACCTATACTAAATAGACACCAAGTTAAAGCTGGCAAAAATGAAGATAAGTATCCAGGCCCCCTGTGACACCCTCACCACACCCCCTTTTTGGAAAGTGGCGAAGGCAGCATAGAAACGGCACTTGCGACACAATTTAGTTGCAATGGAGTTTAAAAAGTCTACACCTCTTGAGATGTTAAAACACTTTCTACACCACCCTTTTACTGAAGTAAGACTGTGACAATTTTTGTGAGTTTCTAAAAGGCCGCGGTTGATAAATCTAGCGTAACTCAGCTGAACAGGCCAACCACGGCCACTGTACCACCCATTTTTCAAAACGGGAGTGAGTGGTGCAAAAACTTTGTGCAAATAAGCCGCCGTAATCACAAAGCCCAATTTTGTAACTTTTTGAAGCTAGAGTTCTGGCAGGGATTAATGTTCTCCCTTTGTTATTTGTAGTGCAGGTCCTGTGAGGCGGTGCATGATACAGGATTCAGAGCAGGCATCCACAAACTGCGGCCCTCCAGCTGTTGTAAAACTACAACTCCCACCATGCCCTGCTGTAGGCTGATAGCTGTAGGCCGTCCGGGCATGCTGGGAGTTGTGGTTTTGCAACATCTGGAGGGCCGCAGTTTGGGGATGCCTGATTCAGAGACTTGTGAAGATATCTGTAGAAGGTTTTAAAAAGTTAAAAGTATGGGTTTTATAAATTCTGTGCATGTGCAATGTGGCTGCACCTTGTTTAATGATGCACCAGGGGAGTTATCTGTTGTACTGTGCGTCTGGCTGCAACATTTTGTGCGACATTTAAAAATTGCACAAAAAGACCACGCAACATCATATAATGGAGCACCAAGGGGGGAATTTATTATTTAAGTTTGTCTTTGGGTTGTGTTGCTGTGCAAGCGTGATGGGTTTTTTTCCCACAGTCAGTGAAAGTATGCCAGGGGGTTGCCTGACATAATAAAAAATTTAAAATTTATACTTTTGTGACTTTTTAAAAAGGTGCATATCATAAATAAGACATAACACTATTTTAAACTCTACTCCCAAGCACCTTTTCAGTCCACTTCTGAAAGTGGCGTTTTTTATATACATACATATACATATGGCATGTAGACCCCCTGTTATTACTGAGTTCAGGTATTTTAGTCACCCCCATTGAAAACAGGTGCATAAATCAAGCCCACTACCATGAAATCTTCGTAGACAAACATTGGTAGTAATATGGTCAGATCGGGAGACCTTGGCGGCCATTCAACTGCTACATGATGATGTGTTTCCCTCTTTATGCACTGAAGCTGGCATGTTCCCTGAGTTTTTCCAGCAAGTTTCCAGTTGAATGGCCCCCAAGGTCTCCCGATCTGAACCCTTAGACTTTTATCTTTGGGGTCATCTGAAGGCAATTGTCTACGCTGTGAAGATACGAGATGTGCAGCACCTGAAACTACGGATACTGGAAACCTGTGCTAGCATTTCTTCTGCGGTGTTGCTATCAGTGTGTGAAGAGTGGGAGAAGAGGGTTTCATTGACAATCCAACACAATGGGCAGCACTTTGAACACATTTTATAAGTGGTCAGAAACTTGTAAATAACTCATGAAAGAATAAAGTTACTTTAAAACCAAGCACACCATTGTTTTTCTTGTCAAATTGTCAATAAGTTTGATGTGTCACATGACCCTCTTCACATTGAAAAAACTAAAGTTGGATCCAAAATGGCCGCCATGGTCACCACCCATCTTGAAAAGTTTCCCCCCTTCCATATACTAATGTGCCACAAACAGGAAGTGAATATCACCAACCATTCCCATTTTATTTAGGTGTATCCATATAAATGGCCCACCCTGTACATTACCTAGTCAGTAAAAATCTGCTCAGAATTTGTCTGAGAAAGCTGAATGAGAAGCATAATGGCTGCCATTACATGGGCTGTCACTCTGCTTTCCTGAGGGCAGTATGGCAGCAGGGGATGTGTCTGTGGAGGCAGGTGTGACGTTCAGGAGTCTGGAAAAGAGGAATAATATTGGATGTCACCCAGCTCTTTCAAGGATTACTCTTCTTTTATTGCAGGAGGCATATGGTAACTCAGCAAACAATCGTAGGGGATGTAGAATTAAAGCATAAACAGCAGATGTAGAATTAAAATGTTGCAACTCAGAAACATGGATTTGTGATTAGTTTGGAAGGCAGAATCACCCATCAGATGACTTCAGAAATGTGGAATAGCCCCAGGAGGAGCCGTCAAACTTGTCTTTTCTATAGATGAATGTACTGACTGGTGGCTTGTTGGTTATTCTCTCTTTCCTCGGTTCTTGTGCTCATTAGCAGTATTTTAAATGCATTAGTTCCCTGCTAGAGGGCAGTGTCTCACATGCAGATCGATCGGATGGATTGGTAGACAGCCTTATTAGCGCAGCATTGAATGGCTGCCTTTTTCACTTTATTAGAAGACTGCCTTGTTAACAGTAGCTAAAAGTGATTTCAGTGTTCAGTGGAAACGGGTAGAGACTCAGACACAGCACAATCTGCACCGCATCCATAGAAAAATCCACATGGCAGAGGGTGAAATCCAGATTGCATGCTGCAGATTCTTTGCACAGGCTGACAGGGTAATTATCAGGAAGGAGCATTCCTAGGAACGCTCGTTCCTGATAACTGTCCACTATAAAGGTGCTGCCGGTCACTGGGTGAAAGCATCGTTCATGCGGACACCAAAATCATTGTTTCTGGACAGCAAATCTTTCATTGTTCCCAAAAATTGCCTGCTCAGTCGTCTGGCAACCTTCCCCCCCTTTTGCACTTCACCGGGCCTGTAAAGGAAAGATTACTTACCTAATTCCCTGCACCAGCTCCCCGTTCCTTCTTCTCCAGGTCTACGATGCTCCCCAGGGCTCCTGCAATGCAATGATCCAGTTTGACATCACCACAGCCAATCACTGGCCGCGTCAGAGACCAAATTTGTCATGACGTAAGAAGAGCCAGTTACCGCTACAGCCAGTTATTGGCTGTGTCATTGTCAAACCGGATGTTTACATTGCAGGCCTGGAGGACAAGGGGCGTGGAGCCAGTCCTGGGAAGCAGTTAAAGGGGTTATCCCACGAATAATGTAAAAAATGAAAATCAGACATCATATAGCACATGACAATCTCTTTCTAACAAAGCTAGAACCAGCCCTGTACCTCACATGGATCCAGAGATCTCCCCATTCATTGCTCTGCTAGATTTATATCAAGCTGGCAACTCAAGGGAGTGTTTTTTCTGCTGCAGCTCAGGGGGCGTGTCTCAGCTCTCCCTATCACAGCTCAGGAGGCGTGTCTCAGCTCTCCCTATCACAGCTCAGGAGACAGTTAAAAGTTGAAACTGAGCATGTGCGGCCTGCTCAGTGACCAGGTCAAAGAAATAAGAAATTGAGTGGTCCTATACATATACATTTTATTGAATAACTCAGTAGCTATACAAAATTTTTAATGACATGCAATTACAAAAGTATTCAGATCCAGGTGCTGGTTTGAAAACTGTAGAATATTTTTTGTGGGACAACCCCTTTAAGTAACCTTCCCTTTACAGGTCCTTTTGCGGGGCAGAATT
Organism: Rhinella marina; assembly: GCA_900303285.1. Taxonomy (NCBI): domain Eukaryota; kingdom Metazoa; phylum Chordata; class Amphibia; order Anura; family Bufonidae; genus Rhinella; species Rhinella marina. Next base: position 116,976 of record ONZH01015602.1, on the reverse strand, counting down.
TGCCCAACCCCCACCCCATTCTTTCACAACCCCTTTAAAGCAACCATCCATTTAAAAAAAAGAAAATGGTTACCTGCAGCCATCTTTTCAGCTTCAGATCTGCCAACTACTGAGCTCCAAGTTGCTTTCCTGGTAGCTACGCCACTGGCTCCTCTTCTGCCATCCAAATTGGCCACACCTCAGACTACCAGATGCATACTTTCTGCTGTCTTCGTAGGGCAGGGCTGCATAAGCAGGAAGCATCTTGAACCACCAAATTTACAGTATGCATCTGGTATTTTGAGAAGTGGTATGGCCATCTTGGATGGCAGAAGAGGAGCCCAGAAATCGGTCACTATGTTATGTTCGTTCTCCAGATTAAAATATGACATTTCTAAAGACTTGTTTGACTGGATCGATTTTGAAAAGATTTTCAAGCTTCTCAATTCATTTCAATGGATAGTGATTTCACTGCATTTTTTCGTAGTGGCTAACAAAAAGGTTTCCCTACAGCATTAAAATGAAGTGTTTGAATGAATCGGCTTTAGATCTATGATCGCTCAAGCCTAATGGATACAGTAAACTCCAGCACGATGTTCCTCTTCCGGAACAGCCTGCAAGATTTCACAATGCAGATGTGAACGTAGGATAAACCTGAAGTGAAACTAATTAACACAGCTAACCATGCCCACTTCTCCATTGCTTTTCAAAACCAGAGTAGTGTGAAAATGCAAAAAGTTGTAACATTTTGGCACAAGTATGGTCAAAATGTCACAAAACCATATTATTTCGTGAATTTTTGAAGACAGAATTCTAGATTGCAGGGTTTGATACATTCCCCCATAGGTTTGTTCTGAAATCTGTGTCATTTTCAGACTTTCTTGTAACAAATTACCCTAAAAGTATGTAGAAATGTATTAAAGTGGTTTGCCAGTTTTGTGGCTTAGAAAAATTGAAGTTTGAGATCTTCCATTTTGCACCAAAATATGTGCCTTTTTGCTGTTTTACACCTCTCACCATTTTTGCAAAGTGGATGGGAGAGCAGGTGTGGTTGGCTATAAGTTAATTTTATGCCAGATTTGTTACTGTGACTGTTTTTTAAACGTAGCAAACATTGGAGAAGGGGGGCATCGTAAAAAAAAAACTGGAGTAGCATTTGTAGACAGAAGTGTTAGATTAAAAGATGCATCAAATGTAACAAGCAGTGTGTAATGTTTGATAAATTTGGTGCAAAGTACTCTAATGTAGACCCAAGCAAAACTGACAATCATCCTCATGATAAATTCCGCTATGTCTCCTTGGAGACCACACTGCCTTTTTTATTCACCCTTCAAATTGGCTTGCTACAAGACAATTTTAGCACAAATTTGTTGAAATTCATTATTTTCAACTTTTTTCTGGAACAGTTTACCCCCAAAACTGGTGTAAACTGCTTAGTAGATGTGAGCTGATGAGTTCATATGGGAAACTCTGAGGCCTTTACTTTTCATTCGAGGTTTCTAGTCCATTACACCGGACATTAGAATCATTAGAATCCCGGAGCCAGAAGGGCAGAATGCTCGATAGATTGCATTGGCCCCTACTGTGATCATAGGGGTGCCGGCTCATGGACTCACACCAGTACTTTCCTGCAAATCTTCTTAAAGGGAGTCTTTCATCTGTTTTTCACCTATATAACTAATAGCAATGCCCCACAGAAGATTGCAGACACATCCCAGACATACCTGTGTGCACTGTGTGTCTATATTACATGTCCAGGAAAAGCACTTTTATTCTGCAGGAAAACAGCTCCCAAGTGCCCAACTCTGCTGCTACAACTGCTCAAAGCAAACCAGACTGAAGAGGGGAGGGCTGATTTAGCTGCTCATATCTTGGGATTGGTAGCAGATAGAAAAATGGTTCTGACCTTCTTTGAAAGCTGGGATTCCGAGCTTTCAAATGATACCAACATCACAGCATTATATCCAGAAATATGTTTTCCTGTAGAATAAAATTGCTTTTCCTGGACATGTAATACAGACACAGAGGTCACACAAGTATGTCTGGGATGTGTCTGCAATTTTCTGTAGGGCAGTGCTGTTAGTTATACAGGTGAAAGACTCCCTTTAATGCCAGGTCAAGCCAGTTCTATTCTGTACAGAAACACCTCAATCTCCATTATACAGTTTTTTTTTCCTGTCTTCCATATTAATGCATAATTAGCAGATCCCTGCAGTTTTTGCTGGTAGATTCATTAATTGAATATCTCTGGACTTCAAGTAAACATCTAGAAAATCAGAGGTCTGAAACCTCCACGTTTATTTAGCAGCATTGACATATTTTCTTAAGGTGGCTTCTGCTGCCAGACGTTTGAACAGGGATGAGAGCTTTGATATATCTGTTTGATGTTTATTTGTAGTCGTTTCATTATGTAGATTAATGCAAAGATATAAAGGAGACAAAGAAACAGGCTGGGAGCCAGGAGACATATCTAGGCTGCACAAGAAAAAGCAACAGAGGAAGGATGGAAGAGACATTTATATGCTGGCACACTTCATTTTTCTCCATTTATTTGCCTTAGAAACTTAAATCTCAGTTTACAAACTATTTGGGCAATTATTTCAAGTATGTCAACACCAGTAAATTGGTAATGTGGTTTCGGCTGCAGACATTGCAGCCATTTATTTTTCCATCATGGCTCTGTATTACAGCTGTACTTGTGCAGAATTGATCATGACTTAGCCGTGCAGAAAAATACTAACTTGTACAGTTCCAAAATGTACAGTAAGGCCGAAGCATAAAAGTCCAGAAAAAAAATATACACATTTGCATTAAACTTGCACAGTTAAGCAAATTTTTGTGCAATTTGCTTTATTTACCTTGTACGTATTTTCATTTATATAATATTTTTTTTTCCATTTATGTCTAATATAAAATTCCAAATTGGGCTGTGTTTGAGCACTGCAAATGACAGTTAGGGAGGTCCTTCTGGATAACTTCTATGACAAAACAGGCCCTTGACCTGTTGTTCTGTCAGGTCTATTGGTTAATACTAAGTCCAGTATGGCCGTCCCTCTAGTCGGGTCCTGAACCAGTTGGGAAAGGTAATTGTCTTTGGTTATTTCCAAGAACCTGTTTCCTTTATGAAATATACAGGTTTCAGTTTCCCAGTCTATATCTGGGTAGTTGAAATCCCCCATAATAACGACCTCATTATGATTTGCCGCCTCGTCTATTTCATTTAGAAGTAGATTTTCTTTGGACTCTATTATATTAGGTGGTTTATAATAAACCCCTATTAGTATTTTATTATTGTTTTTGGCTCCATTTATTTCTACCCACAGTGACTCCACATTTTCATGTCCCTCACTTATATCTTCCCGCAGTGTGGGCTTTAGACAGGACTTTACATAAAGGCCGACCCCTCCCCCTCTCTGTGCAGTTATACCTAGCTTCTAGCCATATCTCCCAATATGTAAAAGTCCTCCTAAGAAATTACAGACATGTTTTCTATACTTTCTTCCTGAGCCAACGTGCTTCCTTCTGCCTGAGTAGGAGTCTAAACAAGTCTGTGTAGCAGTGCAATGTATTTTACAGCAGATCTTCCTATGACCACATCTATACAAGCTACAAATGTATCATCCATGTGAGTATCTGTAGCTTATTCACACTTTCTGCAGAAGATTTTAACAGATAAACTGCAAGAATAAACATACGTTCTACCATAGGTATACAGTAAACCCACAAAGATCACTACACTGCATTTATCATATGCAATACTGCAACAGAATCACAATCAGTTAATAAATCTTGGCAGTTGTATACATCCATGTGATACATCATTTTTCTTGCAGGTCGTCACTGTGAGCTGTATAAAGACCCGTGTGTGAATGTCAGCTGTCAGAATGGAGGAACTTGTGACAGCGAAGGGTTTAATACTACCTGTGTCTGTGCATCTGGATTTATGGGTGAGTTAACACAGAGATGGACTTGTAGGGGGAAGCAGGGGGAAAATGGCCATGTGTCTTATAAAGCGAATACTAGTGAGTGCTGCCATTATGGAAGCGCTCACTAGTATGCATTAGGTTCTGGGAGCGGGGAAGAAGCGCTGCAAGCTCCTTGGTCATCTTGCTAGGGCAGCACTGCACTGTCCTGACCCCGTACAGCGTCAGGACGTAGTGCACGCACTATGACCTGCCACTGCATGCAGTCAGGTGACAGTACATCGCCGGCTGGAGAAGACAGGGGAGCGTGACTTCTAAAGACGCCGCCGGACCCCGAGTGGAGCCGTAGCGCAGGAGGGGTAAGAGAAGTTTTTTATTTTAGTCTGAAATGGCTGATCTGAGGTCTGATGGGGCTCTGAGTGGGCTGATCTGAGGTCTGATGGGGCTCTGAGTGGGCTGATCTGAGGTCTGTTCGGGGTCTGACATGGAGGGCTGATATGGGGGTCTGATGGGATGTCCTGATATTTATGGGGGGTCTGATATGAGGTGTGATAAAATATATTTTTTTCTTATTTTCGTCTTATAAAGCAAACAATACGGTATGTTATCGATTATGAATTATTGATGCATTTTTTCACATACAGAGGTAAACCATGCTCTACATGTGTACTATATGTCATATGCTGTGTATGTGTTCCATATTTTCAGGGGCGGAATGTGAGGTGGATATAAATGAGTGTGCCAGTAACCCATGCCACCACGCTGGTACCTGTGTAGACCAACCCAACGGCTACATTTGTCACTGTCCTCATGGCTGGGTTGGAGCCAGTTGTGAGATCCGTGAGTATGAATTATTGAAGGTCTTATTTTACAGACTGCATTAGTAATTGGTCACAAGTTTGATACAGAGTACAAACAATGGACACATAAACCGTAATTAAACAACTGATTAAAGTGGTTTTCCAGCCTTGGGAACTTACATAAATATGAAGCCCAGCACTCGGTACCTGTTAAAAAAAACCTCATACTCACCTGCTCCCCACCGTTCCGTTCCAGCTCCCTGACTCTCTTCTGCAGCCTTCCACTCTCCGTCCTTTAAACTTCTGGACAAATGGAGTGAATTGTGCTGCTGCACCCAATGACTGGCCTCAGCTGTGACGTACCCACAAGTGGCATGCGACCCAGCAGTGACGTGCTGCTTGGGGACACATCATGAGGTCAATTATTGGCCACAGCAGCTCATGTGATCTCATCCATTCAGAACTTTACAAGATCAGGGCCAAGATGAGATGCTTTTTTCAACAGGTACAGCAAGCTGGGCTTAATTTTTTTTTTTTTAATGCCTTAAGCTGGAAAACCCCTTTAAGTCTGGAATAGTATTTAGTGCACACCATATATTGAGTGGTATATGTTTTTTTTTTTTTTTAACAAAGGCTTTATAGAAGTATTTCTAAGAGTACTTTCACATTAGCATGCTGCAGTTTTTCTCCGGCCACTTCTCGGCATGTTTGCCGTGCTGTGGCCGGACCTCCGTCCCGTCCCCATTATAGTGAATGGGGCTGGAGCAGACTTCCAGCGGCACACGTGGGCTACCATTAGTATAGATCTGGCAGGCTGTTTCCCTGCCTGAACCGCCTGTCGGACCCTGCTAACGCTAATGTGAAAGTAGTCTAAGTGTATGCCTATAATTGCAACACAGAGAATATGAAACATAAGGAATCTTTCACCAGTTTTATGGCAGCCAATCTAACAGATACTATAAGCACTTACTTGTATTGACCCAGACATTTTGCTGAAATCTGTATTGAACAGCTCCAGTGCGAGCCAAGTGCTGGGGACGTTGAATACACAGCACACAGGAGAGTCCTCATATTCGTGAGCTCCCGGCTGTCCCCACCGCTGACTGCTATAGGAAGAGAGCTGTCAACCAGTGGCAGGCAGCGAAGAGAACCATGAACTCATGAATATGAGCAGTTTTTAACGGAAGATAAAATTAGGAGTCACACCATAATGTTTGTTGTCAAAATTTATGTTCCATACACACAAATGAGGTTTGTAAAAAAAAAAAAAAAAAAAACACGTGCTGCAGAAACAACCCTATTCCGATGTAAGGAATAAGGATTCAGGATAGTCCAGTTTCTATTTTTCATAATATACTGAAGTTGTATCTGTGTTGTTTTATTACCAGACCTACAGTGGAAAGCTGGCCATATGGCTGAGAGTCTGACAAACATGCCTCGCCACTCCCTGTACATCATCATAGGGGCCCTGTGCGTGGCCTTCGTTCTAATGTTGATCATACTTATTGTGGGCATCTGTAGAATCAGCCGCATCGAGTACCAAGGATCAGCTCGACCTGCCTACGAGGAGTTCTACAACTGCAGGAGCATTGACAGTGAATTCAGTAGTGCCATCGCATCAATTCGGCATGCACGGTGAGTAAGGAAAAAAAAAGTGATATCTTTATGCATAAAACTACCTCTGAAAATTACTTCTGCTGGGGCAATAGACAACATTACCACGACTAAGGAGTGAAGTACAATTGGGCAAGTTGGAGGTCAGGGGTTAATAGTGCAGGTTACAGGTCACAATGATGGAGGTCTCTAGAATTGTAAATAGGTAAACCAGACACATTCAGTGAGGTAATGCACTAAGTAGCACAAAAACACTAGCAAAACTGGGACAGGAAAATGGCAGGGATGCAACTGGAGAGGGTAGAGAACAGGGTAAAGGTCCTTTTGAAAGGCTTGCCAATGTGATGCATTTGGACAGAAGGTCAAGCAGATTGCCAAATGTGGAAATGAGTAAATGTGTACACAACTCCATAGATCTGTGTCGATTGACTGTCATTTCATTTTCAGAATAAGCTGCTATGTGTCTGTATAAGTAATAGCAGTATAGCCAACCATTATATGACTTGCATCTGACATTTTGTAGCAGTTTTCCCTCTTAAGGCTCCATTTCTAATTCTCAGTTGTCTCTGAGCTGGCTGGTGGAGACTAGTTGTAATGATATCTGCTCACAGACCACACATGGAGGCAGGAGATTCTGTTTCCTGTGTCTCACTCAGTTAGAATCATTCAGAAGCTCCATACAGGACATTATAGAGAAGTACCAAACTGTATAGATGTGAATAAAACACTGAGATATACCGTGACACTGTTACATGTTAAATCCTGCCTGTCTATCAGCAGCTCACTGACCCTCCCTTTTCTATAGACTTCTATGGGATGATATAATCTGATCCTTCAGTAAGCAGGCAGCCTGTCTTGCTCTTTCAATCACAGAAAGAGAATGTTAGTTTAGGAAAAGGTGGGACTAATAACCGGAGAACATTTTTCTCTGATCAGATATATTACAAAGTTTATTATATTTGCCTGCACTGTTGATTTATACAAAGTTTTGTGAAACAGCAGTGACCATATAAATTCATAATATAGCTAATTAGGGAGCTCTGTTTACAGCCACCACTAGGGGGAGCTAACTGCATACCAATTGATACAGCTAGTTCAATTCGATGGGAGCTTGCCAATTCAGACATCGCTAAAATAAAATTAAAAAAAAAAAAATCTTTCAATATAATGTATTATAGCCAAATCCAGGGGCTATAGGAAGTGACAGTTAGCAGTCACACCCAGGCCCTGGTGTCTGAGAGTGCTAATAAGAAGACAACAGTGTTATAAATGGCACGTGGGGGGGGGCGGGTCTGTTTAAGACTTAGCACTTGGATCTAGGAGCTTCAAATGGCACTTATGTCTGACTGCCTCTGATAGCTGCTTTGTCTCATGCAGGCAATAATTTAAAGATATCACAAAATGTTCTCTTGCCAACTTTTAACATTACTTTTGACTTTCAGGTTTGGGAAAAAGTCGCGCCCTGCCATGTACGATGCAACTCCAGTAACATATGAAGATTACAGCCCCGATGACAAACCTCTTGTGACGCTGATTAAAACCAAGGATTTGTAGTCTGCCCCCTGCTCTTGCTATGTAGATTTCAGGAGAGGCGACCAATCATCTTTTAAAAGGATGAATTACTAAACTGACTAATTATTTTTAAGAAAAAGGAAAATGAATCTGAGACGTGATTCTCTGTTGCGGGATTCATTCATTCCATGCATTCTTTGGGGCGTAGGTCAACACAGCTGTGAACTAACCCGTTTTCTGCAAGAGGGGCTTTCTGGCTTCACTAGCAATGAACGGGTTAAACATACATTGGAAATTAATAAAAAAAAAAAAATCTTCGCAAAACCTACTTGTGTTAGCAATGTTACAGTCTGAACAGTACGCAGGCATTACCCGTAGAGTTAGGAGACGTGTATGATACATAATTTATCCGTTGATAGGCGTATAGAGAGTCTACAATGTTTGTGTCGTGAATCAGAGTAATTGAAATCCAGTTGTCAAACTTTCTAATCAGAACTGACTAGACCTGTTCTCTGTTTTTTATGTTTGTTTTTTTTAATTATTATGTGTTTTTTCTGCATGGGTCGCTAGCAATAATCCTGCCTTGTTTTTTTAGAACTGCTCTTGAGTCAATGTCCATTCAAACTGTTGTGTTGGTAAAACCAGCTCTTGTACAGATGGTAAGAAGCAGATTAGAACTACAGTAGGTCCAGCTCTTATTTTTCTCAGACACAGCCAGGTTTTTCTATATTGTGAGTACGGCTTCTTATTCTAGACATTGCTGATTTATTTCAGGAGAATCTGCTTCTTAGCTCGTGGACTGCATTGTGCTGTAATTCATATGTGACCAGCATTTACTTTATTATAGACTTTTTCAGCTTTGTTCTTGGAAACTTCAAATATTCTGAATAAATGTTATGAAATAACTTTGTTGTGTCTTCTTGTTGTAGTGTGACGACCAGAATATAGACATTTACCCATATTTGTATATGGATGCAATATTAGGAAGGATGGATGGATAAATAGATAGATATTAGATGGATAGATAGATAGATAGATAGATAGATAGATAGATAGATAGATAGATAGATAGAGAGACAGCAGCACTAGTTAAAAGTGTAGGTGGGGGCAAATCCTCCAGGCTGTAGGAGATTGAGCCTATGGATATCCAGAAGTTATAGAACAAGGCAGTGCTCAACATGGTGGACGACTTTATTCACCCAACTTGCAACGTTTCAGCCCAAGTTGGGCTGAAACGTTGCAAGTTGGGTGAATAAAGTGGTCCACCATTTTTCACTATTTGGAGTGCTGCCTCGTTCTATAACTTCTAGATAGATAGATACAAGCAGTGGCGTAACTACAACTAACTGGGCCCCACAGCAAATTTTTGAACGGGGCCCCCCCCAGAAACTTCTTTGCAACCCCCAACTCACATGCAACCCTCACTCTTGTGGCCAGTCAAGATTGAGCTCTCCCAGACAAGGCCTGACAGCCGCTCCATCCGTTTCCTATAGTGTCACTGTATATAATGTCATTGTATAATACTGTTGAGGGGGCCCTGACAATAAAATCTTTTAGTCTCCCTCCTGAGGGGGCCCCTTGTGGGTCTGGGCCCCAAAGCAGCTGCTTCCCCTGCTTCCCCTATAGCTACGCCCCTGGATACAAGCGCACATTTATTAAGACCAGCGTTTTAGACGGTAAATGTCCATAGCTGGCGAGGATTCCGCCAAAGTTATGAAGAGGTGCAGGCCTCTCCATAACTTCGGCACATCCAGCGCCAGATCTAAATGTAAGCCAGCTTCCGAGCTGTCTTACATTTACACCAATTTTTACACCTAAAACAGGCATAGAAAATAATGAATGAGATGGGCTTGCCGGCCTATCCCCGCCCACAATTTTAGACCTGGCGTGAGGGGGACGAAGTTGAAGCTAAGAGCCCAACTAACCATTGCTCTGCCATCTGCGCCTGAAATACACCTAATTTAGTCATATTTCAGAATAGTAAATAAGCCCCACAGTGTCTTGCAATAGTATTAACTGTTTAATTGCATTACAACTTGGCACTAAAATTAATTTTAATTTAGATTTTATGTAATGAACCTGAGAAATAATCCACTTTGTTACGGTGGAATAAAAAATGCCTTGTTTGAAAAAAAAAAAAAAAAGAATAAAAAGGAAAGGTGTATATGTATAGTTTCCAACTGTCCTGAATTTGGTGGGACTGTCCTTGAATTTCAGAGACAGTCCTGGAAAATTCGGGCTGTCATGGGCCCAAAATGGGTGAGACGAATGTAAATCCCGCCCATAAACAGCATTCCCAGGCAGGGACAGGGCATTCCCAGGGGTGAGGCTTAGATGCCCTGATATTACCAACTAAAATGTTGGTAAGTATGCATATGTATTCACCCCCTTTGCTATGAAATGCCGAAATAAGACCTAGTTCAATCAATTAACTTCAGAAGTCACATAATTAGTTGTAGAAGGCCCCCCTGTATGTAAAGTGTCACATGATGTGAGAATAAGCACACCTATTCTGTAAGGCCCCCGAGTCTGCAACACTACTAACCAAAAGACATAAAGACCAAGGAGCTCTCCAATCACGTGAAGTATATCCGGGTTGGGTTGTAAAAAATATCCCAAACTTTGAACATCCCAGGGAGCGCAATTAAACCATTATAACAAAATGCAAAAAATGTGGCACAACTATAAAGCAAACCTGACGAGAGAAGGCCACCCACCAAAGCTTGCAGACCAGGCAAGGAGGGCATTAATGAGAGATTCAACAAAGACATCAACAAAAACACTGAAGAAGCTCCAAAGATCTACAGTAGGGATGGAAGTATCTTTCCATAGGAGCACTCTAAGCTGTACAGTCTAAAGACTGGGGCTTTATGAAAGAGCATTGATTAAAAAGCAACTGCTTAAATAAAAACATAAGAAAACATATTTGAGTTCCCCAAACAGCACGTGCCAGGCTCCCAAAAAATGCGTAGAAGATTCTTTGGTTATATGAGAATAAAATTTAACTTTTTGGCCATCATGGGGAACAATATGTGTACCGCAAACCCAACACTTCCCATGAAACCCCAAGAAACTCATTCATTGGAGAGAACAACAAAGTACCAAAAATGTTATCGCTGTCTGTTGCTCTAATTTAAGCTCTGACATTCTTGAGATAGGATACAGACATAACACAGATATGACTAGTCGCCAATCAGAATGAGATTGTTGTGGGCCTACAAGAACACAACTATAAAATGCTGGTATGATAAGCTTATAAAACTACACTCGAATTTCTGTATAGTGTTGCCCCAACATTGTTCAATTCTATTGTTCTACTTTGATGCTAGTTGCTTGAGAAATGTGTTAACAGTTACTTTTGAACAATAGAACAAAGAGGATCTATCTACAAAAAGGAAGTTCTTCATGGGTGATATTAGAAGGAGAATTGCACTAGCCAAAAATGTATGCACTTGAAAAACACACACGTTAAAAACTAGCTGCTTAGGTAAAATTCTTCTGGACAGCGGGAGAGCCACTGGCCGCCAGAGTCTAATGTTTTTTCTTTCTATTAAATCACGTTTTGCTCTGATTTGATCAAGTTGTGTGCTAGCAGAGTTTTGTGGCTTGGAAAGGAAGCTGTACTTTACCACAATTTTTGCAGTGAAAGGCTAAAGATCTGAATTCGGGTATTGGGAATTTAAATATTTTCCTAAAGTCTTACTGTATGAAAATGTGAAACTATCTAAAAGTACATCTAGAAGAAAACACCAACATCTTGGATGCATTTAAAGTCTAGATTCATAGAAAACCTTAAAATTATTTTTCTCAAAAGAATCTTTCATTACATGTAAAATAATCACTGCAGTGGTTGATATAAAAGAAGGACCATCCGTACTCAAATGCAAATCAAGGAAATAGCAGGTGCCGCTAAGATCTGCAAATGTTCAAGCATCGAGCTCCAATCTATGGCACGAGGGAGGGTCATAAAAGCCAGATTGAAAGCAAAGCTTTTTAGTCACATGAAACATCAAAAATCAGATCAAGTCATGTGTGATGATTGAGTGATGTCTCCTGTTCGTTATCGTGCCAGTTATCGCAACTTGTCGCAAACTGTGAGGGACAGAATCCTTAAAATGAGAGACTTTGGTTTATCACTCCAGCAGATTATTATGCACCTAATAATAATATTTATTTATATAACGCCCCATATTCCGAGGCGCTTTACAATTCAGAGGGTTCAGGTACAAAACAAAAGACATCACAACGTAGCTGGCTAATATACAACCGAAACACTGGGAGTGAGGGCCCTGCTCGCAAGAGCTTACAATCTATGAGGAATTGGGAGTGGCACATAAGGTAATTGATTGCGATATGTAGTATTGAGCCATTTTTGTACTGAAAGCAGTGGTGTAGGCTGATCTAAAGATCGAGTTCAGGTCTGAGGAGTTGGGGGGTGTGGGAGAGTTACTCTGGGAACAGTCAGTTTAGGAAGCTTGATGAGCCTGCCTGAAAAGATGTGTTTTTTCGAGGCACGTTTGAAGGTGGAGAAGGCGGGAATTGACCTGATATTCCAGGGCAGAGCATTCCAGAGAGTAGGTGCAGCTCAAGAAATGTCTTGAAGACGGGAGTGAGAGGAATTATGGAAGATTTTAATCTTAGATCACTAACAGAATGGAGAGAACAGGTAGGGTGGTAGATGGAAATGAGAGAGGAGATGTATGGAGAACTTTGTGGGTGAGAAGTTTGAACTTTATTCTGTGGTGGATGGGCAACCAGGCTAGAAACTAGAAGCAGGTGGACAGATAGATGAGCCTGGCTGCAGCATTTAGGACAGACTGAAGGGAGGAGAGCTTAGTGAGAGGGAGACTGCTTAGTAATGAATTACAGTAGTCAAGACTCGAATGAATCAAGGCAACATCAAGAGTTTTGGCCGTTTCCATCGTAAGAAAAGGGTGGATTCACCTAGGCTGCAATGTCAACACTGTTCATCATTGCATGTTCCAGTGGTTGGGAGAACAATGACAAACTGGAATGACAGCAAGAGGAGCACAGAGGTGAACCTCTGCTCGGACGCATAATGATCTATTCTGTACTGCAAGTGGCAAACAGTGTCTACACAAACCATCACAAGGCGTTTGCATGATATTGGACTATGAGCCAGACGTCCAGCTAGAGGTGCTCCACTGACCTCACCCAATCGTTGTCAAAGGTAATCGTGGTGCACAGCAGGACAGCAATAGAGGCTGGAACAGAGGTCTATCCTCTTCAGTGACAAATCCTGCTTTCGTCTCAGATGCAATGATAGCCGGAGATTGATCTGGAGACCACCTCGGCAACTTCACAAATGAACGACACAGTGGTACTAATCCTGGAATTGTGGTGTGGCATAATGTACAGTAGTCAGACTCTTCGAGTCTCCATTTCAGGTATGTTGGCAGCTCAGTAATTTGGTCAGGGAACCAGTGGTACAGCCATTTCTACAAAGTGTCCCAGGGGCTTTTTTTCAACAGGACAATGCCAGGCCACATGTTGCTCATGGTACTGAGCAGCTGTGTGGCCCAAACACACTACAGTTGCCTAGGAAGTAGACCACCCACTCTTCCCGCAGGCAGACTTCAACTGCATATCGGCTGTACCATCATCCATCATCAGAGGTACACTTTAATTCTACATAAACATTAGTAATGTGCAAAACCATTGCTATAATTGAGTAGCACAAAGGGCAACTGATGTTTCAAAGAACTTACCTTAAAGTGCTTCTCAGGGAATTAAGAAAATGTAAATACTTAAATATTTTATAATAAATATATTCACAAATACCTTTCATTAGTTATAATGGCTCATTTTGTCTAGGGAGCAATCGATAGGAGAAACAAAATGGCCGCTGTCCTATTAGTACACACAAAACCTGTCCTAATCATACAGGAGGACAAGTTACTTCACAACACTGAGGTAAAGAGCTGCCTAATCCTCCTTGCTGCTCTGCTTGTCAGGGGTTATGATCCTGAATACAGCTGAATCTCTGTGGGAGTCGAGATGATGAGGAGACATGGGAGGAGGGTGAGATGTTGCTAATGAGCAACAGCAGCACTTGTATGCAGTCTCCATTACCACAGTCTGTCGACAATACTTGGTTCCTCTTAACTAACTCCTTACACCTCCTCCTTACGCCTTCTCTTATCTCTCCTCTCACTGATCTTCTTGCTGATCTAACTTCCTGTGACAGGGCCTTATATAGAAGGCAGAATGCCACCATCTAGTGGTGGGAAATAATATTGCAGTACTCAGCCATAGAGGTTTCACATTAATTCACAAATACATAACAATAAAATGGCATTATATATAAGATATGACATGGCTATTTAACCCTTTTGGAGTGTCCCCTTGTACACACTTTAGTGGGACACTACAGGAGCAGATGAGTGTGTTTCTTGTTTCATATATGCCATATTCCAGAGCCTAATTATAAATTATATTGAGGCTGGAAAACCCCTTTAAGGTCTGGGGCAGTGCTCCTCTGTACACCTTTTCTGGCTTCTAGAACCAGCTGGAACAATGCTAGTAGCAGATCTGTTATTCATGTCAGTAGATTCTGCTGTACCGCTTGTATGAACTAAGTAACAGAGCCAGTCACTAATTCCAGGTGGATCATTTCAACCAGGGGCCCACACAGACAACAGAGGGCAAAGAGTGTGCCTGGGCCCTTCACCCCCCTTCCCCTCCATTCCCCCCCACCCTGCGAATCACACATACAGAAATAAACCTAGGCCATAGGCAAAGATTAATACATAGTGATGTGTGGCAACCGAAGGCACACCAAAGTTTGCCCCAATCCTGCAGGGGAGTAAGGGGGTGATCAGGGCATCAAAGATGGTGGAGACTCTTTAGATGCTGTGGTCTGTATTAATGCCCCCACATAGTAATTATTGCCCCTTTGTGCCAGCACACAGTAGTAATACCCACTTTGTGCCCCCTTCACAGTAGCTAAGGACAGATATGTGCCCCCTTACAGTAGCGATGCCCAGATAAGTGCCCTCTTACAGTAGCGATGCCCAGATATGTGCCCCCTCACAGTAGCGATGCCCAGATATGTGCCCCCTCACAGTAGCGATGCCCAGATATGTGCCCCCTTACAGTAGTTATGCCAGGTTATGTGCTCCCTCACACATCACATCCAGTAGGAAAACTCGCTTGTGTAGGATTAAATCTGACATCACACATGCCATTTGCTGACGCTAGGAAGCTGGCTTACATTTAGAATCGGCAATGGATGCGCCAAAGCTATGGAGAGGCCTGTGCCTCTATATAATTTCAGTGGATCTACAGCCAGGTTAGGGCTTATTAAGACCAGTGTCTAAAACGCTGATCTTAATAAATGACCCCGTGAGTGTCTGGGCAAAACATTTAACCCATTTACACGACATGGACAATATGTATTTTGTGATCTGCTAATTACGGATGACGTCCATGTACCATCTACATTCTTCTACAGACCCATTAACTGCCTGCATGTTGCAGACCAGTATAGGACAAGTCACATTTTCTATCCCTTGTGGAACAGACATACGGATGTGGAAAGCAAATGCCTTCTATGTGCTTCATGCTTCTGTATGTCCATTCTGCATAAGACAGAAAATGTGACACGTCCTTTGTTTCTCTACAAAATGCAGACTGTAGACCCATTTAAGTCAATGGGTCTGTAAAAATATGTGGATTGCACATGGACCGCATCCATATGTTGCCGTTCCCCGGACTGCAAAATACATTACATCTTGTAAATGTGGTCTCACAGTGTGTGGGTCGGGGGACAGTCACAGGGGGGGCCCGAGAGTGACAGGGGGGATGGATGGAGTACAAAAACTAACATACCAAGTAAAGCTGAGTGCCTGGCAGGGACAGTGGACATAGGGGCCGCCTCCAGTTTCCACTTACTTCCTCCTAAGTTGCTGGCTCGCTGCAGGCCTCACACATTCAGCATTGACTCTGAGGTGCTGAACAGCTCTGAGAGGATCGAAAGTGAGTGGAGCAACCGAAGGGGCAGGGTTACCACATTTCTAGATGGGCGGGGCTATTTGGCATTGCTAGATGGGAGGCGGAGCTAGGACACAGTGAAGTGGCTCCGCACAGGCCTGGCAGAGCTCATTTCAAACTGTTCATATGTCCGCCCACCACACAGCAGGACTGAGCTGTAAGGAGGCGGGGAGAAGGCTGTAAGGAGGCGGGGCAATCACAGCTCCTGAGGCTCATGTAAGCCAGTGACAGAAGGGCCCCTTCTACAAGCAGGATGGAGTAGTGAAGCGGGGAGCATATGGCTCTCTGCTTTACCAGTACAGTCAGCTGTCTGTGCGTCCTGTGGACGACAGTTGAGCTGGAGGGTCCCCTTTTACTCTGGGCCCCTGTGCAGCTGAACCGGTGGCATGTCTGCCCTTGATTCCAACCAATGGTGTAGATATTGTTGTGATCGTTATATATGGGATGGGGGTTAGCAATGACAAAATTCAGAGGCTTCAGAGGTTAAAAATTCATCTTGGCTTTATTTGGTCCAGCAACAAAACAGTGACATCACATAGAGATCAGTTCACACGTAACAGTATTCAGAGAACAGACATTCCGCTGCGTCTACTGTGCCTTCCCAGGCTCAGACCTTGACAGGACTTGTCAATAGTTTTATGCCCCAGTAACGAGCCCAGCAGCATGGCCTGGGGAAATTGGTGGGGAAAGGGTAGGGGGGTGGGGGATGTACTGGAGGGGGAGGGAATGGCAGGTCCCACTGCCAACCTACCTGCCATTCCAAAAAAATTCAGGCCCAGAAAACAAAGTTACTAAAAACCTCAGCAAAGAAAATAAAGAAAATTTACTGAGGTAATCCAACTTTCCTGGATTTTTCATCTCACCTACATTAAAAAATGTGGATGAGATGTACACCCTCTCCAGGTGTCTGCCATCTACCTATGTATTCTACGATAGATAGACAGACAGACAGGGGGAAGACAGACATACACATAGACAGACAAACAGAGGGACAGACAGACACATATGGCCACTGTTGATGTTATTTCAGGGCTTTGGGACTAAATGGGCATGTTGGTAAATTGACACCATTTAGTCCATGGAGCGGCAGGTGCAGCAGGTGGTCATGCACAGATAGTTGGTACGCTCCTTTTCTTTCCCCGTGTTCTTATTCTGGGTCCTGTTTTTAATCCATTTGCGGAATCGTTTTAGGCGGGATGGTCTCTTCACGATTTTCTCCTCCTCTTTTTTCGGATGTTATCTTCATGATGTTCTCCTTCTCTGTTTTAGCTGTTTTTTTTCTGATCTTCTTCTCCGCTCTTTTGGCCGCTTTTAGCTGTTCAAGAATTGTTGGTACTTTCTTCGTTTTATCTTTGGGTGGTCTGATGTTATTTTTTTTAATTGGCACAGCAGCAGGTTTTTTAACAACTACAAAATGAAAAGGAAACCATCAGCAGGTAGAAGATATAACAGAATCTATTCTTTTAATATTATGAGCAATGCAGTAATATAGTGATGCAGCTCATCAGCAGAAACAAGCTGTCTAATCTCTGAATTCTGATGAATTCTGGGGTAATAGAAGGACCCCCAATGTGAGTGATGAGCAGATATGAGAGGTAACCATAAGATCTGCCTGTACCCCGCTTATATATGTTATTATATAGAAATTATTACCTGGCTTCTCCACTCGCATCATCTCCAGATCTCTCGCCTGTTTCCGCTCCCGCCGGCGCCAGGCCCTGTAGCTGTGAGACAGAGAAATGTCCTGACATGAGCCGGTACAGATGACTTCAGTTCCCCATCAGAATATACCCATGACCCCCCTCCCCCACTACAGGGGTGAGATATAAAGGTGCAGTATATACCAGGCTGGAAGGATATGGTGCCGTAGTCTACGGTATATTATATCATAATACAGAACAGGAAAGTGGAGGAGCGGTTACCTAATTATATCCCTGCCCGATCCAGCCTCTGTATTATAACCTGGCTGCAGTAGTTACTGCGCCCCCTGTAGGTCAGACAGTACAGTGTATAGAGAATAATGTGATATGTAGAGTAGAAGGAAATTGGAAACTCACTAGCAAAAGATGACAATCCCGGCGGCAATCAATAGAAATATGCCTAGTGGCAGGACAACGCGGTACATGGCTGGTAATAAAGACAAAAGATGCTCATTATCAATTCTTATCATAGAGAACATATTCTACAAGACATTGTCCAACATCTCTAGATCCTCCTGATGCCAGCAGTGCCCTTCATGAGGACATCAGCAGGTAGGCACTGGCAGCTTGGCTGGGCATGGAGGGGGTAATTGGTGGACTGTGGGCTGTAACGTTTGGATAAGGGGCACATCATTATATGTTCCAGCATCACTTTATAGGACCCTTCCCCCAGAGGAGCAGCTTAGTGGCTGTTCTCCTCCACTACAGTCAGGGCTTGGTAGAGGATGATGAGAGTAGAATTAGGAGAGGAAGGAATTGTCTACTCACTGTTATTTGTACCCGCGCTGTCCGGACCGGGAGTTGTCCTAACCGGTCCTGGGAAAGTCACTGTCCATGAAAGAATGAAGGAAAATAAAGACATGAAATCAATGATAGCGGCAGCTGAACCCCAAAACGGGGACACGAGGAGACAGAAGATAACAGTAAATCAGTATGTAGTAAGTGCCCACTAGTGGTGGCTACAGACAAAATGTCATCATTTAAGACCATTGTATGAGATTAGAAACCTTGCAGCTTTCTTTCTGAAATATCCTCCCTCTTGTCCAGGGGTTGTGTACGGTATTGCAGTTCAGCGCCATCCAAGTAAATGGGGCTCAGCTACAATGCCGCACACAGTCCACTGTCCTATAACCTGAGCTCCAAGCCACAGAGATACCAGCCAGGTTTGCCTCTAGGACCCGTAATCATGTAAGGATAAATACAATATTCAGCCCCATTCAGTAAGATAAACCCCCGGTGATAATATCCATTACCTGTAGGTGTGGGCTTTCCGTGTACAGAAAATGAAAAAAATAATAGAAATACAAGAGCAATTCTTTGCAAATCCATTGTCTCCAACAACTAACCCTCAAAAGAATCCAGTGCACCCCAACACATAGAAGCCTGGACACAGCATTGTGATGTCACATAGCTTTGGTATTCTAAGGGGGCGGGGCTTCTGGCTGCTGCTGATGTCATCAGAGATCTAGTCTGAATGAAGAACTGTATGTAGAGGAGTGATGTTTAAAGGGGAATGCGGCTTTTAGTAAACCTTTAATAAAGTCATAAGGATATTGGGGGTTATTTATCAAACTGATGTAAAGTAGGACTGGCTTAGTTGCCCATAGCAACTAATCAGGTTTCACCTTTCATTTTGGACCGCTCCTTCAGAAAATGAAAGGGGGATTCTGATTGGTTGTTATGAGCAAATAAGCCAGTTTTCCTTTACACCAGTTTTTTGATAAATGATCCCCATTATGTAATATCTAGGGATGAGTGACCTTGTGATTCAAGTTCTGTGTACAAGGTTTGGGTTATCTAAGAATTCCGTTATGGATTCCGCTACCACGGACCATAAATCATTAAAGGAATTCTTAGACAACCTGAACCTTGAAACACAGGTTCGCTCATCCCTACTACTATCCACAGATTACCAGTGTACATAGATGATCACTGAGTATTCTAATATATCTAGTTAATTATAGTTAATTAAAATGCAGAACACAATGTGACAACGAGGTGTACCTGTCTTTTTATAAAACATTTGTGATGTCAAAGTAATGCTAAATTGATTTAATAATCCGCAGCACTCCATCAATGGTTGCAAACCATTGATGGAATGCTGTGGATTATTAAATCAATTTTGGATTACTGCGGGACCACAAAGCCAGGACCTGACTTCTGCGTGCACCACTGAATCCCACTCGGAGGAGGATATAAACATGGACACTTAAAACCTCATTGCAGGTATAGCAGTGCTGCTTCTACCCACTATAAACTGTCAAAGTAATGCTGAGACCCCCACCAATCACTCTAATAATGAGTTAGACGCCCTAAAACTGGGCGCAGTGCCCCCTTGTTTTGGATTGACTGCGCTCTGCCAGGAACTACTACCCTCACTATCCAGTAATACTGGATAGTGAGGGTAGTAGTTCCTGGCAGAGCGCAGTGAAGGTTTAACATGTGCCGGACTAGAGGTAGTGGGCCCTTTAAATTATGGAGGAGATCATCATAGAACCCTGCTGCAGAGAGAGGCCTCCTGGATTATAAAAACAAATGCTATGGGACCCCTAGGTCTCAACGACAAAAATGATTTAGCAGTGTTTATCAAAGTTTTTAAAAGTTTTTAAATGTATTGTAGCATTTAGTCACTATAGTGATGACGTAGGAGGTTGGGAGGTGCGCCGACGTCATCACGCAAGCGGCCAGACGAAGCGCAATAACGCGCGAAACGGCCGTCGCCGCGATTCAGCATTGAGCATTGTACCCGCATCTGCGGTATGTATGTACTTTGGATACAATAAAGCAGCAAGTGAAGATTTCGGGTGAGTGCCACTTCTTATTTATTTATCTTCTCCTGATACGCAATTATTTAAAAAACATTTAGAATGCTTGAAAAACACACAAAGTAATATTTACATATGGAGGGAGTAATATCCCAGTTTCAATGCTTCCTGGATTCTCCACCGCTCTTGCTTCTTGGCACATCTCTATACAAACATGTGACAGCCAGTGATTGGCTGCAGTGGTCACATGTTTATATGGAGTATATGCACACATTAATGGAGGCTTAGTACTGGAAGTCAGCAGATGGGAGTGCAGCCACCAGCCGCAGGGAGGTGTGTGAGTTTAGGGAATTTGTCACAGTGAACACGGTGTAGCCGGTGGTTTTACTCACGGTTAGTTGAATCTTCCCTGGGCAGTGTGCAGTTGTGTGGAGGGTGGACACGACTTCCCTCGGGGCACACTCCATACGCAGGGCTCCAGGATGGTCAGGTGAGTTGCCCTGGATGTTGAGTTTGACCGTGTCGGACGGCTGGGCCCTGGTGTTTCGTGACCCAGTGTCTTTTTAAAGGTAGACACACCCTTTGCAATGATGAGGAGGCAGTTGTTAATCAAACAAGAGGTATCTTTACTTTTGCCTTGAGTTCATATAGTCACAATAAATGATGTTACAATTGGTTATGGATAAGAAGTCCTCTTTGGCTGGTAGGTGGTTATAATAGGTAGTTAGTTAGGCACTGTCTCTTTAAATCCTGTTACTTTCACTCCCAGTGGGATTTTCTATAACTAGCCCTGGTTCTGGACAATAGTATATTAAGGTCACTTTCATAAGACCTTTCTTTTAGAAGGATACTCTGTGGGGCAGGAATGACACGTCTGCACCAGCAGGTTCCTGAAATATATAAAGATGGCTGCACCTCCCAGAGGGATCCAAAGTGTAGACCAATAAACAACTTGTGCCTGGTTGTTAATACCGTAGTCAGATGCCGGAAGCTTCTCCTGACCACATGGGTGCTGGCAGAGTCCATGAAGACCTGGGACGGTCGATTACCTCAGGCTTGACAGTCCAAGAAATATTCAGGGTTCTAGTAGTTTAGCTGTTACTTGTCACTTGTTGTCCTGACATGGCCAGTGTCAGGGGTAATGACAGCCTTTTCCTTTAGGAAAGGTTCTCCACTTTTCTTCCTTCTGCACAATCAGGGCCGGACTGGGACTGAAATTCAGCCCTGGCATTTTGAAATCAAAGAGGCCCACGTGCCTCGACTTTTTAAAGTCATAGCCAACCCTTTTAGAGGCCCTAAAAATTATTAAAATATAATAATTTAATAAACGTAAACCACACCAAACAAGGTAAATAAACCGCCCCCTGCAGAGAGAGATGGAAAAGCTATATCTCCTGATAGGGTACGGGTCTAGAACTCAGACCCGGACTGATCAAAACTTTTGATATGTCTCTGTGACATGTCAAAAGTCTTTCAGTTCATCAGTAGCCCTATTACACAGATTGATGTGTAAAGGTCCTTTTACACAGGCCGATTATCGGCCGAAAAAGCGTTCCTAGGAACGGTAGTGCCGATAATCGGCCCGTGTAAAAGTGGCCCTAATCAGCGGACGAACGAGCAAAACGCTTGTTCGTCGGCTGATTGGATCTTTTGGTTTGTACAAAAGATCCAATCTGTCGGGCGCACATCACCCTGTGTAAACAGGCGATGTGCGCCTGACAGTATGGAGCTTCCCAGCCGCACGAGTGATACAGCGATCACTCGTGCGGCCAGGCGCTCGATTCATCGGGCCGTGTAAAGGCTCCCTGCATGAGCGCTGATGTCGCTGATCGACGCTCGGGCAGGGAGACACATCGGCCCGTCTAAAAGGGCCTTAATAGTGCCCTTAGATGTTCAATGTATGTTTATTATATGTTTCTGGAGGACTACAACTCCCAGCAGGTCCTGAAAGTTTATGATTGTCAGTGCATGCTGGGAGTTGTAGTTCACTGGGGGGGGGGGTGCGTATAATAATCCCAGCCTCCCTGCTGGTTTTTCAGGTTTCTTTAATGTCTGTCCGTCTCACTAGCTGCTCCTCTTCCTGCTGTGAGAGCCTGACCCGCCGCTGCGTTGACTCACTGACTGGAGCTGTGAGCACGGAGGCGGGGCGGGACCTGCACAGCCAGGAAGGAGCCTCTAGCAGTGAGAAGCTGCTTCTCCATTGGCTGCTGTGGCCACCGTGAGGAGGTAAAGATGCGCCACGCAGCAGGGAGGGGTACAGGCGGCCCAGCGGTCGGCCGCAGCAGGCGGCAATAGGATTAAAGTGCGGCGTGCAGCTGCAGCTTCAGGGGGAAGATCAGGGGCGTAGCTAAAGGCTCATGGGCCCTGGTGCAAGAGTTCAGCTTGGGCCCCCCGCCCCCCTCCTCAGCGCTGCTGCACCTAGCTTTTCTGCCGGCCAAGTCAAGAATCCCCCCCATGCCAAATTCTCACCCTAACCTTTTCCCTCCTAACATTACGTATATCACTACAGAACATACAGGGTAAGGCTACATTCAAACCACAGTTGTTTTTGCAGCCTCCGATCTGCATATTTTGCGGCTCAGATGCGGACCCATTCACTTAAATGAGCACTGTGTGCTGTCCGCATCTGTATGTCCATTCCTATTTTTGTCCATTTGTGGACAAGGATAGACATTGTTACAGTGGATCTGCAAAAAAAAACGGATGCCATACGGAACATCATCCTTTTTTTGCGGATCCGCAATTTGCAGACTGCAAAACACAATGTTCGTGTGAATGTAGCCTAATCCAGCCCCATACCTCTTACATCCAGTATAATACAGCCCCTCATACCTCTTACATCCAATATAATACAGCCACTCATACCTCTTACATCCAGTATAATACAGCGCCCCATACCTCTTACATCCAGTATAATACAGCGCCCCATACCTCTTACATCCAGTATAATACAGCCCCTCATACCTCTTACATCCAGTATAATACAGCCCCTCATACCTCTTACATCCAGTATAATACAGCACCCCATACCTCTTACATCCAGTATAATACAGCCCCTCATACCTCTTACATCCAGTATAATACAGCGCCCCATACCTCTTACATCCAGTATAATACAGCCCCTCATACCTCTTACATCCAGTGACGTCTCCTCTGATGTAGATCTTCTCTTTCCTCATCTTCTCCTTTCAGACCAGACGCCATTTTTCAGCCATTTCTCATCTCTGCAGTTTGACAGAAAAAAATCTTAGTTTACTACTTTTCCATCATCCTCCCATCTTCTGGACAAATCATCCTACCACCCCCAGTACTGTGTCACTAGTACCACACAGATAGTGCCCTTCAATAATTATTGGCACAGTGTCCTAAAATAACTGCGCCCAGCAAATAGTGTCCCTGACAGTAATAGTGTAAGCATAGCATCCCCCAGAAATAACTGCTCTGATACTGTGCCAGGTGCCCCCAAAGTAATAGTGACCCCCACAGCAATAGTGCCCCCAAAGTCCCAACTAATAATTCTATGCCAGAGTGCACTTGTTAGTAATAGTGCTCCCAACAGTACTAATGTCCCCACTGTGCCCCAGAAGTAATAATGCTTCCAATGTGCCAGTAAGAAGTGCCCCCAAAATTTCACCCCAATAATGTGCCAGTAAGAAGTGCTCCCCACCCATAGATGCCCTCCAAATTATGTGCCAGTAAGAAATGCCCCAATAATGCGCCAGAAGTTTCCCCCCAAAATCATGTGCCAGAAAGAAATGCCCCCAGTGCCCCCATGTGCCAGTAAGAAATGCCCCCAGTGCCCCCATGTGCCAGTAAGAAATGCCCCAGTGCCCCCATGTGCCAGAAAAATGCCCCCAGTGCCAGTAAAATGCCCCCAGTGCCCCCATGCCATAAATGCCTCCAAGTGCCAGTAAGAAATGCCCCCAGTGCCAGTAAGAAATGCCCCCCAGTGCCCCCATGTGCCAGTAAGAAATGCCCCCAGTGCCCTATGTGCCAGTAAC
The DNA here is from genome assembly GCA_900303285.1 of Rhinella marina. Lineage (NCBI taxonomy): Eukaryota > Metazoa > Chordata > Amphibia > Anura > Bufonidae > Rhinella > Rhinella marina. Next base: position 92,669 of record ONZH01015602.1, on the reverse strand, counting down.
AAATGCCCCCAGTGCCCCCATGTGCCAGTAAAAATGGCCCCAGTGCCTGTAATAATGCCCCCAGTGCCAGTAAAATGCCCCGAGGTGCCAGTAAAAATGCCCCCAGTGCCAGTAAAAATGCCCCAGTGCCCCCATGCTATAAATAAATGCCCCCAAGTGCCAGTAAGAAATGTCCCCCAGTGCCCTATGTGCCAGTGACAAATGCCCCCAGTGCCCCCATGTGCCAGTAAAAATGGCCCCAGTGCCTGTAATAATGCCCCCAGGTGCCAGTAAAAATGCCCCCAGTGCCAGTAAAAATGCCCCCAGTGCCAGTAAAAATGCCCCCAGTGCCCCCATGCCATAAATAAATGCCCCCAAGTGCCAGTAAGAAATGCCCCCAGTGCCAGTAAGAAATGCCCCCCAGTGCCCCCATGTGCCAGTAAGAAATGCCCCCAGTGCCCTATGTGCCAGTAACAAATGCCCCCAGTGCCCCCATGTGCCAGTAAAAATGGCCCCAGTGCCCCCATGTGCCAGTAAGAAATGCCCCCATTGCCCTATGTGTCAGTAACAAATGCCCCCATGTGCCCCCATGTGCCAGGAAAAATTGGCCCCAGTGCCAGTAAAAATGCCCCCATGTGCCAGTAAAAATGCCCCCAATGCCAGTAAAAATGCCCCCAGTGCCCCCATGCCATAAATAAATGCCCCCAAGTGCCAGTAAGAAATGCCCCCAGTGCCAGTAAGAAATGCCCCCCAGTGCCCCCATGTGCCTGTAAGAAATGCCCCCATTGCCCTATGTGCCAGTAGAAAATGCCCCCAGTGCCCCCATGTGCCAGGAAAAATTGGCCCCAGTGCCTGTAATAATGCCCCCAGTGCCAGTAAAAATGCCCCCAGTGCCAGTAAAAATGCTGGCACTGGGGGCATTTTGGAAGCGCTCATCTCCCTCTGCCCCGCCGCCGCCCCCATCTGTGCGCAGGGCCGCGCCGCACCTGGCTAATTGGCAGTGCGGCCCTGCAAGGGGGGACGGGACGGGCCCACAGAGGGCAGCGGCCCTTCTGGCATTTGCCAGAAGTGCCAGATGGCCAGTCCGGCCCTGGTCTGTCCTGTCCATCCTCTCTGTACTTCATGACTCCTCATGAACTAAATTCTCCAGAGATTCAGCTAAAGTTCTTATCTGTATTCAGGATGATAATCCCTGACAAGCAGAGCAGAGAGGAGGATGAGGTAGCTCTTTAGCTCAGTGTTGTGAAGTAACTTGTCCTGCTGTGTGATCAGGACAGGTTTTGTGTGGACTAATGGCACAGTGGCCATTTTGTTTCTCCTGATGATTGCTCCCCAGACAAAACGAACCATTATAAATAGAGATGAGCGAACGTGCTCGTAACGAGCACTGTACCGCTCGGCTCCCCTGCGCTCGCATGGGCGCAGGCAGCCGCTTCCGTCGGGTGAGGAGGATGGAAGCGGCTGCCTGCACCCATGCGAGCGCAGGGGAGCCAAGCGGTACAGTGCTCGTTAAGAGCACGTTCGCTCATTTCTAATTATAAATAATGAAAGGTATTTGAGAATATATTTATAATAAAGTAATTTTTAAAGATTTTCATTTTCTTAATTCCCTGAGAGCCCCTTTAATCATGAAAACCCTGTGGGGTGTATATATATATATATATATATATATATATATATATATATATATATATATACATATATATTGTGAGACGGGACCATTCAGATAGTCTCTGTTCCAGGCTTTATTAAGCATGGACAGCAAAATAACACAGGCTTACTTCAGCACACTCAGCAACAGTTCATGGAAACAACAAAAATCAAGTGTGGTGATAACAGCTTCTCATCCAGTTGTAGGTTTTCACCTAGGGATTCCACTCTGCATAGTGGTTCTTTCCCATGTGTCTTTCCTCCAGACCAGCACACACCCTGAACCCTGGCAGCGTGCCTTTTTAATTAGTTCTCCACCTGTCGAGGTAAGAACACCCGAGATGGAGTATGGGAGTGACCTTCCCACCCTTCTGGGACTTATATCACTGAGAGTAGCAGCCTCAGTGATACATATCTGCCATCTATTACTTGACACATTCAATGCTTACTATATATATATATATATATATCTATAGAGAGAGAGAGAGAGAGAGAGTCCTAATAAGAGTTTCTGTCGGGGGCAGTTTGCAAAATCAAAGGAAAAGGTCATCTGACTACTAGTCTCTTCACAATCACTGTCACATCCTGGAGGTGAAAGGAAAATGAAAGCACCACGTACAGTAAAGCGTTTGTACATTATGGACCATGAATAAAATGTAAAGTAGAATATACACTTGAGTTATTCCACTATGAGTGGCGCAAAATGACCATCTTTGGGAAAAAAACTTCTACATCACTCTGTCTGGCATGAGTAGTAGAAACTGATTTTTTTCTAAGTTGGTCATCTTGCTTCCCTCGTGATATCTCGAGCCACGAGGAAAGATAAGCAGCAAATATCTGACTTCTACATATTGTGGAGTCATGAATGAAAATTAGTACTAGGGCTCATGCACACGATAGTATTTTTCTTCAGTGTGCTACAACTGAAACAAACACATTGACCCATACAATTCAATAGGGCCAGCCACATATCTGTTTTTTTAGACTGATCTGACAATCTCACCACCTGCAGATGAGAATTGCTGTTTCCATTGATAGCAGCAAGAACAAAATCTGCATGCACATAGAAACTGGTTTTGTCCGAAAATCGGATACGGCCAACGGCCAGGCACAACCTGTTTAAATGCTAAGAACTAATGTGAGAAGACATTGTATCAGCGTGTGAAATAACACATGGAAGGAAAATCCAGTTAGATGCAGCAAATTTCCAAGGGTCCAGTCACACGATCAGGTTTCCTGATGCCGTTTCCGAAGCAAAAACCAGAAGTGAATTAAAAAAAAGAGAAGTTCTATCTGTCTTTAAAGAGAATCCGTCACCACAGACCTGTAACTGAAACCATCAGATGTGTACTTTTTAGCATATTCTTATGCTATTAGTCCCATCTTGATACATGCTGCCAATTTGGAGAAATAAATAAATATATAAACAAGTGGGTGTGCACACTTCTTACTGGAAGTAGATAAAAGCTATTTATTTGAATAAAATATAAAAAATAAAAACATAAAAAAATAAAATATATATGGATAAATAACCAAAAAGTACAATGGTTTATATGAATGATAATAAATCCATAAGAAAATACCACTATGAGGTGATATCCAAAAGGTCCGTCAATTAGTAGTACTGCAGTACACACTGTATGTATACCACTATATGAACCACTATACACCATGTTATTATGCAAATTGGATTTAAGTGTCATAAAGATTTTTTTTTTTGTTTTTCAATGAAACTCATTGATGGTATTGTGTCTCAGGGCTCTTTGGATCACTGAAATCAATCTCAGATACCTGTGATAATTAGTTTGCCAGGTAAGCCCAATTAAAGGAAATCTGGATGTTCCACAATATTAAGCAGGCCACTGTTTTCAAGTAAAATGGGAAAGAAAAAGGAGCTGTCTGCTGCCAAAAAGCATCAAATAGTGCAATGCCTTGGACAAGGGATGAAAACATTAGATATTTCACGAAAACTTAAGCATGATCATCGTACTGTGAACAGATTTGTGGCTGATTCAGAGCACAGACGTGTTCGTGCTAATAAAGGCAGAATGAGGAAGGTTTCTTCCAGGCAAGTTCATCGAATTAAGAGAGCAGCTGCTAAAAAGCCATTACAAACCAGCAAACAGATATTTGAAGCTGCTGGTGCCTCTGGAGTCCCTCGAACCTCAAGATGTAGGATCCTTCAAAGGATTGCTGTGGTGCATAAACCTACTATTCGCCACCCCTAACCAGTGCTCACAAGCAGAAACGGTTGCAGTGGGCCCAAACTGTTTTACTGATGAGTGTCGTGCAACCCTGGAAGGTCCAGATGGATGAAGTAGTGGATGGTTGGTTGATGGCCACCATGTCCCAACAAGGCTGCGACGTCAGCAAGGAGGTGGAGGAGTTTTGGGCCAGAAACATGGGGAGAGAGCTGGTAGGTCCCTTTAGGGTTCCTGAAGGTGTGAAAATGACCTCTGCAAAGTATATAGAGTTTCTGACAGACAACTTTCTTCCATGGTACAAAAAGCAGAAAAATGCCTTCAGGAGCAAAATCATCTTCATGCATGACAATGCACCATCTCATGCTGCAATGAATACCTCTGTGTCATTGGCTGCTATGGGCATAAAAGGAGATAAACTCATGGTGTGGCCACCATCTTCCCCTGACCTCAACCCTATAGAGAACCTTTGGAGTATCATCAAGCAAAAGATCTATGAGGGTGGGAGGCAGTTCACATCAAAACAGCAGCTCTGGGAGGCTATTCTGACATCATGCAAAGAAACTCAAGCAGAAACTCTCCAAAAACTCACAAGTTCAATGGATGCAAAAATTGTGAAGGTGATATCAAAGAAGGGTTCCTATGTTAACATGTAACTTGGCCTGTTAGGATGTTTTGGATTTAAATAGCTTTTTATTTCAGTGAATGTGACCTCCTAATGCTGAAAATTCTACAAATGAGCATTTTCAGTTCTTAAAAACACATAAAATGTTTAGAAACTCTACTGTGCATAATAATTTGGAACATTTGCATTTTGAGTTTTTTTAATTTTTGAAGAATATACTGTTATCATTGGGAGGTTTGTTCAATAAAATTCGATGTATACTTTAACGGGTGATGACTTCTATTATACTGACTGTCATGTAATTTGGAACATGGTGTATAATGTATTGCAATTGTTGTGAATTGGTATCCCCTATTAAATTGTGAAAAACGCAGGGAGTTTGTGCAGCTTTCAAGATGCAGGTAAAGTGCGTATCATTGTATAAAGTTCATCAAATGACGAATATCAATGCCGATCATTACATGCCGATCATTAAAGGGAACCTGTCATCAACTTTATGCTGACTGTACTGAGGGCAGCATGAAGTAGTGACAGAAATGCTGATTTCAGCTCTCCCGCCCATCTGCTGATGATTGACAGTTCTCTCCTAGAGATAAAGGGAGAAAACTAGGCAGAAGCCTGTCAGTCATCAGCAGGAGGGCAGGGAGAGCAGGAATCCATGAATAACCAGGACTCTTCTCATGAAGATTTGACTCTTTTCCAGGCCCAGTCTGCAATGTTTGTGATGTTGGTTCTCGGCAACCACTTACTTTTTACTTATAAATGACAGACCGCTGAAATCAGCTCACCTGTCTCTACTTTATTCTGCCGTTAGTATGGGCAGCATAAAGTTGATGACAGGTTCCCTTTAAATGCAGCTATGTAACAGTAACTTTTTAGAATTAGTAGAGGACTCAGTATCCGCCCAACCGGGCTTCTTACCCGACCTTGCGTGTAATATCGTGGCCTTTCACTCCTGAGTATCTGCGCTGCACCGCAGGGCCTTTCCCTCCTGGGTATCTGTATTGCACCGCACCACCGAGACTTCCAGGACGGCTGTTCTGGCTTGTAGCGCGCGTCTCTGGAGAGTCACGTGTCCCGCGGGCGTCTCTCCAGTATCGCATAGTCCTCTGGAGTCACGTGGCTCAGTACTCACGTGAGATGATAGGTCATGTGGCTCGGCAGGTCTCCAAATAGTTGTAATCCTATGTAGGCAGGTAATGGTATTGGAATATACTGTAATAAAAAGAGGCTGTAATATTAGGTCCGGACCTTAAAAAATTAAAATATCAAGCGCCTCGTAGTAACGTCAAACGTGTTTCGGAGTCCCAGCTCCTTCATCAGTGACACTATTACAACTATTTGGAGACCTGCAGAGCCACATGACCTATCATCTCACATGAGTACTGAACCACGTGACTCCAGTGGACTACGCGATACTGGTGCGGTGCAATACAGATACCCAGGAGGGAAAGGCCACGATATTACACACAAGGTGGGGTAAGAAGCCCGGTTGGGCGGATGCTGAGTCCTCTACTAATCCTAAAAAGTTACTGGGACATAGCCGCATTTAATGATCGGCATGTAATGATCGGCATTGATATTCGTCATTTGATGAACTTTATACAATGATACGCACCTTACCTGCATCTTGAAAGTGGCACTACAAACTCCCTGCGTTTTTCACAATTTAATAGGGGATACCAATTCACAACAATTGCAATACCTTATATAGTGGTTCATATTGTGGTATATATACAGTGTGTACTGCAGTACTACTTATTGATGGACCTTTTGGATATCACCTCATAGTGGTATTCTCTTATGGATTTATTATCATTGATATAAACCATTGTACTTTTTGGTTATTTATCCATAATTTTTTATATGTTTTTTATTGTTTATATTTTATTCAAATAAATAGCTTTTATCTACTTCCAGTAAGAAGTGTGCACATCCATTTGTTTATATATCTGTCTATTCCTCTGGTCATTGGGTGGTCCAGTGGGTGGCGCACCCTCGATCATCCATATTTTTAGTGTGAGCCTACCCATTTAGCTGCTACTAATTTGGAGAAATAAGCCTTTTATATTATGCAATTTAGCCTTTTGGTGCAATGAGGGCATTGCTATTGCACATCATTGCACCAGAGACTCTGCTCAATTTCTCTGCTGGCTGTGCCCCCACCACTTTGACTAACAGGGCCAGGCAGTATAGACGTACTCACACCTGGCCCTGAAGTCTCACAACGGTTTATTTGACACACGTGCAGTACATGGCTGGAGATCACAGGGCGGATAAGCAGGCAGATTCCATTTTCCTAGCGATCTCCGGCCATGTACTGTGCGTGTGCTAAACGTGCTGCCATGAGACTTCAGGGCAAGAAGTGAGGACGTCTACACTAGCTGGCCCTGTCCGTCAAAGCAGTGGGTCTGCGGCCGGCAGAGGTAATGAGTGGAGTCTCTGGGTGCAACGGCAATGCACTCCTTGCACTAAGGGGCTAATTTGCGTAACATAAAAAGGCTTATTACTCTGGATTAGCAGCACGTATTGAGCTGAGACAAATAGCATTAGAATATGCTGACAAGCGCACATCTACAGAGGCTGATGGTTTTAGTTACAGGTATGTGGGGACAGAATTATTTTAATACTTTCTTTCCTTTAATGATCCACCCCTGATTTTGACTTCCAAAACTGCATCAGGACCCCTGACTGTGTGGCCATATCCCAATTTAGTTTGAAGCAACAGCTTAAAGGCTATGTACACTTTTGGGGGCAATTTTTTTAAATAATTATTGCATTATACTTATTTTGACCTAAAAATCACTTTTTCTACTGGTCTTTATTGACAATATGGAATCATTTTTTTGTATACAGAGTTGACATGCTCTACTAGCTGCCTGTGGATTTTTTGTTAATTCCGTCATCTGAGGAGCAGACGGAAAGCTTATGTCTGCTCTCTGACCCTATAAACACTCATTAAAGCTCAATCCTTATCTTACTGATAAGAATGTGGCTTAAATAAGTGTTTATGACCTCTCAGTAGTTTACAGATAAGGGTAATTAGATGACAGGCACAAAGTGAAAGTACTAGTCACACGGTCAGAAAAACAGTTAACCCTTTGTGACTGAACAGCTCAATATTTTAATAAAGACCAATTGAAAATATTATTTTAGCCAAAAATAAGTTAAATGCAATCATAAAAAGAAATTGACTCCAATGGTGTACATAGCCTTCAAGGCTAAATCCATACACCATCTGTGGTATGTGTTTGGTGTATATTCTGGGAAAATCTGGGAGCATACTGTACATACCACATGTGCCCATAGGTTATAGTGGCTGCAACATATACCAAAGGGGCCATTCAGACTGACACACGCCCCCTTAGCTGCAGCAGAACAGACACTCCCCTTGAGCTGTCAGCCTGATATAAATCTAGTAGAGCAATGAATGTGGAGATCTCTGGATCCATGTGAGGTACAGGGCTGGTTCTAGCTTTGTTAGACAGATATTGTCATGTACTATATGATGTCTGATTTTCATTTTTTACATTAATCATGGGATAACCTCTTTAATACAATGTTTCTTGAGCTACATGTTGTGATTTGGTATGCACATACACTTAATGGCATTTTATGGACAACATATGGTTAACAATATGACAGATTGTGTTAGGTTGTCAAGACATGGACCAGGTCTGCCTCCTGACTAGTTAGTGTTGAGAGAGTCTAGTCTGAAGCAGCATGGAGGGAAGAGGTGTCTGTTCAACCTCTTAGGCCCAGTTCAGAGAAACTTAATCTCTTGACTCTACAATTGCCCAGAAAGCAGCCATACAACTAAAGTACTCCAGAGAGAGTGAGAGACCAGACATCTAAGAAGGTCTAGAACTCAAAAGGCCATTCAAGGTCTTCAGACAACAAGGTATATCTGGACTTTGGAGAGTCTAGAACTTACCTCCTCATAGAAACTTTTTAAATTAGTTTGACATGAACGATCCTTCATAAAATTATGTTGATACCGCGTTATTTGCTTATTTTATATACTCCAGGATAGCATCTCTTGGAAAACTCTCAGTTTACCCCAGGGCTGGACACAGACAGCAGAGGGTCCCTGTGAAAGGAAAGTATCTGGCACCCCCTGACATAACCCATTCTCGCCCTACTCAGCCCTTCTGACATTTCATGCTCCGATGCTTTGCCTTTCTGCATTTACTGGCACTGGTGGCCAGCTTTACAGGCTAGGGCAGCGCTAAAGTCCGTCCATTAGTGCCAATGACGTTACCGGGCTCACTGCTAGGCGGAAGTCCCCCCTCCCCATAGTACATCCAGTGCTAATAAGGCTCCCTACAGTGCCCTCAGCACTAATAAGGCACCCCTAATAGAAATAAGGCCAATCTATAGGGCCTGGTTTGATCCTTGCTATGGGGCCCTTTCTTCTATATGTACGCCACTGCCCACAGTATTTATAATGTTCCCTGCGGTGCCCCCTGTAATTATAACGCCTCCTGCCATACCCTCTGGAGTTATATCTTCTCTGTAGTGCCCCCATAAATTATAATGCTTGTCCTCTAACTCCAGTCTTCTATACAATACAGTCCCATGTAAATAACAACAGTCCTCTCTCTCCAGTCTTCTGTATGATACAGCCCCATGTAAATAACCTCTCTATAACATACAGTCCCATATAAATGACTTAAATCCCCACCTTTAGCTCCCTCCAAACACATAGCCCCATGTAATTAACATCACTCCTTACCCTCCAGACTTCTATAATATCCTGTCCTATGTAAATAACACCCCTCTCCTCCCTTCAACCCCTCTAACACACAGTCCCAGTTAAATGACATATCACTAAGCAGGGAGGAGGTATAATGAGGAGAACCACATCTCCCAGCATGTCTCTGGCACTTACATGGCATCCCAGGTCTCCACTGCTCAGCGCTGCCTTTCTCTGCACTGGTCACATGATGGTGACCTAATCACAGGTCCTATCACCACTTCAAGTGTAAAAAGATCACATGACTATGATGTCATCACAGGTCCTTCAGCTTTGGAGTATAGCCAGAACGGGCAGCAGATTCACAGTAAATCCTAATCAGGGCCCCCTTTGCTGGCACTGGGAAGGGCCCCCCTCCCTCTCTGGGCCCCTGTGCAGCTGAACCTGCTGCATAGGCGGTATGTCCGCCCCTAGTTTACCCACGACAGATGTTAGACTTATTGGCCTATTTTTTGATAAAGTGAAAATAAACAAATGCATTAAAGGGGTTGTCGGAGTTATTTTTTTTGTCATTTGTATGTTTCTAACTAATCAAATATCACAGCTTTTCCAGCACTTTGTGCTTTTAAAGCTGCTGGTGTCTCAGATTTCACTCAGGGTCACATGACTTACGACGTCAGCTTCTCTACCTGCTCTTCTCATATTCGTGCACAGGCAGATAAGAGTCTGTACACGAGACGTCACTGTGCTGGCCACGCCCCCCTGCTCTGCCGGCTCCTGCTCTCTCCCTAGATTCTTTCAGATAAAACATTAACCCCTTCAGCCAGAACACACTCAGGGCTCAAGGCTTTACAACAGTAGCTACAGGCAATGAAGAGACACAGGACCTGCCCTCCTCATCCTATAGACACAGAGCTGACACTGGAGGAGATCTGCAGAGTATTGCACAAGAAGGTAGGGGGAAGTTCCTGTGTGCATCAGTAATGTCATTGTACAGCTGGGACTTGTAGTTCTACACATACAACATGCTGCTGAGTATCCTAGCAGGCAGACATGTCACTCAGGGCAGCACTTGTATTCACTCCCTTTGCAAAGACCAGAAGAGAACCAGGGAAATGAGGAAATATAGAATGTTTTTGCCTAAAACTTGCTTAACTTAGTGATATATTGCTGCCCATCAGATTTACAGTACTATATTTTTTTTCATAGCTCGGACAACCCCTTTAAATGGATCAAATGACAGATGCACAAGGAACATATTCTGCTTGTATCTGTCATCCACCGACTTTCGTGCAAAAAAAAAAAAACTGTACTTATTCTTACACAAAAAATAGTGGACACATGAAAGAGTGAACACTAACTGAGCATAAAGGATGTTCTAAAGCACCAATTTAAACAAATGGGGCATAAAACAGACACCTATTTGTTTCTGTTTTTTTTGTTCTGAAGGATCAGACAAACAGAAAGCTCAGTGAAGAGGTGAACGAACTCACAACCATATATACATCAAATTGGCAATTAAAAAGAAGAGGGCATATGTGTACACAGACAAATTATCTGAGTAGTAAGGCCCAAACTAAGGCAGTAACCAAGGTGCAAAGCTTCCTAAACACAAATCCTACAAAACATACTAATGGTACGAAAGTAAAAATAGAGCGATTTATTAAAACGTACATAGCTAGGAATTAAAAATGGATCCCAAAATGGAGAGAACGTCTACAACCCAGAGGCAGAGGACAAGATTATATCCAAAAGCACATACAATAACATGAGGCAGGAACAATAAATATGCCAATGCAATATTTCTATACATCAGCATAATTCCGAAGGGATCCGGCGGGAAAGTCCCAGATTTCAGTGGCTGTCCCGTAGTCCTAGGATGGCTAAGGTATATCCCACTTTCAACAGTCTCTGCAACCAATGGACACAGAGACAGTTGAGTGCAATGGTTAATCAGGGAGCCATTAGCCTTTCCCCAACAAGTAAGATGCGTTGACGTCATTGCGCCTGCACTAGCACTTGTGTTGGTCATGTCTACTTGTGATAGTCCCATCTACCTGTGCTGGCCATGTCTACTTATGTTGACCCCATCTACTTGTGTTGGCAATGTCTACTTGTGTTGGCCATGTCTACTTGTGTTGACCGCGTCTACTTGTGTTGGTTGCGTCTACTTTTGCAGGCCCTGTGTACTTGTGTTGGTTGCGTCTACTTGTTTTGGTCGCATCTACTTGTTTTGGCCACGTCTACTTGTGTTGGCCCCGTCTACTTGTGTTGGTTGCGTCTACTTGTGTTGGCCCCGTCTACTTGTGTTGGCCCCGTCTACTTGTGTGGGCTGCATCTACTTCTGTTGACCCTGTCTACTTGTGCTGGCCCCGTCTACTTGTGCTGGCGCGTCTACTTGTGTTGGCCACGTCTACTTGTGTTGGCCCCGTCTACTTGTGTGGGCCACATCTACTTGTGTTGAACCTGTCTACATAAGTTGGCCCCGTCTACTTGTGTTGGTTGCGTCTACTTGTGTTGGCCCCGTCTACTTGTGTGGGCCACATCTACTTGTGTTGAACCTGTCTACATAAGTTGGCCCCGTCTACTTGTGTTGGTTGCGTCTACTTGTGTTGGCCCCGTCTACTTGTGTTGGTTGCGTCTACTTGTGTTGGCCGCGTGTACTTGTGTGGGCAGCATCTACTTCTGTTGATCCTGTCTACATGTGTTGGCCCCATCTACTTGTGCTGGCTGCGTCTACTTGTGTTGGCCACGTCTACTTGTGTTGGCCCCGTCTACTTGTGTGGGCCACATCTACTTGTGTTGAACCTGTCTACATGACTTGGCCCCGTCTACTTGTGTTGTCCCCGTCTACTTGTGTTGTCCCCGTCTACCTGAGTTGGCCAGTTTACGTGTGTTGTCCTTGCCTTCTGTCAATTTGGACTTGCTTACAACATGGGACTTTAAATTCCCAGTCTGCGCCTTAATGTCTCACTATGAGGGCTATGAGGGAACATGCTGCAGGACACTGGTAGAATCTCCAACTATGTTTATGAAGTTGCATCTTATGGACACAAGAGATGTATATATAAAATCTACTGAATGTAGGGTGAACATTATACAATAAGAAACAATAAGGGCTGTTGAAAGAGATGGAGACATGGAAACCATTTTTTAATTATGGTACTAGTAACCAATCAGATTTCAGCTCTCATTTCTTCACTGGGTTGGAAAAATGAAAGCAGTGAGCTGATTGGCTCTTATTAGGAACGACTCCACCCTCCTTTGAGATACTTTTGCGTGCTCTACGGGCATCACGGTAAACGAAATGATGCACACATAGTAAATCTCCCGTCGGCACGAAAGTAGTTAATGCGTTGCCATGGTTAGGTACGAAGGCGGGGCATGTTCATACCAGCCACACCTATCTCATCCGGAGGGCGGGGACGGGGTACAATTACTCCGCCCACTTGGTGACAGCGACAGTCATAAAGATAATGTAAGGTGGGTAATTCGAGAAGTGGGCGGGGATTATGGTGATGACGTGTACATCGCTGGGCGTAATTTGGGAAGATAACAGAAGAAAGGGCGTGGTTTCTAGGGATAGCGGGGTGGGGTAATGGGAGGAGTTTCCTAAGATAACGGGGAGGAGTGCAGCACTGTGGGGAGCTCCGGCCTTGGGGTACGCAGTTCGCAGGCGGTCAGAGGAGCTTGTGTCTGGATAAGAGGGGACATGTGGCAGCCGGCGAGCGAGAGACTGCAGGTGAGCCGGGGCCCGCAGGGACAACAGAGTGCGCGGCACACGGTCAATGTGCCAGAGGTGGTGCAATTACTGAGGGGCCCAGGGCGGAGGGGCAGCTGAGAGTGATCTGGGGCTGGAGAGGGGTTGATAAGACTGCGGGGATGTGTGACTGCGGGGCAGAGGAGGACCAGAGCAACCACAGGGAGAAGGAAAAGCTGAGGAGCACCAGGACAAGGGATGTGCTCTGTCTGCTGGGCATGGAGATGGGTAGAAGATGGGCACTAGAGGTGCTGGGCATAGAGATGGATGGAAGATGGGCACTGGAGGTGATGGAGATGGATGGGAGAAGGCACTGGAGGTGCTGGGCATAGAGATGGATGGAACATGGGGATTAGATTGCCGGGCATGGAGATGGATGGAGAAAGCACTAGAGGTGCTGGGCATTGAGATGGATGGGAGAAGGCACTGGAGGTGCTGGATTTAGAGATGGATGGGAGAAAGCACTAGAGGTGTTAGGTATAGAGATGGATGAGAGGAGGCACTGGAAGTGCTGGGCATAGAGATGAATGAAATATGAGGACTAGATGTGCTGGGCATGGAGATGGATGGGAGAAGACACTAGAGGTGCTGGGCATGGAGATTAATGGGAGAAGACACTAGAGGTGCTGGGCATGGAGATGGATGGGAGAAGGCACTAGAGGTGCTGGATTTAGAGATGGAAGAAAGCACTAGAGGTATTTGATATAGAGATGGATGGGAGAAGGGACAAGGGGTGCTGGTCAAAGAGATGGATAGGAGAAGGCACTGGAGGTGCTGGTCAAAGAGATGGATAGAAGAAGGCACTGGAGGTGCTGGTCAAAGAGATGGATAGGAGAAGGCACTGGAGGTGCTGGTCAAAGAGATGGATAGGAGAAGGCACTGGAGGTGCTGGTCAAAGAGATGGATAGGAGAAGGCACTGGAGGTGCTGGTCAAAGAGATGGATAGGAGAAGGCACTGGAGGTGCTGGTCAAAGAGATGGATAGGAGAAGGCACTGGAGGTGCTGGTCAAAGAGAGGATAAGCACTGGATAGGAGAAGGCACTGGAGGTGCTGGTCAAAGAGATGGATAGGAGAAGGCACTGGAGGTGCTGGTCAAAGAGATGGATAGAAGGCACTGGAGGTGCTGGTCAAAGAGATGGATAGAAGGCACTGGAGGCGCTGGTCAAAGAGATGGATAGGAGAAGGCACTAGAGGTGCTGGACATGGATGGGAAACTGCACTAGAGGTGCTAGACATGGATGGGAGAAAGCACTAGGGGTGCTGGGCATAGAGATGGATAGAAGATGGCCACTGGAGGTGCTGGGCATAGGGATGGATGTTAGAAGGTATGTACTAGAGGTTCTGGGCATAGAAATGGATGGTAGAAGGTGCTAGAGGTGCAGGGCATAGAAATGGATGGAAGATGGGCACTAGAGGTGCTAGGAAGGCAGGAAAGGCTGCCCCCAAACTTCACAATGCAGATGGGGGGCAGGGTATCATGGGGTTGAGTAGTAGGGATATTTTTATGGTGGAGGGTTGGATGTGGGCAAGATGACTGCTGGGCATAGAGATTGTTAGAAGAAGTGTACAATGTCTCCTGGGCATGGTGGGAGGTTGATTATGGGGTATATAGTGGATAAGGGGCAGTATGACTGTTGGGCGGGGGGCATTGCCATCACTGCCCAGGTGCAGGGGTGTGGGTGCTTGGGTTGTGTTATAGAGCCTCTGTACATAATAAGAGAGGCTTATGAAATCATGGGGCAGCGGTAGTGTACCTCTGGGTATGCACTGGTCACATGTCTATGGATGAGGTGGTGGAGTGCTGGAGCTCGGCTGAGAGTTTGGTGCAGTGCAACTTTTAGAAGGGTTTGTATCATCATCTTGAAACTTGGAGAAGGATGTGGTCTGATCCGTGTATACGTGCACCCCCTTATCGTTATAACATGGCACCCCAGGATTTCAGTGATGGCTCTCCTGTGTTAGGCACGGGACATGTGCTGAGTCAGTGCAAGACAATGTGGAGGAGAGTTCAATTAGGACTTTTTTGCAGCAAAACAACATTTTGGGAGGGCGTGTGTTGTGATTGTGCAAGTTTCCAGCCTCTGTGCACCGCTGCCAGCGTGTTAACTGCTTTCTGGCTGTCTGAGTACTACTGTGTGCTTCACTGTTGAAACATTTGCTCTTGTCTGCCTGTTACATTAATCTACACGCCCCGCAGTGATTTATTCAGTATATTGGTGATTTCTGGAATTGTCATGATGAAGGGTTCTAGGAGGCTCTCCACCATTGGTATAACTACCAGAGTAGCATGAAGAGCAGCTGCTGACATCACTGATTGATTTCTGTACCATATCGGACTACTGTGATATCACTGTGAGCCTTATTGCTGTACTGTGACATCACTGTGTGCATTATCATTGCGCCTTTGGGAAACCAACATAATCGTAAGCTGCTCGTGTTCTGAACTTGCTACTGAAGGTGGTCTTGGGGTAGTGGTGCCCCATGAGTCGTTGTTCTGCCCCTGGTATCTGCTTAGTAGAACATACTAAGGCCACTTTCACGCTAGCGGCATCACGGATCCGGCGGGTGAAGGGTCCCGGCAGATCCGTGCTGCTGCAGGTGCACGTGTGGGGCCGGAACCGTGCTCCGGCCCCACACGTGTCAGACACTTGGGGGGGGGGGGTACTTCCCAGCAGCTCCAGTGGTATGCTGTACTATATAATACTGTGCTGAGGCCGCCGCCACCTGTTTTACCCTCCCGGGCTCTCCGCGGCTCCAGCTCCTCCCCGCATCATCCAAGCAGCTTCCTGCAGCCTCACCTTGTGGGAAAGAGCCCTGTGAACACTGTGAGCACAAGTGGAGAGCGGAGCTGCAGCCGGGCTGAGGAGCGAAGGCGGGGCCTGTGTCAGCAGCCAATCACTGCGCAGCGCATCACTGGAACGGATCCTTCATGAGCTCCATTGAAAGTCAATGGAGGACGGATCGGTTTACTAGTGTGTCACACCGATCCGTCCCCATTGACTTGCATTGGGGGTCATGACGGATCTGTCTCAGTGCGGATAAACAGTACGGAGAGCAAACCGCAGCATGTTGTGGTTTGCTCTCCAGTCTGGAGACGGAACGGAATGCTTTTAGGAGCATTCCGTTGTCTTCAGTTCAGTTTTGTCCCCATTGACAATGAATGGGGACAAAACTGAAACGTTTTATTCCGGTATCGAGCCCCTATGACTGAGCTCAATACTGGAAAAAGAAAACGCTAGTGTGAAAGTACCCGAAGCTATATATATACTAACATATAAACATAATAGAACAAGGAGGACACATTAACTAAAGCGGCGGCACAGAGGTCCACAAATACGTCCCCTTGGAAAGTCCTGCAGGGACTACAGGGTTGTGATCTCGGCAGGGTCCAGCTCCACTCCCAGTGCAGGTTCTGTGTATTTTCACAGCATGGTAAGGAACTGAAACTTGGAAATGGGTGGAAGTACCTAAACTGATTGGTTTACATTGTTGGAATTTCATTGCTGCGAGCTTCACAGGATTACATTACAGAGAAATGCTGGAACGTAGCTGACATATATAAGCTATAGCCATGTATATTAACCAGTTCAGGCCTGGGGAGCGGTATTCCGTATGACCATGAGTGAGAACCTCCAGATGCATTTACATACGTGTGTGTAGGGGTATTGCTCAAACCTCTAATTCCTAAAGGACCATTTTTATGGATGCACTGTAACAAGACCAAAAAATACACTCATCTGCACCCCTCCGCCCGTTCTAGCAATAAGGGCCCGATCTGACCCTCCTTCCAGTCCTCATCCTGTAAACTTCCAGACATGACGCTTGAAGACACGTTAACTCTAAGGTCAGTGATTGGCCGCAGAGGCACATGTGACCCCCTCTGGAGGTTTACAGGCCAGAGACCAGAGGAAGTGTGGATTGGGATCGACTTATAAAGCTGGACAACCCCTTTAAATCACATTTCCAGCGCATAGTACCTGTCCTACCCTACTACTTGTATTTATTATCTGGTAGTTTGTTTTCCACTGTGAATATGGAGCTCCCTCTGTGTAGCTGGTAGCGGTGTAGTGACAGTTCTTGCTGGCCAATCACTAGTCAGCAGATGGTCATGTGACCCTCATGGTACTTGTTTGGCTTGCTTGGAACCTACTCAGATGTGGTACCAAAAAGGTACTATCAGCAGCTTTGGCCTGGTGAAATACAGAAAACAGGGTAGCGTTGAGCAAGTTCCATGGATTGACCTCTATTGGGCATGAATGTTATTTTCCAAGAGATGTGGTTAGTAGAGTAAAAGTATAATGGGTATGTACGTATACATATTTTATAGCGGATATATCCTCTTACTGTGCAGCCCCGTTGAAGAATGCCTTTAACATTCAGTATATGCCATACAATAATGCAGTACAGTCAATTAGGCTCCTTTCACATGGTCAATTGAGGTCTGTGAAAAGTGGTCCATGTGACGGCCGCATTTCCTAGATCGATCATCGGACAGACTGTAGCTGAACTCAGCATCCTACATCACTGTGATGCAGCCATGTGAAAGCAGCCATATTCTCCAATTTCACATGAATGTTTCTCTTGTTTAGGTATCTGCATTGGTTGTAGCTCCCCTCAGACCTTCTGATCACAGTGGTCTTACTGTGGTGGGAGTTTACGTTCTCGGCTGTTGAATGCAGTCCACTACACTGATGCGGCCTTGGCTGATCAATAGCTACTCTACTTACTGTAACTTAGAAAATGAACTTCAGCCATTGTTGGCCATTTTGAAGATGATGGAGCTAATACTACTGGTCACCCAGCCTGAATACAAGTATACAAAAACACTTCTGTACGGAGGTCCCTCAAGATACAATATTAATTGGTTCCAGGACAACCATTGTATGTTGAAACCATTGTAAGTTGAGTTCCAAAGCCCCAAAATGTCATCCAAGATAAGAGAAAATCAAGCTATAACAAAAATAAGCAGATAACTAAGAGAGATAACACTAGTCCTTGCATATTACAGTCAAGAATAGCTGCTAACTAGTAACTACTACAGCTATACAGCTATTTTACCAGAGATTTGTTGGATCTGAGTCTGAGACATTGTATGTTGAGTCTGGTTTCAAGTCAACATGGGTCAGAAAAGACCATTGTATGGTGAAAATATTGTATCCTGAGGCCATTGTATATTGAGGGATCACTGTAGTCTCTTGCCACCTATTCTCATCATCTCTCTCATGTGTGTGTGTGTGTATGTGTGTGTGTATATATATATATATATATATATATATATATATATATATATATATATATATATATATAAAGCTGAGTGTATGTGTGTGTGTGTGTGTGTCCGCTAAAGGAATCCGCACAGTGGCAGCTACAATCACGAAATTTGGCACACAGGTACATCAGTGGTCCGGGAAGGTTTTAGAATGGGTCTCAGCTCTCCAGGACGTACGAGATATTCCCAGAAAATGCATTAGCCAATTGAAGCCTGGTCACATGACCCTTATCAGCCAATAGAAGCTCACAGGCAGTTAGCCTCCACACACACCAGGTTTCCATAACAACCTAGCCAGTTCACTGCTGTAGGTCTGCTTTAAAGGGGCAGAGCGCTGTGGATGACACTGTTAAAGGGGTATTCCGGTTACCACAACTATAACTTATGTTTTAGACTAACTTATCATCAATCATTACCTCATATATTTACCGTTCAGTAGTAATAAAAGATGTTTTCTTCCACTGCTACCCACTGTGTTTTCTCCTAAATTACTATGGCATCGACCTGTAATTCAGGCCACCCTCAAAAGAAGGACTTAAAAGCCCCACCCCCAGGTCCCATTAAGTCACGCCCCGACTCAGGCCACGCCCCTTCAACGCTGCATCTGACCGGGATTGAAAAAATGAAGGTAAAAATCTACTTCTGTCAGCTGTAGGGGAGGGAGGGTGAATTTCTCCCTGCAGCTCATGCTCAGACTGCACAGTGCTGCTGTCTGAGTGTGAGCTGTTCAAAAAGACATCCGTGTGTCCATCCAGGCCCTGCGCATGACAGAGGACAGGGAGTCTGAAAGCCAAACTGTCCAGCCTCCCCCCAAGTGAAGCCATGCCACCGTCCCCATGAAGCCACACCCCTAAAACACGAGGCCACGACCCCTGGTTCCATGAAGATACGGAGGAGAAGCTGTCTGAGCATGAGCTACTCAAAGGGTGGACATCCCTGTGTCTGTCCAGGCCTTGTGCCGGACGGTGGACAGGGAGTCTGAAAGCCAGTCTGGCCACCCTAGGGGCAGGCTGATGTTGGGGTGGCCAGATGTCTGGCTTTAGGCTGGACAGTCTGGTTTTCTGGTTCCCTGTCCTCCATCCGGCGCAGTGCCTGGACGGACGTAGGGATGTCCACCCTTTCAGTAGCTCATGCTCAGACAGCTTCTCCTCTGTGTCTTCACAGAGCCAGGGGCGTGGCCTCATGTTTAGTGGTGTGGCTTAATGAGGACTGGGGGCGTGGTTTCATGTTTAGGGGTGTGGCTTTATGGGGTCCAGGGGCGCTGCTTCACGTTTGGGGGAATGGCCGGTGAGGTCCAGCTTTCTGGGCTGAAGACAGTGGCCACCCTAGCTGCTGTGGAGGTCACAGTTAAAGGGGAGGGAGCTGTGGATGTTTCTGTTAAGGGGCGGGCTGCTGTGGAGGTCACTGTTAAAGAGGTCACTCTCGATATCTTTTAACGACACACACAAACATTAAATGAAATAGAGTAAATATACCCGGGCGAAGCCGGGTCCTTCAGCTAGTGTGTGTGTGTGTGTGTGTGTGTGTGTGTGTGTGTGTATGTATATATATATATATATATATATATATATATATATATAATAGATAATACCAGTCAAAAGCTGTTGGAGTAAAATGTGCGAGCCTCTAAATAATTTTCTCACATCTTGAGGTATTTTTGAACCACAAGCGGTAATGTTCTTTGAGCTGGCATTGGTTTCAGAGATAATATATGCCATTTGTCTGGCATCAGTTATGATAAATGTGTTGGAGCCCATCCAATTAAAAAATTGCATGAGTGGAGAAAATCCCACTCTTTCCTGGCCTATACATCAAATATAGTGCCTGACCACAGTGCGTATTTAGTCATGGCCACTGTCTTTGTTTATTTGGATGACAATGTGAGAGACAGGAACCCTGTGCTGAGCAGGGTTGCCAACCTGAATCTTTATTTTTTTTTCTGGACAACTTTTCCCAAAATCATGGAGAGACAACATTTTTTACGGACAAATTGGAAAACCATAATAAATGAAAAGATTATAAGTAATACATGTCTATAGCTCAATATATACGCGTTTCTAGCTGTGAGCTGTGAAATGATGATAATCACCACCAAAATAATCTAGTCAAGTACCATCAGCCTCAAAAAAAGTAACGGACACATTTATTTTTTGTTCACGGACACAGGAAAAAAGTTACCTATCTTTACAGACTGTCCAGAAATTTCTGGATGGTTGGAAACTCAGATGCTGAGGCATAAAGACCCACGTGTCCACCTGGAAGATGAGAAAGTAGAATCCTCTTTTAAATCCCATCAGTTCATTGAGGGCCACAGAGTAGGATAAACCGGTACATGATGAAAAGTGAAGCAGCCTGTGGGCTCCAAGATGGCTGATATGGCTGACAGCGGTAGGAGTAAGACTGCTGCTTACTGTCTACGAGACCAGAGGCATAAGAAAGGTGGAACGCCAGTGTCTAAGCAATCAGACTGCGGACAGTGACTATGCATAAAGATATGGAAGAACATAAAGATATGGAAGTTTTTATTGTTGGCCAAAGGTCCACCTTAACCGATGTAATGGGTAATTGTAGGTGGCTCACGTATACAGTCTAGTAGAGCACTGGCTTTAACATTCAGAAAGGTATGTTCACATGACGGCCTACAAAATTCAGCATGTGTTTTTTCGCACCCAGTTTTTTTTTTTTTTTAACCAATGGGTGTTTACTTCAAGGCAAAACTGCGTTTTCAGCTCATGACTTTTGGTGCACATTCGCACCAAAAACCTCGCAGACAATGTGCGGACACATACAGAGCGTTTTATTTTTGGATGCTTCCCATTCACTTTCAATGAGAGACTCAGCGCTGATTCTGCCCCAAAATAGGGCAGATGCTCCACCGTTTTTTTCCATCACATTATACACTGCTCATTTCTGTGGTTATGACCACCCTGCAATCCAGCAGCAGTGGCCGTGCTAGCACACTGTAGGAAAAAGCACCAGCTTATGTGAGCTTCCAAAGTCCCGGCCACCAGTGAAGCTGGTACTTTTTCCTATAGTGTGAAAGTACGGCCACTGTTGCTGGATTACAGGGTGATCGTAACCATGGAAACGAGCAGTGCATAATGTGATGGAAAAATCAATCCAGCCAGCAAAGGCGGCAATATGGACAATTACAATACATTAGTAAGTGTCTTGTATTAACTGTGTCTATATAATAAACGCCACTTGCTGAAGTGAGACAACCCCTTTAAGGTTTTCTAGTGCTTTCTGCAGTGACCTTGATTTGTAGATTTGGAAGCGGCATCACTACTGCCTAGGAATATCTACAGTAGTTCCATGTAATAAATACATCTGGCCTGAGAGTGTTAGGTTTTAGATATTCCAGCAGAAACACAATATAACTCCTACCACCCTGTCTTACATTCTTAGGGCTCATGCACACGACCGTTTGCGGTCCGCAAAAAAACAGATCCACAAAAAATACAGATGACGTCTATGTACGTTCCGTATTTTGCGGAACTAACTAGCTGGTCCTTAATAGAACAGTACTATCCTTGTCCGTAATGCGGACAATAATGGGGCGCTAATTTTTTGCGGAATGGAAATACGGACATACAAAAATGCATACAATGCACACGGACTAACTTCGTTTTTTTTGTGGACCTATTGAAATGAATGGTTCCGCGTATGGTACGCAAAAAAAATGGAATGAACACGGCAAGAAAATACGTTCTTGAGCCCTTACATTGCTCTTCTGTTTTCCTCCAATGCCGCCACTAACTTGCTTTTTAGAAGATAATATTTCAGCCACCGTCGGCCCTCGTGTCTCGCTGCAGCTAGTAGTTCTGATAATTACATGTCCCAGAGTGCCAGGATCAAGCATCACATTGGACCGTATGACCAGATCACAATGAGAGCAAGATATAATTCTGGATGCTGGAGAGACACAGATGCAGATCTGAGGCACAGGAGAGGCTGCAGACCGTGCCCTGTGCAGCAGCATGCATGTCACAAGCTTTGTGTAAATGTCTTCTCACCAGCAGAGTTCATTGGTTGCAAGACGCTTGGAGGAGAGCAGAGTACACAGGGCCCTGAAGATTTGTGATTGCCACTCAATGCCATCCTGGGTTGTTGGTATGCAGCTGCCCGTCAGATATTGTATTATTCAGTAACCTACAAGAAGCAGCAATAGAATCATACACCTGATGCACATTTACATGGGAAATTATGTTTTTCACCAGACTTTCCCTTTTTAAACTAGCAGTTTTTAGTAAAGGATAAGAGTGGTTTTTGGTTTTGGTAGAAACTGTGAAAAACTTAAAGGGGTTGTTTGACAAAAAACTAAAATTGAGTAGAGGATAAGGGTAGGGCTGTAGCTTATGTGGGATTTCTGGTGCTTCCTGGACCGGAAGTGATGTGCAAGAAAGGCATGTGACCACTGAGCCTGTACAGAGACATGGAGCTCTTGCACATGTGACCATTGAGCCTCTCAGCGACATGCTGTTCTTGCATATGTGACCACTGAGCTCTGCAGCGACATGCTGTTCTTGCAATTGATTACTAAGCCTCTGAAGTGACATGCTGTTCTTGCATTTGATCACTGAGCCTCTGCAGTGACATGCTTTTCTTGCACATGTGACCACTGAGCCTCTGCAGTGACATTCTGTTCTTGCATTTGATCACTGAGCCTCTGCAGTGACATGCTGTTCTCGCATTTGATTACTGAGCCTCTGAAGTGATATGCTGTTCTTGCATTTGATCACTGAGCCTCTGCAGTGACATGCTTTTCTTGCACGTGACCACTGAGCTTCTGCAGTGACATGCTTTTCTTGCATTTGATCACTGAGCCTCTGCCATGACATGCTGTTCTCGCATATGACACTGAGCCTCTGCGGCAACATGCTGTTCATGCATTTGATCACTGAGCCTCTGCAGTGACATGCTTTTCTTGCACATATGACCACTGAGCCTCTGCAGTGACATGCTTTTCTTGCACATGTGACCACTCCGGCCGGTAACTGGTTACAGCGGTTACATAAATGGGAATGTCAGTTTTTGTTATATTGGTTTTGGGTTAAATCGGCAAATATGGCCACCATGATAGCCTGAATTGAGATGGTCAGATAGCTTTCACAAGCTCTAAATGACAAATATATTTAGTGATTCATTCCCGTTGTTGGGAAGTAGTGAGATTGGACAGCTGTACTGGTTACTTCCCAGTTTATCCAGCAATAGATGTAACTGAGACATGTATGAAATACACTGGGACATTGTGAACTCTAATTTTGACTTGTTTTTTTATAGTTCTTTAATCAAGATGTCTGTCTAAACTGTCTCTTCCTTCACACCATGCTGACGGGAACATGAGCTGTTTTGTGGCATGCTCTCTTTGGCATCGTTCAAGATAATCTCAACCAACACGGGTGTCTCATCCCTGTCTCCTGTGATGAATACATTAGTTCATTGCACTCAGGTGGCAGCTTGTGCAATCTGGAAACTTGGATAGTCTCCCCGTTTTGAAGGAGGCTGTCCTCAGTGACACATATTAGGAAGGTCCCAGGGGGACCAAGGGCTGCTTGTCCTGTTCAGTTGGAGCCCCTGCTTCATTCTCCCTCACTGGAAAATCTTCTCCAGATGGCGGGCCGGACGTGCTGCCAGATGAATTTACACAATCCCACAGACAGAGTTTATTTGGCAGATCCCAGGCAAGCTTTAAATCTCTTACTAAACTCTGGAGAACTGAAATAAAACATCTTACGAGGCCCAGCTCAAGTAATGGGGCCCGAGATTTTTACAGCATCACAGAGACTCATTTGCCGGACAGACACGGCTACTGTGCTGCCGCGTACAGCATTTCTCTGGGCATTCTGTGCAGAGACATTAGAGGCATATTGTTTGACCGGGACACCATAAGCTAATGACTTGAAGGAAAGATCTTCAGTTCGTGTGGTGGAATGTCACCAGTCTGGACGCCATCAGTAAAAGCTGCCATTATTGGTTGGCGATCTATAAACATTTCTAGTATAACCCGCGACCACCACTGTGGACACTTCATGTCTCTGAGCACATGACCGTAAAGGAAACCATGCAGAATAACAGCCTTATAGCAGTGCGTGGATCCATACCGCTCATAGGTACAAGTAAGTACGGTAGAAAAAAGACATATGTCCATTGTGTTAAACCAAAGGATGGAGCAGATGGGAATTAAAGGGATTTTTATGAGATTCTGATATTGACCTATCCTCAGATTGGCGTGGCATCCCCTGCCGATCAGCTGTATGAGGAGGCCGTGGCCTCCTTGCAGCTTATCAATCGTTTGTGCTTGTATAGCGTCAGCGCTTGGTATTGTAGCTCCATTCACTTGAGCTGCGCCTAGGTCATGTGACCGATGAACATGACGTCACTGGCCTTGGAAAAAAGCTCAGACCCGTGCCGATCTGATATTGATGACCAATCCTATGGATCAATATCCGAATCTTAGACAAGGTGAGTGAGAAACCAGAATTCTATACATTTTTATATGAAAGGGGTTGTCTCCTCTCAGACATTGGTGGCATATCGCTAGGATATGCCATCAATGTCAGATCGGTGCACATCCAACCTCTGGAACTTGCGCCTGTCTCCAGAATTAACCCCACCGAAGTGCGGAAGAGCACAACGTGCAAGCAGACATGGCCATCCTCCATTCACTACAGCAGTTCCGAAAATATCCGAGCACAGTCTCTGCTCTTTCTGGCAGTGCCATAGATGTGAATGAAGAGTTTGCTTTGCATGCGTGGTACACTCTCCATTCACCGGTCTCTGCACTCGCTCAGCTATTTTGGGAACTCTCAGAGAAGTGAATGGAGAGCACCTATGCTTTTCTTCATTTTGGGGGCCCCAGAGCTGGGACCCGCACTTATGTGACTAGCGATATGCCACCAATGTCTGGGATGGGCCACCCCCTTTAAGCACACTGCAGTACAGGTTGTGTGCATGAGACCTAACTCTTTGTAGTGATGTCATTCATTGGGGCAGGTTTATGAAGTAAAAAATCTTTGTTGCCGATGGCAACCAATCACTGCATCGCTTTTGTTTTTCAAGAGGCCTACAAGAAATGAAAGCTGGCCTGTGATTGGTTGCTATAGGTAACAATGACAGTTTCTCTTACAGGGAAGTTTCACACTCAGTGGACGTCATTTACCAAAACTAAAAGAAAAATCTGTTTTTGTTGCCCATAGCAACCAGTCAGAGCTCAGCATTCATTTCTTTAACAGCTGTGGTAAAATGAAAGCTGTGCTGTAATAGGTTGCTATGGGAAACCAAAACCAAAAATATTCTGAATCCAATAAAATCAAGGCTTTATTGTTTCGTATTTAAAAGCTTGATAAAACGCGTCATCAATGAGAGAACCTGCTAACGTGTTGGTTCTTGGTCATAGAATGATTAAATCAGTGGTTTTTTTTTAAAACTGCTGCAGTTTTTGATCCAAAGCCAGAAGTGGATTTACAAGGATTGGGGAATATAAAGGAAGCACTCGTACATCTCCTTCCTGCCGGATCCGCTTCTGACTTTGGCTAAAGAAAAAAAACCTGGAGTATTTTTTATTTTTAAACAATGTGGTCGCCCTAAAAGGGCGTGCAGCACATTTTTGTTGGCCTTATTATCCTCGATTTATGACCTGTTTTGTATAAGGAACCAGTCTGATCATGAGTCTTATGAATGGTACATAGCGGTATTATAAACAACTTCCATCTTGATCTCTTCCCACTTCTGTTATGTGGAAGGAATGCAAGTCAGTGTGGGAAGTCACTTTGACGTCTTCCAGCATCACCCTCAGGAGACAGGTTTCCCACAAGCTGCTTGGCATTGCCTGCTTAAGGCAGCACAGATCATAGGGAGCATTCATGACACCATCTTTATATTTGGGTTAGGGGAATGTGGAGCTGCTGCTACAAATCTCTGCAGTTTGACTACTGAGTAGGTGTGAGGCAGATTTCCAAGATATAAAACCGTCATAATATTTAAAGGCTATGTACATCTTCGGGGGCAGTTTTTTTATCATTGCATTTTACTAATTTTGAGCCAAAAATAATTTTTTCAATTGGTCTTTATTAAAAAATATTCAGCCGTTCTGTTAACCGTTTAGCTGTAGGAATGGTACTTTCACTTTCACTTTGTGCCAGTCATATAATAAACCTCATCTATGAATTACTAAAAGGTCATAAACAAGCCGCATTTTTATCAGTAAGATAGAAGTTGTGCTGTAATGAGTATTTAGGAGGTCAGAGATGCAGAGCCCATCAACTGAGCTGTGAAAATTCAGAGACTGCTACTGGAGAAACTCAAGGCTGCACAGAGACAGGGGTTCACAATTTTTATTTATTTTTAATAAAGACCAATTTAAAAAAATGATTTTTAGTTAAAAATGAGTCAAAAAAACCATTGCCCCTCAAATGAGCAATCTGAAATATGGTTGAGTTTTAAACAGACCTCCTCTGGATGGCATCTTGTGTGAAAATGTGAGCTGGATTTTCTTATCACTGACCAATGGCAGGACAGTAGAGGGGATAACAGGTGTATTTTAGGAGCTCTGTGGTAGACTTATTTAAGTGAGTATTGCTGGGCTGGCACATTTGTTGTAATAGTGACTACTCAGTGGGCACAGATATGAAATTGGAAGTATTCACCCCTCCAGCCCCCGTGATATGAGCATTGGAGCATTTCATGCTCTGATGCTTTCGTTTGCCCAGCACTGAATCGCATTTTATGGCGATCTGGTGATGTATCGGGCTCTCAATGGGGAATGCTATGCATAGCCTTCTGCCTAGCAGTGTTCCCGGTGAAGTCACCAGCACTAATGGACGGGCTTTAGCGCTGCCCTAGCATGTAAAACGTGACGTCACCGGGAACACTGTTTGGCAGAAGTCTCCACCTAGCAGTGTGCCGGTGTAAGCATGAAAATATATCAGGGGGGTTGGAGGGGTGAAGATGGGGATATGTACGAATTCAGCTCTGAACCCATAGAACCCTGATAATTGATATAGCTTTGTGGCTGGCAAAAATGGGTCAGTTCTGTTCTGTTTTTATCCTGCTTGTACTACTATGAGCTTACTTTTCTTCATAGGAGCAGTAAGGGGCAAAAGATACAAAATGGCCCCACTATGTAGGCAATATATGTCCCTAGGATGGGAACAGTATATTTTGGGGCAGATATGATGCTCTCTAGCTGTTGCAAAACTACAACTCCCACCATGCCTGGACAGCCTACAGCAGGGCATGATGGGAGGTGTAGTTTTGCAACAGCTGACGGGCCACAGGTTGAGCATCCCTGGTCTACAGAATCCGCCATCTTCTCTGTCAGTGGAGTCTACATCCATGGCCATTTTTAAGTGACTGGCAGCATGATGTCAGTGGTTTACATATGTGGACAGGCATCACGCGATCCTTTTATGAGGGGAGGGATACGGCCGGCTTGCTGTGTGTGCGTTGTGGCTGTGGAAATGGATTCCATTCCAGTCACGGCTTTATTTTTAACAGAAGACATCTGCTGCACATGTGCCCCTGCAAATAAGAAGCATGCCTCAAAATGCCCATGCTTCTGGCTACATGGCCCACATCTATTAGACCGAAGCTGTTTAGTCCGTCGATTGCTGTCGGTACAATGGTGGCATAAGTACGCTGGCTGGCAGGAGGCTGTACACCAGGGGTCAGCTGTGGTGAAACTATAACTCCCAGCATGCTCCATTAACGTCTATGGGAGTCCTGAGAACAGCTAAGCAAGTCTGCATGCTGGGAGTTGTAGTTTTACCACAGCTGGAGTGCTGGAGATCGCTGACCCCTACTGTACACGTTGTACCATTGAGATCCATGCGGGTCTTGTCCAGTGCTGACGTACGTCCATCTTGTTTCTTTATACAGCTTGAGTAACTCCTGCGAGCTCCAGCCCTGTAAATAGTTTGGAAGTGCCTTTGAACAGAATTCTGACCATGTCGTTCCTGTGTTCTCCAGATGTGACCCTTCTCCCAGCTCTATGTCTTCTCCCCTCTCTCCGCAGCCAGCCGGCTTCTTCCTGTCATCCCCGCCGCAGATGTTCTGCTTCAAATGCATGTTTGAAATACTTGGTGGAAATGACTCTTGCTCGGTGAAATATTTTATGAGAACGAGCTGGATTTACTGCCTGGAGTTGTAGTAAAGATTATAATATATTTGGCGTGATCTCCCTTGAGACCCAGCATCCTCTACAGAGGACCCATGCTGTGGTCACCCGCTACTAATGATGTCATGTCGTAGTTTCCCACGTATCTGGTTAAAAAAAAAAATCGTTTTGTAAGGTCGGCGCAACTTCCTATTCCCAATTCAACCACAGGATGTGGAGACTCCAGGGGCCCGCAGTGATTGTACGCAGGGGCGCCACATTGCCTGCAGATGAGACTCGCTGTACCTCACATGAATCCAGAGATCTCCCCATTCATTGCTCTGCTAGATTTATTTCAAGCCGGCATCTCAAGAGACGTGTCCTTTCTGCTGCTGGTGGCAGTTCAAGGATGGAACTATGTCTGTGTCAATCTCAGTGAGGAGGACAGAGAATTTAGAAAAAGGGCAAACAGCAGGTGGCGCTATACAGATACATTTTATTGAATATCTCACTGACTATACTAAATTTTTATTTACATGCAATTACAAAAGTATTCAGATCCATGTGCTGGTTTGAAAAATGTAGAATATTTTTCGTGGGACAACCCTTTTAAGCATAAGAAGAATGAGCTTGTCAGAAACTCAAACAATTTGTTTTAAGGTTAGCTGTAACCAGGTTTATGTTGCGCCATTCTGAGGGCAGCGTAAAGTAGAGACTCGGACTCGTGCGCTGTGTCACTTTTTTTTTTTTTCTTCTTGCTTTACTTTTTAGATAATCACTCCATTCGTGACGTATACAGCGCTTTGTCAGTCCCATAGAAATCAATGGAGAAGTGGACTGTTATGCATACGACCACCTCATTCAGATAGAGGACATTGTGGGCCCCTGCAGTCGGTCCTTCTACAATTCTATATTTGTCACCTGTCTTGTAGATAGGTGATTAATCATTTTTGTGGGATAATCCCTTTAAAGGAAGTCTGTCAGCAGTTTTTTTATGCAAAACTGCTGGCAGACATAGGCTGGGGACTCTCCATTTATTGGCCAACAGCAGTGACGTGCATGCAGACGGCACGTCACACTTCTGGTTCAGCAGGAACCGAAGGAGAAGGAAGCTTGGCAGTGGAACTGGAGCACCAGTGACAGGTAAAAATTTGTTTTAACCCCTGTCTGACCATATGAAAATGGGGTTCCCAGTCTTGTAGAACCCCTTTAAAGACCAGGAGAAATCTCCAGGGAGAATGGACTAATGTGGAGACTATACCTGGTCCTATCTGACAATACCTAGGTAGAAGGGTGAAGATTTAAAGTATAAAGTTTACTGTGAGTTCCTAAATACGTCTAGTAGCAGGAACATCACACCCCATGACGTGCGAATACGGAGTCACTGCGTTGTTCCTGGCGTTGTGTGTGGGCCTTTGTTCCTACTTTTCCCTATGGGTGCAGGCTCTCCATATGCTCAGCACACGTTGCCATCGCCAGATTTTTTGTTCCTGTTTAAGATAAGATGCTCTTTGAAGGTCCTTTTTTTCTGAAAGTAACACATGTAGCGTGGATGGTGCTTCAGGATCTGATCCGTGAAGCTTTGAAGTGCTGGATTTCTGTATAACTTGAAAGTTGATGCCGATAAGATGGAAGATCCAGATCTGACGTCACCTGAGAGCACTAGCATTAACAGACTTCGATGCGTGCCCAGCATCCAAATGTTAACCGGGGAGAAATGGCTTCCATGTTTAGGCCAAAAAATTGCTTCATAAGGTTAGACATACAGTACATAGACCTCTTTTACACGTTCTTATCTGTGATAAGGTCCATCTATGAAGATGTTCATGAAGGAGTAGTGTTTGGTCCTTGAGTCGGTTTTTTGCTCTCCGTGTGTTATCCATTTTCCATGGAGACCGCTCAGTTGAAAATTAAAGGGGTTGTCTCGCTTCAGCAAATGGCATTTGTCATGTAGAGAAAGTTAATATTAGGCACTTACTAATGTATTGCGATTGTCCATATTGCCTCCTTTGCTGCTTGTTTCCATGGTTACGACCACCCTGCAATCCAGCAACAGTGGTCGGGCTTTCACAATATAGAAAAAAGTGCCAGCCTGTGTGAGCTCCCAGGGTCCTGGCCACCAGAGAGGTCAGCACCTTTTCTCATAATGTGCAAGAACGACCACTGCTGCTGGATTGTAGGGTGGTCGTAACCATGGAAACTAGCAGCGTATAATGTGATGGAAAAATGAATCCAGCCAGCAAAGGAGGTAATATGGACAATAACCTGTAGACTATAATGTCCATGAGGGACCTGTATCAAAATAGTGCTTCTCTGGTGCCACCAAGGACCTGGGAAAACCACTGATGTGTGAATACACACGTTAAAGTCAGTGAGTACATGTGCTGTCCATGGAGACCACAGACAGCACATGTCCATGATTCATTGACGTCTGAAAGATGCCTCATATCTTTCCATATATGTGCTGTACCAAGCATGAACTGTTCAGGATCAGCAGTAAACTTCACTAGTCCGAAGCTTTATTTGTGCTGTATTACGGACATTGGGTGTGTCTTACCAGTCTGACCTATTCCATATGGTCCTGATTGCTCAGGATCTAGATCTGGTTGACAAATTCCTTTGAGTGGTTGTCCAAGATAGTTAGAAATATCGGACACGTCCTGCTATTGCTTAAAGGGAATCTGTCACCAGAGACCTCCCTATCCAAACTGTTTGCATAGACACATAGCTGAGGTTTACCTGATTAAAACGCTGTTTTTGTTCATCCCAGACTCCATTCTTGAGTTATGACACTTTTTCTTAATATGCAACGAGGGCATCACCATTGTTCTTGTTGCACCCCAGCTCCGCTCCTTTCTGTGACCAACCCCTCTCTCGCTGCTTTGATTGACAGGGCCAGGCATGGGGAAAGCAGCAAGGGAGGGGCTGGGGACAGAAAGGAGTGGAGCTTGTGTGTAACAAGAGCAATGATGACGCCCTCATTGCACTAATAAGAACTTGGCGATAAGACTGCACTCCTTAAAGTAGCCTTACTTTTTCTCCATTTAGCGGTGGTGCCTGCAGTGTTAGGCTCCAGTCTGCTGAGCCCCCGAGTACATGGTAAAGTGAAGAAACCACGGCACTCTTTGATTCCAAATTCCAAACTTTTAATCCATCAAATCAAAGCGACGTTTCGACCAGGCTTGAAAAAGACCAATACTGGTCGAAACGTTGCTTTGATTTGATGGATTAAAAGTTTGGAATTTGCAATCAAAGAGTGCCGCGGTTTCTTCACTTTACCACTCACTGCACCAATTGCATATTACGAAAAAGTCCTAATTCTGGAACGGAGCCTAGGATCAACAAAAGAAAAACAGTGTTTTAATCAGGCAAACAACAGCTAGGTGACTATGCCCTTTAAACTGTCGAACATTGACATAGGACAGCTGCCTTACATCTAGTGGCATTAGAGGCGGAGCTTGTTAAGAGCTCATTTGCATCCATTTTTTCCCAGAACTCCAGAGGTGCATGTATGGCCTATAAGTCACCTCATGCCGATTAAGGCACCATCACCCCAAGGAGAGGTGGTACCCCCCAAATCTAGATCAGAATACATCATATTTTACAGTGAATATAATGCTCCAAATTGTCAGACCATTTTCTTGTCAAAATCAGGGATACTTGGGGACCCAGCCAGATAGAGGAAATCGCATTTTTATAACTGGTCTGATTAACACCTTATGAAACTGTTTTATTGGATAATCCTATCAAGAATTATAGTATTATATACTATTACAGGGCTTACAATGGATTTTGATAAAGGGGGATTTACCAAGACCAAGCCTTACACACATGCCCGCATAATAATGCTTACACAATGTAGCGGTACCTTAAGCATCCATACACGTATGCGCAGGGGATGGGTACAAGGTCGACCCTATTATACACCACCTTTGTACTATTCCTTCTCTGCGTATCCTCACGTGCCACGTTTTATAAGCATAGCTGGAATAGCTGCAGAGCTCTCCGCCAACTGTACTACCCCTCATCCACGGCCATGTTTTAGAGCCAAACCACAGTGTTTGCAAGAAAACAAAAAATCAATCCCATTCATTTTAGTAAAAATGTGTTGATGCCCCCCCCCCTCCTCCATTTTACCTAAATTTATGCCGTAGAGCATATTAATAAGAGGTTATACAAGCCGGGCATACCTGGCTGCATTCCCATTATGAACAGGGCGATTTCTTGTCTACTGAATGTGTTCTAAGGACGCTCCGATTTTCACGCCTTTCGACTTACGTAAAAGCAGTTTTTACTGTAAACTGGTGGTTTGGAAGCAACTGATCATACAAGTGAGGGGTGCACAGATGTGAAGAACTGCATATATTCTGGACAGGACCCATACAGCCAGGGTAGTAATCATTATCCAGTGTTCATCGCCTAGAGGCAGCAATCAGAAGATTTTGTAAAAGTGCCCATAGACGTGCAATCTTGCCAATCTCCATGGGATCCATCAACAGTCCCATGTCTGTGGGCACAGCCAGGTGCTCTCCTGTTGGTGGAGAGGGGCCTCGGAGGTGTTTGACTTTCACTCCATAGAGATAACACCCTTTCAGATTCAGAAAAATATGAAACAATATGTTTCATTAATTGTTGATGGAAAAATGGCGCAGTGCCACATGCAAGATATACGATATATGTGGATATATGTAGTTGTCCCCATTCTCCAATTATCTGTATCCTGCTGTGATTTCCTGTGTGCGCAGTTACAGAGAAATGTAATTGATGCCTTACAGTACTCCGCGGGATGGAATCGGCACGGAGGAGAATTAAAGCCAGATATTCAGATCCAGAGAATAGGGACATTTGCATGTTGGTGCCATTAGGGCAATGTAAAGGGCAGCATGCCTCTATGTGGGGCCAGTTCTTTTCATTGCAGTGCACCAGATCCCTTGTGGTGACTGGTGATTAGCATGATGCCAGTGTCTTGTGTGCCCGCTGATCTCTGATCAGTGCAGCTACAAAGACTGCAGACTTCTTTCCTTGCAATGGTCATATGCTATAAACTCATACGTTGTATAATAGGGAAGCTACCACGTACACATACATTCCTCAACATTGGAATTGCAACACCAAGAAGGAAAAGTCGTGGAATTATGGAAATCACTGGATCTATAGATATGTTAATGATATGAAATGATAAAAAATGGAAACAAAATATTAAAATCTTCATCTATTCAGTATGGAGTACGAGCGCCAAGAGAAGTGCACACACTTATACTCCTTGGCATGCTATGAATGAGGTTATTAATGTTCGTTTGAGGAATGTTCTGCCATGCTGAATGCACTTGGGCACGTAAACCATCAAGCAATTGCCAACCAATAATGTCCCAGATGTGCTCAACGGGAGACAAGCCTGGA
This sequence comes from Rhinella marina, assembly GCA_900303285.1. Taxonomy (NCBI): domain Eukaryota; kingdom Metazoa; phylum Chordata; class Amphibia; order Anura; family Bufonidae; genus Rhinella; species Rhinella marina. The sequence continues at coordinate 58,993 of ONZH01015602.1, read as the reverse complement.
GATGCTGCAGGCCATGATAGCATGTTTAGACCACAGTAGCACAAGCAGCACAAAAAAAATGTTCCTGGAGAAATGTCCATACCACTGGTTCCACGATCAAATCAATTTAGTGCTGACCTGTTAGTATACCTGAAGGCTAGAGGGGTACTTCTAGAGTACATTATGCCACCCCACACCATAATCCTGGGAATAGGACTGGTGTGATGTTCCCTTGTGAAGGCCTCTTCATGGCATTGCCCATGTGGACTTTAGACCAATCTGTGGCTATCATTGCATCCAAGACAAAAATTGAACTTATTGCTGAAGAGAAATGGAACACCTGTATGTGGACGACTGGCTTGTAGCCCAATGGCAAGCATCTGATGATTTGAGTCAACACTGTTTGCCACCCGAGGCTTGGGATGTGACCTCCAATTTCACTTGCAGTACAGAATAGATTACTATGCTCATTTCTTCTAGTCAGATGATGTGTCCTTGCAAAAGTTCTCCTCTGTGCACCTTTTGCTGTCATTCAAGTATGTTATTGTTCTCCTAACCCCTAGGTGTGTGGCCATCTGCCAGAGTGATAAGCCAAGGTCTCTCGGTTTAAGGATTCTGTCCCTCTCAATTTGAGACAAATGGTGACAACTGGCATGTCGATGAACAGGATCCATCACACAATAATTCCACACAACTTGATCCGATTTTTCAGGTTTCATGTGGCTAAATAACTTTGCTTTCAATCTGGCTTTTATGCCCCTCCCACATGCCACAGATTGGAGCTAGGTGCTTCAGAATTTGGTCTTCTGCAGATCTTAGTGACACTTGTTACTTCCTTGATTTGCATAACCGTACGGATTGTTCCTCTTGGTATAATTTCAGTATTAAGGAGTGTATGTAAGCGTTAGGCATTTCCTCTTTGTTGTAGTTGGATTTTGGAAGATGCGCTGTGGCAACAAGTCATAGCTGGACAAGCCAAAGGTAAACTAGGTGACTATCCTGGCACCACCATAAACATACCCATTAAAGTTCGCTGAACGTACATATTATTTCTGTGATGACTTTGACACTTCTGACACCACTTATTTAATTTTTTTGAGAAAGGTTGAAATCCAATCCAGATCTTACCAGTCACCATAGACTTGGGATGATTGACAGATCCCCCCCAAAAATAAGGCCAATGGCCAGCTTTACCCTGAATGGATCTTTCAAAAGAGCTAGGACAGCCTCTTTAAAGGTGGGTCCAGTGAGGTTGTCACTATATTTAATGCCCTCCCCCATCTTGCAGGGTGGGTGCACAGTTTACACCTACTTGCAGCAGATTTTCAGCTAACTTCTACCATTTGTTCGCAGTGCAGCCTGTACAATCCCATGTCTGTACATTAGTCTACTCTAGTATGTGTTATATTGTGCAGAGAGCCTGTTAACGGTTAGAAAGTAAGTGCTAATCTTTCCGGATTTCCATACTATTCTTTTTTTATCTAGGTAGGTACAGAAGTTATACACATAATATCTATGCAGCTTGTATGTTTTTACTTTTTGCATTGGCTTGTGATCGTTGTGGAATATTGTCCAGATTCCAGGGAGCTGCAGACCTTTTCTTTTTGGACGCCTATAATTCATTTTGCTGTCCAGACATAAAAATATCCATAATGAGGTTTCCATACCTCTTATACCCTGAGTCACCTTTCCTGAAGAACAGTTCTAATGTTGCAATAACCGCAATAATACAACTGCTGTGTATTTTACATGTGAGCCGAGGAGTGAATGTAGACTTTGTAGTCATCTTGTCACCTAATCAAGATGGAATATATATATATATATATATATATATATATATATATATATATATATATATATAATTAATTTTTTTTTTTAACCTACTTCTTCCTCTGATTGACTCCATCCCACAAGACTTTTCATTGACACCAATCTGGACAGGGCAGAGCGATAAAATTTTTTATTTCTGATCTTCATTAGTAGATTGCTATATGAACATTGGAATTGGACAGGAATACATGCTTTCTATTGCTTTAGTTTAAAGGCTATTGACACCATTACAGAGTGACATTTTTTATTGTTTTAGTCTTCAATTTTGTTGCTGCAGAGTGTGTGGAATTCCTTCACATAGCTGAATGTGCTGCTTCTGACATAAATTCAACAGCACACTGCTTCTGCCTTCCTTTCCCACAGTGTTAGAGATAGAAGCAGGAAGGGGGAGGAGGACAGACAAAATTGTATACAACAGATCAGAGTGTGGAAAGAGAGGCAAATATCCAAGTCTTCTTTGAGAGCCGATCATTCAAGCTGCACTGTATCAAACTATAGAACGGGAGGAGACCACTCGGCAGGAAGAGGGGGGTATCACATAGGCTGTGTGCAAGTATAGAGATAACAGAGCACCCGTCAGACTCTGCAGACTCTCACTAGAGAAGAGCTCCCTCATGGGCAGGAGAAGAAGAAGAAACCAGCCCAGGAATGGAACTTTGCTGATACATGAGAGCTAGTGAAGGCAACAGCTTCCTGGACACACAAACCACTCATCCAGCATTCAATACTTTGAAGGACTTGTCCGCATGAGAAAGGGCTGGAACTTGAAGCAGGTTGCAAACTGAATATAGAGAGATCTGAAGCAGAATGGAGATTGCAGCCTAAAACTTAGTGCAACTTTTTTACTGAAGGTAACCACAAACATGTTTTTTTTTTTTTTTGGTCAGTGGTGTCCATGGCCTTTAAAGCTCTAGGTTTAACCAATTTTGGATATTCTGTAATTGCATTATATGATAACGTCTCCCAGTTAAAAAACATTAAATTTCATCTTTGTATTTTCAAACCAGAAGCTTTCCAAAAGAAGACTTCAAACAGAAAGCAGTGGATTGCGCTTTAAATATACAATGGCATGCTGCTTTCTTTATCGGGAACAGATGATGAGTTTAATATGCTTTTTGAAAAAAGAAAAAAAAATAACGCACCAACAAAAAGTTTAGGATCAAATAAAACATTTTATGTGTGAATCTACTGATAATATATGTAAGATATTACATTATTAGATCAAAAGGATGAGATTATTGGGGAAAACTCAGTTGGGCTGCCTCTAGCCTGGATACAAGATGAGATACAGTTGGGCAAAGAGGCATACAGGTTTTTTTCGGTATCCACAAACACATTTGCCCACAGATGTTACAATTGGGCCTGTGGATCCTTCACAATGGTAGGTTGTCGAAGCTGGTGTCCCAGCTCGTCCCATAGATGCTTGGGTGGCGATAAGTCTGGTGACCGTCAGGCCATAGAAGGGTTAAAAACTGGCAGAGACATTGCTGGAAAACCCTGTTGTGTGGGCAATCATTACCCTGGTGAAAATACCAGTTGTAGGCCCTACCATAAGAGACAACACATGTGGTGGCAGGATGTCCTGCACATATCGCTGAGCTATTAGTGTCCTTCATATCACTACTAGGGGTGACTGACTGTTGTATGTGATGTTCCCGAGATCATCACACCATCAGTTGGGGCAGTGTGTTGCTCCACAGCAAAGGCAGGATTGAAATTCTTACCACAGGGCCTCCATGCTTGAATGCGACCATCGTGAGACCCCAAAAAGATGATACAGTTCCAGTCTGTAGCAGTCCAGGTTTCTCATACATGATGGTGATGGCGATAGTAGATGGCTGTCAGTGACAGGACATCGATTGGGCACCTTGACAACAAATTTTCCTTCTGCTAAGTGCCTGGAAATGGTCTGGGCAGATACAAAAGTGTATAGTGAAGGTGCCAAAATGGCAAGCAATTCTTTGAAAACACCATCCTGCTGCTCTCAGTCCAGTGATGCGCCCCCTCTCAAAGTCTGTCAGCTGGGCAAAATGTCTTCGAGTGTTTCATAGAGGCATGTCTAGCCATCAGTGATCTCTCAAGGTACACTACCCAAAAGTAGCCTCTGGGACACTTTTTATAGGGCAGCGGGGGAAGCACCTTTACGCAAGACTCGGTGTCTAATCAGACCACACCTGTAATCAGCATAAAATATGATTGCATAACGTACCTAAATTAACAGGATAAAGGACATGTGGTTTTTAGCAGTTTTTATGGATTTATACATCTGTTTGGCAAAATACTAGGAGCCAGATCATATAAACTTAGGATCACTAGGACTTCAGAGGTAGATTGCACAACCTGAAAGTTGAGTCATTTCTCAGATGATTGTTGTGAAAATGCAGAATTGTTTAAGTCACGGTTGGCCCAGGAATACATGGTTAAGTTGTTATCATTGCTCTTAGGCTACATTCAGACGTCCGTATGTGTGCACATCCTGGAAAACGGTCAGTTTTTTGCGGAAAAAAAGCTCAGTTTTTCCAGGACATCCGTTCCGTTTTTCCCTAAAAAACGGAAAGGATGTATCCATATGTCAAGGAAGGATGAATAACATCTTTTTTTTTTCAGCCCTCCTGGAACGGAATCCGCAAATACGGATGACATGCGGATGCCTTTCCGCATGTCTTCCGCATTTTTTGCGGATCCATAGACTTTCATTGTGCTACGGACCGCAATTCGGGAGAAAAGTAGGACAGGAGGATTTCGGTTTGCGTATCCGCAAAATGGTACGGAACAGATTAACGGATGCGGACAACATACGGTGCAATGTCCGTAGATTATCAGGACCCATTGAAATGAATGGATCCGCAAAATATCCGCAAAACCGTCCGCAATTGCGGAACGGATGCGGATAGATTGCGGATGTTTTAAACGGACGTGTGAATGTAGCCTTATGGTAAGTGTGTGCTTGGGTAGAGATTAGTGAGCTGTGCATTACCAGAAATGTTTACCTAACGCTCCTTATGAATAGATCCCTTTGCTTGCATAAGAAAAGCCACATGTTGCTGTTTATTTGTTCTGTGCATTGATTATCACATCATGGTAAGTGCGTAATAAGACTGTTTGAAGGGGGCTATTGTTTACTTAATAAGCTTTTTCAGGACTTCCTTCTTTCGGTTGTTTGCCCCTAATCCAAGCCTTGTGTTAAATACTTCTTGTTTTCTTCGTAGCACTTCCAGACCATGATAAAGTCAAAGCTGAACGTGTTAACCCTTCGTAAGGAGCCTCTGCCGGCTGTAATCTTCCATGAGCCAGAAGCTATTGAACTTTGTACCACGACTCCACTCATGAAGCCCCGGCCGCAAGCGGGATGCAAGGTATCATGCTAATAACACCCTAAAGTTCGTAACCTATACTGACCTATAGGTTGGAGATATGTGTGCCTTCAGTTTTTTTCTAAAGTCTTGGCCAGGTTTCTCCATCTGTATGAATGGAGTCCCTTCCCACTGGATTAGCTGTTTGTTTTTACCAATACCATGTCTAGAAAATAGCACTGCCCAATGCCAGGTAGATGATCTAAAGCCTATACAGATGTAGAATGAGGAAACAAAATATAGTTTCTTTGTGAAACTTAGTACAGAAATTTTAAGTTGGCCACTACCCAATAGTCAACAACCCCAGCTGGTGTACATTATGGGGAACATTGGCCCTGACATCTTTTAGGTATGCAGAACAAGTACATAGCTCATGCATTGTAAACATTGATGGCATGACTGGACACACGAGATATCCTTAGTAGGAAATTATATATATATACATGGCTTCTTTCCTCCAGAAACCACACAACTCCTGCCCATGAGTTGTGTCTGGTATTGCAGTTTAGCACCAAAGAGAATAGCTGTGTACAACCCATTTAACAACTGATCTGCTCCAAAATCAGGTTCTTATAGGGTTGCAGTTTTGTACAACTTATGGTCTATTATGGCTCCAAAGCCAATAGTGTATAGGTGACAGCCTGAATACGCTGGCAGCAGCTTATTTTATTTATTATACGCACGTATATAGCAGAGCTTTACAGATGTTAGCATTAACCTATCCCAAATGGGGCTCACAATCTAAGGTCCCTATCAGTATGTCTTTGAAGTATGAGAGGAAACCTATACAAACTTCAAGCAGATGTTGTTCTTGGTCGGATTCGAACCCAGAACCCCAGTGCTGCAAGGAACCAGTGCTAACCACTGAGCTATTGTGCTTATCCATTTCTTCTTCCATTTCTTTCTTCTTATTCCTATTCTCAGCTATCTTGTTTATATGGCCGTCTTTAGTGGACGATCCTTTGGTGAGTCCCAAACCTGGGACTTGCATCTGAAGTGAAATAATGAGTGAAGATCAATCCTTTGAGACCAGTTGGAGATTTATCATTATAACCAATAGCACTGTTGTCCAGAAAGGCAACTTTCACAGACCAACAATGAAAAAAATGGCTGTTCATAAAAATCTGTAGGACACTATCTGCTAAATCTGTAGGACAATTATCTGCTAAAAATACTAATGGGAGTCTAATCTTCAGCTTCACTTTTGGTCTGTTTTTTGGCTGTAATCTATAGTCTGCATAGTTTCTGAAGACTCCTTCCCTCTATGTGAACAGTGTATTTCCCATGTCTGTGTGGGTGTATTCCAGGTCTTCAATGACCTAATTGACCTCACCACCACCTCTGGACGTGTCTGTGAGCCTTTGCAATTATTGGTATAATCCAGTCTTTTCCTACTTATTTTACCAGCAAGGGAATGTCTCTGTGGAGCAGGTAATAAGGAGCAAGCTTAGGTCAGGAGCAGATTTTCTCCTCAGAAAATCATAGTTTCTTCAGGCTACACCGTCTGGAAGTTACACTGAGGGTCCTGGAAGTGTGCTACTGAATTGACAGATGCAGGCCGTGGTGGAACTTCCATTAATATAGCTATCCTCCTACATGTGCCACTTAGCAGAACGTCCATCCTCAAAATATTAATTTCTTTTTCCCTAACATGAAAACATTGAGGATTCATTTCATGCTCTAATTAGTCGCCTGTTTTGGAACGTTTAGTAACACGGTGATAATATTGTGATTGTGTATCTTTGATGTAAAAAGTAAGGAAAAACATTTCTGAGTGAAAATATTACTCTTTCATGTCGGGAACGTTGCCAGTCTATGAAAACACAATTGCTGCTTTACTTAAAGGGGTTGTGCAGGAGGAATGGGGGGTGTTTTGGCAAACCCCCCTACTTGGCTGGACCTGTAAGGGGTAATTACTTACCAGCTTCCTGGTGCCGGCTCCCGCTCCTTCTCGCAGCCTGGACTGCTCCGCTGCACTCCCTCACTATAAACATCCAGTCTGACACCACCTGCAGCCAATTACTGGCCGTGGCAGTGACCAGACCCTGTTACATTCATGTGACCATTTGTCATGGCAAAAGAGGAGTTCAGGGTGGCGGCCAGTGATTGGCTTCAGGCGGCATCAGTGGAACCAGCCGACAGTGTTATGTGTATGGTTCCCGACTCTCCCCGACTGATTATATTGGGGGAGAGAAGGTTTGGGCACGTTGAATTTTAATGCCCCATGTTTTCACTTGAGATAAACTGCTGCCACAGGTGTCTAGCACCAGCTTTCTCCTCTCTCTCATTGAAAGCACACACACCCTCAGGTAAGCCAAATGTATGAGAGAGTCGGTAGGGGTAGCTGTTCAACCCTATTGAGGCTGTATAGACATCTTTACTATACATGGAGTCATCGAGTCTTTCCTAACTGTAGGTGCTATCACTGGATGTAAATGGAAGCTGAGATGCGGTACATCGGCAAGGCCCACTACACCTTGGACGGAGCTTTATGTCTCCGGCTCCGTTTATAGCTTTGCTTCCAGCGCCTGGCTGCCAACAACAGCTAATCAGTGGGGGGTGCTGGATGTTGGCACTCCCCATCGATCTGATATTTATGATGCATCTTAAGGATAGGTCTTCAATATTTATGGACTAGAAAACCTTAATTTCAAAGAGCATACAAACCTTTGAACTACTATAGAAGTGGTCTATACATTTTTGCACACTGATTCATCAACAGAATTCAATATGTAGGGTCGGCCACTGCGCTCGCTTTTGTGGGCTCTACGGAGCGACATCCATCGTGTAAACTAACCTGCAGTGCTCTGCACTCATAGAGTCCAACAATTCAACTTCCAAGAACAATAAATAGAATGTGGCACTCACCAGGTTCTTCTCAAAACTTTAATTCTTTGCAAAATACATACCGCTGGTGTGGGAAAATTGTAGATTCACACTGAAGGCATCAAAACTATGAATTAACACATGTGGAATTATATACTTAACAAAAAAGTGTGAAACTACTGAAAATATGTCTTATATTCTAGGTTCTTCAAAGTAGCCACCTTTTGCTTTGATTACTGCTTTGCACACTCTTGGCATTCACTTGATGAGCTTCAAGAGGTAGTCACCTGAAATGGTTTTCGCTTCACAGGTGTGCCCTGTCAGGTTTAATAAGTGGGATTTCTTGCCTTATAAATGGGGTTGGGACCATGAGTTGTGTTGGGCAGAAGTCAGGTGGATACACTTCTGCTGCGGATGATAAGTTCATCCGAGTCACCAGCCTCTGAAATCGCAGGTTAACAGCAGCTCAGATTAGAGGCCAGGTCAATGCCACACAGAGTTCTAGCAGCAGACACATCTCTACAACAACTGTTAAGAGGAGACTGTGTGCAGCAGGCCTTCATGGTAAAATAGCTGCTAGGAAACCACTGCTAAGGACAGGCAACAAGCAGAAGAGACTTGTTTGGGCTAAAGAACACAAGGAATGGACATTAGACCAGTAGAAATCTGTGCTTTGGTCTGATGAGTCCAAATTTGAGATCTTTGGTTCCAACCACCGTGTCTTTGTGCGACGCAGAAAAGGTGAACAGATGGACTCTACGTGCCTGGTTCCCACCGTGAAGCATGGAGGAGGAGGTGTGATGGTGTGGGGGTGCTTTGCTGGTGACACTGTTGGGCATTTATTGAAAATTGAAGGCATACTGAACCAGCATGGCTACCACAGCATCTTGCAGCAGCATGCTATTCCATCCGGTTTGCGTTTAGTTGGACCATCATTTATTTATCAACAGGACAATGACCCCAAACACACCTCCAGGCTGTGTAAGGGCTATTTGACCAAGAAGGAGAGTGATGAGGTGCTACGCCAGATGACCTGGCCTCCACAGTCACCAGACCTGACCCCAATCGAGATGGTTTGGGATGAGCTGGACCGCAGAGTGAAGGCAAAAGGGTCAACAAGTGCTAAGCATCTCTGGGAACTCCTTCAAGACTGTTGGAATACCATTTCAGGTGACTACCTCTTGAAGCTCATCAAGAGAATGCCAAGAGCGTGCAAAGCAGTAATCAAAGCAAAAGGTGGCTACTTTGAAGAACCTAGAATATAAGACATATTTTCAGTTGTTTCACACTTTTTTGTTAAGTATATAATTCCACATGTGTTCATTCATAGTTTTGATGCCTTCAGTGTGAATCTACAATTTTCATAGTCATGAAAATACAGAAAACTCTTTGAATGAGAAGATGTGACCAAACTTTTGGTCTGTACTGTATATACGTTATAATCCTTGGGTTTATGTTATTCCAGTCTTCTTGAATGTTATTTCATTTAAAGGGAATGTACTAATATTTTACTAATTAAAATCAGATAGTGAAACATATTCCACTTTTCAAAATCATTTTTTTTTTACTTATTTAATTTTAATTCTATTTTCCATACATAATTATGATGGCAGCCATCTTTCTTGATCCACTGTTAGCAGCATTTAGAGACATGCTTTTAAGCAACTACGTGGACTTTAGTCAGTGGTCCAATGATGTCTATGGAAGAGTTTTCTAGGCCCGCTCCATGACCAGTGCAGAGGTCATTGTGCAGGAAAACGGAGTAGATATGTCAGTCACCTATTGTGAATGTTGGATCTTGTGTTATCTTGGATCATACTGAGAAGAAAGGTGGTCTTTACAAAACAAGAAGTGTTTGTGTATTATTAGGCTTAGTGGACAGTGCAAAAATTGCAAAACTTTAGGATTTTTTTTAAAGGGGTTTTCCAGGAAGTTATAGCAATGCTCAGTTATTTATACCTCGGATGTTACCAGTGAACCCCTTACATATTCAGGTACATTCACATCATGGTAGATGATGTTATGTTAGATGTAATGTGTGACTGGATGCTATACTGTATTGCTTTCCTGACTGCTCCCGTCTGTTCAAGGCAATCTGGAGCTGCTCGTTTGCTCAGCTGCTTGCAGAAGACTCGGGTCACTGATCTATTGATTCGCCTTTGTGCACATTTGCATCCAGCTAATGAACCGAGGGATAGAAATAATAGTGCTGTACTTAACTGCTTTTCCAACTTGCTTGATACTAGGTTCTGGATAAGATCAGAAAGTAAGCTTATGTGGACTATTTACTGCATGCTGGAGGATAGTAGGAAGAATAGTGTTGAATATTGATCAATTAATGTCATCTCATAGTCTTAAAAGATGCAGTCCTTTTGAAGCCATGTTTTAATGTAAGGAATTAGAATTCTACCTTGTGGCTCCATAAAGTTAAGAAATGTTGAAGAAATAAAAGATAAAATAGGCATACTTATTGGAAAGAAAATGACCAAGAAAAAGATCTCATTTCATAGTCCAACAGAAGAAAGTCTTTGGTCTGTACCCCCAGAAAATAACCATTTTGTCATCCCTTTTCCTCCATGTGAACAGGAGGTTTCGGTAATATAGGCTTCCTAAATGCATAAATTAAGCAAAATAAAAATCCTAGTATTTTGCTGCAGTAGAGTGCGTGCAACTACTCTACATGGCTGGCTGCGCTGCTGAGACATAGATCTCACAGCACACTGCTCCTGGCTGTGTTTGGCTTTTCTGTACTTCCTTCTTAGGCTAGTTTCAGACCTGCGTCAGTGGACTCCGGCAGGCTGTACCGGCAAGTGAACAGCCCGCCGGATGCGTGCTGCCGCAGGTGCATGTGTGGGGCGGGCCACGGATCCTGCCGCAGCACAACATGTTGTACTTTTGTTCCGGCCGCCTCTCGGCAGGGTTTGCCGTGCTGCGGCCGGATCGGCGGCCCGCCCCCATTACAGTGAATGGGGCCGGAGCGTAGTTTCGGGCCCCAAACGTGCACCTGCGGCAGCACGGATCCGGCGGGCTGTTCACCCGCCAGAACAGCCTGCCGGAGTCCCCTGACGCAGATGTGAAAGTACCCTTACTTCTCTCAGTGTTAGAGATACCGCTTGGGAGGGGGAGAAGCTGGTATACAGCTGAAACCACCTGATTCTTCAGAAATTGGTAGATCACACAGGCAAAACTGTATCAAATTTTCAGGAGGAAAGAACGCACATAGCAGCCTGCAGAGAAGGGGTGAATCGCACAGGATGTACATCAGCGTAGAAAGGAGAAAACCCATGGCAGACTGTGCAGGTTGAAAAATAAACACACCAAAAAAGCCGCATGCATTCCGCATTTTATGGAACGTCCAGCCCATAATAGAACAGTCCTATCCTATTTTTGGGGGGGACAAGGTGACTAAAAAATGGCAAATCTTTTTTTGTTTTTTTCCGTTACAGACTTTTTCGAACATGGCGTACCTAATGATTTTTTAATTGTTTTTTATTGTTCATTTTTCCACTTTTTATTTAATAACTTAGGGACTAGGACCCTTGGGATCGCCGTGCCCTGTCATTGAGGCCGGGTGCCAGCTGTGTGATGTGCTGACACCCGCCATCTACATTTGAATTAAGGGGTTAATTATATTCATTGGTGGCACAGTGCACCCAGACCCCCCCCCCCCTCACTTTTTCCTTCTCTACTGTGTGGCTGGCGGGCGTACTGGCGCAATGTGCGCTGGACACATAGAAGCAGTCAGCACTGTGACGTGCAACTGCCTCTATGACGTCACTTAAAGGGAACCTGTCATCTCTGAAACACCCCCTGAACAAGAGTAAGCGTTGTATAGTGTAAGTGATGCTGAATCTGAATATGTAAGTTTTATCTTCATACTAACTTCCGTTCCGACGCTGTGCTCCCACAAACATGCAGTAAAATGCACTCAGTGGACTCCGCTGCTCACTCACATAATGGAGAGGACTCAAAGAAGAGTCCTCTCAGTGCATTTTACTGCTGGTTTGTGGGAGCACAGCGTCAGAATGGAAGTGAGTATGAAGATAAAAATTACCTATTCGGATTCAGCATCACTTACACTATACACCGCTTACTCTAGTTCAGGGCGTGTTTCGGAGATGACAGGTTCCCTTTAAATACTGCAGTAATTAAAGGGAATCTGTCAGCTCTGAAACACCCTCCAAACTACAGTAAGCGGTGTATATTGTAAGTGACATTGAGTCTGGTTATGTAATTTTTATCTTCATACTCACTTCCATTCTGACGCTGTGCTCCCACAAACCAGCAGTAAAATGCACTCAGTGGACTCCAGTGCTCACTCACATAATGGAAAGGACTCAAAGAAGAGTGCAGTGAGTGCATTTTTCTGCAGGTTTGTGGGAGCACAGCGTCAGAATGGAAGTGAGTATGAAGATAAAACTTACATATTCGGATTCAGCATCACTTACACTGTACAACGCTTACTCTAGTTCAGGGGGTGTTTCGGAGATGACAGGTTCCCTTTAAGAAACGACTATTTTATTCATATCATGAAAGCTGTTTTCTTTGCAATGCAGCCACAGAGCCAGAATGGACCAGCAACATTAGAGTTATCTGACAAGGGCACATCTCTCACGTCAGCTGTTTTTATTGAGAGGTACCCTTTACGTTGTGCTGATACATGATATCAAGTGAGGACTGCACCGATAGAAGATTATAGCCTGAAACCTAGTGCAATTTACTTATCTCAGGGTAATCCCTAACGTCGTATTTGTCATGGGACTGCCAAGACTGGCGCTGGATAGAATTGTTGCAAATGCTCAGCTGTGAGAGCTCCAATCTGTACTTGCTTTTCATCTATGAATAGAAAATGCAGATCTTTAAAGAAGAACTCCCGACAAAAATTTTATTCCATGTCCTGCTAGAAATGTACATGATATAATCTGTAGTGAATGTCATTTTCTTACCAGTGTCTGAATTTTTGACTTCTATCATCCTGAAGTTTCTTATCTGTGTCATGTGACCAGCAATTAGACCCACCAACTCACACATAGACTTATGTGTGGACAGGAAGTCTAATTCTCTATGTATTCCTATGAGACTGAAAGTGAGGCTCCCATAGGAATGAATAGAGCAGTTACTGTCTTTCTGTCCGGGGTCAGTTGGAGGTCAGGGAGTTGGTCACATGACCCAGCTACAATAAGAAGAGAGGTTTTTACTCACAGAAACAGTCACTGATAAGAAGATGACATTCACTACAGATTATATCATGCACCTTTCTAACAGGTCAGAGAATAAAATTTTTGCGGGAGTCCTTCTTTAATATGACGAGGAGTTAAAACACAATGAGTATTAGTAAATTATGGAGTTTTGCTTTACGTATAACCTTAGTTATATAGATCCGGAAACCCTTTACTGTAGAATATAGTATATAGCCTTCTTCCGATTGCAACATTGCCTCAGCCCATGTTGATTGTTTCCTCTACATCACTAGGAAAACAAGCTTGTGGCTCAAAGTCCCGTAAATATTCTCCGTTCTGCCATGTCAACCAGAGAGAGTAAATTGTGCTGATGTGGGTGTTGTGGTTTCCTAATATTTGGTAGTGTGGAATTGTGCAAGACTCGCAATCTGTGCAGTTATTCACATAGGATCTATGCTCAAGTCTCCTGGGTTATTTTAATATATGCAAATGATCCTCTAGGAGCAACGGGGTCGTTGCAGTTACACCTAAAGGCTCTGCTCTCTCTGCAGCTGTCACACCTTCTCCACTTTGACAGGACCCAGCAGTGAAAACATCTTCACGCCTGGTCCAATGTGTCCAGTGTACAGTGCACAGCTGTTACAGAGAGAACTGAGCCCTTAGGTGTAATGGTAACACCCCCGTTGCTCCTAGAGGCTCATTTGCATATATGAAAACATCATTTTTCTCAGCAATGCGGGCACATATGAACAAGGGACCAACACAGACGCCTTCAGCTGCCAAGGGCACATGCAACAGATCTGCTCATAGATGCCCTTTAAAAGTAACATAAAATATAAAAATATCAACCATCTTCAGTGAAAAGACAAAAAATGTAAGGCCCACCTAAAGCAAAAAATGGGTATAAATAATAATAAAAAAAAAAACCCTTTTTAATGCACTCTCAATATATCAGCACAGTATTGTTGAGATCTTCAGTGAAGAGCTTCAAAAAGTTAGGAACTAGCAGGATCTTCTTCTCCGAGAAGAGGAGTGAAAATCCCATGTGTGTTTCAGGTGCAGTTGTACAGTGACTCTAAAGCCAGGCGGCCTCCACCATTTTTTAAAAGAAGGGATTTCAGGGATTGGGGGCGGATTGGGATATAGCCGTGGTGGCAGAATTTGCTAAAGAGTCAAAATCCATTGTGGAATCCATGGTAGAAATCTGGTGCTGACCCTAGTATTTCTGCCACAGACTTTCAGTTGTGCATGCTGTGGGATGCCCGCAGGCCGCAAAGAAATCACATTATGAATCCGATGCCCAATTTTACACAATTTCCTGTCTTCTGACATGTCATAGAGACAGATCAGAGCATAATATAGCTGGGGTCAACAATCTCAGTTACCTCCTTCTAGTCATTGAAGGGTGTCACAATACTTGACCTCAATAATAGGTCACATCCTACGGTAAGGATGTATTATTGACCTTAGATGAGTTGTCGTTTTAGTGTTGCAATTCTAAAAATCTGTCCCACACCCAAAAACAGCAGAAATGTCCTCACTGAGATTTAATAGTGCTGAATCAGCAAGTCCTACATTCTCTGAAATCTGTCTTAAAAAGTTGCTGGAGACCAGGGTAAACTGTGTTCTGCAACCACAGTCGTGGCCAAAAGTTTTTAGACTGACACAAATTTTGACTTTCACAAAGTTTGCTGCTTCATTGTTTTAAGATCTTTCTGTCAGATGTTCTTTATGGTATACTGAAATACAGTTCTAAGTATTTTGTATGTTTTTTAACTTTTATTTGATGAATCCATCATGCAAAGACTCAGTGGTGGTCACGCTTGTACACTATAGGAAAAAGCACTGGCCTCTCTGGTGGCCGGGACAGTGGGAGTGAGCACAGACCAGCGCTCTTTCCTAATGTGTGTAAGCACGGCCACCTCTGCTGGATTGCAGGGTGGTCGTAACCCCTCCCTGATGTTATTACATGATGGATGCATATCAGCCTGTATTTCACAGCATTAAGGGCACCTATCCTCTGGATAAGTCATCCGAACCCCCACAGCTGTTTGAGAAGGCGCCGGTGCACCCAGTAGCGCCGTGGCTTTCTTGCAGCTTTGCTTAGGCCATATGATGTCACATTCAGTGGTCATTTGGCCAGCTACTATACAATGTACGGAGCTGTGCTTGGTGAACTGACACAGGAGCGGCGATGCCTTCTCAAACAGCTGATGGGGGGGGGACAGGCATCATTAGGATAGGTCACCTTTTAAGGGCTCATGCACAAGACCATAGCCTGTGTTGCAGTCTGCAAATTGCGGATCCGCAAAACACTGTGCTGTGTGCTTTCCGCATTTTGCAGAGCAGAATGTCCAGCCCATAATACAACATTCCTATCCTTGTCTGTAATGCAGACAAGAATAGGATGTGTTCTATATTTTCCCGGATGCAATGGAATGGACATATAGATTTGGACAAGGATAGGACTGTGGACACAAAAATACGTTTGTGTGCACGAGCCCTAATCCCGAGTAAATCCCACAACGTTGTTTGCTGAAACCTTAGTGCAAAGACACATCATTCTTACTAGCCTTTGAAATCGGAAGATGTCCAGCAGTGCCATCAACTCAGAACTGGAAGAAAACCGTAAGAACCAGAGAAGTCTGGCCCCACATGAATTTGCAGCCAAAAAGCCATACCTTTGACTTGAAAACAAGGACACGCAACTCAACTATGAATGGAAATGTAAGAACTAGGGTGCAGAAAAATGGCAGCAGGTGCTCTGGACTGATGGGCCTTAGTGCTCTCAACTGTTCATTTGCATGTGGATTAAAAGTACTTCTCCCCCCCCCCTCCAGAATGAAGCAACAGATCACTAAGGTATTGTACCTTACAGTAAATTTCCTGCTGAGAGAGTCACTTTAAAGGGGGTCTGTCACCACTATATGACCATATACAGAGCTTACATGGCTTTGTAGCACATCTACACATGAATGTAATGGTACCTTTGTTATTTTCTTTAGACTTGCAGATGCAGTAAAAATGCTGTTTAATTCATATGCAAATGAGCACTCACAAGTGCCCAGGGGCGGGGCTCAGTGTGTAGGAGCCCAGGCTGCTCTGCCTTCTTTCATGGATACTCCTCCCCAGCCTCTGCCCGCCCTCCTATTCCCTTGTGTCATACAAGGAGGGCGGGCAGAGGCTGGGGAGGCATGTCAGCACTGTATATGGTCATATAGTAGTGACAGACTGCCTTTAAGGGTGCATACACACGACAGCGCGTCAGCGCATGGATCCGCAAAAAATACGGATGACGTCCATTTTTTTTTTTTGCGGATCTATTGTAACAATGCCTATCCTTGTCCGCAAAATGGACAATAATAGGACATGTTCTATCTTTTTTGCGGGACTATGGAACGGACATACAGATGGATGCAGACCAAAACTACGTTTGTGTGAGTGCACCCGAAGTTAAAGGGGTCTGTTCTATTAAGAAATGCCTTATAACCTGCTCTAGATACTACTTGGCTGCACTGCGCAGTTCAAGCTTAAAATAAACTTGGCTATAGCTTAGGGCATTTTTTGGGAAGGTCACATGTGAATAGCCTCCAACATTTTATCAACGATTCATATTTTTTCTGTGATGTCCTTTTGTTTGCTGGATGTGGTTCTCAGGACAGAGAGCTTCATCTGCAGACACGCCATTGTGGTCTCTGGAAAGACTGAGACGTTGCAGAAATAAACAAGCCCTGCTGGAAGACACGCAGCAGTTAGGTTTCCTAGAAAACCTTTGTTTTTGTGTTTTTGGTTTGTACTTTTTTTTTACAGTGTGGTCTGCAGAAATGTTGCTTATAACAGACACCAGTAGGTTTGCTTATTACACAACACTTGGAAGCCGCTCTGCAAATCCAGTAGAATCAGCAGATTTATGTTTATTGTGCAAAATGATAGTTTTATTGACCTAACCAAAGACCTAGAGAGCAAGCAAGATGTATGTCCTACCATATACTTCCCCCTTGCCCTTTGCACCGAGATTTTGCATGCAAGGCCTTTTATGCCTGTTCTAGAGTTGTCTAAATAAACTCCAAGATAAACTACTTCCTTAGGTACACTGTGTCCCAAATGTGGACAGTTCCTTCACTCCTCAGGGAACGGAAACCAACTCTGTGTATGTCAGGTATCCACAGAAGATTGTGCCTGACCATAGATGAAGGGGTTGGTGCTTAGTATGTGCTTCTTAGCTGTAGCCTCATCTTTATCATCCTCAGCAACAGATAGGTTAATAGATTGTGATCAAGGGGGGTCATTTGCAAAGACTGTCATTTTACGTCTGTCTTTGTTTCACCCCTGTGCTGGCTGAAAAAAGCGCCTTATTTATAACGAGGCTCAGGCCTTGTCCTAAAGTAGGAGCACTGCTGGCGGTCCGTGTGCCTGAAGTGCCTGGAGTACTTTTCAATCCTCTTTTATCTCTGGCATTTCCAGGCATAAAAGAGAGTAAATGTGTCTGGCCGATGTTCTGGCCCCGGCCTGGTCACTGCTCAATGTTCCCTCATCACAGGTCTATCCACCAGGGGCTTTAGCTTGACATTCACATTTGATTCATGTTGGGCACCAATTTCAGGTTAGCTATCCCGATATCCAATGTCATAGGAAGAGAAGGTTCAGATGGTTCGATTTCAACACACTTGTTCCTTTTGTTCTCAGGGTATATAAGTTCTCCCCATTTAAAACACATACATGCTTAATCGAGTGTGCATGTGTGGAGGAGCTGCTGACTGCTGAACACTCATTTGACCAACAGCTTTAAAGAGGACCTGTCCCCTCTCCTGACATGCTTGTTTTAATAGCTTCATGTATTCCCCATGTAATAATAATTCTGGAGCATCTATTCTTATGTCTCTATTAGGGTTGCCTCGGGTATCGATAATTCGATACTGAATCGATACTTTTATACCACTATCGATTCGGTACCGGAATTTCCTATTTTGCGATACTAAAATAAAAAATTCTCTTACCTTTCCTGCGCCGCGGCTCCGCTCCGGGTTCATCGCTTCTCTTCTTCTCCGGGCCCGCGCTGCACTGTCCTGACCGCGTACAGCGTCAGGACGTAGTGCGCGCACTCTGACCTGACGCTGCACGCAGTCAGGTGACAGTGCAGCGCCGGGAAGAGAAGAAAAGGAGCGCCGGAGCGGAGCCACGGCGCAGGACAGGTAAGAGATTTTTTTATTTTATTTTGATGGGGGCACAGTGGGCTGATCTGAGGTTGATGGGGGCACGGTGGGCTGATGTTAGTTCTGATGGCACAGTGGGCTGATCTGAGGTCTTATGGGGCACAGTGGGCTAATCTGAGGTTGATGGGGGCACAGTGGGCTGATCTGAGGTCTGATGGGGGCACGGTGGGCTGATCTGAGGTCTGATGGGGGCACTGTGGGCTGATCTGAGGTCTGATGGGAGCACGGTGGGCTGATCTGAGGTCTGATGGGGGCACGGTGGGTTGATCTGAGGTCTGATGGGGGCACGTGGGCTGATCTGAGGTCTGATGGGGGCACGGTGGGCTGATCTGAGGTCTGATGGGGGCACGGTGGGCTGATCTGAGGTCTGATGGGGGCACGGTGGGCTGATCTGAGGTCTGATGGGGGCACGGTGGGCTGATCTGAGGTCTGATGGGGGCACGTGGGCTGATCTGAGCTCTGATGGGGGCACGTGGGCTGATCTGAGGTCTGATGGGGGCACGGTGGGCTGATCTGAGGTCTGATGGGGGCACGGTGGGCTGATCTGAGGTCTGATACTGGCACAGTGGGCTGATGTGAGGTCTGATGCTGGCACACAGATTTTTTGTTTTATTTTTTCGGCGTGGTATCGAATGGTATCGAGTATCGAATACTTTTTCTTGGTATCGAAATCGAATCAAAATTTTGGTATCGTGACAACTCTAGTCTCTATGTTGTGCCATTCCTTTATTATTTCTACTAGAAGTTATGATGAGTTGCTAGCAGTCTGCAGTAAGGGTACAGGTTGGGGGGGTGTACCTGCACAGTCTGTGCAGAGACCATCCAATGTCATCAAGTGCAGGAAATCATCAAACATTCTGTATCTTACACAATATGACTTTGTTATTACATGCCGGACATAGACGTTCACTTGCTTATTAGGTGGTGCCTGCCACACTGCATTCTTATAATTGTAGCCTTACAGCCATCCCCTCCTGATCACCACCATATAACCCTATAATAACATTCTGTGGATAGGGTCATTCCTGCTTTCAGTGGTCATTAAAGCTGGGTTTACACAGGGTGATGGAGCGGCAGATTGTCGGGAAGAAAGCGTGCCTTCCTGACGTTCGGCTGCTGGTTCAGTGAAGGAGACCACTGTATTTACATGCAGAGATCTCCTTCACAGTATGAGGATGAGGGATTGCTATAGTGATCCCTCATTCTCGTTCAGAATCATGGTTTCTGAGCTGCAGATCACTGTTTAGACTACACGATCTGCTCCCCAGAAGCCATGATCGGTGGTGACTGCACGAGCAACAGGATCACCCAATGTTTCACTCATTCATCGGGTGATCGGCAGCACATTCATATGGGCAGGTTGTCGGGAACGACCATTTGCAGGGACAGTCGTTCCCGATAATTTGCCCTGTCTAAAAGTCTGGTTTTTGCCACTTAAGATGTCTAGTGAATTTACTTAAAAATGTGGGGTAGACATCTTCCTAGGGCCATGGACCTTGTTCTTCTGCCTGCTCCTTGGGTGGTCTCAGTGACCATCTGTGATTAAGTACGGATTACTTTAACATGACCGCTACAACTCTTATTTCCTCCTTTCATTTTCCCCTGCTGCAAAATCACATGCCTGCGGTTTGCTGACAATGACTCAAGCACGTTGTGTTTGCTTCTAGTAAAGTAAGGCTAAAAAAAGATATAAAAAGAAAATAATAAAATATATGGGACTAGAAGGTGTCATGTTGGTGTTTAGAGAAGAATGTGACAAAATCCACATATGGTGCCCAGTCATTCATTGTCCGTAACTTTATTATGAGGCTTCTAGAACGGATTTCCAGCTGAAGTCATATGGCAGTGCTCTAAGTTAGTTCACCCCCCAGTGGTTGAGAACTGCATTACACAGATCTGTTGTGGCTTGTTTTGGACAGGGTATTTTATTAGACTGACCGATCCCATCTGACCTCTTCTCAGTCTAGGTCATCGATATGTGGGGGTCCGCCACCCAGCACCCCCTCCGATCAGCTGTTTGAAGAAGCCACTGTGCAACGGTGACTGCTGCGGCCTCACACCTTACCAAGCACAGTACCATACAGGGCTGTGCTTGGTATTGCAGCCCTGGCCCATTCCGTTGAATAGGATTGAGCTGAGCCTAGGGCATGTGACTGATGAACATGACATCACTGGCTGGCACAGGAAGAAGCCACGGAGCTCACCATAGTGTCAAACAGCTAATTGGTGGGGTTGCCAGGAGTAGGACACCCACCGATCAGATATTGATGAGCTATTCTGAGGATAGGCCGTCAGTATCAAACTCCCAAAAACCCCAATAAAGGGAATTTCCAGGATTATGGCCGTTTTTAATTAGCCCCTGTAGTGTGGTGCCTAAAGGGAAAATCATACTCACCTACTCCCCGCCTTTGGCTCTGTTTGGTGATCTTCTGGTGCCCACCTTGTTTACTTCCAACCACGGTGTGGATGGAGTCGCGTGCAGCCGATGACTGGCCTCAGTGGTGATGTGTCCACGATTGGCACATCACTGCTGGGTCATGTGACACTTGGAGACACCTCATCTCTGAGGTCAGTCATTGGCTACAGGGGTGCATGTGACCTTGTCCATACCCCAGCTGGAAATAAATGATCCAGGAACTGGAAGATCACCAGACGAAGCCAGGACGTGGTGGGGAGAAGGTGAGTATAATTCTTTTGAGGTACCACATGCTATGGAGGGCTAATTAAAAATGGCCATAATCCCAGTACACCCCTTTAAGGCCTTGTGCAGACAGCTCTACATAGGCTATATGGAGGCACATAGACCCCCCACCCCCAGTTGTTCTAAGCATTACTTGTGCCACCATATGTTACTCCATATGGCATCTATTACTCAGTTATTCTAGCCTTGAAACAATGCGTCGGATGGAGTATGCCACAATGTTTTTTTTCTGTTTCATTTGTATGGAATCTGACTGAAAAACACCCTCCGTGTAAGAGAACTGTATGAAAGAGTCGGCCTACAGTGCTACAGGAGAACCCTACAGAAGCCTACAGGTGTCATAATACTGAGGTAGATATGGAATAAAGAAAAGCTGTAGGAGAAGCCAGAGGAAAGAGGCAGATGGCAGAAGACTGGTTTTACTGGACGGCCTTGGGTTGATGGGTGAAGCTGCAGTAAACGAACCTAATCACAGCGCAGCTTTCATTCTGTATTCCGCTCCTGAAAAATAAGAGTTGTGCTGTGGTTGGTTGCTATGGGCAACAAAGAGTTTTCTTTTAGACAGTTTTCATAAATCTCCCATATCTTTTCACCTCATCCCTATATGACCATTTTCTGGCGTTAAAGGGGCTGTCTCATTTCAGCAAGTGGCATTTATCATGTATAGAAAGTTAATACAAGGCACTTACTAATATATTGTTATTATCCATATTGCCTCCTTTGCTGTCTGGATTCATTTTTCTATCACATTATACACTGCTCGTTTCCATAGTTACAACCACCCTGTAATCCAGTAGAGGTGGCCGTGCTTGCACAATATAGGAAAAAGCACCAGCCTATGTGAGCTCCCACGGTCCCGGCCACCAGAAAGGTTGACCCTTTTTCTATAGTATGCAAGCACGACCACGACTGATGGATTGCAGGGTGGTCTGTAACCATGTAGTAAATGACTGATGAAAAGTGCGATTTATTTACTGTATGACGAGGCGTGGGCATCATCATAAATTAAGTGCATCCTCTGGCAGCATTGAAAACACTGGTCTTGATAAATCTTTCCCCTTGGGCATTGATTACCCATGGTCATCCATAGTTGCCAACGGTCCCTACTTTGCAGGGACTGTCATGAACTTTTAGAGACAGTCCCAGCAAATACGGTCTGTTCTGGGCAAAACGTGTGGTTCTTATGTAAACCCCACCCAGTTGAGGCATGGTTTGCATGCCCCAAATTTCCCAACTACAGTGTTGGTAAGTATTGTTGTCTGGGGGCAATGTGCCGGACTCCTCACAGGGAATATTCTTACCCCGCGGGTGATGCTAGGGAGCAGTGAGAAGCAGCAGCAGTTGTGTGAGGACCAGGAGCGGCGCAGGAAGCGGGGACCCAGGTAAGTATATTCCTTGTGAGGGGCCTGGCACATGCTGGGGCCAGTTTATGATATTTGATAACCTCTATAAAGGGGTTATCCAGGAAAAGATATTGATGACCTATCCTCAAGAGGCGAGCCTCTAGGTAAGTGACTTCAGCATGCATCGGTCATGTGGCCTAGTTGCAACTCAGGCCCTTTCAAGTCAATGGGGCTGAGCTGCAATACCTTGGAAAGCTGCCGAGGGCCTGCACTGCTCACCAGAGCTCCCTGAAACCCCCCCTGATCCTGCAGGACTGTCGAGATTCGAACCCTCTGCCGGTCATAATGACGGCCTATCCTGAGGATAAGTCATCATTATCTTTACCTAGATAACCCCTTTAAAAACAAAAATAGGACCCCCAGTAGGTGGTGCAGCATAATATATCTATTATAACATCACAAATAGCCCACCCAGGCAAATAACTCCTGACTAGCACTATACTCTAGTACATAAACCTCCCCCAGACCTATATATTTATGAACAGTGCCTGCTCTGTACGTTCGGAGCAGATGTAATAAATTAGAGTTCTTTTATATGCAGCAATTGATCCATAATGTAGATAACCCTGGGCTAATGCCAGTGATGGGGAAGGGGGCTGCGAGCACTCCAGTTGTTTTCGCGGCCTTATACATGAGTGGCTGAGAGGAGACCCTCCTGCTTTCTCTGTCCGCCTTCCAATAAGGAATTCATCTGCGTTCCTGACATTGTTCCTCTCCGCATCGTTCCAAAAAATCAGGAGGGGATGCTGATAATGGAAAACGCATGAGCTCCCTGTGCAGATGGAGATCATCTTGTTGGTCATTTACAGAGTGACACATTGACACCTCCAACCACAAATATCCCCACTACACAACGTGTGAGAATGACATGTGCAGATGACATTACAACCACATGAATGGCAGTGGAGACCTGGTCCTGACCTGCAGCTCTGTTTTACACATTTCATGTGCTTTGTGCTCTGCTTTCCTCATTTGGAAAACCAACTGCGGCAGAATCAACAAATCTGGTATCTCAGAGGACAACCATTCAGCCTGTAGGGGTCAAGTTAAGGGGCCTGTCTACGAATAGAAACTGCACCACTCTTCTCTATGGGCTGTTTCTGGTATTGCAGCTTAGCCTCATTTACTTAATCAGCAGACTTCTCTCCATAACCAGGAGACCTCTAAACATGTCCCCCTGAAGCTTCTCAACAGGGATTTTAAGGGTCCATTCACATGATCGTATTGCCTCCGTGCCTGTGTTGCGGACCGCAAACAGCGGGTCCACAATACATGGGCACTGGCCATATGATATCACAGATGCGGACCCATTGACTTAAATGGGTCCACGGTCCGCAAGATATGGCAAAGGATAGAACATGTCCTATCTTTTGTGGAACAGAGGCATGGATTGGAAGTGCTTCAGTGAGCTTTCGGGTCTATGCTTTTGTACCGCAAAAGATAAGACATGTTCTATCTTAAGCCGTATTTTGTGGATCCATTCAAGTCAGTGGGTCCGCACTGCAAAACGGAGTTCACATGGCCGGTGCCAGTGTAGTGCAGAACCACTATTTGCTTTCCTGGCACGGAGGCCATAAGTTCATAGGAATGGACCCAACTGGGCCAGAAAGGTAAGAGACCCAGTGTTGTGATCAGGGCTGCCCTCAGAATAGACAGCATAAACTAGAGAGAGATTCCCTTTAAGAGATTTTTGCCTATAACATTTAGTGTTTGGGCTTCCTTTGAAGCCACCCCTTACCAATTGGGACAATCCAGTTAAGAGTCTTGGCCGATCAGTCTTCATAACCACACAATGCAGTATTTCCTGTGAGCAGAATAAAGCGATGTTCTTCTTACGGATACTCTGGTTTCATCTGCTCCATGTATAAGAAACCATGTGATAACTTAATTTGTTCCTTTTGGGAATAACCATTTGTATTCTGCTAGACTAATTGTGCTGTCAGCGTAGCGGTTAATGCTGGGATTATGTGGTAAAGCGTGGGTTAATAGTCGGGGCAATTGAGTGTGTCTGGTTTTGGAATGTGGAGCTGGATCCAATGTTTGGGCTCCACAGGAGCTTCCACCAGATGTTTGGGTTTTTGACGTGTGGAGAACGCTGTGGTTGTATCTTCTAACGACTGAAAGCTCAGCAGAGCAGGTTTTAACTGCTTCCCTGCCAGTACTTCCCAGAGGATCTCCATTGAGGTAGCCAGCAAGGTTAATGAAGGCTACTTGTCCTCAGACTTGTATTTGTGAACAGGGGAAAGAGATGAGTAGCGGAAACTGACCTAATGTCTGAGTTTTACCGGTACACAAATACTTCACGTCAGCAGGCTGCTTCAGAATTCAACCTCCTGAATGTATGTACGCATCCACAAGCATTGTATCTGCCACTAGACTTGAGTTGCACAATGCAACTATTTTCAATTTCCATTTACAAATGTGTTGAATTTTGTGCTATATAATTACATACCTCCCAACTTTAGAAAAGTTAAAGGAGGGACAAGATCAAGCAAGTTTTATTTTACACTAAGCTATTCACCCAATGCTTATCTATAGACACTCAATTTCGCTACGTTCTCTTTGTGTCCCCTTAGTGCTACCGCACAGTAGAATGCCCCCCTTACAGTAGTGCTGCCCCTTAGTTCACAGTCTTCAATTGTGTTACTCCCTTAGTGCCCCCCTTACAGTTGGGCTGGCCCCTTAGTGCCCCCTTACAGTTTTTCTGCTCCCTTAGTGCCCCTTACAATTGTGCTGCCCCTGTAGCTTTAATAATAAAAAGCACTACTCACGTAGCCCCGCTCCCCAGATGAATGGCGCGTATCCTCCCCCAGAGTGTGCTCTCTCTTACTGAGCACAAAAGGCGCGATGATGTCACTGCATCTTACCTGCTGGGGAGCGCACAGGCCGGCAAGTGGTGAAAAAGGGAAATGATGGCTCATTGCTTCACCATTGTATTTGAGCTGTATCTGCCTCCTCAGGACTCAGATACAGTTGAAAGCGGGACATGCCACAGCTTTTGTGGGACACCCACCGAAATCCAGGACTGTCCGTCTGGATCTGGGATGGTTGGGAGGTATGCAACTAGACAAATTTTAGATCCATTGATTTACATAAATTATGTGATTCAATGCTTGATTCATGGTCATAACGATCTTCTACAACTTTATTCATCTGGCCACATGGGTAAACTTAAAGGGACTCTAGACCAGGGATCAGCAACCTTCGGCACTCCAGCTGTGGTGAAACTACGACTCCCAGCATGCACACTTGCTTAGCTGTTTTTAGAACTCCTGTAGAAGTGAATGGAGCATGCTGGGAGTTGTAGCATTCCTCTGGATGGTCTTCAGCTTTCTGGTGGCAGGTCCACTTTAAGCAGCCATCTCGCTGCAGTCTTTCATGTTGTCTGCCAGGGTGGTATTCAGAGCATTATTGCTATTCTTCTGCCAACAGAAGGAAATCCGAGGAATTTAAATTGTCATTACAATGCGGCCTGCCAAATCTGTCTGCTGGGCACTGAATGGGGGCAGTTTGTGCATTTCTCTCACAGCTGAACATGTTGCCTGGGCTGGCAGAAGTAAACATATCCCTGTTTTGTCACCATCGCCCCTAGTCTTGGAGAAAGGGCCTCTGAACAGATGAGGCTTTGTCACACAGGTCTCCTCGCCCAGGACCTTTAGAGACGTCCCTTGCAATTTGTGTTCTTGTATTCTTTCCCTTACAGACTCCAGTGTGATTTGAAGAAGACATAAATGGTATATAGATCATGGAAAAGGAGAAATTGTCTTGAAATCCAACCCCTTTTCAGAAACCTTTGGGGGACTTTTTTAGTAATCCTATTAAAATATGATATGATTATTTTCTATGGGTCATTTGTGAAACGTTTGGTCAGTCTAGGACCTAGGTGAAGATTACTCATCTGCTATGGGTTTCAGTCTGCTGCAGTGCTTAGGTTTTATTAGAATATCTTCCTTTACAACCAAAAGTGATCTGATCTGGTGTATCACATCCCATTATAAGTCCTCATTAACAGCAATACAGGTTGGCAGAAGGGCCGTAACTACCACAGTGGCAGACCATGCGACTGCTATGGGGCCCATGGCAAGAGGGGGGCCCTTTTGGGATCATCACCTTTTCTACTGGAGGTGAAAACTTGGTCAGGACTCTACCCTAAAGGAACAATCTTTAGCAAATCAGGCAGTGGAAAAATGGCCGAAGGGTCATTGAAAGGGGTTTAGGCGGAAACCCTTCTGTCCTGTGTGGGGGACCTGGTTTGATCCATGCTATGGGGCCCCTACTTCTCTATGTACACTACAGGTTGGCAGGGCAATAGGTTATTTAGCATTGTTCCAATTATATTAGATGCATATATTATGGAATTGCACTGTGTACGGTTATCTATGAGATTAGTTTAAAGCAATGCTAAGCACCGAAAATGCACAAGAAAATAAAAATGTCCTCTTTACATTTCCTCCATTTCCTTAGTCATATTATGTCTTCTATTGCAATTAGGTCAATATATATATATATATATATATATATATATATATATATATATATACACAGTACAGACCAAAAGTTTGGACACACCTTCTCATTCAAAGAGTTTCCTGTATTTTCATGACTATGAAAATTGTAGATTCACACTGAAGGCATCAAAACTATGAATTAACACATGTGGAATTATATACTTAACAAAAAAGTGTGAAACAACTGAAAATATGTCTTATATTCTAGGTTCTTCAAAGTAGCCACCTTTTGCTTTGATTACTGCTTTGCACACTCTTGGCATTCTCTTGATGAGCTTCAAGAGGTAGTCACCTGAAATGGTATTCCAACAATCTTGAAGGAGTTCCCAGAGATGCTTAGCACTTGTTGGCCCTTTTGCCTTCACTCTGCGGTCCAGCTCACCCCAAACCATCTCGATTGGGTTCAGGTCTGGTGACTGTGGAGGCCAGGTCATCTGGCGTAGCACCCCATCACTCTCCTTCTTGGTAAAAATAGCCCTTACACAGCCTGGAGGTGTGTTTGGGGTCATTGTCCTGTTGATAAATAAATGATGGTCCAACTAAACGCAAACCGGATGGAATAGCATGCTGCTGCAAGATGCTGTGGTAGCCATGCTGGTTCAGTATGCCTTCAATTTTGAATAAATGCCCAACAGTGTCACCAGCAAAGCACCCCCACACCATCACACCTCCTCCTCCATGCTTCACGGTGGGAACCAGGCATGTAGAGTCCATCCATTCACCTTTTCTGCATCGCACAAAGACACGGTGGTTGGAACCAAAGATCTCAAATTTGGACTCATCAGACCAAAGCACCGATTTCCACTGGTCTAATGTCCATTCCTTCTTTTCTTTAGCCCAAACAAGTCTCTTCTGCTTGTTGCCTGTCCTTAGCAGTGGTTTCCTAGCAGCTATTTTACCATGAAGGCCTGCTGCACACAGTCTCCTCTTAACACTTGTTGTAGAGATGTGTCTGCTGCTAGAACTCTGTGTGGCATTGACCTGGTCTCTAATCTGAGCTGCTGTTAACCTGTGATTTCTGAGGCTGGTGACTCGGATGAACTTATCCTCCGCAGCAGAGGTGACTCTTGGTCTTCCTTTCCTGGGGCGGTCATCATGTGAGCCAGTTTCTTTGTAGCACTTGATGGTTTTTGCGACTGCACTTGGGGACACTTTCAAAGTTTTCCCAATTTTTCGGACTGACTGACCTTCATTTCTTAAAGTACTGATGGCCACTCGTTTTTCTTTACTTAGCTGCTTTTTTCTTGCCATAATACAAATTCTAACAGTCTATTCAGTAGGACTATCAGCTGTGTATCCACCTGACTTCTGCCCAACACAACTCATGGTCCCAACCCCATTTATAAGGCAAGAAATCCCACTTATTAAACCTGACAGG
Source organism: Rhinella marina (assembly GCA_900303285.1). Lineage (NCBI taxonomy): Eukaryota > Metazoa > Chordata > Amphibia > Anura > Bufonidae > Rhinella > Rhinella marina. The sequence continues at coordinate 30,622 of ONZH01015602.1, read as the reverse complement.
GCACACCTGTGATGTGAAAACCATTTCAGGTGACTACCTCATCAAGTGAATGCCAAGAGTATGCAAAGCAGTAATCAAAGCAAAAACTGGCTACTTTGAAGAACCTAGAATATAAGACATATTTTCAGTTGTTTCACACTTTTTTGTTAAGTATATAATTCCACATGTGTTAATTCATAGTTTTGATGCCTTCAGTGTGAATCTACAATTTTCATAGTCGTGAAAATACAGAAAACTCTTTGAATGAGAAGGTGTGTCCAAACTTTTGGTCTGTACTGTGTGTGTGTGTGTGTGTGTGTGTGTGTGTGTATATATAATATATATATATATACACACACACACACAGTTTCTGTATGTCTCAGCCATGTTCCCCCTTTCCCCTCCTCACAGTCCTTTAAAGTGTAACTGTCATAATTATTTTTATTTTTGTAATGTATAGGGGCAGTGATACTGAACATTTTTGTAATATACTTTAATTAATGAAATTGCACATTTCTATTAGAAAAATAGCTCTAAAGCCCATTTTAAGCCTTAGCAATGCTCCTCTGTCTTCTGTTTACATAACACAGTCAGCGTTGCTAAGGCTCAAAATGGACCTCTTTACGACTATTTTTCTAATAGAAATGCATGATTTCAGTACTTAAACTATATTACAAAAATGTTCAGTATCACTGCCCCTATACATTACAAAAAAAAAAATAATAATAATGACAAGTGGCTGGAGCAGGAGCCTCCCTGCTGTGACCAGTCTGCCCCAGGGAAAAAAAGGTAAAGCCTGTATTTGTCATGTATCAATGTATCATAAATGGCAGCTTAATGGTTAGTTTCTGTGTGAAATGATGCTAATAGTTTCCCTTTAACATATCATGCATGTTTTCTGGATTAGTAAAGGCCCCTTTTCTCGTGACATAGAAATAAGATTGGACTACTTTTTGTGTAGTCTTCTTAAAACATGTGCCCTTTTATAACAGCCTGTCTGTTGTGTTCTAGCCATTTTGTATGTATACTATATTAAATATAACTGCTTATTTCTATTTCAGGTGACCTATCTGGGAAAAATATCCGCAACAGGAGTCCAGTTTTCATCAGGATGTACAGAGCAGCCCGTGATTGAATTGTGGAAAAAACACACTTTGGCCCGTGCAGATGTGTTTCCTTCCAATGCCATTCTGGAAATCCGTCCCTTTCAGGTTCGGCTCCACCACCAAGACCTCAAGGGTGAAGCTACTGTGCGTATGGACACCTTCCAGGTGGCAAGGATTGCCTATTGCACAGCGGATCATAATGTAAGCCCCAACATCTTTGCCTGGTTCTACAGGGAAATCAATGACGACCTGACCTTCCAGATGGATTGCCATGCAGTAGAATGTGAGAGCAAGATAGAAGCCAAAAAGCTGGCACATGCCATGATGGTGGCTTTCAAAAAAACCTTCCAAAGTATGAAGAGTGATGGGCGAATCCACAAAGACAGCTTCTCCGAAGAGACGTCTCAAGGGTTTGAATCTGATGACGGCTGAACGCACTTGGTCCTGTTCCCGGATTAGGCATCTACAGTCTGGAGCAGCAGCAGCTGGTGAGAGGTCTGTATTGGGAATGGGACCATGGACCATTAGCTGGGCCGCTTCCTGCAGATATCTGCAGCATCTTCAGCGCTGCATTCATGAAGTGTGTGTTACAATGCTGCTTTCCCAAAAAAATGTGACAACACTTGTCCCTTAACCCTCTCCTACCGGATCCTAATGGATGTCAAGATTTGAACTATCCTATGACTGTGCCAGTTGCCTTGGAAATTGAATGATCTCTTGCCATTCTGGATCATTTGGGTCACTGTTTTGGGTGAACTGAAATGTTAAAATAATGTCAATCAGCCAAGTCCCATTTTTAGGTGTTGCTTATAAGCGTTTCAAAAGTATATTTTTATTTACACAGCATATAAATTGTATACGGTATTTTTTTTATATGTTACCATGCTAGCATATTTTTAAAACCATATGTGCAACCACTTATCTACCTTCTGGAAATAGTGTTATCCCTGGGCAGCCTGTTAGAGTGCATCCTAGGAGCTGCGGTTGAGGGGGAAGTTCATACAGAGGCCAAATATATGTTTTAGTTTACATTCCAGTCTCTCAGTTTCTTATTATCCAGACATCTCAACAGCATAACCCAGTAGAGGACTCTGTTGTGACCAAGCACTTTACATATACCATGTGGTACCTTACGGCATCTTACGTAGATGGGGACAGATTTAACCTAAACATGCTTCATAACTTGCTGCAGACCTCCAAGTCTTGTACACCTTTTACTTCGGTTTGACTGAACTTTTTTTATACAATGTATTGTGCCAATTTTTTATTCCCAGAAGTCCACTTCGCAGCATAACCTGGAGAATCCCATCATCTGGTCTACAAGACCTTGACATCACCATCTACTGTCCTGTCCCATACTTCAGGAGGTTATACAATGGTACGCCTATATTCATAATCAGAAAAATAAGCTTATATAACTATGACGATAGCATGCGGAGACCATAGAGAAGAATACATTAGGCAGTGTGCTCATTACATGACCGGTCAGAAGAACGTCGTGGTTTGCAGTATCGATTGCACATGTTGGATCATGATTTTTTTTTATTTTTTTTGTATCAGGCTCCCACATGAAGGTCTGATAATATCAGATTATGTAAGATTGTGTACATAGGCATTTTCTGAAGTGATATCCCTTTAATAAGATGTATGTTAATAGTTCAAATGGTACTTTTTGGATGCACTGTGAATGTGGCATATCCAGTTTGCTGAAACTTAAAATACATTTTGCATATTTGTCAGAGAAAATTACCCACAGAACAAGCTATTTTATTTGTCAGCGTGTCGCTTTTTTCATATAAAAAATGTATTTACAAAATTAAAATACAGACCTATTTACGAGATCGGTGTAATGTGTGTCTTCTGTTCTTTTTGGTTATTATTTTTTTCTACAGTATAGAAAATAGAGGACAGTAGTATTACTTTTTAAAGAAGAACTCCAGACAAACATTTTATTCCATGTCCTGCTAGAAATGTACATGATGTAATCTGTAGTGAATGTCATTTTCTTACCAGTGTCTGAATTTTTGACTTATATCATCCTGAAGTTTCTTATCTGTGTCATGTGACCAGCAATTAGACCCACCAACTCACACATAGACTTATGTGTGGACAGGAAGTCTAATTCTCTATGTATTCCTATGAGACTGAAAGTGAGGCTCCCATAGGAATGAATAGAGCAGTTACTGGCTTCCTGTCCTGGGTCAGTTGGAGGTCAGGGAGTTGGTCACATGACCCAGCTACAATAAGAAGAGAGGTTTTTACTCACAGAAACAGTCACTAATAAGAAAATGACAATCACTACAGATTATATCATGCACCTTTCTAACAGGTCAGAGAATAAACATTTTTGCGGGAGTTCTTCTTTAAGTATTTTACAAAGCATTCCACCCTAATACAGTTCTTTTATGGGAGAATGCCTCCATCACACAAGGGACAGTCTCGGCCAATAGCAGGGTAAGGACATCGTATTACAGCTCAGTTTTACATGGGTCTCTAATACAATCATATGCACAGATGTCAAGCACACAGCGCATTTGTTGGACAATTTTGCAGTGCTGAATATTAATTAATATTCAGCGGCTCACCACTTTCGGTGTATGGACAGAAATGGATAAGTACAAATATATAATATATATTTTGTTGTAATATTATTATTATATAATATATAATTTGTGTCGAGTGCACTGGCTGTGCTCCCTGATAAATGGCGCTGAATAATATAATCAGTCGGCGCTCAAGGCATAAATATATTAAGAATTAGGCATTTATTAAACCAATGATAAATGTATACATAATAAAAATATGTAAAATAATACCATATATTGGCACCGCTTAAAGAAGAACTCCCACAAAAATCTTTATTCTCTGACCTATTAAAAAGGTGCATGAAATAATCTGTAGTAAATGTCATTTTCTTATCAGAGGCTGAAATTGAGAGTTTCCACTCTCTTCTTATTGTAGCTGGGTCATGTGACCAACTCCCTGACCTCCAACTGACCCAGGACAGGAAGCCAGTCTCTTCTCTATTCATTTCTATGAGACTGAAAGTGAGGCTCCCATAGGAATGCATAGAAAAATAGACTTCCTGTCCACACATAAGGTGCTGTGTGAGTTGGTGGGTCTAATTCCTAGTCACATGACACAGATAAGAAACCTCAGGATGATATAACTCAAAAATTCAGCTACTGGTAAGAAAATGACATTCACTACAGATTACATCATGTACATTTCTAGCAGGACATGGAATAAATTTTTTTGCGGGAGTTCTTCTTTAAATCAAGTTCACAAATTGTAACATATATAAGATCTGGAGTTGTCCTTAATTTTGCTGCTAAAATTCTATCAATATATCCAGTGAGATATTTTAAGTCTGATAAATTATTATCCTGCATGATATATGTCGATGAAATATGGATACACAATAATATTAAGTTCTATTATATGTACACCATATGACACTTAAAGGGGAGGGGTTCTCCAGGAATTATTTAAAATAGTCGCTAGCATCCTGTCCTAGAATGTGAGCAGGACTGGATGCCCTCCCTTGTAGAGCTGCCTAGGCCTCATTACACACTACCCTGCACTACAATAGATTGTAATGATATGCTCTTGCCTGTGATATGTCATCATGGCTGAGCAGCCTGACAGGAACACTCACTATTATGTAGTATATGCGAGTGCCAGAGCCTAGTGTGTAGTGAGGCAACATACCCTCACCCCCTAGGCAGCTCTGCAAGTGGAGGCATTCTAGGACAGGCTGCCGGGAGCCATTTTAAATCGTTGCCAGAGAGCCCCTTTAATGAAAGTAAATGCCGCTGCATAGGCGATATACACATAACAAGCCAGCTGCTCTACTCATTTCATATTTAGTGATAATAGTATAGCTTGTGTGTATCTGGGTATTCACTGTACCATATGATGACAGTCACTAGCGCTTCCCTTTCCTCTGTGGTATACACCTGTTTGCAAGAATTTGTCAGCTACTGAGTAGGGGGATCGGTGCCACAAAACAAATGTGTATAACATTCGCTTGTGTTCTGGCCATGTTATCTGTGTATTTCTTGCTCATATCACAGCCCAACCTGCAAGTTTAACTGACCTGAACTCATAGCATGATAGATCCCTATGATAGTGTAAGTTCCGGTCAGTCATAAATACTTATAATTGGGCTGCAACACATGCAAAAATAAGATGGCTAGAGCACAGAAGTATGACTCTAGTCTGAAGATCCACCCAATTTATCATCCAGCATCAGCCACTGTCATAAATCTGGCACCTCTTTAGCCTGTCTAGTCCAGGGTGCCTTCACACCCTTGACTTCACACCTTGGCAAATTTTCCACAACTGAAAATCAGTTCCGTTCATTTGAATGGGGCAGCACACATATGAATTTTTGCAAGCCTGGATCTAGTACTAGGGCTCTGGAGAAAGTCAGGACAAACTCGGGGACCAATACTGCAGATGCTTGCACATCACATACAGCCTCTCTGGGTGAACTCCAGAAAATGTCTGTATTCCAACTGGAAGTGTGAATGGGGCTTTAAAGAGGACCTGTCACTACTCCTGACATGCCTGGTTTAATAGCTTCATGCATTCCCCACGTAATAATAATTCTGGAACATCTATTCTTATGTCTGTATGTTGTGCCATTCCTTTATTATTTCTACTAGAAGTTATGAATGATTTGCTAGCAGTCTGCAGTAAGGGTACAGAGCAGAGGTAACCAGGTGGGGGGTTCCTGCGCAGACTCGCTACCCCCCTTCCTCCCTATATTGTCATAGCACATATATGGAGTCAGAGCAGGGACTCCGCGGCAGGAAAATTATGGGCAAGTCTAAGGACCATTATAATACCCATACTGGTCTCATGTCACAAATACAAGCGGTTAGAAATCGAGTCGGGAATAAAACCTGTTTTTACTTTCACTTTCAGCTGCATTCACAGCATCCCATATTGTCTGTTGCTTGGAATGTCTGCTGTCAAACAAGACCAGTTGCATGTTTCTAGCTGCTACCATTCAGGAGGTAGCAGCATCTAAAGCAGCTCCCCCCCCCCCTCCAGTTAGCTACTTTTCCAACTGCTGGAGCTCTGCTCGGGCAAAGCAGTTAGGGGATTAACCCATAGAGTCCCAGCGCCGTACATGTACGGCGCAAAAAGCCGGGACGCAAGTCCCAGCTGATCGGGCGGGTACAGGAGCTGCGCCCGCCCGATCAGCGGCGGGGGTCCGGCTGTGCCCAGGCGCCGGACCCCTGCTGAATGTGCCAGCATCGGTGAAAACACCGATGCCGACGCATTAACCCTTCATGTGGTGTGTGGGAGTTCAGGGATTCAGGATGGCGAGCGGGGGGCCATCGGGTCCCCCCGCTGCTGTGACGGGGACCTGATGGCTCGGATAGCAGCCCGATGCCTTCCTTAGGCATCGTGGCTGCTATCCCTGCGTGCCTGTGCGATCCAGCCCCCTGGATCGCACAGGAAGCAGGCTGTAAATGTATTACATTGAGTAATACACTTACAGCCAATGCATTACAATACAAAAGTATTATACTGCATTGTAAAGGGGATCAGACCCCCAAAAGTTAAATAAAGTAAAAAAAAAAAGGTAAAAAAACAAAGTTTCCTAAAAAAAAAATAATAATAAAAGTTTCAAGTAAAAAAAAACAACGCCATTTCCCCCAAAAAAAGCTAAAAAAAATTGTAAAAAAAGAAAGATAAGCATATTAGGTATCGCCGCATCCGTATCGACCGGCTCTATAAAAATATCACGTCATCCACCCCGCCAGGTGAACGCAGTAAAAAATAAAAAGTGCTAAAACAGACATTTTTTTGGTCACCTTCCCTTACAAAAAGTGTAATAGCAGGCGATCAAAAAGGCGTATTTATCCCAAAATGGTACCAATCAAACCGTCATCTTGTCCCACAAAAATGATACCCTACCTGAGACAATTGCCCGAAAAATAAAAAAAAATATGGCTCTTTGAAAATGGCAACACAAAAAAAAAAGATTTTATTCTGTTCAAAAATAAATCTGTGTAAAACTTTCCGAAAATAAAGTTAGACATATTGGGTACTGCCGCGTCCGTAACAACCTGCTCTATAAAAATATTACATGAGATGGCCCCCCAGGCGAATGCTGCAAAAAATAAAAACTATGCCAAAACAACCATTTTTTTCCCTCTTGCCTCACAAAAAGTGTAATAGCAGGCGATCAAAAAAGCGTATTTATCCCAAAATGGTACCAATCAAACCGTCATCTTGTCCCGCAAAAATGATACCCTACCTGAGACAATTGCCCGAAAAATAAAAAAAAAATATGGCTCTCTGAAAATGGCAACACAAAAAAAAAGATTTTATTCTGTTCAAAAATAAATCTAATGTGTAAAACTTTCCAAAAATAAAAAACGTAGACATATTGGGTATCGCCGCGTCCGTAACAACGTGCTCTATAAAAATATTACATGAGATGGCCCCCCAGGCGAATGCTGTAAAAATTTTTTTTTAAACTATGCCATAACAGCCATTTTTTTTCACCTTGCCTCACAAAAAGTGTAATACCACATGATCAAAAAGGCGTATTTACCCCAAAATGGTACCAATCAAACCGTCACCTCGTCCCACAAAAAATGAGCCCCCACATAAGACAATAACTCAAAAAAATAAAAATCAATGGCTCCCGCAAACCAATCCATCAAAATCTGTGTTGTAAAATCCATATGGCGCTCCTTCTGTTCTGAGTCCTGCCATGTGCCCCCACAGCAGTTTACCACCACATATGGGGTGTTGCCGTATTCAGGAGAAAATGGGTAACAAATTATGGGGTGCTTTTCTCCTGTTACCCCTTGTGAAAATGAAAAAATTGGGGCTAAAGCAACATTTTATTGGAAGAAATGAAACTTTTCATTTTCACAGCCAAGTGTTTCCAAATTCCGTAAAATGCTTAGGGGGTCAAAGTGGCCAGTACCCCCCTTAATATATTCGTTGAAGGGTGTAGTTTCCAAAATGGGGTCACTCTTTGAGGGTTTCCCCTGTAGGGGTACGTCAGGGTCTCTCAATTACAAAATGGTGCCTAAAAACTATTCTAGCAAAATCTGCCCCCAAAATTCATATGGCGCTCCTTTCCTTCTGACCACTGCCACAAACCCATAGAGACGTTTACCACCACATATGGGGTTTTTCTGTAAACTGCAGAATCAGAGCAATGTATATTGAGGTTTAGTTTGCTGTTAACCCTTGCTGTGTTGCAAGAAAAAAAATATTAACATGAACAATCTACCAAAAAAGTGAAATTTTGAGATTTCACCTCTATTTTCCTTTAATTCTTGTGGAACACCTCAAGGGTTAATAAAGTTTGTAACATCAGTTTTTCATAACTTGAGGGGTGTAGTTTCTAAAATGGGGTCATTTATGGGGGGTTTCCATTAGGTAAGCCTCACAAAATCACTTTATAACTGAATTGGTGCTCAAAAATATGGTTTGAGAAATTTTGTTGAAAATTTGAAATATTGCTTCTAAACTAAGCCCTCTAACTTCCTAAAAAAATAAAATGGCATTTACAAAATGATGCAACATAAAGTAGACATATGGGGAATGTTAAGTAATAACTATTTTTGGAGGTATTACTATATATTTTAAAAGTAGAGAAATTGACATTTGGAAATTTTCTAATTTTTCTAAATTTTTGGTAAATTTGGGATTTTTTTCATAAATAAGGGTGATGAAATATATTGACTCAAATTTATGACTGTCATGAAGTACAATGTGTCACGAGAAAACAATCTCAGAATGGCCTAGATAAGTAAAAGCGTTCTAAAGTTATTACCACATAAAGTGACACATGTCAGATTTGCAAAAATCGGCCTGGGATTTAAGGTGAAAAGTGGCTCGGTACTGAAAGGGTTAAAGGGGTTTTCAAGAGGTACAATATTGATGACCTATCCTCAGAATAAGTCATCAATATCTGATCGGTAAGAATCCAACGAGGCCATGGTGCTCTGACGAGTGCTGCAGCCTCTCCATAGCTTGTCAAGTACAGAGCTGTACATTGTATAGTGGCCGTGCCTGGTATTGCGGGCCAGGCCCATTCATTTTAATGGGAATCAGCTGCAATTAGCTATAGGTCTGATGAAGGTAACGACACAGGCCTAGGAAAAGGATACAGTGCGGAACCACCACGGCCTGTTCAATCAGCTGATGCAGGGGTGGGTGCTGTGAGATGACAGGCCATCAATATTCAACTCCTGGATAACCCCGTTAACATGTTTTTTTTTGTTTTTTTTTAGCTCACCTGCATGTTAAGCCTGCTTTATCCAAAGTAAGCATACTCTCTACCTTTTTGTGTACACACTCCCTCATTTTGTAAAATTAAAACATCTCCATTTTATAAAATTAAAATATCTCATAAACCAGAATTGTGATGCCCGGAAATTACCTATGAATTAGTAGAACAGCGATTGCCTTTAATTGTTGTATGGGAATATGGGAATAGGGACAGATGTTTGCAGGCATAATTATGTTCTTGTAGAGAATACTGGAAGCAGTATGGATCCATACATAAGACAAATTCAACAAATAAACCAAATGAAAACCACATAATTAATGCGCTAATTTCATTAAAAAGCTGCAGACAGGCACAATTAACGTTTTCTGCTTTATAATGCTTTCATCTTCCATCTACCGTCTGCTATTCTTCTCTCATCCATCACTACGGCTGCCATAGAGGACATCATTAACCATTCATGAACCTGTGGTGTATCTGGAGCTTTTGTATTGCCATTTCCAAGTTCTAAATCCTAAAATACGTGGCATTGATGGTTGATTAGACTATGACTACAGCAGCTGGATTTTCAGTAGAACGATCGGACACATTCAGAGAGAAAATAGGCTAGCCCAAATGTTCCAGATACAATAAGAAATAAATTAGAAGAGATTTGGCAATAATCATCTGTATTAGTCACAGGATAGGCATGTTCTTATGTGCAACTGGATGATTGCAGAACCTTCATTACACTGAGAGTAATCAGCCCTGTACTTGCTGTACCCCAGAATAGAGTCAATGGGTTAAGTGTTATAATGTTGTATTGCTGAGTAAAAGTGTTCTTATGACAATACAGCACACAGTTTAGAAACTGTAATGCAGGGCTGTACCACCAATGAGGCAGGGTGAGGCGATCACCTCAGGCGGTGCAACCCGGAAGACAGGAGGAGGTGGCGGCAGGGCCTTGGGAAAAGAGCGATTCCATTGTGGAATCTCAATTGCCCTATATTCAACTGTATCGCCGTCCTTAGGATGGTGATGCAGTTAGATACTGTGGCAGGGTGCAGGAGCAGTGTCTCCCTTCTCCGTTCCCTTTGATAGGCTTCAGGCCTGAAGCCTATCAGAGGCCGATGCTGGCCTGCACCACATTGCTGACAGCCACATGGAGGTAAGTATTAGTGTTTTTTTTTTCCATTTGGCACCAAGCTGTTGGGCCACCATGGGGGCACTATATAGGGGCATATTATGCTGGCACACATTATGGGGTCACTATGGGGAAGGGGGAGAGGAGCACTATGGGAGCATCAACTGGGGTGCACTATATAGCGGTATTTTATATTGGCACACATTATGAGGGCACTAAGAGAAGGTATTTTGTGTACTGGCAAACAAGGGAGCGTTGGCACACATTAGGGGGGCACTATTTTCAAATCTGCAGCACGTCAATTACGTTTGCAGTTTTAGATGCGGATTTCAATGAAAGCGTTATTCCCATCTTGGACAATGGGGGCATATCGATGGGAATAACCCTTAAAAGAGTGAGATCTGTGGCAATACCACATGTAATGTGTACCAAAAACTACTGCAGATATGCACAGAAATCCACACCAGGAGGGGATTAAAAATAGAGCCATTATATCTTTTATATTTTTTCTCCTTTTACAATCTGCTCCTGATTTTGATCATGACCTGACTGTTTGGCAGCACGTTAAGAACTGAATAAGCAGCCTACTAGCTATATATGTCTACAGGAAACCACTTTACCCATGAAAATTCTTCTGTGGTCAAAAAAACTATATTACAAGTACTATATTAAAAATCTGTTTAACGTATCCTATTTTTCAGATGATACCTTCAAATCTTTATGTATAAAAATAAAGATTTCCCTAAACAAGTACAAGTGCATCTCAATAAATGAGAATATCTTTTAAAAAAATTTTTTGTTTTTCAGTAATTCAGTTCAAAATGTGAAACATATATAGAGTCATTACAAACTTTTTCAAGTGTTTATTTCTGTTAATGTTGATGATTATGGCTTACAGCCAAGGAAAATCCAAAATTCATTATCTCAGAAAATTAGAATAATTAACCCAAAACATCTGCAAAGGCTTCCTAAGCCTTTAAAAAGGTCCCTTAGTCTCTTAGTCTGGTTCAGTAGGCGACACAATCATGGGGAAGACTGCTGACTTGACAGATTTCCAGAAGGCTGTCATTGACACACTCCACAAGGAGGGTAAGCCACAAAAAGTCATTGCTAAAGAAGCTGTCTGTTCACAGAGAGCTATATCAAAGCATATTAATGGAAAGTTGAGTGAAAGGAAAAAGGGTGGTAGAAAAAGGTGCACAAGCAACAAGGAGAACTGCAGCCTTGATAGGATTGTTAAGAAAAGGCCTTTCCTAAATGTGGGGGAGATTCACAAAGAGTGGACTGCTGCTGGAGTCAGTGCTTCAAGAGCCACCACAAACAGACCTATCCAGAACATGGGCTACAAGTGTCGCATTCTATGTGTCAAGCCACCCATGACCAATAGACAACGCCAGAAGCGTATTACCTGGGCCAAGGAGAAAAAGAACTGGACTGTTGCTCAGTGGTCAATGGTGTTGTTCTCAGATGAAAGTAAATTTTGCATTTCATTTGGAAATCAAGGTCCCAGAGTCTGGAGGAAGAGTGCAGAAGCACTCAATCCAAGCTGCTTGAGGTCTAGTATGAAGTTTCCACAATCAGTGATGGTTTGGGGAGCCATGTCATCTGCTGGTGTAGGTCCACTGTGTTTTATCAAGACCAAAGTGAGTGCAACCATCTGCCAGGAAATTTTAGAGCACTTCATGCTTCCCTCTGCTGACAAGCTTTTTGCAGATGGAATTTTTATTTTCCAGCAGGACTTGGCACCTGTCCACACTGCCAAAAGTACCAATACCAGGTTTAATAACCACTTTATCACTGTGCTTGATTGGCCAGCAAACTCGCCTGACCTTAACCACATAGAGAATCTATGGGGTATTGTCAAGAGGAAGATGAGAGACACCAGACCCAACAATGCAGACGAGCTGAAGGCTGCTATCAAAGCAACCTGGGCTTCCATAACACCTCTGCAGTGCCACAGGCTGATCGCCTCCATGCCACGCCGCATTGATGCAGTCAGTCATGCAAAAGGAGCCCCAACCAAGTATTGAGTGCATTTACTGGACATACTTTTTATTTGGCCAACATTTCTGTGTTTTAAAAAAAATTTATAGTTGGTCTAATATAATATTCTAATTTTCTGAGATAATGACTTTTGGGTTTTCCTTCCTTATTCATCAACATTAACAGAAATAAACACTTGAAAAAGTTCACTCTGTTTGTAATGACTCATTTTTGCAGATAAGATGCGGAACCATACGGACCCATTCATTTTTCCATAGGAGAAAAAAATGCGGAATGCACACCGTGTGCATTCCACATCCGTATATTACAGAAGCTCTCCCGCAAAAAAAAGGAAACATGTCCTATACTTGGCCACAAAACACGTCCGTAGCCCCATTAAAGTCAATGGGTCCGCAAAAATGCGGAACACTATGGAAGACATTCCGTATGTCTTCCGTTCCGTTTTTATACGTACACGGAATACATACGGTCGTGTGAATGGGGCCTTAGTGTCCCCATTGTACCAATTCTGAGTTCCTGTATTATACACAATTCTTCAACCGCCTTCTTAGTTGACATCATTGCCTGCTGATTAAAGGGGTTTTCCGAGACATTATAACTGATCTGTTGGAACCCCCACAGATCAGCTGTTTGATAAGGCACCAGCACTAGCAGTAGCACTCCAGCCTTCAAAAAGCTTCTCATAGTCCAATGACGACACGATCAACAGTCACATGGCCTAGGAGCAGCTCAGAAGCAGCTGATCAGTGGTGTTCTGAGGATAGGTCATCAGTTAGAAAATCCTGGAATACCCTTTTAAAAGTCTTTGAATAAGTTTCCCTGGAAATTTGAATTCCATGAATTTATACCAGGTGCTTGATTATTGGAGCTATGCTCAGTTTTAAGGGATATGCCTAACTACAGGCACAATTTCCAGTGGCAATCAGCAGAATTGTAAATGCAGCTCTGGACTGTAAGAATCTGTTATTCTTGATCTGTACAAGATAAGTTATGCACACTATTCAAAAAGTCTACTTTTTCATCTAGATTATAGCTATATATAAAATCTAAAGTGGACATATTTTTGTGAGTTACTGTTTGGTCTTCGTTTCTCCTATTGCTATTTAACTGTTATACTTGTAGTCTCTTGCAATGTTTTGTGAGATTTTGGCTACAGTCAGCAGAGCATCTGCTTCTGTTTTCTCATACCACCTCTTCTGAGAAATGGATAAACTATCTTTTATTAACTTAACAAATTTAAACTTAAAGAGGAAACAAAGAAGTAAAAGCTCTAAAAAACACTGTTCACACCATTATTGCCAAAAATCCCCCTTCACCACAGTCACACAGTCCGTATTTTGCATCATTATTTGTAAGCCAAGATCAGGAATAGAACCTAAGAAAAAGTACACTCCTCAATACTGAAATTGCAACACCAAGAAAGACAAGCTGTAAGGTTATGCAAATCGAAGAAGTAGCAGATGTCTTTAATATCTTCAAATATTCAAGCACCTAGCCCCAATCTGTGGCATGTGGGAGGGGCATAAAAGCCAGATTGAAAGCAAAGTTTTTTAGCCACATGAAACCTCAAAAATCAAATTATATGGAATGATTTTGCGATGCCACCTGTTCATCTGTTCAAACTGAGAAGGACAGAATCCTTGAACTGAGAGAACTTAGTTTATCACTACGTGCCTAGGGTGGGATGTCAGCACTGTTCAATGTTGTGTGTCCCAGTGGTTGGGAGAACAACAACAAACTGGAATGCCAGAGGTGCAGAAAGGTGAACCTCTGCATGGACGGGTTGTGTAATTAAAAGAATGGCATTTAGTGATCCATTCTGTACTGCAAGTGAAATTGGACATCACATCGCAAGCCTAGGGCGGCAAACAGTGTCTACACAAACCATCAGAAGACGTTTGCATGATTGGGCTACGAGCCAGATGTCCAGCTACAGGCGTTCCATTAACCTCACGTCACTGCTCTCAAAGGCTATCATGGTGCATAGCAAGATGGCAATGGAGGCTGGAATGGAGGTCTATCCTCTTCAGCAACGAGTCCCACTTTTGTCTCGGACATAAGGATAGCTGGAGATTGGTGGCCAACGACATAAAGAGACCTTCACAGGGGAATGTCACACCTGTCTTACTTCCTGTACACTAACAGGTTGGTGTTACATTGATTTGGTTGTGGAACCAGCGGTACGGCCATTTCTCCAGTGTCCCAGGAGACATTTTTGCAACAAGACAGCTCTAGGCTCCATATTGCTCATGCTACTGTGAGCAGCCTGCATGGCCTAAACGTGCTACCATGGCCAGCATCTTCTCTGGGTTTGTCTCTCATTGAGCATATCTTCATTATCAGTTGCAGACCATTAACATGTCTATCTATCCTGTGATTTCCATAATTCCATGGCTTTTCCTTTTTGGTGATGCAATTTCAATCTTGAGGAGTATGTAATGGAAAAATGTGTGACTCTTCTGTATTTTGGACCTGCTCCTGGTTTCAGCTTTCAAAAATCTTTGAGGAATGTGTGATTGTACATTAAGGCTATGTTCACACGTTGGATTTTTGGCATGGATTTCAGTGTGAAGGCTGTGACAAAAAATACGCTCATATTATTTTCAATTGGAGGCTGCACCGCAGTTCATGTGGCTGAAGATTTTTTACTTGCAGGTTTACCAACACCTTGGAAAACTGCAGCGGGAGCCTGCTCGTAGCTTAATGCCATTCAATGGATCTAAACCAAGAGCCATGGGATGTGCAGCGGATTTTGACACTGTCAAGTAGTGCTGTTCCCAGCCTCTAATGAGAAGTTTAGCTGCAGTCTCCAAGAGAACTGATGCAGCCCACAGAACTCTTACTTCCACTGATTGTGAAGAAATGGGTCTAGTGATAAAAACAGACTCAGCAATCTCTGATATGATATATTACATGATTATCATTAACAGTTGGGAGCCTATTAAATGCATTGCGATGAATCTTGCGATGAATTATCCCGCTCAGTTACAATTCGTGTTATGGCAAAAGACCCAATTAAAGGGTTTTCTGGGAGATATTTTTTTTTAAAGGGGCACAAATTCAAAATACTGTAAGCATTATGCTGGTGGACACTTGCAGCTTAATTCTGGCATTCTGTTCCGGCATAGGAACATAATACCGGAATCACTGAATTCGACATATAGTGAAGTCCATCAGATGCTGGTATGAGTACTGGAATTTTGCCGGACAAAATCCTGTGGTGTGCTGCGGTATTTCGTCCTTTCTTTACTCACCTCACCAAGCCCCCACCACCGCTGTTCTGACACCCCTCTCCACTTCTGTAAGCCTTCGTACCAACTCCGAGCCTAAAGTCTCATTCACAAAATAGTGAAAAATGGGTTTGTGATGGCCGGTTTTGTAACAGCCATCACATAGCCATTTTCAGAAGCAATTAAAGTCTATGGGGCTATTCATATTGTCATTTTTTTAACGCTGCCGGTGAATAGTGTCCATCAAGTAGGACACGTCCTATTTTTACCCAGACGGACCTCCATTTTTAGACAGAAATGCACCAGTCTAGCAGCCATTAAAAACCTGTACACTGTGTTTAAATGTTAAAATGAAAATAACTTACCTCATCCACTAGCATGCAAGGGAACACTTGATCCACACTTGAGGCAGCACAATCCGGCACACACAGCATCATGATGTCACAGCATGGGAGCGTCAGGTCCTGGTGCCTCCAGTGCGGAGCAAGTAGATGAGGTGAGTTGTTTTTTTGTTGTTTTTTTTAATAGTTGACACTACCAGTGGTTGGGGGGGGGGCGTGTTTGTGGGGTGGTGAATGTATGTACCCTTACAGTAGGGCCCCACAGAAGTCTATGGGTGCTGTATTATGGCTTCATAGAACTTGGTTGTATGCATGAACCCTTTCAGATATTATCCCCAAAGCAGTCTGACCACTGGACTGGTCACTTCTTGGTCTGTACAGATCACTTTACTACAGTCATCTGCTTATCTATACACAGAGGTGATATATTACAGGCAGGATTAGAATGACAGATAAGACATGATCCACCATTCACAATCGGTGATATCACAGCTTACCTGTTCCCTCCTGACCTCTACACAGGTCACAGAGCATGCCCAGAAAACTTTCCCATAGCAGTCAATGAGGTCCCCTCCAGACCATTGTGTCTATGGCCCATGGGGCTGTCGTAAAGCAAATTTTTTTAATGCCGTGTAAAAGCTGTTAAGAACAGCATAGGCAAGATGGCCACCCCCATAATCATGTTCAGGAAATAGAATAAAAAAATTGTAATCAGAAAATAAAAACCGATTAGACAAAAAGTATGTGTCACTATCTGGGTTTAACTGGCAAAAACATTTTTTAGTGAAACATTTCCTTTAAGATTTCATTCCCTGACACATTTTTCTACTGTTGTTCAGAAACGATCCCAGCTGTATTTTTTCCAAACATTAATGCAGTAAATAGGGGCGTAGCGTGTGGGAAGGGGGGACGGGGCAGTCTGAACACGGAGAGGCCAGGTGGGCAAACCCACCAGGCTGTTCGTTTACATAGTGAGCCGCCTGCTCCCTGCTCACTGAGCTTCGGCGCTCGCCAGCAGGCCGTACATCGTGCTGCTGGCTTTGTATGAGGAGCGGTGAAAGCCTGGGAATCATCCTCCTGCACAGCCAGCAGTGCAATGTGTGTGAGCACATCGTGCTGCTACTGGGGAATGCAAGCTGTGCCGATGATCAGGGAAACAGGTAAGTATTTGTGATTTTTTTATGGAGCTGGAGAGGTCACTAGGGCCAAAAGGAGGCATAAGGAGGACATAACTACAGTAAGGCGGCATAATGTGGGCAAAACTGCAGTGAGGGGGCACAATGTGGGCTCAACTACCGTGAGGGAACACAATGTGGACATTGCTACTGTGAAGAGGCCACAAGGAGGACATAACTACTGTTAGGGAAGCATAAAGGTGGGCATAACTAGTGTGAAGTGGCACAAAGGTGGGCATAACTACAGTGAGGGGGCACAAAGGTGGACGTAACTACTGTGGGGGAAAAAAGGAGGGCATAACTACTGTGAGGGGGCATAATGTGGGCTCAACTACCGTGAGGGGGCACAATGTGGATATTACTACTGTGAGGGGCAGAATGTGGGCATTAGTACTGTGTGTTAACACAAAGGTGAAGGCAATGCATTAGATTACTCTGTTATACATTGGGATAGCTCTATCTTCCAGGGCGAGCACAGTCCCCCTGCTGGGGATTTCACAGGGGCAGTTATGATCCCTTTCTTATGTGATTTATCACATTATTTATCCCTTTATTTTTGCTTTGTTCCGAATCCAGCAGACATCATGGCACATGCCAGCCAATCCCTGAATGCGGTAGGCAGGGGAGTAGCTAAAAACTCATGGGCCCTGGTGCAATAGTTCAGTATGGGCCCCCCTTCCCTCAGTACTTTGTATGTCTTCCTATGTGGCACAAGGGTCTTTGGGCCCCCTCAGGCTCCTGGGCCCGGTAGCGACTGCTATCTCTGCACCCCCTATAGCTACGCCCCTGGCAGTATGACCAGTTGATTCTTTCATTTATTGCAAAGCGTATTGGTACCGCCGTGTACTAATGATAGATTTTATTAGGTAAGTGGGACTGGGTAAGTATAGTTATGCATTAGGCAGAGTTAGAGGGGTGTGTAAAAATGGTTTGCCGTGCCACTGAACTTTTCCCTCTTTATGTAAATTTGAGTGGCAAGTGGTGGGGTGGGGGGGTGGTGGTTTTGCCATGCTGATTTCTTGCCCCAGGTGCTGGAAAGCCTAGCTACACTTCTGCAGTAAAGATAACTCTCAGCTAGCAGGATCAGATGGGAGCTGTAATATAGAAGCCAAGGAGAGAGCTACAAATGACTCAAGTATGTTTTCTTGAATCTGCTCATAGTTCTTGAGCCATAAGATTTCATCTATGCAGACACAGGACGTCTGTCTGGCTCTGATCAGAGAAGAGACGAACAAGCTTGATGCCAAGCCAAATGTTGCGCAATGATTCTTCACAGATGAAACATTTTTAGATTTTATGCGACAGCCTGTAATACAGCTAAATACTTCATTTTTCACAGCTAGCAAAGAAAATCTACATATCTGAAATCCAAAGATACATAGAATTTGACAGCAAAACAGAACCTACTGGTGCACTTAGCATGTGTGTTCTTCTCATTTCAGTATTTTGTTGTGTTTTTGTGTATAGTTTAGTGTACATTTATTTTCACATTTCAATGTGTTACAATTTAGGAATAACTTGTTGCATAGATTTTTCAAGTGAAATGGAGTATGACTGTATGGATATGTTTGTATTAAGGATGAGCAAACCAGTTTGGACAGAACTTTGCTATTTTTTGGACAGCAGACGAACCTGAATCTTTCCAGGTTCGTTTCGGAAGAATCCACTGAAAGGGCGCGTACATTTTGATAATGATGTCAGGAAAAAGCACTAGGGAGGAAGAAGAGAGGTTCTTACATGACCCTGAGAAGAAGTTTTTTTTGGGGGGAGGAGGCCTTGTCCAGATTGGCTCCCAGGCCGACAGACAGTCTGTATGAGCCAATGAATGCTACAGCAGGCGGGGAGGTGCCTGAGCAGAATGAGCAGAACATCATTCTGTGCTGGGCTGTGTGACAGGGTGGTTGGGTGTTACAGTGTCTGCCAGGAAAATGATCTTAGGGAGTCACCCACAGTGTGGCAGCTATCTACTTACGTGTGTTAAGTTGAAATTGATCATTACACCTCAATTGTCCATTTACGTATTTTAAGTTTCCACGCGGTCACAATTGAAATTTTTTTTGGGGGTGCTTTCAGTTTAATTAAGCAGCATATATACTGTATATAATTACTGCAGCAATACCAACAGTGTGGCTGCTATCTACTTGTTTGTGTTAAGTTGAAGTTGAATCGCCTCAATCGTCCATTTATGTATTTACAGTTTCCACACGGTTGCAATTTTTTTTTGGGTGCTTTCAGTTTAATTAAGCAGCATATATAAATGATTACTGCAGCAATACGCACTGTTTGGTAGCAATCTACATGTGCGTGTTAAGTTGAAATTGAGAGTCAAGCCTCAATCTTCTGTTTTCGTATTTTAAGTTTCCACATGGTCGCAATAAAATTTTTTTTTGGGGGGGTCTTTCTATTTAATTAAGCATATATATGTGATTACTGCAGCAATACCCACAGTGTGGCAGCAACCTACCTGTGTGTATTAAGTTGAAATTGGGCATGCGACAGTCTGTTTACGTATTTTCAGTTTCCACACAGTTGGAGTTTAATTTTTTTTTTTTGTTAAATGTAATTAAACCAGCATATACAGTATATGTGATTACTACAAGGCACAAGGTATAGCAGAAATCTACCTGTGTGTATTAACAAGAAATTGAGCATCAAGTCTCAGTCATTCGTTTAGGTATTTTCAGTTTCCACAAGGTTGGAATTTACATTTTTTGGGACTTTTAAATGTAAATCAATAAGCATATATATGTGATTACTACAATACACAAGGTAGGACGGCAATCTACCTGTGAGTGATAACGAGAAATTGAGCGTCAGGCCTCAATTGTCCGTTTACATGAATTGTATTTCCACACGGTTAGAATTTCAGTGTTTTTTGGGACTTGTTCAAATGAACTAAGCCAGCATATAGGTGATCAACACCAATACACAGGCTCGCACACATTTTTAATCATTTTTTTTAGGGGGGATGTTGATTATATTCAAACTAGCAGCATATATAGATGTTTACTACACCAATACACAGGGTAGTGCACAACATTATCTGAGAGGCTCAAAAATATCCGGGCTCCGGAAGGCTTCCAAATGAAAGACTCAAAGCCAGCATGTGGGTAGTAGTAACACCATCTATCCGGCCAGAAGTAGTGGTTGTAGTAGCTGGCTGGCTTGCTGGCTTCAGAAAGGTGCAACATTATAGTTGAGGAGAAAGAGAATGAGATTGTGGATTGGATGGCTCATTCCTCTTCTCAGTTGCAGCAGGATGACGTGGATGTTACTTCAGAGTCCGACACCATGCCGTGGAGCCAGGGGTCACATCATTCCTCCTGCTCCTACTCCTTGCAGCCCCAAAGAAGGCTTTCAGCAGGGAACATGTGTTGCTTCGAGGTCTGGCAGTATCAGCTCATCCGAGAGGACTGTCGGGTGCTGAAGCCCTGTAAAGGGGACACAGAACTTTCTCAGATGGGACAACTGCAGCATGAACCATGTCATCCCTCTCCTATTTATCTTTGAACAGATGCTGATGCTCATGGAGCAGAAGACCAAAGCAGAAGAAGAGCAGCTGACGCATCTTGTTGTCCGAACTATAGCTGTTGGGGACACAGAAAGGGAACCTGCCATGGAGGAGGAGGATGAAGATGAGGATAACAAAGATGAGGATGAGGAGCTGCCACTGCAAGAGGAGTTGGAGGCAAAGGAACAAGAGGGCGATGATGAGGATGGGACTGGGCAAGGCTAATTCACTGAATTGTCTTAGAGGGGGAGGGGGGGATGGAGCTGGAAAGAAGTGGCTTCTCAGGCACGCTGGCCAGAATGGCGACCTGCTTGCTCGCTTGCTCACTGATTACTGGATTTTCCTCTGGCACAAAGGGAGGACAAATTACATTACTTCCAGGAAACGCTGTGTAAACAGCTTGCCGCAGCTTATAGCAAGCAGACACCTTCTGATAGAGTGTATAAAAGGGAAACTCCCCCCGTTTTACAGGCTAGGCCACTGCTAAAGCCCATCCATCAGTGCCGGTGACGTCACCGGACTCACTGCTAGGGAGAAGCCTCCACCTAGCTTACCCTATGGAGAGCCCGATATGTCCTGGATCTCCATAAAAAGTCTTTGCCATGCGCGATTCAGTTTATTTGGGGAAGTGGTTCCAGAGTGAAGAAGCTTCTTAGTGATGTACATTTGTCATTTAACTCCATGGGGGTCATTTACTTACTTTTATGCCAGTTTTTGTTGCAAGACCTATTTTTGCGACTTCTTACATGCCTGTGCTACTGTATAATACTTTCTTGCACAGGAATTTTAAGTCTGCCCTCACCAATATTTGTAAATGACCCCCTCTAAGTGATGTCTATGGAGTGTAATTTACATACTTACAGTATGAAGTACAATCATGTGCTGCATTTTACATGGTGTTTTATAATAAATGTTTTCTTCTACGTGCCTGTGTCTACATAAATTATTTCTTTTAGCTCTCATTTATTGTTAATCATGGCTCTATAAACACGTCTTCTTGCCTAGCAGCACAATATGTAAACCACAATATGACCTAACATGCCCCTGCTGGTAGACACAAAACCAGACTTGTCATGTTTGCTGCTCTTTTACTCAGCCTGGGGTTCACAAACATCATCGACCATGCTGCTTTTTACAAAATGTTTGGTAGACCTGTACTGTTTTTAGTGATACATATCCAAGGACCACAGTGGAATTACAAATTCCCTAGTTTTCTAAATTTTATTACTATTTTACAGTAAAAACAATGCAATTCCAATACGCAAAAGAAAATAGAATAGCAATGTATTGTGGAAAACCACACAGAATAGAGCGGAAGAGATTAACACATAGTGTTCTGAGCGGGTAGCCATGTAAGTTCAGAAGGCTATAGATACAGCTGGGATAACAATTGTAATAGTGGTCAGTACGAAGAAACTGTAAACCATTACTGTGGAAGGAGCCAGCCATAATTAGGAATCCGAATGGAAGATCCTGATCACAGGACCGCGATAGATAGACAGCGATTGGCTGCTGCGGTCACACGTCATTGATTATAATTTGAAATTACTTTGGGGAAGATCAGAAGCAATGTCATAAAATATTATTTTATGGAAAATGTAGTAGATGATTGGAAAAGGGTTCCAGGGGTATTCCAGTTGTAGGAAATCATCCCCAGGGATGGACTGGGAACTTAAAGTAACCCTGGAAAAAACACTATAAGTGGCCTAGTTTTGTAGTCAGGTCCAAATTGATGTAAGGCAGTGCCAGCAATACCATATTGTGGCACATTATACCACCCCAACAGAGCCAAATACCACAGTCCATCACAAGATACTTTCAGCAGCACAAAATACATCCCCAAAAACTTCCACTGGCCAGCCATGAGGAGGGCTCAGGCAGCCCCCTGGGCATCGGCCCACCAGGAAATTTCCCTGTAAGGTCTATGGCCAATCCGCCCCTGGTCATCCCCTAGCTACAGGTTAGGGGGTAACTATTAGATGGGTGGAGGTCCTATTGCTGGTACCCTCACTAGTCATGAGAACGAGGACCTCGTACCCAGTGGATTTCCAGAAATGAAGAGAGAGGCAGGTTAAACATGCACATTGCTCCTTCTTTCATCTATATGGGAGTTCTGGAGATAACCGTGTTCGGAGATAAATAAAGTGGCAGTGCATAAGCTTGACCTGCTGGTCCAATTATTTCTGGGGACCTCGAGGGCTCTGACTGCTCAGTATGTATGCACACCCACTACCCATGAGGGATGCAAGACAGCCCCATATATATGAGACTCTGCCCTCTACATAGCCAATGTGGCACCATGTTCCAGCATCCACATGCATGACCAGAACCAGCACATGTAAGTAACACAACCAGCCATGAACCGTTCAGCATCACTTCACATTGGTACTTTAGGCAGAACACAGAAAAATAACATGGTCTGGTTAACATAGTTTTCCAGGAATTAAACGATGACCTCTCCTCCAGATAGCGTGTGTAGAGATGACTAGTCCAGGTGCTCCAGACCTGCTGCATACCACCACAGACACATACCAACGAAAAAGGCCCAAATGGACCAAAAGATCTGGTTCTTTTCAAGTGGGTGTATCCCTATATTACTTATAACATATGTACCTGGACCTGACATGGATATGCTTTATGTATAAATAAAAGTTGGAATGAATTGCTGAATGCCATGAATTTCATCTAATGCTATCCTCAGGATAGGTCTTCAATATCTGATCAGTGGGAGTCTGACTCCCAACATCTCCACCGATCAGGGCTGCGCACTGTGGCTTCTTCACCACGGGTGTAACTAGAAAGTGCTGGGCCAAATGCTAAAATTTGGAATGCAGCTCCCCCCTCCCGGCAGCCTCCACTAACGCTTATACTTTTCCCGGCAGCCTCTGATCACTCTTAGAACTGAGACCACTCCCTGCATCCTCTGGTCACCCCTAGAGCTGACACTTCTCCCTGCATAATGTGTGGCCAAAGTCAAACACAGCTGGCTCAACTCCCTCCAGTGCTCAGGTCATCAGCCAAATCCACAAAAACTTTGGTAAAAACATGAAAAGTATATCACAGATTGACCACAAGGGTTCAAAATCATAGTCATAATTAAAAGGGTTTAACAAATTTTATACTGATGACCTTAGGATGCGTCATCAATATTTGATCAAAACACCTGGGACCTCCACAGATCAGCTGTTTTGAGAAGACACTGGTGCTCCTGTGAGCGCTGTGGCCTTCTCATGGCTCACCAAGCACAGCACTGTACAGTACATTGTATAGTGATTATCAGGGGCGTAGCTAAAGGCTCATGGGCCCTGGTGCAAGAGTTCAGCTTGGGCCCCTCCCCCCCCCCAACCTTCCCTCAGCGCTGGGGCACCTAGCTTTTCTGCCGGCCAAGTCAAAAATTGAAACCCCCCCCCATGCCAAATTCTCACCCTAACCTTTTCCCTCCTAACATTACGTGTATCACTACAGAACATACAGGGTAAGGCTACATTCACACAACAGTTGTTTTTGCAGCCTCCGATCTGCATATTTTGCGGCTCAGATGCGGACCCATTCACTTAAATGAACACTGTGTGCTGCCCCCATGTGCCAGTAAAAATGCCCCAGTGCCAGTAAAATGCCCCCAGTGCCCCCAGTGCCAGTAAAAATGCCCCCAGTGCCCCAATGTGCCAGTAAAAATGCCCCCAGTGCCCCCATGTGCCAGGAAAAATTCCCCCAGTGCCAGTAAAATGCCCCCAGTGCCAGAAAATATGCCCCCAGTGCCAGTAAAAATGCCCCCAGTGCCCCCATGTGCTAGTAAAAATGCCCCCAGTGCCAGTAAAAATGCCCCCATGTGCCCCTAAAAATGCCCCCATTGCCCCAAATAGAGCTCCGGTCCGTGACTGCTACAATAAAAAAAAACACTTATACTTACCTCCATGGAGCTGGCAGCGATGCGATGCAGGCCTCTTCCGGCCTGTGTCCCGCGCTGTACGGCTCAGGCGGCGTGATGACATCATCGCGCCGCCTGAGCCACCCTCTGATAGGCCTCCTATTAGAGGAATGGGCAGGGGAGACGCCTCTCCCTCCCCTGCCCCGCAGTACAGGCATCTGTGATACAGATGACTATGGAGATAAGCGCTTACACAATGGACAATCTCCCTCTGCCCCGCCGCCGCCCGCAACTGTGCGCAGGGCCGCGCCGCACCTGCCTAATTGGCGGTGTGGCCCTGCAAGTGGCAAGGGGGCTTAGGGGCCCGGTCGCAACTGAGACCCCTATAGCGACGCCACTGATTATATGCATTCATACCTATTAATAAACTGCTCTGCAGCAAGACTGATAAATGTCTTGGAACAACTAGATTGGAGCAACTCCAATCTAGACGCAACAGACAGTGCTTTCTAGTGGGCTAAAGGACCTTCCTGAAGTCATCTGCCCATGTGACCAGTGGGGGAGGAGCCAGAGGAGCAGAGAGCTGTGTTACTGTATGAAGAGGTGCCAGGCTGGAGTTTGGTGAGGCCTAGCTCTGTATCTCTGTCCCTGTTTGTTTCCCTTTCCTTTATGTATCTGTCCCTTTGTCTGTCTATCCCTGTCCCTGTGTGTCTGTCCCTGTGTGTGTGGGTTACTGTCCCTATGTGTGTCCCTATTCCTTTACCCGTGTGTCCCTGTGTTTGTCCCTATCTCTGTCCAAGTGTGTGTCTGTCCCTGTCTGTGTGTGTTGCTGTCCCTGTGTGTTCTTGTCTGTGTGTGTCATTCCCTGTGTGTGTATCTTTCCCTGTGTCCCTGTCCCTGTGTGTGCCTGTCCCTGTGTGTGTCACCATCACTATGCCCACAGTGTTCCTATGTCTTGACGCAGCTGCATCAGGACGTTCTGTGGGGGCAAGAAGAAGACGGAAGAGGAGGCAGCACCACCAGCATGGAGTCCTGTGGGAGATAGACAGGGAGGCACACTAAGAACACAGGTAAGACTACCAAATTATCAGCACTAGTGTTATCTGTGGTTTTACATAGGACTGCAGATAACCCTACCACATGATCTACACTAGTGTTAGCTGTGGTTTAACATAGGACTGCAGTTAACACTACCACATGATCTACACTATTGTTATCTGTGGTTTTACATAGGACTGCAGGTATAACTACCACATTATCCGCACTAGTGTTGGCTGTGGTTTTCCATAGGACTTCAAGTAACACTACTACATTATCAGCACTAGTGCTGTTTTTTTTTACATAGGACTGCAGTTAACACTACTACACAGTATAGTACACTACTCTGCAGTATAATTAACATTGGTGGCGCAGTGTGTCGTCCCCCCTACGCCCCAGTATTAAAGTCATTGATGGCCCAGTGGCCAATAGGGTCTCCTCCTCCCTTCCTCATTGGTGGTTTAGTGGCAGCTTCCAATCGGAGCCCCAGCAGTGTAATCGTGGGGCACCAATTGGTTACCATGGCACCTTGTCCCCCCCAAAAATAGGATAGACTGTTCTATTATGGGCCAGACGTTTCATAAAAAAAATTTTTATTTTTTATTTTATTTGCATGGTATCAAATGGTATCGAATATCGCAATACTAGCACTAATGTTATCTGTGGTTTTACATAGGACTGCAGGTAACACTACTACATTATCTGTACTCAGAGAGTTATCACTGTGTTATCTATGGTGTTACATAGGACTGCAGGTGACATCTGCTACATTATCTGTACTGAGAGAGTTATCACTGTGTTATCTGTGCTGTTACATAGGACTTCAGGTAACAGCACTACATTATCTGTACTCAGAGAGTTATCACTGTGTTATCTATGGTGTTACATAGGACTTCAGGTGACATCTACTACATTATCTGTACTCAGAGAGTTATCACTGTGTTATTTGTGGTGTTACATAGGACTTCAGGTGACATCTACTACATTATCTGTACTCAGAGTTATCACTGTGTTATCTATGGTGTTACATAGGACTTCAGATGACATCTACTACTTTATCTGTACTCAGAGAGTTACCACTGGCAGGACAGTCTCGAAATTCGGTTGCTACTTTGCTTTCATACAAATGTTTAATGGGAGGGGGGGGGGCATTTAAATTTTGGCCTCAGGCAACAGAACAGCTAGATTCCTTCCTGATGTCACGTCACTCATGGGTGACATGTCACGTGACCCGCATAAACATGTGACCTAAATCAAATTGGGTGTTGACATATGGAGACTGCAACAAGGCAGTGATGGGACCAAAGGAGTCAAAACCCAGTGGAGAGCAGGTAAGTACACTTCCCTCTGCAGGTCCATGTTATGTGGGGGTGGAGGTGAATGACAGAAAGGCCTCCAAAGGTGAACAGCCCCTTTAAGGAACTGGGACAGAATATGTTATTGGGGGTTAGGATATGTCTATAAATATTGTAGCCGGTGCTTATGGTCATAATTCAAGGCTTCTACAGCTAATCGTTCAGCCATGATTTGCAAGTCACACGTGGCTCTGTTTGGAGACCACTGCTCTACATGCCACTGTGACGTGGAATCAGCTGTGGTAGGCTTATACACCCTGCAGATATATAATATATTCACAGACTATAACAGGAGCAAAAACATCCTGTAAATCACAGATACCAGCCACAGAGTCACCATATCTCCAAATATCTCACTCTTTATTAATAGAGATGAGCGAGTAGTGAAATATTCGAAAGTTCGAAATTCGATTCGAATAGACCGCGAAATTCGACTATTCGACCGAATATCGAATCCCATTAAAGTCTATGGGGAAAAAATGCTCGCCACTTGGAAATCTCAATTCGACCACTTGGAGGTCACCAAGTCCACCCTGGAACCTCAGAAAAGGATGCCAACACTGCTGGAATGCAACTGGGACAGCAGGGGAAGCATGTCTGGGTGCATATAACGCGCCCAAGTCGCACTATTACGCCACTATCACAGCCTCTCAACAATACACTCCAAACACAATATAACCTCTCTGTAAAGTGAGACCATACAAGGAAACCTTCTTTCCTCAACATTGCCATGGACCCCAAGCCAAACTAGACAAAAAAGAAGATAAAATTCTGCACCCCTTAAAATCACGTTGCCTATGACAACCACAGATGGCATAGGCAAGGGGGAAAGCAAATAGACCCCACCCCTAATTGTCATTGTGTGTGTGTGTGAGATGTGGTCAGACATGTCTTCTTTAAAATGTAAAAACAACTCAAACACATGCAGAAGCCTTAAAATGCCCAAATTGTTGGCGCTTGAGATGTCAGTCACCCGACCTGGCCCAGTGTCATGTCTAGCAGGTAAAGCAGTGGGGATGTTGAGGGATGCGTAGGACCGCAAAAGGCAGGAAGAGGCCGTGGGCTGGCCAGAGGCTCATGGAAAATTTTGTGGAGGCCCAAGAGGTGAGACGTCTTAAAAATTGTGTGGAGGCTAAAGAGGTGAGACCTCTTAAACATTTTGTGGAGCCCCAAAAGGTGAGACCTCTTCAAAATTATGTGGAGGCCCAAGAGGTGAGACCTCTTAAAAATTATGTGGAGGCCCAAGAGGTGAGACCGCTTAAACATTTTGTGGAGGCCCAAGAGGTGAGACCTCTTAAACATTTTGTACAGGCCCAAGAGGTGAGACCTCTTAAAATTATGTGGAGGCCCAAGAGGTGAGACCTCTTAAAAATTATGTGGAGGCCCAAGAGGTGAGACCTCTTCAAAATTATGTGGAGGCCCAAGAGGTGAGACCTCTTCAAAATTATGTGGAGGCCCAAGAGGTGAGACCTCTTAAAAATTATGTGGAGGCCCAAGAGGTGACACCTCTTAAAAATTATGTGGAGGCCCAAGAGGTGAGACCTCTTAAAAATTATGTGGAGGCCCAAGAGGTGACACCTCTTAAAAATTATGTGGAGGCCCAAGAGGTGACACCTCTTAAACATTTTGTGTAGGCCCAAGAGGTGAGACCTCTTAAAAATTATGTGGAGGCCCAAGAGGTGAGACGTATTAAAAATTATGTGGAGGCCCAAGAGGTGAGACGTATTAAAAATTATGTGGAGGCCCAAGAGGAGAGACGTGTTAAAAATTATGTGGAGGCCCAAGAGGTGAGACCTGTTAAAATTATGTGGAGGCCCAAGAGGTGAGACCTCTTAAAAATTATGTGGAGGCCCAAGAGGTGACACCTCTTAAAAATTATGTGGAGGCCCAAGAGGTGAGACCTCTTAAAAATTATGTGGAGGCCCAAGAGGTGAGACCTCTTAAAAATTATGTGGAGGCCCAAGAGGTGAGACCTGTTAAAAAGTTATGTGGAGGCCCAAGAGGTGAGCAATAAATATATACATTTTTCTTATTTACGGAGCAATTCTACGGCGGTTAAGGAGGAGGAGGTGGAGGAGGAAATGGCACTTCATACAGATGGCACTTCACTTTTGGCTGCTTTCCACTGTTAACCTCTTAAACCTTTTGTGGAGGCCCAAGAGGTGAGACCTGTTAAAAATTATGTGGAGGCCCAAGAGGTGAGCCATAAATATATACATTTTTTCTTATTTACGGAGCAATTCTACGGCGGTTAAGGAGGAGGAGGAGGTGGAGGAGGAAATGGCACTTCATACAGATGGCACTTCACTTTTGGCTGCTTTCCACTGTTAACCTCTTAAACCTTTTGTGGAGGCCCAAAAGGTGAGACCTGTTAAAAATTATGTGGAGGCCCAAGAGGTGAGACCTGTTAAACATTTTGTGGAGGCCCAAGAGGTGAGACCTGTTAAACATTTGTGGAGGCCCAAGAGGTGAGACCTGTTAAACATTTTGTGGAGGCCCAAGAGGTGAGACCCGTTAAAAATTATGTGGAGGCCCAATAGGTGAGACCTGTTAAACATTTTGTGGAGGCCCAAGAGGTGAGACGTGTTAAAAATTATGTGGAGGCCCAAGAGGTGAGACCTGTTAAACATTTTGTGGAGGCCCAAGAGGTGAGACCTGTTAAACATTTGTGGAGGCCAAGAGGTGAGACCCGTTAAAAATTATGTGGAGGCCCAATAGGTGAGACCTCTTAAACATTTTGTGGAGGCCCAAGAGGTGAGACGTGTTAAAAATTATGTGGAGGCCCAAGAGGTGAGACCTGTTAAACATTTTGTGGAGGCCCAAGAGGTGAGAACCTGTTAAACATTTTGTGGAGGCCCAAGAGGTGAGACCTGTTAAACATTTTGTGGAGGCCAAGAGGTGAGACGTGTTAAAAATTATGTGGAGGCCCAGAGGTGAGCCATAAATATATACATTTTTCTTATTTACGGAGCAATTCTACGGCGGTTAAGGAGGAGGAGGAGGTGGAGGAGGAAAATGGCACTTCCATACAGATGGCACTTCACTTTTGGCTGCTTTCCACTGTTAACCTCTTAAACCTTTTGTGGAGGCCCAAAGGTGAGACCTGTTAAAAATTATGTGGAGGCCCAAGAGGTGAGACCTGTTAAACATTTTTGAGGAGGCCCAAAGAGGTGAGACCCGTTAAAAATTATGTGGAGGCCCAAGAGGTGAGACCTGTTAAACATTTTGTGGAGGCCCAAGAGGTGAGACTGTTAAAAATTATGGTGGAGGCCCAAGAGGTGAGACCTGTTAAACATTTTGTGGAGGCCCAAGAGGTGAGACCTGTTAAACATTTTGTGGAGGCCCAAGAGGTGAGACCTGTTAAACATTTTGTGGAGGCCCAAGAGGTGAGAACCTGTTAAAACATTTTGTGGAGGCCCAAGAGGTGAGACCTGTTAAAAATTTATGTGGAGGCCCAAGAGGTGAGACCTCTTAAAAATTATGTGGAGGCCCAAGAGGTGAGACCTGTTAAAAAATTATGTGGAGGCCCAAGAGGTGAGACCTGTTAAAATTTTGTGGAGGCCCAAGAGGTGAGACCCGTTAAAAATTATGTGGAGGCCCAATAGGTGAGACCTGTTAAA